>OY992882.1:66596410-67196410 GCA_963921405.1 Cepaea hortensis
TCACTAAGCTTCTACACAAAATTATAATATAACAACTAGAAAGAAAATAAATATGGAAATTGGTGAAGTACAACATGGATTTGTAGAAGAAAAATGTACAAACAATGCAATATACACCGTACGAATACTAATAGAAAGATCAATAGAGACACAGAAAGACATATATTTGTGTTTCGTAGATTATACCAAGGTATTTGATAAAGTATAATATGAAGAACTAATTAAAATGTTAGATGATATCAACATTGATGCGAAAGATTTAATAAAGAATATTTACTGGAAACAAGTAGCAGCAATTAAAATGGGAAATAAAGAAGGTAATTATGAACAAATAAAGCTAGGAGTACGACACGGATATGTTTTGCCACTGGATCTCTTCTTTCTCTCTCTATAGCGAAGTAATAATGAGAGAGATTAAAGAGAAGCCAGGAGTACTAATCGGAGGTTACAATATATACAATCTACGCTATGCAGATGACACCGTATCGATGGCGGATAATGCAAAATATATACGACAATTGTTGGACATTGTAGTAACAGAGAGTGCAAAGAAAGGACTCTCCTTCAATATCAAGAAAACAGTAACAATGGTGATATCAAAGAAAAAGTTACACCAACATGTGAAATGGAAATAGAAGGGAACGTTCTTAACCAACTTGATAATTTTAAATGCATAGGGACAATTATAACATCACATTGAAGAAGCACAATAGAGATTAAGAACAGAATAGGGCAAGGAAAAGCTGCATTTCAGAAAATTAAAAGTATCTTTTGCAATAGGTCACTATCATTAAGTGTAAGAAAGAAAGTGCTGACATACTATATCGAACCAATTTTACTATATGGCAGGTAATCTTGTAATGTAAATGAACAAATTAGGAAGAACTAGGAAATTACATAGAGACGAATGTTTGACAATTCTTTGGATTGCCAAAATAACTAACAACGATTGCCTGAAAGAAACTAATGAAACTAGAACATCGTATACAGCAATAAGAAAGATACAAATATCTTTATTCGTGTGATGAGAAGAAAGGCATAGGAGAATATTGTGACAACTGGAAAGAGCATGGGGGAGAGAGACAGACGCAGACCAAGAGAATTGATGCTGGATGGACTGAGACGGTGGCATGGAGGAATATCATCAGCAGAGTTAATACAGAACACTAAAGACTGAGATCTGTGGAGAGATACGAACGACTACGCCAACTTGCAGGGCACTCGATGATTTTTTTGCGATGGCTCGCTTTGAACTCAAGCGTAATCCATACACCCTACTTCTAGTAGTGCTGGACTGAATTTTGCGCGTGGTGATGAGACTTGAGTCCCTCGCAATGAGGCGAACCCACTCCGACTTCAGAGGTATTTGTAATTTACGTCCCCAAGTCAAGGACGATAGGTCAACATTTTAGTATAACTTTCCGGTGTAGGGGATTGAACCCCTTACCTCGGCATCAGCACATCAAATGTTTAAGAAAACGCGTTCTTATTCATTCGCCCTACTTGATGATAATGATGACGATGATGATGATGATGATGATGATGATGATGATGATGATGATGATGATGATGATGATGATGATGATGATGATGATGATGATGATGTTCACGAATAGATGCTATCACTTAATACTCGCAATAATATCTTGGAACATGAATCAAGAAGCATTCAGAAGGAATATATTATGAGCAATAACAGTAAAGTAATGATAAAATGGCAAGAAAACGCGCTCTTAAAGAAAGATAAAAACTGTTTTACATAGGAGATACAACACATGACGTACGGCAAAACTAATTTGACTTCTTGTGCCAGGTTTTTTATTTATGCAGAATTCGTCTGTTAAACAACTGGTATGTATACAAACTATGATCTTATATGTAATAAGATCTATGATCTTGTATGTAATACAAACTGTGATCTTAATTTTACAAGAGACTTCACACTGCCCGATCAGTCGGTTATTTAAAATGGGTGGTTTCTTGCAACGTAAACTTTTTTTTTTTTTTTGGTGCAAGATTGTTTACATTATAAATGTACGAGGGGCGGTCAAAAGTAATGCCTATTATTTTTTTTTTATCTATGTCAATACTTTATAGGTGTGCAATTTATTAATTTAGAGGGATTTCTGAAACACTCTTCTGCACTGTATATCACTACCGATCAGTCACAGGTTGCGCAACAATAACGGTTTAAAAATGGCCACCAAAGAAGTTCGGTTAAAGCAACGTAATGTCATAGAATTCCTCAATGCTGAAGGCGAGACCCCGATTCGCATCCAGGAACATTTGAATATTGTTTATGGAAATTCAACAGTGGATGTTAGCACTGTCCGACGTTGGGTACGCTGTTGTGACGAAGCTGAAGTAGGTCTGTCCTCACTGGCAGACGCAAAGCGGACTGACCGTCCGTCAACTGTATTGACTCCAAACAACGTTCACCGAGTTGATGACACCATTCGTTGTGACCGTCGGGTAATACTGGATGAACTGTGCTCCATGTTGTCCATTAGTAAAGGCGGTGCCCAGACCATCGTTAAAGATCTGGGGTTAATCAAAGGTTTGTGCGCGGTAGCTACCCAGAATGTTGGCAGACAGGCATAAAAAACCATAACCATCAACCTTCTGCACCGTTACGAAACTAAAGGAGAAGGGTTTTTATCGAATATTGTGACAGTTGATGAGACGAGATAATTTTATTTTTTTTTACCAGAATCCAAGAGGCACTACCAATTACGCTTTTCAGTGACTTACTTCATTTAAAGCCTTTTATCCTTCCTTTTTCTTTATATACTTGTATCAATTCTTTATCTCGTGCTTATGGGAATGCCCCGAATGCTGTGATGTCGGTTCTTAAATCAATCAATCAATCAATCAATCAATCTCGTGGTGGGACACCGGATAAATTTATAAATGCGCGCATGCGATCATATTACCAACGTTTCAATGCCCATTTAAAAAAAAATTACTCGCATTACATTAATGAAGATGATGAAGAATTCTTAAACCACATTCCGAATATTGTTCAGATTAAAGGAATGCTGTACATACGTGAGAAATTGAAAAAAAAATTTTTGACAAACTAGAAATTGATGGTACTACATCTCATTTCATTTTACTGTTATACTTCCTCCTGGACTATCAGTTGTACACAGTTATTGTTGATACTGACGAAGAAACTTCTAGCAGCATGGCGAAGAAATATTGTCAGAACTTTCAGAAAATTATTGGAGAAAAACTTTGGCCATATTGCGGTAGTTCTTTGACAGTTACTGCAGCATTCCTTACTGAAGTTGATATCAAAGCCAAAATAGAAGACATGGTTAAGCCAGTTGTTACTAAGAAGAAAGAGAATGTGGACACCAATAAATGGGCTAATGATTGGATCGCTTTTTCTAAGTCTGTTGTTCCAACTGTTATTTCATTCATCAAAGATTTAAATCTTTCTACTGAATCATCTGCTGTATGTGAAGTAGCAGGAGTTGTAGAACAAAAGCCGACAAGTGATTTTGACTTATTTTTTTATCCTCCACCAAACAAAACACTTAAATTTGATTACCCCAAAAACAAATACCTTGAGGATGAAGTCACCATGTTTCAAGAATTACGGCAACCAACTTCACAAACATTAAATTATTGGAAAAATAAACGTAGGTTTCCACTGCTAACAGCAAGTGCGAAAATTGTCTTGGCCATACCAGTGTCTTCAGCGACAGTAGAGCACTTATTTAGTGCAGCTGGATTCTTGTTGAGTAAGTTACGAAAACGGATGTTACCAGCTCTCGTTATAAACTCTGTGTATATCAGGTTTGCATTCAGATGAAAATTGTGGAAATGGTTCAGGGATTACCTGGATTAACTGAATTATTAGAAACTGTCGATCGGCAGGAAATTGATAATGTGCTGAATGAGCAGAGTGACTCTGAAACAGAGTGAGAGTGTCAGAATGACACTGAATTGTCATAGTTAGATTAAACTTTGTTTTAATAAAATACTCTTGAATATTAAAATTAATAAATTTTGTTGTTTTGCATGTCTGTCTGTACAAGTAGTCTCATTTAGTAGACATAAATTCATAATTTTATTTGAACTGTATTCCATATTAGTATTATCATGGGAATCCCATGGGATGGGACAGGCAAAATGACCGTGGGATGAGATGGGAATGGGACTGAAAAATGTGTCCTATGGACAAGCCTGAGTATTCAACAATAGGGCGAAAAATCTACATGACTGCTATGTTCCGTCGTGCAATGTAACAGTTGATGAGCAGTTTGTTACGTTTACATGAAGATTCTCTTTCAAGCAATATATTCCCTCAAAACCTGGAAAATATGACATAAAAATTGTGTGCTGTTGTCACAGTGATCCTTCAATGTTTTCAATATGCAAGTTTACACCGGCAGAGAACCTGGACAACCACAAGGAAAAAAACCAACAAGAAAGGGTTGTACTGGACACGGTGAAAGGTTTGCAAAATATTGGAAGGAATATTACTTGCGACAACTTTTTTACAAGCTTGAAATAGGGACAGATATTGAAAGGAAAAAGAGTTTATAATTTTAGGAACAATTAGAAAAAACAGAACTTCCACAAGAGCTAATTTCAGGAAAAGATCGCGTTCAATTTTCCACAACGTTTTCTTTCATTGATGTTGCAGCACTGACTTCCTATTGTCCAAGGAAATGAAAAATGGTTGTACTTTTTAGTACAATGCATGATCAGCCAGCTGCCCGAGGTCCAATAATTAAAAAGGTTTTTTTTTTTTTTGGTTTTTTAAAGTTGCTATGACATGATTACTGTCCCATGTGTCCCATGGGAAATACAAATGTTTGCTGTCCCGTTCCATCCCATCCCATGGGACGTTTCCCATGGGACGTTTCCCATGGGACGTTTCCCATGGACAAGCCTGTGAATACTTGCTTTATTTGCGCAAATTGATCATTTCTTTACAGTTGTCGTCTCCGTTGGACATTATCAAATCGTAAACATTTGGATATTGCAATAAATCTATTTCGTTGCATTGCTTTTGAAAAGTTGACCAACAGCTTCATTTATTTATTTATACACACCAGCCAAAATCAAAACTCCAAACACATGCTGCTGTTCAATTGTCTTCAAAGTTATCAATTTGCCCTAAAACACACTAATTCTTTCTTGGTTTGTCCATTTCAGTATGTCATCCGTCCCACTTTTTGTCATAAATAATTGAAACGTCAATTATTGTGTCAATGTTTCTTTTTGCATGTCGAGTTGGGCCGTGATGTTGGATGAAAACATTTTCAGAAGCTCTTCTGCAAGTTGCTGTCTTTCTTGGAGTTGAATACCAAGTGATGTCTTTATATTTCGAAAGGTACATTAGTCTTTGGTCTTTAGTCGAATATGAGCTTGTATGAATACTTGAATAATCATTTTTACGGTCACTTTCAGAACTATTTTCTTCAATATAGATGCTATATACTTGATACACTTGAAACACTTCTTGGCGGGATAAATTCATCATTGGTACGCTAATTTTCTTAATATTCCTCAATACTGTCAATAATATTTGAAGCAACAGCACTTTTACAGCCATAGGAAGATCTTATATCCATGATTCCAACACAACGTTTGTGTCAAATTCATGCAGCGAAATAACAAATGGAAAGTAAAGTACTTTCAGTGTTGGCAAAATTAAAATTAAAAATACTGCTGTCTTATTTTAGGAATAAGTTTTGCCCACCTGCTGAAATAAATGTTATGAAGTTATTAAGTGAGTGGTCAAGCCGTCTGCCGCGAAGGCTGTGGGATAGATTCTGGGCTACGACTTTGGTTCACGAGTGCATTTTTATACGAGACTCCTAGGGGTCGTCACTGGAGCTACGGAGTTTGTGCTTTGTGCGAAGCGTTCGGCAGGCCGCTCTGCGGAAAGAGGCCGAGACATATGGGATAAAACCCGTTGCAATGAAGTCAATCCTCTCGACTTAAAAAAAAAATATCAATTTAATACTGAAAATATGCTTATTTTCAATAGAGAATGCATTGGGTTCCAATAGGACACCACTTGTAACAAGTGTAAAAACGTATGATAGTACATGTAATTTTCAGTCAATATATATATATATATATATATATATATATATATATATATATATATATATATATATATATATATATATATGTGTGTGTGTGTGTGTGTTTGTGTGTGTGTGTGTGAGTGTGTGTTTGTGTGTGTGTGTGTGACTATATATATATATATATATATATATATATATATATATATATATATGTGTGTGTGTGTGTTTGTGTGTGTGTGTGTGAGTGTGTGTGTTTGTTTGTGTGTGTGTGTGTGTGGTGTGACTATATATATATATATATATATATATATATATATATATATATATATATATATATATATATATAAAAGTGAATGTTTGTGTGTGTCTTTGTATGTCTCTTATGGGTTCGCGAACGGTCCATCCGATTGAGATGAAATTTTCTACAGATGTTCTTCTAATTCCCGCCAAGCCAACTGGCATAGTTTGTTAGTTTAAAAAGTTATTTACGTATTAAATTGAATTTAATTAAAATATTTCAAGGGGACTTAACTTAAGAAAAGTTATATCAAGGGACATAACTTTTAGTAGCATGTAGTATTATGTAATGTAAATAATTGTTGTATTTTTCTTAAGTTTCATAAAATGTTTAAAGTAGTTACCTACATTCATATGCGTTATAATATAATGATTAAATCTTTAAGGCATTTTCAAAGTTTTCATAAAAACAATGCATCTATTTTAAATATGTAAAAATTTTCGAACCCATTTTTCCCGCAACGGGAACGGGAAAGGGCCGTCGTGTCTGGTATAAACAAAGTCATAAAAACTTTGCATCTTCAAAGTTTTCGTAAAAATAATACAAAATTCACACTTGCATAAAATGTGTATATGCTTTATTTTTATTTTAAAAAGACATTGTTTTTGTTTAATAAAAAGGTGCAACAATAGTTGGCCGCGTGTGCGGTCAACATCAGGTTTTAAAAAAACATAATGGATCTATTTTAGATACGTGACAATTTTCGAGCCCATTTTTCCCGCAACGGGAACGGGAAAGGGCAGTCGTGTCTGGTATAAACAAAGTCATAAAAACTTTGCATCTTCAAAGTTTTCGTAAATATAATGGATCTATTTTACAAATGTGAAAATTTACGAACCCATTTTTCCCGCAACGGGAACGGGAAAGGGCCAAACACAGACAGACAGGCAGGCAGACAGACAGTCAGACAGACAGATCCCCGCCAGGGGCTGGGCGAAACCTGGCCGGGTCAGCTAGTATATATATATATATATATATATATATATATATATATATATATATATATATATATATATATATATATATATATATATATATATATATATATATATATATATATATATAAGAATGTTTTTGCGAATATATTGATAACAACGTCACAACATCTCAAAGAAATTTAAGAAAAATTGACACTAAGGTCCATTTGGACCTCATGGTAGTTCCGGGGTTAACGACCTGTGATGATGCTCACGTCCCTTGAACGAGTCAGATTGACAGGCGTAGTTGTTCAGAACTGTCTGGTTCATGAGCTAGACACCGATCGTGTGACCTGGTAATAGGTTTTTTGGTAAGACTTGTGCGGCGTTAATGGACTCTCGACATCAAAGAACATGTGCGGTCCCTCAAGGCACTACCACGTGATGAATGCACACCAAATGTGATTACTAGTCATGCTGGAAAAGCCCTTAACCAAGCGGTGTGTCTCAGTGGCAGAAATGGACCCCACTTTAGTTCCCCCATCACACATGCCACATGGCTCATTCATTCATTTTCCTTTGCTGAACCTCGCTCCCATAACAATCTTCCGGAAAACTTCACGATCATAGGCATGAAGTCTCGCGTCCGATACACCCATCTGGAGATCATCCGCCACATCCTGCACCCATCTTCTCTTTGGCCTTCCTCTTCCTCTCTTCCCATACATATACCCCTTCACTATTGTTCTCTCCGGTCAAGATGGCGACAGACGTTTGTGATGTTCCGTGACCGTCCCCTTTGTTTTACGCAGGAGATGAATATTTTCATCTCTTGCGTGTAATTTGTGTGCCAGGATGTAATACCAGGAGTTTCTTCTCAAGATCTGCACCGATGCTACGGAGTTCGTGCATTAAGCGAAGTAATCCTTGAGTGAATTTTCGCAGCGTGTGTGTTTCTGTGGTATTCGGTTTTTCAAAATGGCGGAACAACGTTTGTGCTCCGTGCGGAAGGCTGTAAACCCAGCAATGCGGCTGGGCGGCGTGGTGGCCGCAAACGGCAAAGAATGCGAGGTGGGGAAAGACGTTTTAGACTCAAATGTGACCGTCTGGGGCTCAGGAATACTCGTATTCTATATTGCTTCTGTGCCAGCGTAAAACAACGAGGCCCTATTCTGGAAAACTTGGTATACAGGAATGACATTGTAGCGCTCCAGGAGACGAGACTGGGTGATCAGCTACTCCAAATTGCCGGCTTTAAATGTTTCTACAACAGGCGACACCTAGGAATGGCGATTGTCATTTGCGTCAGTATGGTGGCTTCAGAGCTAGACATGTCCAGTTTGGACAATGACGACATACAAATACAGGCGCTTAGAGTTCAATCCGGTCTACCATTCCTGTTGGTTAATGTTTATGCCCGTAACTCGAGTGTGAATTCCCAGAAGTGGCTGTGCTTAAATGACATATTAGATCACGAGAGAAATGTTATTTTCTGTGGCGATTTCAACGCTAAAGGCAGATCATGGAGAAACATTTCCTCCAACACACAGGGAGAGGAGATCGAGACTGCACTTGAAACCATTGACCTGGTTTGTATCAACAGTGGCTGTGTCACCAGGACAGTAAACCGTCCATGTGATGAAAACAGTACTATTAATCTGGCGCTGGTTTCTCCTTCACTCACTACAGTGTGTAGATGGGGTGTCCTAGGGTACCAAGGCAGCGACCACCACCCTTGCAGCATATTTGTGGAGAAAGGCAGAACCAGGCAGCACAAGTCAACGGTCAAGACTTTGCAGTATGACCGTACAGGGCAAGATGTGGTGAGCCAAATAAGGCGGACACGCGCAGAAAGCTTCAGGGCAGAAAAAATAACTGGGATGAGCAACCGTGTTTAAATTTTGAGGTGGGGAAGGCCTGGGTGGATAAGTGCATACTGTAAGGAAATGGCAAAATGCCAAAAAGAACAGAGGAACCCATCCTAGTCCCTTCATGCACTTACAAAGAGAGATGCATACAAACGTAAGCTATTTTAAAAAACTGGTTAAAGAGGTTAAAAATGAAAAATAGGCAGAAGTATGTCAAAGAATAAGCACAGACAAGTCACTGAAATTGTTCTGCCGACTACATAAAAGCATGAGTGGGGTAGTCAAGAATAAGAGAATTTCTGACTTCCAAGGCGCTGACCTCATCTGGCAGACGACTGCCGAGAACAAGGGCAAAGCCCTCTTCGAACGCTATATAGAACAGAGCAACCAGACAGACATGAGAGGCTGAAATCTTGCCAAGAAGGTCACATCAGACATGTGCAAGGCCCAGAACATTTTGGATGAAGACACAGTGACAGTGAAAGAAATCAAGGCTGTACTTCGATGATCAAAAAACAGCGCTCCAGGGCCAGATGGCATAAGATACGACGACATCAATAGGTGTACCGACAACGAGCTAGAGAAACTAGCAGACATTTACAACAGTATAGGGAGCGCTAGCATCAAGGAGAAGTGGTTACACAGCTATCTGATTCCCTTGTCGAAGCTTGGCAAAGACCACACAAAGCTGCTCGGGAAGTTAATTGCCAGGAAAATATCAAGCCAGCTAGAGAGGCAAGGTGTTTTTCCAATCTACCCTGGGAGGGTACCGTCCAAAAAGAGAAACCTGGATGAATGCAGCAGTTTTGGCCCATGAGGTCTATGAAGGTTTCCATTCAGGCATTGAAACCTTTGCTGCAGCGATTGATCTTGAGGATGCGTACAACAGAGTACCATTTGATTTCTAAATGCTTCAGCTTCTTGAACTCAATATAAGTCCTTTCCTCGTTAGTTGGATCGCTGCAGCCCTCTTCCAGCGGAAAGTAGTTTTCAGATATGGCAGTTGGACTTCGGAATCGACAACAATATATCCTGGCCTACCAAAGGAATCACCATTATCTCCAGTGCTATTCAACGCCTACACTGTGAGAATCACCAGCGAGCAGATCACCGGGGCGGGGAGGAGGACACTGTCATATGTTGACGATGTTTTAGTGTATCGTCAGGGTAAGGATAGAAATCAGGTTGCTGTGGAACTACAAACCGAACTCAATCGCATAAGTACTTGGTGTGGTGAAGCTGGGGCAATTGTCAACCCAACAAACGCAACAGTGACATGGTTCTCTTTGAATAACCATATGGTCTACACTCCAACACCAACTGTAAATCTGTGTTCAGAGACTGTGGAAAGAACGCAGGCAATGAATTACATGGAGATAGTTTTGATCGAAGCCTTGATTATAATGAGCACATAGAGCAGATGATAACAAAGGCCAAGCGGGGTTCGGCTGCGATGCTGGTGATGGCGGCAGCAAACTGTGAGCAGCGTCATCTATGTCTTCTATACGAGGGCCTGGTCGTGTCTGTTTTTTAGTATGCGATGGCGATCCTGACCTTCAGCCATAAGCAGATAGAAAGGATGGAAAGGATACAGAATGAAGCTATGCGCATTATTCTCGGATGTACAAGAGATACAACATGCACGGCGATGCGCTGCCTTCTTGATTTTCCAACCATTGAAGACAGAATACAAATTTGAAGAGCTCGTGCCTACCTCAGAGTTAACGCAAACACACAATATCAACTTCATAGTTAAATTAGGAAGGTGAAGGGCAGCAGGTTAAAAAGAGGAAGGTCGTGGATGGGTCAAGCTGAAGACATTCTTCAACAGGTGTGTTCACTTGAGGACTTAGAACCTAATGAGGAGTGGGTGCAAGTGCCAACAGATTTCTGTACGTCTTTTTTCTGTTTGCACCCAACTAGACAGAAAATGCCGGTCTCTCTGGCCGAGGGGTTACAACACTTTCTCCGTAATCCCGTTTATCACGCAGAGTCTAGTAGGGCGAGAGCTGGGAGCGGTTCGACCCCCGCTGGTGACTTGCGGGATAACTGAGCCGGCCGCTCAGAAAGCAATGGCAAACTACTGAGCGTAATCTTGCCAAGAAATCAACATACAGCTGAAAGATGCTGATGTTGACAGCGATGTCCTGTAAAGGATATGCAAAACATTTATTTAGACAGAAAATCCGGCTGCTGTGGAGGCGAAAGTACAAGCGTTGATTTTCGAGAATTCGTTAGATTGTGATGCTGTCATCTACAAAGATGGGTCGGTGGTCCGACATGTGAGAAGCTCATAGGCCTTTACGGCTCAGGCCGGAGGGAGAATTGAGAAGGAGGACTCTGGTGCTTTTGTTGCGATCACAAGTAGCCTGACTATGGAAGTCATGGCAGTAAGTAAAACAATAACATGGCTCGAGACACAGACATTCACTAGGGCATGTTTCCTTAGCGACTCAATGAGCATGTTCAAGAAGATAGAGATGGGGTGGATCCGAAGAGAGTGGTTGCTGTCTCTGGAGCGCTCTCGACTGGCAAAGATTAGCTTCATCATCGTGCCTGGGCATGCGGGAGTACAAGGAAATGAGCTGGTTGACAAGCTCGCAGGTAAAGGCTACTGTGGAGGGCAGGCTCGCCATGGACCAGTCTGACATTCTGAATGCTCTACGAGAAGTAAGACTTTTGCGAGAACCAAGTGATGGCTGTGAATGTACAACCATGGTGAAACTGCGTGAACAGCAAATTAAAAGAGGTGTGGCCAAACAAGAACACTATGCAGGAAGCCAAAGAAGATTGATAAACCAACACAGAACTGGTGTCGTTAACCGCTACACGCTGCGAGATTTGCTGAGGGGATCCGAGCACTTATGGACTCAATGGTTCGATGTGTAATGAGGATGATCTGTCGACTGACTATTATTCTCTCCAAACATTCATGACGTTTCAAGCGACCAAATTATTTCAATTTTCTTTGTTTTATTGTCTTTAATAGCCGGACTTCTTCAATATTGAGCTCTTGAAATATGGATGCATTTGTTCTTTTCTTTATCCAAGATATTCTTAGAACCCGTCCATAACAATTTTATTCAAAGGCATTTTTGCGCTGTTCAGCTTGATTAGTAAGTGTGCAGATCTCACAGGCGTATTTTGCAATGGGAAAGATGCATGCTCTTAATAATCTAATTTTTGTAGTTCTATCTGTCAAACACCATAAACGAACTTGATAACCTTAGATGGAGCAATGAAAACCGCATGATAATTAACATCGACAAAACCAAATCCATGCTAATAACGACCAGACAAAAACTACAGACCCTTGCCATAACTGGGGCACAGCTCGATCTCCACGTGGACACGTTACCTATAGTTAATGTAAATGAATACAAAACAGTAGGTCTTTTAATTGACAGACATCTAAACGGGAACTCTCATATTCACGTCCTTACCAAGAGAATAGCACAAAAAGTTTACCAACTTACTTAAATTCAGCACTTCTTTGATGAAAGCACACGAAAAATAATCTATGCATCCTATATCCAATCACCTCTCGACTATTGTTCCACAGTCTGGGATGGTTGCCCTAAATCTAATATGCAACAACTGTTTTCGCTTCAAAACCGCGCTATACGTCTAGTTTCTGGCATAAAGCACGTTGAAAGTAATAACTTATACAGTCATCTAACACTTCTACCACTTCGAAAGCGATTCCTTTTAACAAAGCCAAATTAGTGAATAAAATTATATCTGAAAATACCCCAGAGTATCTTCTACCATTAATTCAACCTAATGCAATGAACAGTAAGCGCTTAAATTTATTACATGTTCCGAAGCCTAGATTGGACGTATACAAAACATGTTTTACGTATTCTGGTGCTCACTTGTGAAATAGCCTTCCACCAGATCTGAAAACGCCAATGAGTCCCTACACATTCAACTGAAAACTATTTCAATATGCCTCCATAAGTCACCTACTGGTATCATTTTTCACTGTGTGAGTGAGAAAGTGGGTGAGAGTGAATGGGAAAGAGTGTGAGCGAGAGAGTATGAGCCAGAGAGAGTGAGAGAATATGTATGCGCGTGTGCCTGCATGAGTGAAAGAGTAAGTGAATGTCTGTGTGCACGTATGTGTGACAGATTGAGTGAGAGAATGAGTTAGTGAGTGAGAGAGAGAGAGAGAGAGAGAGAGAGAGAGAGAGAGGTTGTGTTGTGTGTCTGCCTGTCTGTGTGAGAGAATGAGTGAGTGTGAGTTAGAGAGCCAGTGAGTGAGTGAGGTGGAGAATTTGTGAGTATGTGCGTGAGTCTGAGATCGAGTGAGTGTGCAAGAGAGAGACAGTGGGTGAGTGAGAGAGTGCATTAGAAGTGATTGAGAGAGAGAGAGAGAGAGAGAGAGAGAGAGTGGGCGAGTGTGTGTGTCTGTGTACTTGTTTGTGTGTGCGAGTAAGAGAGTGAGTT
Organism: Cepaea hortensis; assembly: GCA_963921405.1. Classification (NCBI taxonomy): domain Eukaryota; kingdom Metazoa; phylum Mollusca; class Gastropoda; order Stylommatophora; family Helicidae; genus Cepaea; species Cepaea hortensis. The sequence goes on from OY992882.1 coordinate 66,609,996, forward strand.
AGTGTGGTTTAGAGAGTAAATGTGTGAGTGTGAGTGAAATTATGTGAGGCAACCTGTATGTGTAAGTGTGTGCATGTCTGAATATGTGTATGGGTGTGTATGTGTAAATGTATGTGAATGTGTGTATGTGCTTGTGTGTGTATATTTGTATGTGTGTTTATGTGTGCGTACATGTGTGTGTGTTTATATCTATGTGCGTGTGCATAAGTGTTTATGTTCGTGTATGTATGTGTATATGTTTGTGTGTGTGTATGTGTGCGTGAATGCAGTATATGCGAGGGAGTGTGTACTTGTGTGTAAGTGTGTGTAATGGGTGTAGATGGGTATATGTGTGTATTTGCGTGTGTATGCTCGTGTGTTTATGTGTATATGCTTTCGTGTGTGGAAACACGTGTACCCCTCGGAGGAGCAAATGGATCACCATAATCTGGCAAGAATGAGGCAGCGAGGAGTGACGAGGGGATTTGGCCGAAGCTCGACTCTCAGAGGAAAGGCGAGACGGACATATAATCATATTGCTACTGGAACTATTGGTGTTGGAACTCTTCGATGGCTGCTGAGGATGGGGAAGGAGCGCTTATGGGAATCCCCCGAATGCTGTGATGTCGGTTCCTAAATCAATTAATCAGTTTTTCGTGTGTATGCGAGGGAGTGTGTATTTAATAGCGTGAGGGTGTGTGTCTGCCTGTGTGTGAGTGAGAGTGTAATATAGAGTGAATGAAAGATGGAGTGAGTGACTTAATGTGTGAAATAGTAATTGCGAGTGAGAGAGAAAGAGAGAGTGAGTGAGCGAACGAGAGAGAGAGACAGACAGAGGGAGAATGGATGTGTTAGTGTGTGTGTGTGCATGTGTGCGCTCATTGTTTGTGAGTGTCTGTGTATGTGTGTGTTGGTGAAAAAGAGAGAGAGAGAGAGAGAGAGAGAGAGAGAGAGAGAGAGAGAGAGAGAGAGAGAGAGAGAGTTGAGCGCACGCATATCATGTAAAATGCTATTCCATATTTTGTGTGTATTCTCATCCTCATATTATCATTTTGAATGCCAATTGATGTTATCATGTATAATATGAACACATGTACATCACTGTAGAGTGAGAGAGTTAGCGAGTATGAGTGAGAGTTAATGAGTGTGAGAGTGTGTGTGTCTGTGTCTGTGTAAGAAAGACAGAGAGAGAGAGAGAGAGAGCGAGAGAGAGAGAGAGAGAGAGAGAGAGAGAGAGAGAGAGAGAGAGTTCGCACGCATGTCGTGTAACATGCCATTCCATATTTTTTGTGTATTCTCATCTTTCATATTATAATTTTGCATGCCACTTAATTTTATCATGTATAATACACTAATTTTTACGCTACACAATGCATGTGTACAATTCTTTCTCCATTTCTTACCATTTTTGCGAGAATGCTCACGATAATCGTCAGTGTATGTGTGTGTAAAGTGTGTGAGTTTGTTCATACTAGTTTCAGTGATCATGTGAGGCATCATGTACGTGTCTAGATGTGAGGACGTGGGGATGTGTGTGTGTGTGTGTGTGTGTGGGGGGGGGGGTTGTGTGCGGGGATTGTGTATGGGTTGATGGGTGACGTATGGATGGGTGAAGGGATGTGTGCTCGGTGGGGGATGTGTATGTGTGAGTGATATGTGTGTGTGTGTGTGTGTTGTGTGATATTTGCGAATGTGGTGGGTGTGGGTAGAGAATGTGTAGATGGGTGGGTGAATGGGTGTGTGGGAGATGTGTGTGGGTTGGGTGTGGGGGTGTGTCTGTGAATGGGATGTCTGTGTGGGTGGGAGTGTGTGAGTGTGGATGGGGTAAATGTGAGTGGGTGGTAAGGGTGTTTGTAGGTGGGGGATGTGTCGGTGGGTGGGGAGATGTGCGTGTGTGTGTGTGAGATATATGTGTGGGCGGGGATGTGTATGGGAAATGCGTGTGGGGGATGAGTGTGTGAGTGGGGGAATGTGTTTATGTGTGTGGGGTGGGGAGGTGTGGGATATGCGGGTCGATGAAGGATGTATGTGAGGATGGGGGTGTGTGTTTGGCTGGGTGGTTGGGCTGTGTGTGGGTGGGTAGATGGGAGATGCATGTGTTGATGGGTGGGTGGGTGTGAGTGGTTGTTGGATGAGTACGTGAGTGGGTGGATATGTGTGAGATGAGTGTATGGTTGGGAGATGTATGTGTGGGCGGCGGATGTGTGTTGGTGGGGTATATGTGGGTGGTGGGGTGTGTGCGTTTTTGGATGGGGAATGTGATGGTGGGTGGGGATATGTATGTGGGTGGGGGTTGTGTGTGTATGGGTGGGGTAGCTAAGGGATATGTGATTGGTGGATTGGAGATAGGGAGAGAGTGGTTGGCAGGTTGAGGATGTGTGGGAGGGTGGGTGTGTGTAGATTGGGGGGGGGGGTGCGGGATGTGTGGGTGGGGGAGATTGTGTTGGTGGGGGATGTGTGTAAGCGGGGGTGTGGGTGGGTGCGGGTTTTGTGTGGGTAGGTGCGGGATGTGTGAGTTGGCGGGAATATGTGTGTGTGGGTGGGGGATGTGTGGTTGGGGAATGTGTCTTTGGCTGAGTGGTTGGGATGAGTGGGTAGGTGAGTGTTGGTAGGTTATGGGATGTGAGGAGGATGTGTGCGTATGGGTGGGAAGATGTGTGACGGTGGGGGTGTGTGTAGGTGGGTGGATGGGGGAATGTATGTGCCTGGGGGTATGTGTGTGGTTTGTTGGTGGATGTGTGTGTGTGGGGGACACGCGGATGGACAGGAGATGGGTGGGTGGATGTTGGATTTGTCTCATAACATGGCAACATGCATTGTTTATGTTTACAACATTCATTTGACAATGCTTTTTTTTCTTATGTGAATGTACGATGCACTGATGAACGAAAGATGAGTGATTTGAAAAGCCGAATGTAAGACGGGCCTGCGCGCCCAATTTGTTACCCTTTGAAAATAAAGTCTGTTCGTTCGTCTCGACCATGCGACGTGGCGAAGCCATCCAGGTGTTTACTTCTCGGTCTTCTCCTTAGTTTCTTCCCTTCGATCTTGCCAGTCTTCGCCAAATTCAATTAATTTCTTCTCATAACATGCCCCAAAAAAGCACTCTTCCGAATAACGGTTCTATATGGGGACATAACTCTGTAGTGTAAAAAGCATCCCTTACAGGGCCTCATCTCATCATGTTCCTCTTGTACCTTGTAAACAATATAAAATGACACAAAGTAGTGCAGCTTTACATAACAGAATTAAGACACATACAGGACGTTGCGGCGACTAGCCTTCATCAGCAAACAAACACATTCACAAACACAACATACAGTCAAGGAGATTTCCTATGACTACATCAAATGTGACGACAGGACGAGAAGAACAAAAGGATGAAAAAATGAAAGGAGTGAAGAAAATGAGAATTAAAAAACATGAGAATTAAAAAAATGTGAATTGAAAAAAATGTTCATACTCACCTCACAGTGGCGATCTGTAAGCAACTCAGAAAATCACCGGTGTATTCTTTTTATACCCGGTGATTGGTGTCCCGGTTCAGTGAGTACGTTGAAAGAAGGGCACCCAATTTTATTCATACCCTTGTATCTTGCGGTGTCGAGGTGAAGTATAAATAGCGGGAGAGTGCCCGCTTATGGGCTTCAATTTATCGATATTCCCATGGACTCTGTTATTCCCCGTGTCCATCGTTACGTGGTCGGCCTCTTCCTCTGCTCTGTACATCATTGCTTGTTGTAGTATACTGTTAGTTGGTAACCTACTTGCATGGCCAAACCATTTGACTTGCTGCCTTCTAATAAAATCTAGTGCAGCTATAACCCCCGACTTTAGTCCTTATCTCTTCTTGATACATTGAGTATTCTTCTCAGGAATCTCATTTCTGTTGTGATTTTTCTTTTCTCTTTTTCTCTCATTGTCCAGGTTTGGCATTGATAACAGAGTTGTTAGGAAGATTGTGTTGTAAAGTGCTTTCTTGGTAGATATTGATACATCTTGGTTCTCTAGTAGGCCTATTGGTGCCATTTGTCCAATGAGTTGGTCTGCCTTATTGCAACTATTATCGATCTCGTCTTCTGATTTGCCATTTCATGATATTATACTTCCTATGTTTTTCTGTTATATGGTGGGTGTAATCTTTGTAATTTAGTATAGAAAGCTCTCTTAAGTTTTATTTTAAATTTTGCTCCAACGAGGAAGTGGTCGCTGTGGCACTCAGCTCCTCTATAACTTCTAACTACCTGTATGTTTGATGCATGTCTGTTGTTAATCACATTTTAATTTACAACAGAAATGCATCAAACATACAAGTAGTATGTCTTTACAGGACATCGCTGTCAACATCAGCATCTTTCAGCTGATTGTTGATGTCTTGGAAAGATTACGCTTAACAGTTTGCCATTGTTTTCTGAGCGACTGGCTCACATACCCCGTAAGTTACTGACTAGGAGAGAACCACTACCAATTTTCGCGCACATCACGTTACTGACGAGAGTATACGGGATTACGGATATATATATATATATATATATATATATATATATATATATATATATATATATATATATATATATATATATATATATATATATATATATATATATATATATGCCGGCTTCGTGGCTTAGAGGTTATGAATTTTCTCCGTAATCTCGTATACTCTCGTCAGGTAACGTGATGACGGTTCAAATCAGCAGTGGTTCGAATCACATCGGTAACTTACGGGGTATGTGAGCCGGCCGCTCAGAAAGCAATGGCAAACTACTGAGCGTAATCTTGCCAAGAGATCAACATACAGCTGAAAGATGCTGGTGTTGACAGCTAAGTCCTGTAAAGGATATGCTTTAAAATATATATATATATATATATATATATATATATATATATATATATATATATATATATATATATATATATGTAACAGGGGGAGAATATAAAGGATAGGAAGATGTAATTTCCTACACTTTGGTGCTCAAAGACGAAGAAGCGCAACACTGACTTCTAGTGGGCCAGAGAAGAAGAGGATAATAGTAAGAGAGAGAGAGAGAGAGAGAGAGAGAGAGAGAGAGAGAGAGAGAGAGAGAGAGAGAGAGAGAGCACCTTATACACTCTCCTCAGTTAACATGAAAAAGGATAGAGAGTTAGACAGAAAACTCCAGGAGTTCTTTGAGCGGGGGATATACCGTTGTATACCCCAGACAAAAGGACAAAAGATTACACTGTTGGACTGTAACAAGATCAATGAGTTTGCACAACAAACTATAAACTAAACAAAACAAATTAAGAACAACAAAATTAGACCTTTATTGACAGAACTGCATGATTCAGGGACAAACAGACATCCTGAGATGTCACACAAGTGACATATACATAAATGGAAATCTACGTTCCCACAGTGGATATCACTGCTGCCTAATATCGCCATGAACATGACCGGGCACCCATCTCCACAAACCAGCAAGAACATGGCAACAAAGAAGCCTCAACGTAAACCACAGCGGTAACAACAGATATGGACTATCTCTTAATATCATCTCAGGACCTATGGACCGTCTGAACTTACAGAAATTGGAACCTGAAATCCCACAGTTGGAGATAACTGCTGCCTAGCGCCGACTACAGAGGCGGTCTCTGAATGATAGTGAGACCTCAACCTTGTGCAGTTGAGTCGAACGGCACCCTCAGTACCCACACAGGACACCCGCATCACATAGGCCGACTGGGACCAGACACAGCAAATAACAGAAAAATAACAGAATTATAACCCTAGCAGCAAAGATACAGTGGCATAAACAGGTACATGAATGGGTATACGAATGGGAGTGTGGATGGCCCAAAAACGACATTAACCAGCGCTGGGGCTCAGGTTTGCTCTAAAAACAATTATGGCCAAGGATCACTACCTGCAATGCATGCCAATATACAACATCTAATTAATAACATCTCAAGGAATCATTATTTACATCAACACATGGACTTCGCTGGACAACCACTACAGCAGTGGTGTATGCAAACAGTGTCCTTGTGGCACAAACATAGACATGGTCTGTGTAAATTCACACCAACCACATGATGCTTAAACTGGACAACTATGATATGGATAGGTTATGCTCCATATAAAATATAAACAACAGAGCACCAATATAGGATATTGCAATTCAATATGACATCATCAGGACACACAATATTTGTACTGATGACAGCTGGACATCTCCAATATACAAGCAGTGCAGTTTTACACATGACACCAGCAACAATCAGGACAGATGTTATAACATACGTCACTGACAACACATCAGACATATGCCATACATGTAATGCTCAATCTGGCACCTACATCACTGCACATTCATGAATAATTATTACTATAGCCACATTTATCCAGGAGAACATCACAGTAATGGTTATCAAGCACCACATATCTATTGCTTTCACCGTGCCTCTTTACGCCTCTGTACGCCAGCAATCACTATAGGTTAGAGCATTATTGAGTCATAATAAGCCATCTGACTTCAAACACGATATAGTATGGTGGATGTGCCTCTGGCTGTGCAGTTCAAATTTGTCTTCTTTGATCACTGCGGATCATTCGCTTCAGCCATTGCTGTGCACTTATAAATAAAGCTACCAGCCTAATGTAATTTTTTCTCATAACTAAACCCACACTGATATGCCATTGCAGAAGCACACTGATTATTCCTGTCATAGTAATTTAAATACACTCACAATGCACCACACATAACATTACATGTTATCTCAATGTGCCACAAACATAAATATGGTTTCCCCACCTGCTGTCATCTTCATGATTATAAATGATTATATTTTAATACACATCCTTGCAGCACCTGGCCTGGCTGCCTCCTTACAGATTTTCCTCCTCACTAGCATTAATGATAACCCCATTTCCTGTGCCTCGGTGCTCCATATTCTCTCTTGGCTGTGGCAATTCTACCCCTTATCATATATCAAACACTGCTGTGTTCAGGTACACTGTCCTGCAGGTGCAACGGCCTTCCTCCTCTTGTCAGAACATGGGCTTTATAGAACAATACATACATCCTCCTCTACTCTAGACTGTGATACTACATATTTTGCTTACCGTGTTGAATTGTGGCCATATCAAACTCTCTAGAACTACACAACACAGTACAGTATCGATACTTCCACTTCGTACTGCGCTGTCTGCTACATTAAATTTAGAAACCTACAAATATGCACACCATCGTAAGAGAACATCCTTTGTCCTGAATCTTCAGTGAATATGTCTGGCACTTGTGTTTTCATTACTACGCCCCTGTCAATCTGCAGAGTAGCACTTTCACTGCTACTCATTGAAGCAAACCTATGTTGTCATAATTCTACCGGCTATCACCATTTTGCATGCGAAGATAACTCTACTATTATTTTAGTCAATAAGGAACAGAAGAGCTCTTCAGGCTCCTGCAAAACTATAAACCAACTACACCAAATTCTACCTCAACCCGGTGGATGTTGTAAGTTTGGAGCTTCCAGTTGGGGACTAGTGGATGCACCAGTATCCTACCCTCAATCAAACTATCTAAATATGTTTAACTCACCTAGAGCGGGCTTACAAATTGCCAGTCATTTTCATGGATTTCTTCTGTCATTTCGGGGCTTGTGTACCCCTCGACTGCGCTGTGGGCCACACAGGCCAGTGTTGATTAAATCTAAAGGCATTGGTGACTCCCTGCCCTGGTCCAGTGACTGGGAAGGGCTGGTTCAGGCCTCCCCATTTGCTATGAGCATAATAACTCCCTCGGCCACAGTTGTTTCAGTTCAAGAGAGCGGGGAAACTGGCAGTATTTATCGTTTCCAGGGCGGCTTCTCATCATACCTCGGGACACCGGTATTGGTAACATTACTATCCTGTGGCGCATCAGGCGATCACATATCCCACTCCCAATTTTTCGATGGACCCCGTTAAATAAGAAAATTCTAGACTCTTGGGGTTTTAGACAAAACCCTAAAAATACCTGTACGTAGAAGAAAAACATAGCAAAACAAAACGTGCTCGAAGATATGGTGTCTTGGACTCATATTCTGTGAATGGGGATTCCTAATTCGAATGAACATTCAATGACACAAAACAGTTACTTAACTAGTAATTAATTATTTGTTCATAAAGTGTGTTGTGGAAATATATAAAGAATATGTTTCTGTCTGAAGATGCTCACTGGGTGCCGTTTCTTCCCACTGAATGTCCATTATGTGTCTCTTTTAAATTTTCTATGCACGGGGGAAATATAGGGCATCACTGTTCATTAACTGCTCTGCACTTAATATGTCCACTTCTGGTATCATGGGCCTGGATGAACACGCTGGTATGAACTCCTCTGCTTCTAACTATACAGAAGGGATTTTCTCATGACCACAGGTAACCTTGTCATCTGTCACTTCAAACGAACATGGTGAACTGATGTACAATAAGGAAAACATCCTCCCATGATGATCTCAGGTGTTGATGCCACCCGTGGGGATTGAATATGGATGTCCAGCGCTCTGCTGCTGGTGGGACACACTGGTGGGGTGGATTTCTGATGTCCCCTCTTCCAGAAAAATAAGGGAAAGGTACTTCTATGGATGGCCCCAGATATTGGCACCGCTGAGGTCAGTCGCATGAACAGCATCACAACCGTACTCCCGAAAGAATCAGCAGAATTTGTCTCTTGAACAAGTACAGTCCCGGCCTCTATTGAACATGGGAGCGTTCTGCTCCCCTGCTGTGTCACTTCATAGTCGTCGACTATATCTGTAGCTTTCTGAGCAAAGCTGGTCTTCGTAGGAATATATGTGCATATACCGTATCATGTATGACTTTATGATCAAAGTTCCTCGATGGAGTTTCCGCACTCTATTTATACCGGCGGACTCAGACTGAACGCCGGCCGGGTGGGAAACTTCGGTTCCCTGAACAAGGAATAAGGTCACCATTAATTTCGACGACTTGAGATGTGGGTGCAGGTCTGGAGGATCTTCTCTCAATGCTGTGCCAACTGGAGACTGGGAACAAAACCTGAGCCCAGTTAACCAGGGACCTCCCACACCCCCATGAAGGCAGAGGTTAAAACAACATGGAACTACCACCTGAAAGAATTATTGAAGACTGGAACAGACAGCAACAGGATAATCTAGAGGCCACCAAACATCCAAGGGCAGGCTCGCCATCCTGTAACCGCATAAAGAGAGAGAGAGAGAGAGATGATAAGATAGGGCACAACTCTGACTGCTTATGGGCCATAGGAGAAGAGAAGAATACAAAGAAGACAAAGAGAAGCTCATCTTATCTCCACGGTTAACAAGAAAAGAATAGATATCAGACAGAAGAACTTCAGGATTCTAGCGGGGAACTATGCCTTAATGCACATTCCAGACAATACATCACTGAGATGGGCTGAACCAACATTAATGAATGGAACAAGCAATGACTAACATTACTAGAACAATAAAGACTAAACATGACACCACATTAACAACAAGAACTAGACAAGATGAGAACAATATGCATATTATATATATATATATATATATATATATATATATATATATATATATATATATATATATATATATATATATATACTAGCTGACCCGGCCAGGCTTCGCCCAGTCCCTGGAGGGGATCTATCTATCTATCAGTCTGTCTGTCTGCTTGTTTGTTTGTATGTCTGTCTGTCTGGCTGACCCGGCCCGGCTTCACCCAGTCCCTGGTGGGGAGCATCTCATTTAATGCATATAAGTAGTCATATAAGCTCCCGTTCCCGACTATCTGTCTGTCTGTCTGTCTGTCTGTCTGAACCGGCCCGGCTTCACCCAGTCGCTGGTGGGGAGCATCTAATTTAATTCATATACGTAGTCATATAAGCTCCCGTTCCCGACTATCTGTCTGTCTGTCTGTCTGACCCGGCTTCACCCAGTCCCTGGTGGGGAGCATCTCATTTAATTCATATACGTAGTCATATAAGCTCCCGTTCCCGACTATCTGTCTGTCTGTCTGTCTGACCCGGCCCGGCTTCACCCAGTCCCTGGTGGGGAGCATCTCATTTAATTCATATACGTAGTCATATAAGCTCCCGTTCCCGACTATCTGTCTGTCTATCTGTCTGTCTGTCTGAGCCGACCCGGCTTCACCCAGTCCCTGGTGGGGAGCATCTCATTTAATTCATATAAGTAGTCAAATAAGTTCCCGTTCCCGACTATCTGTCTCTCTGTCTATCTATCTGACCCGGCGTGGTTTCGCCCAGCTCCTGGCGCACAGTAACTTAAAAGAATGTCCTTCCACACACCATCCACTATTTTTAATGAAAACTGTTTTCAATCACCTGCATGACTGTAGATAACTTCCTGAAGCATAAAAAGATGGGTTACAATGTTATGCATTATGCATTATTTTTATGACAACTTTGAAAATGCCTTAAAGATTATATCATTATTTATTATAACTCATATGCCTGTAAATAACTATAGAGAAAGAGTTTAACAATAGTGCAAGTAAGTCCAACAATATGACTATAAAGTATATAGAAATGTTATTAAAAGTTATGCCCCTTGAAATAACTTTTCTAGAGTGAAGTCCCCCTGCTATATAGAAATTATATAATGAAAAATGAAATATTAAATGTTATTAAGTAAGTAGCCGATTTTACACTAAGAAACTATTACAGTCGGTTGCACAGGAATGAAAGGAAGACGTGTAGACAATTTCATCTCAATCGGATGTACCGTTATCGAACGCATAAAGGACGGACGGAAATACATACATTGTGTTATATATATATATATATATATATATATATATATATATATATATATATATATATATATATATATACACTAGCTGACCCGGCCCGGCTTCGCCCAGACCCTGGCGGGGATCTATCTATCTGTCTGCTTGTCTGACCCGGCCCGGCTTTGCCCAGCTCCTGGTGGGGAGCATAATTCATATAAGTAGTCATATAAGCTCCCGTTCCCGACTATCTGTCTGACCCGGCTTCACCCAGTCCCTGGTGGGGAGCATCTCATTTAATTCATATAAGTAGTCATATAAGCTCTCGTTCCAGACTATCTGTCTGTCTGTCTATCTGTCTGTCCGACCCGACTTCGTCCAGGCCATGGTGGGGAGCATCTCATTTAATTTGTATAAGTAGTCATATAAATAGGCGTTCCCGACTATCTGTCTGTCCGTGTCGTCGTCGCACTGCGAGAGCTAACAAGTCAAGTCGCATTATTCTGTCAAGAAGCCTGATACACGGTAAAATGTCACGTGGAAAGTCCAACAACAAGAAACACGCTGCGGCCAAAATGTGCAGCGTGGGAGCCGACAACAAGAAGAAGAACGTGGAGAGCCCACCTGCTAGCTGCATCATAGAGCCTGATGCTATAGCTATCACTGAAGCTTCTACAAGGGAGAAGATTGACAGCCAATCACAGTCAAGAACCAAGACAGCAGAGAAGGAGGAGAAAGACACCAGAGTCGGAAACACCGACTCAAAAACAGTCCGATGGGTTGTCAAGCGGATTCCTGTGGAGATGAAAGATGAAGAAATCCTGAAGCAGCTACGTTAAGAGAATCTTCACATCCGATTCTTGAAGGCGGAGCGATTTCTCACCTACTCCAAGATACCTACAACCTTGGCAGTAGTGACGTCGGAGGGCAGCGAAATGCCGATCACAGTATAAATCAGCAAGAAAACGCAACAGCCAGAGAGATTCATCCCAAGAATCAATCAATGTTCAAGATGCCAGAGGGCCGGCCACAGCAGAGCAACATGTCGCAGTAAGACGGAAATATGTCGATACTGCGCCGATCACCACGCCTTCAAGGAGTGTCCGCTGGCCAAGCTGGACACGGACTTCCGAGCTCATAACAACAGAAGAAAGTGCGCCAACTGCCTGGGCAAGCATGGAGCAAGATACTTGGGCTGTCCGTACCTGCAGAGACACAGAGACGTCTTAAAGATCGCCATCATCACAAAGACTCCATTCAAGGAAGCAATGCAGAGGGGCGAGACAGCCACGGGTATAGCACAAGCCGAAAGAGATCAACTTCAAAAACAGATAGACGAGTTGAAGAGACAAGTCAAGGCACTGCTAACGCCGACCCCGAATAACGACAACCTCCCCCGATGTGTCTCCACCTTGACGTGGTGGGGGAGCTTGCGTGTCCCATCGACCCCATTTGCTTGCTGATGGATGGAAAACTACATATTGGACAGCTTATGGGATAGGGACCAGACTAAGAGAGACACAACCTGCTGCTCTGCAGGTGAGACTGAGGATAGCAGTCTAAAATTTAAATCAGGCGCACGAAGGCAGAAGTTCTTGGTCCGGACAAAACACTAAAGGCTCCCTGTCGAGGGCTGTGGTTGAACGCCTCTAAGCCACAAACCTTCGGACCTGTGAGCCGGGCCGATCCCAACCTTTCGAAAAATAAAGACGAGATACTGAGCAAGCTACATGCTCAGGTCTGATAGAAGTTCGAAGGCTCTCAGCTGGGGGATATGAGAGATTCCCGGATGAGAGGGCCAGGCCGTTTCTCGTTCACCGTTGCACGAAGGTACGGTGCTGAGCCGGCAGCACAAGTAGCCTACCTCGTGAGCGAGTACAAAAAGTCAAAAAGTGCCCCAGTCGAAGAAAATGGCTGCGAAAACTGAATCTAACTCATAGAGAGTGTAGACAAAAGTGGAAGAACGTCTCAATGACGCAAAATGGAACGCACGGCGAGCGAACCTATTGCGTGGTCCGAAGTCAAAAGCAAAAGCTTACCGAGTGGGTGTCGCTTGCAGTCTGACCGTCACTGGTGTGTGCTTGAGCGATCAGTGGCAAACGAGTTGCCCAACACATGGAAGTGAGGAACTAAAGCAGCCATGAGCAGGACGTGGCAACTCCTCGGGTGAGCCCAGTCACAGAGCAATATGTGCCGGCTCTGCAATTATGGAAGCCTCCTTGGATAGCGAGGGAATGCTCATGGTCTGCCCCTGCCTTCCCTTGAGGGCCGACCACGATGTCGTTCATCGTTCTATCTTGACCAGCTGAGATGTTAGCGACATCACAACAGTCCAACGTGCCTCGAAACCAGAGGATGGCTAACCTCATTTAAAAATGCCCGCTGAAGTCGGAAGTGTCGTCCTACGGGTGGCAAACTAAAAATTGACACTACGCAATTACGTCCGAGTGAAATGTCTCGTCCGAATGTCTCTCGTGCTAGGAACAGCTCTGACTACCTAGTTTCCGAATGCCGCTCTTGTTCGGAACAGCTCTGACCGGGTAGTTTTCCGAATGTCTGTTGAGCCTGGAAAAGCTCTGATGGGCGCAACGACAAGCACATGTCCGAAAACTCGCTGAGTGGATGCCGTCTGCAAACCTGTCTGGTTTGTGCGGGAATGACCCGGGGAAACGAAATGACCAATATATTGAAGTGAGGATTTAAAGCAGCCATGAGCAGGACGTGACGATCTCCCTCGGTGAGCCCAGATCCAGGGCGTTATGTGTCGGCCCTGCAACTATGGAAGCAACCTTGGATGGCGGAAAATGCTATGGACTGTCCCTGCCTTCCTTTGAGGGATGACCGTTGTCTTCGACCGTTCAACCTTGGCCAGCATGGTTGCAGATGGCGCCACAAAAGTGAGAGTCTCCCAGGAATGCTACCTGGTCAAAAATGCACGCTAAAGTCGATGTGTTGGCCTACGGGTTTCGGCCCAAGGGCGCATAACAGACACACCGCAATCACATCTGAAAAAACACTCCGGATGAACGAAAAGAAGAAGAATAACGACAACGAAAAACTACTGGCGGAAATGAAGGAGATACAGCAAAACATCAAGCAAGAAGTAGAACATATGGCACTGATTAAGAAGGAGAATGAAGAGATCCTACAAACCATTAAATCAGAGCGAGAACTACAGAAAGCTGAAATGGAAATACTCCGAAACAAAACCACAGAAGCCGAACAAGAAACTACAGAGAAATCGCACGATGAAAACCAAGAAACCGAGCCGGAATAACAAGCGAAAGCCAGCAGCCCAACCACGACGCCCGAATCACACAAAGGGAAACCAATATCCCACCAGACATCAGAAGAAAATCGAGATGAGCACCCTGACGTCGGCATAGAGGACGTCCCGAAGCCAGAAGTACAAATGACGGTTCCCGAGAAACAGAGGCACTACGAACTCAAGTGCCAGGAATACAGAAAGCGCATGGAGGGAAAAAAAAGAAGTACAAGAAACTCAACGTGAAACCAATGCCCTTCATCTCAATTATTCTACCGGATTTAACATTCACAGATGAATACGAATGGGATTACTACATTGAAGACGGAGAAATCATCCCATGGCTGAGCTCGGAGGAAGCAAGCAAAAGGCAGCAAGAACTCAAACGTGGGAAGCGGACTGAAAGAAAGCGCAAGGAGGCATATCACATCGAAAGGCATCTACAGCTACTTCACAATTGAGAAGACAAAAATACCAAATAAAAAGTCCTTTTAAGGACTGCAACCAGTCAAGCCAGGAGCCTGCACCAACAACGAAAACAAAAGGAAACATGCACAAAGGACATCCGCCGACCGATCCCCCAGCTGGAGTGGGATCACAAAAAGTCCTTATTAGGACTACAGTCAGTCAAGCCAGACAAGCCAGGAGCCTACGCAAACAAAGAAAACCAATAGAACAGACGAGCACAAAGGATAGCCGCCGACCGATTTCACCGCCGACGTCACAGACACAAACGCTACACAACCAGTCCGAAATATAACTCACAAGACAAGAATTAGGGTGAATAAACCCACGGACCTCAACAATAACCACAGCTGATGAAGCATGTTAGACGAGGCCGAATTTTGAATTTTTGTTTTTAGAATTGGAATTGGAATCTGTCTGTCTGTCTGGCCCGGCCTGGCTTCGCCCAGCCTCTGGTGGGGAGCATCTCATTTAATTCATATAAGTAGTCATATAAGTTCCCGTTCCCGACTATCTGTCTGTCTGTCTATCTATCTGACCCGGCGCGGCTTCGGCCAGCTCCTGGCGGGGAGCGTCTAATTAAATTCATATAACCAAAAAAAATTAACTTAAGAATGTCCTTCCACACACCATCCATTATTTTTAATGAAAACTGTTTTTCATCACCTACATGACTGTAGATAACTTCTTTAAACATAAAAAGATGAGTTAGAAAATTTTCACTATTTAAATAGATGCATTATTTTTATGACAACTTTTAAAATGCCTTAAAGATTATATCATTATTTATTATAACGCATATGCCTGTAAATAACTGTAGACAAAGAGTTTATAAACTTTTGAAAACAATGCAACAATCTATATATCAAATATATAGCGATGCTATTAAAAGTTATGCCCCTTGAAATAACTTTTCTTAAGTTAAATCCCCTCGCTATATATAAATGATAATGTAAATTAAAATATTAAATTTTAGTAAGTAAATAGCTGATTGTACACTAACAAACTATGACAGTTGGCTGCACGGGAATGAAAAAAAAAAAACGTAGAAAATTTCATCTCAATCGGATGGAACGTTATCGAACGCATCAAATACATCCCTACATACATACATTGTCTTTTTCATCGGCACCTTTCCGTCTTGACAGACGATAGTTTGGTACATTGTGCTTCAAAAAGGCTTAATAACTACGACCCATGGCGGTGGCGAGTGTGGCTGGTAAGGCACATTCTTGCTGCAAATGTTTGCCCACAGTAGATGCATGTGAAAAAATGGTCATTTCCGCCATTGTGCACCAACTTACGTCTCTCACGCTCTGTGTGTACTTTATCTGCAATCATTTTCTCCTTTGTGTTTATTCCATTTCTGATAGTTGCCCTCCATGCAACACGTTCAGCGGTGACTTGCTCCCAATGTGCATTATCTATGCCTGTATCAATCATGTCCCGCTTACACACATCTTTGTATCGTTGTAGAGGCCGACTCTGAGATCTCCTACCCGTCTGTAATTCACCAAAGAAGATGTCCTTTGGTATTCTACCATCATCCATCCTCCTAACATGTCCTATCCATCTAAGTCTACGAAGACTGAGCATGGAATACACCGTCACACAACCTGATCTTTCCAATACTTCAGTATTTGTGATTTTGTCTTGCCACTTAATACCAAGTATTCTTCGCAGACACCGCATATGAAAGCTGTTTAAACGTTTCTCTTGGCGTGAGTAAGTTGTCCATGTTTCACTGCCATAAAGAAGAGTACTAAGGACACAGGCTTGGTAGACGAGGACTTTTGTTTTGGCAGTAAGCTTCCTGTTCTCCCAGACTCTTTTTGCTAACATGTTCATTGTTGTTGCTGCCTTGCCAATCCTGATGTTGATTTCCTGATCGAGGGATAATTTGCTATTTACCTCTGATCCTAGATATGTAAAATGGTCTACTATCTCCAGTTCGGCATTGTCAATAAATTGATTATGTGGTTGTTTCGGGATTTAAAATTTAAATATTGAGCACAACCCACTACTGGCAACGCCGATCGCATTCTGGAATAAACCTAAGGCCTATCCACGTCAATTGTCAATAAAGATTAATGGTACACCATGTGCACCTTGTGACATAATCTGTGTCTTCTTTTTGTTAATTGTTAAACCAAATTCATAACAAGCATTGGAGAATGCAGATAGTAGATGTTGTAATTCTTCCTCAGAGTGAGTCGTAATCGCAGCATCATCCGCAAAAAGCAACTCTCTGATTAGTACCCTCCTAATTTTGGTCTTGGCCTTCAATCTCTGAGCATTATAGAGGCCACCTTCTAAGCGTGAGTGAATGTAAATACCGTCATCCTGATCACGAAAGGCATATTTCAGTAGAAGTGAAAAGTATATCCCAAAGAGGGTGGGGGATAGTACACAACCTTGCTTAACTCCACTCTTGATTTCAAACTCTTCTGATGTTGAGCCATCAAACTTGATTATACCCTTCATGCCTGTGTGGAACGATTCCACAATGGACAGAAGAGTTGGTGGGCAGTCAATCTTCTTTAGTGCTTTGAATAGACCCTCACGACTGACTAAATCGAATGCCTTTGTGAGGTCGATGAAGGCAATAAACAGTGGCTGATTTTGTTCCCGGCATTTTTCTTGCATCTGTCGCAGTGAGAATATAAAATCAATGGTAGACCGGTTCTGACGGAAGCCACACTGTGATTCGGGGTAGACTTGATTTCCCAGGACTTGAAGTCTGCACAGAACAATTAAGGCAAATACTTTCCCAACAATACAAAGAAGTGAGATACCCCTATAGTTGCTACAGTCGCTCCGATCGCCCTTGTTCTTGTACAGCGTTATGATGTTTGAAATCCTGTGGGACTTGTCCTTTTCACCAACACAGCTATATTAGCTGGTGGATCTTTAGAGCGAGTGTGTCTTGCCCACTACTGATTACCTCTATTGGAATCCCATCCTTACCTGGAGCCTTGCCAGACGCAAGCTCACTTCTGTTATGGTGGGAAGTGTGTCCAGGTGGTCAAGAGTTGGCAGGGCCTCTATGGCGTTGGAGGCATCATCCGCTAGCTTGGTCTCACTTGAGTAAAGCTCTAAATAGTGCTCGACCTATCTATCCATCTGCTGTTTCTTATCAGTGATGATTTCTCCAGTCAAGGTTTTCAGCGGTGCACTTCTTTTGATCATTGGACCACAGGCTTTCTTTATCCCTTCATACATGCTTCTGATGTTTCCCTTATCACTTGCGATTACGATGGACTCACATAACTTGATCCAATAGTCATTCGCACACTGCACATCCTTCCTTGCTTGCTTCAGCTCACTCAGAGTGTTACGCGTTGGTCTTTCCTTGTTTGTTAAGAGAGCTATCTTCTTGTTATCAATCAAGGGCTGCAGTATCTGGCTGTTTGCCGCAAACCAGTCCTGCCTCTTATGATCCACAGTGCCGTAAACCCCTACCGCTGTTTTATAAATAGTTTCCTTACGTTTACTCCATTTATCATTTACTACACAACTTTCTGATGTATCAGTGAAAGCATCTTCAAGTTGCTGTTGAAATTCAAACCACTTTCCAGGATCGTGAGTGTTGATAATATTAATCCTGGGGCTAGATTTGTGTTTAGCTGTGGAGATTCTCTTTGGTTTCAGTCTAACCCTTGCAACAACCAAAGAATGATCTGTATCACAGTCAGCACTGTGGTAACTTCGGGTTAATGATGTACGGTTCAGATGTTGTCTCCGTGTGATAATGAAGTCCAGCTGATGCCAATGGCCGGATCTTGAATGTTTCCATGTGACCTTATGCAGCTCTTGTGTTTAAAAAAAAAAGAGTTTGTAATACATACGTCATTTCTAGTGCAATGCTCCAGCAGCCTTTGCCCATTATCATTCATACGACCGATGTTGTATTTTCCAAGGCACACTGGCCATGAACTCGATTCCTTGCCCACACGAGCATTGAAATCACCGTGCATATAAATGTAGTCAGATTTTAGAACTGCCTTGATCACAGAGCGTATCCTTCACATCATCAGAGGAAGCGAGTGTCGGTGCATATGCAGTGAGAATGGTGGCAAATCCACAAGAGGTTGCCAAGCGCAGTGATAATAATCTTTCATTACCTCCAGCTGGAATATCAATCATTGCCAGTAGCGAATTCTTCACTGCAAAGCCCACACCATGTTGCCTTTTTTCTGCCTGCCCTCTTCCCTTCCAGAAAAAGGTGTAATTGTTTTCCGTGAGTGACCCTTCCTCAGCGAGGCGAGTCTCATGCAGGCCAGCAATATCAATGTTAAGACGATTGAGTTCAGCATCAATCACAGCCGTTTTTCTCACATCGTCAATATTTGTCAAGTCAGTGGAAAATCCTGGACACATGGTTCTTACGTTCCAGGTTGCAAGCCGTAGCTTGAGGTTTCTATTATTCTTTTTATTAGTACATGATGCATTGGTTTTACAGCCTGCGATTCAGATTTTGTCCTAGCCCCATGCACCTATTGAAGCGGGCAGGCTGTAGCGGATCAGCACCCAACTGGCCGGGGGATGCCCAGCTTGAGGAGGGCGGTAGCTGATCAGTGACACCTGTAGGTGTCTCCCACCGTCAGAGGCAACGCATGGCGCCCCATGTCTACGCTAACTGACAAGGCCTTATAACCCGTAACAGTTGCCTCTCACTTTGATTCCAAGACCGGTTAAGACCAGGGATGGAGTTATTTTCCTCTCCATAGCACAAAGCCTGGGCTAAAATAAAGAAACCATGTGTTGCCCATGCAACATGATCCCTCTCTCGGCCTGCCTAGTTCACTACAGAGGAAAGTTAGCACCTATACATCTGGAACAAGATAAGCTGCAGAAGCTGCCGGATCAGCAAAGCAATGCTCTAACTGTCCGCCTGTCGGAGCTTCGACCCTAGACCAGCTGCCAACCAAGGCTTAGGGCCTGGTCTGCCCTGCCATGACTATTTTGTCTTTGCGTTGCATTTCCTCGCACCAGGATAAGGCTTGTACCCTCCCAATTGCGCTCTTCCGCCCGAAGCCGTTGGCACAATGTGGGGTGTCGGGTTTGGTAAGTGTCACTTAATAGACCAACGTGATTTAACCAGTGATGAGAATAAAAGGCGTTCTGAATTAGCGGCATGTTCGAGGCCAAAGGTTGTTTCAACAAATCCAGAAAATGTAACTGCACATGTTTACATCTGGTCGACGGATTGGGAACACTCGGTGGTGAGTGAGACGGGTCCCTGCATCGCTTTGACAGTTTGTAAACATTCGAATACAGATGGAACCCGTCGGATCCTGGTTGCAATCGGATGTCACCCATCACAGGTCAGGCAAAGTTAACAGCTGCAGATGTGTAAGGGAAGTGAGTGAGATGAGTCCATACATCGCTTTGACAGTTCATAAACAGGTTGGATGGAAAGCGGAAGTACTCAGCTCGGGAGAAAACAGTCAGTCTGTCATTTATAGTTTCCGGACATCACGCAGATTGGCAGATTGCTATTGAAAACTGTTGTTGGGATCATACAGTAACTCGCTGGCTTGTTGGGGATGTCAAAACAAGTGATGACAACTCTGACAGTGACTAAGCCAGGGAGGATAGATTCTTGACAATGGATGATATACCCAAATAACACCTGTGTGGACATAATGAATACCGTCACGTGACCAATTTTAGGTTTTGCCATAAACCATGATTGGGAGAAACAGTGTTGACCAAAACCGTGGATTATGATGGACGTGTTTGTGGGAGAGCTCTACAGTGTTAGATTAATTTAATATTAACTAGCATGTGTCGTTATGGCAAAGTGTAGCAGCCATCCCGGAATGAGGCGGTTTTGCATAAGGTAGTCAATATAGTCTATTTAGGCCTAATTAATATAGGCAGTAGTCTTGTTAAAACTAGAGTGTGATGATTAGTACTGTTAGTGGAAAACTAGCTAGAGTAGGGAAGTGATACTTAGCTCTACTAGTTGAGAATTGAGTAATGGGCAATAATTGGGATCTTCCAGTGGGTACTCCCTGGTGGGGGGGGGGGGGGGTTCCGCACGCTGTTGGTTGTGTTTTTTTTTCTTCTTGTCTTGGCCTGATGAAAACCTCTGTGTTCAGTTCATCTGTCCCTGACAGAGTTAGGTTCACTGTATTTTCTGAGCGAGGCCGATGGCCACGATCATCTAATAGAGATCAGTGACGGGGAGGCTATCACCAGTTGTATGATTTATTTTACAGGTTCCCTCTAGTTGGAAGGAAGAACACGGAACCAAGGAAAAATCCGATCCCGGATAAAGTTTGGCGCAGGAAGATTGGCCCGCAACTTCATCAATGAGTCTATGCTATAGGAAGATGATCAACATTGCTCAGGGGAGCTGAATGATAGAAGTATCCTACAGGATAAGTACCGAATGAGTTGTAGGTCATCCCAGTCTTTGACACACCAATAGTGATTGAGGTTCACATTGGAGGAAAGATAACATTTAAGTGTAGTTGTTCCACATATCTAGAAACATTATAACGTTAAGACAATAACGAGAAAATAAGGAAATCCATAGAACATTTCGCAAGAAGGACAAACGCCATGTTCATGGGACAGTGTTCTATTGTTTTTTTTTTACTGTGCAAGAATTATGAGATCTCAGTTTTCTACAAACTATTAGGAACAGACATTAATAGTGTTCCCGGACTGTAGTTTCGAATGGGACTCAGATTTCATGGTTATCAAGGTTCATGGAGGATAACAAGTCTGGCGGAAAAGAAGCGGCAATTGGTGAGGTCTATTGTACTTACTCGTGTGATGTCATGTAATCCTTGCCATGATGAGTGGACTCTGATCCTGAACTTTGAAGGCTGACCTATACATTTACATCAGAATACACGACACACATTTTCTTCACAGACACGTCTCATATACGTTACACTTTTCTTGTAATAAATTAATCTTTATTAATTTTTTGGAAGCAAGAGTTGTTGAGTATGTTGCGTTGGGGAAGTATGAGAGGGGGCATAGTACAACAGTGAGAGAGTGATAGGAAAAGGTGTCCACGGGCTGATGGAGTGTGTTGGACGGAAGCTGGTGGATTCTCCAGGATATTGATAAAGAAAAAAAAATATTATGTGAGTGTTGACTCTCTTCACTCCAGGGACGACACTTTAAAGGAGGAAACGACATTATTGGGGGCTCGTAAACGGGATCTTTGGACAGCGGGATCTCTCATAAACGGGATCTTTGGACAGCGATTTCTCCTGCAAGAGGGATCTTTGGACAGTGGGATCCTCTGACAACGGGGTCTTTTGACACGGGATCCTTAGTTATAAGAGGGAGATATCATATTGGAGAATCCAGCTAGAGTGAATGTGGATAGGGGTTAGGACTAATACCTTACCTGTTCACACTTCACACGTCTGCATAGGTCTGTGGTCCTGATTCTACTCTTGTCACTGAGTGAATGTGCTGGGTGTGGTAATATCTAGATTTATAGTACTTGTTCATATATCTATATATTCATTTGCAGTAAAATTGTACTCAACCTGCTAGCTTACCTCTCTGTAAAATGGTCACTCCTAAACTAAGCACAGCAGAATTAAAGGCAAAGGGGGAAGAAATGGGATTGTCGGGTTCTGCTCTAACGGATTACATACAGGAAGTGGAGAGAGAGAGTATCGTCAAGCAGAAAGGGAAGATCGAAAGGCTGAGTTGGAATTGAGAAGGATGGAGTTGGAACAAGAAGCTAGGAAATTGGAAGCAGAGCAGGCTGCTAAGAAATTTGAAGCTGAGCAGGCAGCTAGGAAACTTGAACTTGAGGAAGCTGCTAGGAAACGTGAAGCGGAACAGGAGGCTCAGAAAAGGGAGCACGAGTACCGGATGAGGGAACTCGAGTTGAAGAGTCAATCTAATGGGGAAAATGAGGGAGCAGTTGGAGGTTCCTCCATTCCAGGCTCAACACCAGTAGGTGGACATGGGTACCATGCTATGAAGTTTCCTTTAGCGGTCTACTAGGAGGACAAAGAGAAGATTGACCAGTACCTTCAACGCTTCGAGGCAATGTCTGTTGCTATGGGTCTGGAGCGTAACAAATGGAATCTCAAGCTATCCCAGGGATTATGCGGGACCGGCTACGAGGTTTATTCTCGCCTGCCACCAGCACATGAGAACAATTATGATGAGTTAAAGACGGCTCTGCTGAAACGATTCGAGGTTACGATCAGCGAAACGGGAACCGGGGGAGTTGTTTGCCGCCTACAGTTCGCGTCTAAAATCGTATCTCCATAAGTGGATGGATTTGGCTGGGTTCGCACATGACTATGAGAGTCTGGAAGAGCTCATGGTGGTCGACCAATTGAAGAAGCAAATGTCTAAACCTCTCAGGACGTTCCTGGGAGAACAAGGAGCGGAACTATTGACCTCGTGACAAAATTAGCAGAACGGTTCGTCGAGGTACATGGGGAGGCAGGGGAAAACCTTTCCACCAACACCAAAAGTCAGGAGAAACATGATAAGAAGAAAGCCAAAAACTCAGGAACTAAAAAGTGGGAACCTTATGTGCAAAGATCAGAGGATAGTTCAGAGAAGAAGAAGGAGGGAAGCAAGAGCACTTCAAGCTCTACACCAAAACGACCGTGGTCGGAGAAGTGGTGTTCAATTTGTAAGTCACCCTCTCACAATACGAGAGACTGCAAATCGAAGGCTAAGAACCCTCACTTCGCAGCATGTCAAGTGACTTCCAAGTAGGTTGTCACGGAAAATGCCAAGGTCAACAAGGAAGCTCGCCACCAGGAGAGCTCACTCAAGTCCGGCAATAGAAAATCTAGGACAGGGAAATGGTGCAACCAATGCAAGTCGAATACACACAATGCTATTGACTACAGGGGAAAGTCAGGAGACACTCAATTCGTCGTGTGCCCCGGGAAACCTAAGGTGGAGCCCACAGAACAGGTCGAGGCCGAGGAAGAGACTCCAGACCAGGAAACACCACCTGTAGTGGAATTGGTAGAGGTTAACGGTCGTCAAGTGGAGTGTTTATACGACACAGGACTGGACGGGGAGGCCGTGATTTCTGCGGATCTGGTACATCCAGAACAATTCACAGGTGAGACCATGGAGATACAGCCTGCACAGAAGAGTGCTGTGGCCATGAAGTTGCCCATTGCTAATAGGGAGATTCGGTCAAGGTATGTCATCGGCACCATCAAGGCCGCTGTATTGACCGATCCCATTTTTCCAGTAATCCTCGGTTGCCGGTATGTCTTTCTGGAAATGCCCAGGGAGCCAATCCATATGGGAGCAATACAGACTCGCTCTCAGACGGGAACGGAAGAGGCAGAAGCAATTGTGACTAACCCAATGCCGGGGGAGCTACGAACTGCCCAGAGTGAGGATGATACTTTACGTCCTTGCTACAGAAAGCTGCAGAAAAGTGCTGATCCACCAGGACGGGGTCAGTACTACGTGAAGAATAGGATACTCAACAGGAGAGCAGGAAGGGGAGACAACCTATACGGTCAGTTGGTCGTCCCGAAAGCTCACCGGTCCCAGATTCTTCATATGGGGCATACCATCTCCTTTAGTGGACACATGGGTATTGCCGCCACCATGCAGCGAATTTCCTGCCATTACTATTGGCCGGGAATGACAGATGATGTGCGTCGGTATGTGAAGTCATGCCCTGAGTGCCAGAGGGTGGCACCGAAACACTGGACAGCACCGGTGGTGTTGGGTGAGATGCCCATCATGAACTCTCCTTTCGAGAGGGTAGCCATCGATATCGTGGGTCCACTTCCCAGGACTAGGAAGAGGAACATGTATATACTCACAATGGTGGATTGCTGTACAATGTGGGGTGAGGCCAATCCGTTGACCACGATTGACTCGAAACGAGTGGCGGACGCACTGATGGAGGCCTTTACCAGATTAGGCTTCCCTGATCAAATTCTGACGGACAATGGGTCTCAGTTTTGTGGAAAACTCATGGAGGAGGTATTTAGGGTGTTTCACTCTAACCACATACATACCAGCCCTTACCACCCTCAAGCCAATGGACAAGTAGAGCGTTTCAACGGCACGTTGATGACAATGCTCAGGAAACTAGCACAGGAAAAACCTGATAGGTGGGGTGAATATATCCCAGCAGCACTCTTTGCCTATCGGGAAGTTCCTCATGGCCCAACAGGATTACCACCCGCTACGTTATTGTTTGGTCGTCCAATCAAAGGACCGTTGGAAGCCATGTTCAGGAGTTGGACTGAAGAGGGGACGTCAGAAGAAGTGATCTCATCCTATAAATACGTGGAGGAACTGAAAGAAAAACTTTACAAGGGATGGACTCTGGCGAATCAAAACTTGAAAAAGGCCAGGAAAAGACATGCGGCTTACTACAACCGTAGGTCTAAAGAAAGATCTCTAGAGGTGGGAGATAAAGTCTTGTTGCTACTCCCAACGGGAAACAACAAACTGGAGATAGGTTGGCAAGGACCATTTCTCGTGGAAAGGGTGATATCCAGAACCAACTATCAGATCCGGATCCGGGGAAAGTCGAAGATTTTCCATATCAATCTCTTGCGGAAATACGAAGAGAGACCCGGAGACAAGGCAGCGCACCTCATGGCAATGGCAGTTGCAGTGGAGACTGAAGTGGGAACCAACGAGGGCAGGGAATATCCCTTAGTACACCAGGAAACCTATAGGGATGTGCAAGTGAACCCTGATCTGACCTCCCAGGAGAGGGAAAGGATAACCCAGGTTCTCAAGTCTCATGAGGAGATACTGACTGATAAACCAGGACGAACCAGGTTGGTTGAGTTCGAGATGACTTTGACCACACAGGAGCCTGTTCGTCAAAAGGTTTACCCAGTGCCATTCTCTAAGGAAAAGGCCCTGGAGGAGGAAATACAGAAACTGCTGGAGGATGACGTGATTGCACCATCCACATCCCCATACAATGCAGGGGTAGTTTTGTTACGCAAACCAAGTGGAGAACACCGGTTGTGTATAGACTACCGACTTCTGAACAGTCATACACAATTCCAGGTAGAACCTTTGCCGAATCCAACGCAGTTATTCGCTAGGCTCCATAAGGTTCGGTACTTTTCAAAGGTGGATCTGAGTCGGGGTTACTATCAGATACCAGTCAAACCGGAGATTATACCACTGTTGGCTTTCAATACACCCAGTGGACACTACGAATTCAAGGTCATGCCCTTTGGACTCAGCAATGCACCTAGTGTGTTTACACGCATGATGAGGACTTTACTTGATCCTTTACAGGATCCGTCCATCATCTCATTCATGGATGATATTCTGATTTCCAGTGACAGCTTGGATGACCACTTGCAATCCTTGGAGAGAGTGTTTAATAGACTCAAGGAAGCAGGGCTTACCGCTCGTCCAACCAAGTGCATGATCGGTTACCAGACTCTGGAATTTCTAGGTCACACCATCACTCCAGGACACATTGTCCCCGAGGAAAAGAACCTAGAGAAAATCAGAAGTGCGCCAAGGCCAAAAACGAAGAAGGATGTGTAATCTTTTCTCTCGTTGTGTGGGTTCTACCACAAATTTGTCCCACATTTCACTGAACTGGGAGCTCCATTAACGGAAACCTTGAAAAAGGGATTCCCGGACCAAATCATTTGGACACCAAAATGTGAGAATGCCTATAGTCAGTTAAAGGAGGCCTTGGTCAGCAAACCTGTATTACAGCTCCCTGACCTTTCCAAACCATTTGTGTTGAGAACGGATGCGAGTGCGATTGGGATTGGGGCAGCTCTGTTACAGGAAGGAAAAGACGATGCTTCGGTTTTGAAACCTGTAGCATACGCAAGTAAGAAACTTCTCCAAGCAGAGAGGAATTATTCAACCGTCGAGAGAGAGTGCTTGTCCCTCGTATGGGCAGTGCAAAAATTCCAGCCATATTTGTATGGAGTTAAGTTTCGGGTCCAATCGGATCATCAGCCCCTGATGTTCCTGGCTACTTCTCAGAAGCTCAACGCGCGTTTGATGCGGTGGTCGTTGCTACTTCAACCTTACAATTTCACAGTGGAGTACATTCCTGGGAAGGAAAATGTTGGAGCGGACTTCTTGTCAAGACACCCAGCTCCTGAAGAAGAAGAATGAATCATCTGGATTAAACTCACGGTGGAGAAGAGTGAGATGGACTACTCTCTTAAATACTCTCTATTATGTCACATAATAGACCAACGTGATTTAACCAGTGATGAGAATAAAAGGCGTTCTGAATTAGCGGCATGTTCGAGGCCAAAGGTTGTTTCAACAAATCCAGAAAATGTAACTGCACATGTTTACATCTGGTCGACGGATTGGGAACACTCGGTGGTGAGTGAGACGGGTCCCTGCATCGCTTTGACAGTTTGTCAACATTCGAATACAGATGGAACCCGTCGGATCCTGGTTGCAATCGGTTGTCAACCATCACAGGTCGGGCAAAGTTAACAGCTGCAGATGTGTAAGGGAAGTGAGTGAGATGAGTCCATACATCGCTTTGACAGTTCATAAACAGGTTGGATGGAAAGCGGAAGTACTCAGCTCGGGAGAAAACAGTCAGTCTGTCATTTATAGTTTCCGGACATCACGCAGATTGGCAGATTGCTATTGACAACTGTTGTTTGGATCATACAGTAACTCGCTAGCTTGTTGGGGATGTCAAAACAAGTGATAACAACTCTGACAGTGACTAAGCCAGGGAGGATAGATTCTTGACAATGGATGATATACCCAAATAACACCTGCGTGGACATAATGAATACCGTCACGTGACCAATTTTAGGTTTTGCCATAAACCATGATTGGGAGAAACAGTGTTGACCAAAACCGTGGATTATGATGGACGTGTTTGTGGGAGAGCTCTACAGTGATAGATTAATTTAATATTAACTAGCATGTGTCGTTATGGCAAAGTGTAGCAGCCATCCCGGAATGAGGCGGTTTTGCATAAGGTAGTCAATATAGTCTATTTAGGCCTAATTAATATAGGCAGTAGTCTTGTTAAAACTAAAGTGTGATGATTAGCATTGTTAGTGGAAATCTAGCTAGAGTAGGGAATTGATACTTAGCTCTACTAATTGAGAATTGAGTAATGGGCAATAATTGGGATCTTCCAGTGGGTACTCCCTGGTGGGGGGGGGAGGGGGGGGGGGGGTTCCGCACGCTGTTGGTTGTGTTTTTTTTTTTCTTCTTGTCTTGGCCTGATGAAAACCTCTGTGTTCAGTTCATCTGTCCCTGACAGAGTTAGGTTCACTGTATTTTCTGAGCGAGGCCGATGGCCACGATCATCTAATAGATATCAGTGACGGGGAGGCTATCACCAGTTGTATGATTTATTTTACAGGTTCCCTCTAGTTGGAAGGAAGAACACGGAACCAAGGAAAAATCCGATCCCGGATAAAGTTTGGCGCAGGAAGATTGGCCCGCAACTTCATCAATGAGCCTATGCTAGAGGAAGATGATCAACATTGCTCAGGGGAGCTGAATGATAGAAGTATCCTACAGGATAAGTACCGAATGAGTTGTAGGTCATCCCAGTCTTTGACACACCAATAGTGATTGAGGTTCACATTGGAGGAAAGATAACATTTAAGTGTAGTTGTTCCACATATCTAGAAACATTATAACGTTAAGACAATAACGAGAAAATAAGGAAATCCATAGAACATTTCACAAGAAGGACAAACGCCATGTTCATGGGACAGTGTTCTATTGTTGTTTTTTTTTACTGTGCAAGAATTATGAGATCTCAGTTTTCTACAAACTATTAGGAACAGTTTTTGTTAGGAACAAACATTAATAGTGTTCCCGGACTGTAGTTTCGAATGGGACTCAGATTTCATGGTTATCAAGGTTCATGGAGGATAACAAGTCTGGCGGAAAAGAAGCGGCAATTGGTGAGGTCTATTGTACTGACTCGTGTGATGTCGTGTAATCCTTGCCATGATGAGTGGCCTCTGATCCTGAACTTTGAAGCACATTTTCTTCACAGACACGTCTCATATACGTTACACTTTTCTTGTAATAAATTAATCTTTATTAATTTTTTGGAAGCAAGAGTTGTTGAGTATGTTGCGTTGGGGAAGTATGGGAGGGGGCATAGTACAACAGTGAGAGAGTGATAGGAAAAGGTGTCCACGGGCTGATGGAGTGTGTTGGACGGAAGCTGGTGGATTCTCCAGGATATTGATAAAGAAAAAAAATATTATGTGAGTGTTGACTCTCTTCACTCCAGGGACGACACTTTAAAGGAGGAAACGACATTATTGGGGGCTCGTAAACGGGATCTTTGGACAGCGGGATCTCTCATAAACGGGATCTTTGTACAGCGAGTTCTCCTGCAAGTGGGATCATTGGACAGTGGGATCCTCTGACAACGGGGTCTTTTGACACGGGATCCTTAGTTATAAGAGGGAGATATCATATTGGAGAATCCAGCTAGAGTGAATGTGGATAGGGGTTAGGACTAATACCTTACCTGTTCACACTTCACACGTCTGCATAGGTCTGCGGTCCTGATTCTACTCTTGTCACTGAGTGAATGTGCTGGGTGTGGTAATATCTAGATTTATAGTACTTGTTCATATATCTATATATTCATTTGCAGTAAAATTGTACTCAACCTGCTAGCTTACCTCTCTGTAAAATGGTCACTCCTAAACTAAGCACAGCAGAATTAAAGGCAAAGGGGGAAGAAATGGGATTGTCGGGTTCTGCTCTAACGGATTACATACAGGAAGTGGAGAGAGAGAGTATCGTCAAGCAGAAAGGGAAGATCGAAAGGCTGAGTTGGAATTGAGAAGGATGGAGTTGGAACAAGAAGCTAGGAAATTTGAAGCAGAGCAGGCTGCTAAGAAATTTGAAGCTGAGCAGGCATCTAGGAAACTTGAACTTGAGGAAGCTGCTAGGAAACGGGAAGCGGAACAGGAGGCTCAGAAAAGGGAGCACGAGTACCGGATGAGGGAACTCGAGTTGAAGAGTCAATCTAATGGGGAAACTGAGGGAGCAGTTGGAGGTTCCTCCATTCCAGGCTCAACACCAGTAGGTGGACATGGGTACCATGCTATGAAGTTTCCTTTAGCGGTCTACGAGGAGGACAAAGAGAAGATTGACCAGTACCTTCAACGCTTCGAGGCAATGTCTGTTGCTATGGGTCTGGAGCATAACAAATGGAATCTCAAGCTATCCCAGGGATTACGCGGGACCGGCTACGAGGTTTATTCTCGCCTGCCACCAGGACATGAGAACAATTATGATGAGTTAAAGACGGCTCTGCTGAAACGATTCGAGGTTACGTCACATACCTACCGGAAAAAATTTCGAGCAGCGAAACGGGAACCGGGGGAGTTGTTTGCCGCCTACAGTTTGCGTCTAAAATCGTATCTCCATAAGTGGATGGATTTGGCTGGGTTCGCACATGACTATGAGAGTCTGGAAGAGCTCATGGTGGTCGACCAGTTGAAGAAGCAAATGTCTAAACCTCTCAGGACGTTCCTGAGAGAACAAGGAGCGGAACGTATTGACCTCGTGACAAAATTAGCAGAACGGTTCGTCGAGGTACATGGGGAGGCAGGGGAAAACCTTTCCACCAACACCAAAAGTCAGGAGAAACATGATAAGAAGAAAGCCAAAAACTCAGGAACTAAAAAGTGGGAACCTTATGTGCAAAAATCAGAGGATAGTTCAGAGAAGAAGAAGGAGGGAAGCAAGAGCACTTCAAGCTCTACACCAAAACAACCGTGGTCGGAGAAGTGGTGTTCAATTTGTAAGTCACCCTCTCACAATACGAGGGACTGCAAATCGAAGGCTAAGAACCCTCACTTCGCAGCATGTCAAGTGACTTCCAAGGAGGTTGTCACGGAAAATGCCAAGGTCAACAAGGAAGCTCGCCACCAGGAGAGCT
Organism: Cepaea hortensis; assembly: GCA_963921405.1. NCBI lineage: Eukaryota > Metazoa > Mollusca > Gastropoda > Stylommatophora > Helicidae > Cepaea > Cepaea hortensis. The sequence continues at coordinate 66,640,350 of OY992882.1, forward strand.
CACTCAAGTCCGGCAATAGAAAATCTAGGACAGGGAAATGGTGCAACCAATGCAAGTCGAATACACACAATGCTATTGACTGCAGGGGAAAGTCAGGAGACACTCAATTCGTTGTGTGCCCCGGGAAACCTAAGGTGGAGCCCACAGAACAGGTCGAGGCCGAGGAAGAGACTCCAGACCAGGAAAAACCACCTGTAGTGGAATTGGTAGAGGTTAACGGTCGTCAAGTGGAGTGTTTATACGACACAGGACTGGACGGGGAGGCCGTGATTTCTGCGGATCTGGTACATCCAGAACAATTCACAGGTGAGACCATGGAGATACAGCCTGCACAGAAGAGTGCTGTGGCCATGAAGTTGCCCATTGCTAATGTGGAGATTCGGTCAAGGTATGTCATCGGCACCATCAAGGCCGCTGTATTGACCGATCCCATTTTTCCAGTAATCCTCGGTTGCCGGTATGTCTTTCTGGAAATGCCCAGGGAGCCAATCCATATGGGAGCAATACAGACTCGCTCTCAGGCGAGAACGGAAGAGGCAGAAGCAATTGTGACTAACCCAATGCCGGGGGAGCTACGAACTGCCCAGAGTGAGGATGATACTTTACGTCCTTGCTACAGAAAGCTGCAGAAAAGTGCTGATCCACCAGGACGGGGTCAGTACTACGTGAAGAATAGGATACTCTACAGGAGAGCAGGAAGGGGAGACAACCTATACGGTCAGTTGGTCGTCCCGAAAGCTCACCGGTCCCAGATTCTTCATATGGGGCATACCATCTCCTTTAGTGGACACATGGGTATTGCCGCCACCATGCAGCGAATTTCCTGCCATTACTATTGGCCGGGAATGACAGATGATGTGCGTCGGTATGTGAAGTCATGCCCTGAGTGCCAGAGGGTGGCACCGAAACACTGGACAGCACCGGTGGTGTTGGGTGAGATGCCCATCATGAACTCTCCTTTCGAGAGGGTAGCCATCGATATCGTGGGTCCACTTCCCAGGACTAGGAAGAGGAACATGTATATACTCACAATGGTGGATTGCTGTACAATGTGGGGTGAGGCCATACCGTTGACCACGATTGACTCGAAACGAGTGGCGGACGCACTGATGGAGGCCTTTACCAGATTAGGCTTCCCTGATCAAATTCTGACGGACAATGGGTCTCAGTTTTGTGGAAAACTCATGGAGGAGGTATTTAGGGTGTTTCACTCTAACCACATACATACCAGCCCTTACCACCCTCAAGCCAATGGACAAGTAGAGCGTTTCAACGGCACGTTGATGACAATGCTCAAGAAACTAGCACAGGAAATACCTGATAGGTGGGGTGAATATATCCCAGCAGCACTCTTTGCCTATCGGGAAGTTCCTCATGGCTCAACAGGATTACCACCCGCTACGTTGCTGTTTGGTCGTCCAATCAAAGGACCGTTGGAAGCCATGTTGAGGAGTTGGACTGAAGAGGGGACGTCAGAAGAAGTGATCTCATCCTATAAATACGTGGAGGAACTGAAAGAAAAACTTCACAAGGGATGGACTCTGGCGAATCAAAACTTGAAAAAGGCCAGGAAAAGACATGCGGCTTACTACAACCGTAGGTCTAAAGAAAGATCTCTAGAGGTGGGAGATAAAGTCTTGTTGCTACTCCCAACGGGAAACAACAAACTGGAGATAGGTTGGCAAGGACCATTTCTCGTGGAAAGGGTGATATCCAGAACCAACTATCAGATCCGGATCCGGGGAAAGTCGAAGATTTTCCATATCAATCTCTTGCGGAAATACGAAGAGAGACCCGGAGACAAGCCAGCGCACCTCATGGCAATGGCAGTTGCAGTGGAGACTGAAGTGGGAACCAACGAGGGCAGGGAATATCCCTTAGTACACCAGGAAACCTATAGGGATGTGCAAGTGAACCCTGATCTGACCTCCCAGGAGAGGGAAAGGATAACCCAGGTTCTCAAGTCTCATGAGGAGATACTGACGGATAAACCAGGACGAACCAGGTTGGTTGAGTTCGAGATGACTTTGACCACACAGGAGCCTGTTCGTCAAAAGGTTTACCCAGTGCCATTCTCTAAGGAAAAGGTCCTGGAGGAGGAAATACAGAAACTGCTGGAGGATGACGTGATTGCACCATCCACATCCCCATACAATGCAGGGGTAGTTTTGTTACGCAAACCAAGTGGAGAACACCGGTTGTGTATAGACTACCGACTTCTGAACAGTCATACACAATTTCAGGTGGAACCTTTGCCGAATCCAACGCAGTTATTCGCTAGGCTCCATAAGGCTCGGTACTTTTCAAAGGTGGATCTGAGTCGGGGTTACTATCAGATACCAGTCAAACCGGAGATTATACCACTGTTGGCTTTCAGTACACCCAGTGGACACTACGAATTCAAGGTCATGCCCTTTGGACTCAGCAATGCACCTAGTGTGTTTACACGCATGATGAGGACTTTACTTGATCCTTTACAGGATCCGTCCATCATCTCATTCATGGATGATATTCTGATTTCCAGTGACAGCTTGGATGACCACTTGCAATCCTTGGAGAGAGTGTTTAATAGACTCAAGGAAGCAGGGCTTACCGCTCGTCCAACCAAGTGCATGATCGGTTACCAGACTCTGGAATTTCTAGGTCACACCATCACTCCAGGACACATTGTCCCCGAGGAAAAGAACCTAGAGAAAATCAGAAGTGCGCCAAGGCCAAAAACGAAGAAGGATGTGTAATCTTTTCTCTCGTTGTGTGGGTTCTACCACAAATTTGTCCCACATTTCACTGAACTGGGAGCTCCATTGACGGAAACCTTGAAAAAGGGATTCCCGGACCAAATCATTTGGACACCAAAATGTGAGAATGCCTATAGTCAGTTAAAGGAGGCCTTGGTCAGCAAACCTGTATTACAGCTCCCTGACCTTTCCAAACCATTTGTGTCGAGAACGGATGCGAGTGCGATTGGGATTGGGGCAGCTCTGTTACAGGAAGGAAAAGACGATGCTTCGGTTTTGAAACCTGTAGCATACGCAAGTAAGAAACTTCTCCAGGCGGAGAGGAATTATTCAACCGTCGAGAGAGAGTGCTTGTCCCTCGTATGGGCAGTGCAAAAATTCCAGCCATATTTGTATGGAGTTAAGTTTCGGGTCCAATCGGATCATCAGCCCCTGATGTTCCTGGCTACTTCTCAGAAGCTCAACGCGCGTTTGATGCGGTGGTCGTTGCTACTTCAACCTTACAATTTCACAGTGGAGTACATTCCTGGGAAGGAAAATGTTGGAGCGGACTTCTTATCAAGACACCCAGCTCCTGAAGAAGAAGAATGAATCATCTGGATTAAACTCACGGTGGAAAAGAGTGAGATGGACTACTCTCTTAAATACTCTCTATTATGTCACATAATAGACCAACGTGATTTAACCAGTGATGAGAATAAAAGGCGTTCTGAATTAGCGGCATGTTCGAGGCCAAAGGTTGTTTCAACAAATCCAGAAAATGTAACTGCACATGTTTACATCTGGTCGACGGATTGGGAACACTCGGTGGTGAGTGAGACGGGTCCCTGCATCGCTTTGACAGTTTGTCAACATTCGAATACAGATGGAACCCGTCGAATCCTGGTTGCAATCGGATGTCAACCATCACAGGTCGGGCAAAGTTAACAGCTGCAGATGTGTAAGGGAAGTGAGTGAGATGAGTCCATACATCGCTTTGACAGTTCATAAACAGGTTGGATGGAAAGCGGAAGTACTCAGCTCGGGAGAAAACAGTCAGTCTGTCATTTATAGTTTCCGGACATCACGCAGATTGGCAGATTGCTATTGACAACTGTTGTTGGGATCATACAGTAACTCGCTAGCTTGTTGGGGATGTCAAAACAAGTGATGACAACTCTGACAGTGACTAAGCCAGGGAGGATAGATTCTTGACAATGGATGATACACCCAAATAACACATGTGTGGACATAATGAATACCGTCACGTGACCAATTTTAGGTTTTGCCATAAACCATGATTGAGAGAAACAGTGTTGACCAAAACCGTGGATTATGATGGACGTGTTTGTGGGAGAGCTCTACAGTGTTAGATTAATTTAATATTAACTAGCATGTGTCGTTATGGCAAAGTGTAGCAGCCATCCCGGAATGAGGCGGTTTTGCATAAGGTAGTCAATATAGTCTATTTAGGCCTAATTAATATAGGCAGTAGTCTTGTTAAAACTAGAGTGTGATGATTAGCACTGTTAGTGGAAAACTAGCTAGAGTAGGGAAGTGATACTTAGCTCTACTAGTTGAGAATTGAGTAATGGGCAATAATTGGGATCTTTCAGTGGGTACTCCCTGGTGGGGGAGTTCCGCACGCTGTTGGTTGTGTTTTTTCTTCTTCTTGTCTTGGCCTGATGAAAACCTCTGTGTTCAGTTCATCTGTCCCTGACAGAGTTAGGTTCACTGTATTTTCTGAGCGATGCCGATGGCCACGATCATCTAATAGAGATCAGTGACGGGGAGGCTATCACCAGTTGTATGATTTATTTTACAGGTTCCCTCTAGTTGGAAGGAAGAACACGGAACCAAGGAAACATCCGATCCCGGATAAAGTTTGGCGCAGGAAGATTGGCCCGCAACTTCATCAATGAGCCTATGCTAGAGGAAGATGATCAACATTGCTCAGGGGAGCTGAATGATAGAAGTATCCTATAGGATAAGTACCGAATGAGTTGTAGGTCATCCCAGTCTTTGACACACCAATAGTGATTGAGGTTCACATTGGAGGAAAGATAACATTTAAGTGTAGTTGTTCCACATATCTAGAAACATTATAACGTTAAGACAATAACGAGAAAATAAGGAAATCCATAGAACATTTCGCAAGAAGGACAAACGCCATGTTCATGGGACAGTGTTCTATTGTTTTTTTTTTTTTTACTGTGCAAGAATTATGAGATCTCAGTTTTCTACAAACTATTAGGAACAGTTTTTGTTAGGAACAAACATTAATAGTGTTCCCGGACTGTAGTTTCGAATGGAACTCAGATTTCATGGTTATCAAGGTTCATGGAGGATAACAAGTCTGGCGGAAAAGAAGCGGAAATTGGTGAGGTCTATTGTACTGACTCGTGTGATGTCGTGTAATCCTTGCCATGATGAGTGGACTCTGATCCTGAACTTTGAAGGCTGACCTATACATTTACATCAGAATACACGACACACATTTTCTTCACAGACACGTCTCATATACGTTACACTTTTCTTGTAATAAATTAATCTTTATTAATTTTTTGGAAGCAAGAGTTGTTGAGTATGTTGCGTTGGGGAAGTATGGGAGGGGGCATAGTACAACAGTGAGAGAGTGATAGGAAAAGGTGTCCACGGGCTGATGGAGTGTGTTGGACGGAAGCTGGTGGATTCTCCAGGATATTGATAAAGAAAAAAAAAATATTATGTGAGTGTTGACTCTCTTCACTCCAGGGACGACACTTTAAAGGAGGAAACGACATTATTGGGAGCTCGTAAACGAGATCTCTGGACAGCGGGATCTCTCATAAACGGGATCTTTGGACAGCGAGTTCTCCTGCAAGTGGGATCTTTGGACAGTGGGATCCTCTGACAACGGGGTCTTTTGACACGGGATCCTTAGTTATAAGAGGGAGATATCATATTGGAGAATCCAGCTAGAGTGAATGTGGATAGGGGTTAGGACTAATACCTTACCTGTTCACACTTCACACGTCTGCATAGGTCTGTGGTCCTGATTCTACTCTTGTCACTGAGTGAATGTGCTGGGTTTGGTAATATCTAGATTTATAGTACTTGTTCATATATCTATATATTCATTTGCAGTAAAATTGTACTCAACCTGCTAGCTTACCTCTCTGTAAAATGGTCACTCCTAAACTAAGCACAGCAGAATTAAAGGCAAAGGGGGAAGACATGGGATTGTCGGGTTCTGCTCTAACGGATTACATACAGGAAGTGGAGAGAGAGAGAGAGTATCGTCAAGCAGAAAGGGAAGATCGAAAGGCTGAGTTGGAATTGAGAAGGATGGAGTTGGAACAAGAAGCTAGGAAATTGGAAGCAGAGCAGGCTGCTAAGAAATTTGAAGCTGAGCAGGCAGCTAGGAAACTTGAACTTGAGGAAGCTGCTAGGAAACGGGAAGCGGAACAGGAGGCTCAGAAAAGGGAGCACGAGTACCGGATGAGGGAACTCGAGTTGAAGAGTCAATCTAATGGGAAAACTGAGGGAGCAGTTGGAGGTTCCTCCATTCCAGGCTCAACACCAGTAGGTGGACATGGGTAACATGCTATGAAGTTTCCTTTAGCGGTCTACGAGGAGGACAAAGAGAAGATTGACCAGTACCTTCAACGCTTCGAGGCAATGTCTGTTGCTATGGGTCTGGAGCGTAACAAATGGAATCTCAAGCTATCCCAGGGATTACGCGGGACCGGCTACGAGGTTTATTCTCGCCTGCCACCAGGACATCTGATGGCTGTAGAAATGTGGTTTCTGAGGAAAATGCAAAGAATACCATGGACAGCCAGAAAGACCAATGAACAAGTCCTTCAAGAAACAAATGAAGATCGTAAACTGATCAGAGACATTAGACGTAGACAGTCACAATTTTTTGGGCATGTTATGAGAAGAAATGATTTGGAGAACTTGGTGACAACTGGTAAGATCGAGGGGAACAGACCAAGGGGAAGACCTAGAAACAAGTATCTGGATGGCTTGGCCTTGTGGCATGGTCGAGACAGAAACACGGAACTGATCCACGACTCTGTTGATCGAGTGAGATGGCAGAACATGACCGCCCACGCTTACCGGCATGGCACATGATGGATGGATGGATGGATGGCCACCAGGACATGAGAACAATTATGATGAGTTAAAGACGGCTCTGCTGAAACGATTCGAGGTTACGTCACATACCTACCGGAAAAAATTTCGAGCAGCGAAACGGGAACCGGGGGAGTTGTTTGCCGCCTACAGTTTGCGTCTAAAATCGTATCTCCATAAGTGGATGGATTTGGCTGGGTTCGCACATGACTATGAGAGTCTGGAAGAGCTCATGGTGGTCGACCAGTTGAAAAAGCAAATGTCTAAACCTCTCAGGACGTTCCTGAGAGAACAAGGAGCGGAACGTATTGACCTCGTGACAAAATTAGCAGAACGGTTCGTCGAGGTACATGGGGAGGCAGGGGAAAACCTTTCCACCAACACCAAAAGTCAGGAGAAACATGATAAGAAGAAAGCCAAAAACTCAGGAACTAAAAAGTGGGAACCTTATGTGCAAAAATCAGAGGATAGTTCAGAGAAGAAGAAGGAGGGAAGCAAGAGCACTTCAAGCTCTACACCAAAACAACCGTGGTCGGAGAAGTGGTGTTCAATTTGTAAGTCACCCTCTCACAATACGAGGGACTGCAAATCGAAGGCTAAGAACCCTCACTTCGCAGCATGTCAAGTGACTTCCAAGGAGGTTGTCACGGAAAATGCCAAGGTCAACAAGGAAGCTCGCCACCAGGAGAGCTCACTCAAGTCCGGCAATAGAAAATCTAGGACAGGGAAATGGTGCAACCAATGCAAGTCGAATACACACAATGCTATTGACTGCAGGGGAAAGTCAGGAGACACTCAATTCGTTGTGTGCCCCGGGAAACCTAAGGTGGAGCCCACAGAACAGGTCGAGGCCGAGGAAGAGACTCCAGACCAGGAAAAACCACCTGTAGTGGAATTGGTAGAGGTTAACGGTCGTCAAGTGGAGTGTTTATACGACACAGGACTGGACGGGGAGGCCGTGATTTCTGCGGATCTGGTACATCCAGAACAATTCACAGGTGAGACCATGGAGATACAGCCTGCACAGAAGAGTGCTGTGGCCATGAAGTTGCCCATTGCTAATGTGGAGATTCGGTCAAGGTATGTCATCGGCACCATCAAGGCCGCTGTATTGACCGATCCCATTTTTCCAGTAATCCTCGGTTGCCGGTATGTCTTTCTGGAAATGCCCAGGGAGCCAATCCATATGGGAGCAATACAGACTCGCTCTCAGGCGAGAACGGAAGAGGCAGAAGCAATTGTGACTAACCCAATGACGGGGGAGCTACGAACTGCCCAGAGTGAGGATGATACTTTACGTCCTTGCTACAGAAAGCTGCAGAAAAGTGCTGATCCACCAGGACGGGGTCAGTACTACGTGAAGAATAGGATACTCTACAGGAGAGCAGGAAGGGGAGACAACCTATACGGTCAGTTGGTCGTCCCGAAAGCTCACCGGTCCCAGATTCTTCATATGGGGCATACCATCTCCTTTAGTGGACACATGGGTATTGCCGCCACCATGCAGCGAATTTCCTGCCATTACTATTGGCCGGGAATGACAGATGATGTGCATCGGTATGTGAAGTCATGCCCTGAGTGCCAGAGGGTGGCACCGAAACAATGGACAGCACCGGTGGTGTTGGGTGAGATGCCCATCATGAACTCTCCTTTCGAGAGGGTAGCCATCGATATCGTGGGTCCACTTCCCAGGACTAGGAAGAGGAACATGTATATACTCACAATGGTGGATTGCTGTACAATGTGGGGTGAGGCCATACCGTTGACCACGATTGACTCGAAACGAGTGGCGGACGCACTGATGGAGGCCTTTACCAGATTAGGCTTCCCTGATCAAATTCTGACGGACAATGGGTCTCAGTTTTGTGGAAAACTCATGGAGGAGGTATTTAGGGTGTTTCACTCTAACCACATACATACCAGCCCTTACCACCCTCAAGCCAATGGACAAGTAGAGCGTTTCAACGGCACGTTGATGACAATGCTCAAGAAACTAGCACAGGAAATACCTGATAGGTGGGGTGAATATATCCCAGCAGCACTCTTTGCCTATCGGGAAGTTCCTCATGGCTCAACAGGATTACCACCCGCTACGTTGCTGTTTGGTCGTCCAATCAAAGGACCGTTGGAAGCCATGTTGAGGAGTTGGACTGAAGAGGGGACGTCAGAAGAAGTGATCTCATCCTATAAATACGTGGAGGAACTGAAAGAAAAACTTCACAAGGGATGGACTCTGGCGAATCAAAACTTGAAAAAGGCCAGGAAAAGACATGCGGCTTACTACAACCGTAGGTCTAAAGAAAGATCTCTAGAGGTGGGAGATAAAGTCTTGTTGCTACTCCCAACGGGAAACAACAAACTGGAGATAGGTTGGCAAGGACCATTTCTCGTGGAAAGGGTGATATCCAGAACCAACTATCAGATCCGGATCCGGGGAAAGTCGAAGATTTTCCATATCAATCTCTTGCGGAAATACGAAGAGAGACCCGGAGACAAGCCAGCGCACCTCATGGCAATGGCAGTTGCAGTGGAGACTGAAGTGGGAACCAACGAGGGCAGGGAATATCCCTTAGTACACCAGGAAACCTATAGGGATGTGCAAGTGAACCCTGATCTGACCTCCCAGGAGAGGGAAAGGATAACCCAGGTTCTCAAGTCTCATGAGGAGATACTGACGGATAAACCAGGACGAACCAGGTTGGTTGAGTTCGAGATGACTTTGACCACACAGGAGCCTGTTCGTCAAAAGGTTTACCCAGTGCCATTCTCTAAGGAAAAGGTCCTGGAGGAGGAAATACAGAAACTGCTGGAGGATGACGTGATTGCACCATCCACATCCCCATACAATGCAGGGGTAGTTTTGTTACGCAAACCAAGTGGAGAACACCGGTTGTGTATAGCCTACCGACTTCTGAACAGTCATACACAATTTCAGGTGGAACCTTTGCCGAATCCAACGCAGTTATTCGCTAGGCTCCATAAGGCTCGGTACTTTTCAAAGGTGGATCTGAGTCGGGGTTACTATCAGATACCAGTCAAACCGGAGATTATACCACTGTTGGCTTTCAGTACACCCAGTGGACACTACGAATTCAAGGTCATGCCCTTTGGACTCAGCAATGCACCTAGTGTGTTTACACGCATGATGAGGACTTTACTTGATCCTTTACAGGATCCGTCCATCATCTCATTCATGGATGATATTCTGATTTCCAGTGACAGCTTGGATGACCACTTGCAATCCTTGGAGAGAGTGTTTAATAGACTCAAGGAAGCAGGGCTTACCGCTCGTCCAACCAAGTGCATGATCGGTTACCAGACTCTGGAATTTCTAGGTCACACCATCACTCCAGGACACATTGTCCCCGAGGAAAAGAACCTAGAGAAAATCAGAAGTGCGCCAAGGCCAAAAACGAAGAAGGATGTGTGATCTTTTCTCTCGTTGTGTGGGTTCTACCACAAATTTGTCCCACATTTCACTGAACTGGGAGCTCCATTGACGGAAACCTTGAAAAAGGGATTCCCGGACCAAATCATTTGGACACCAAAATGTGAGAATGCCTATAGTCAGTTAAAGGAGGCCTTGGTCAGCAAACCTGTATTACAGCTCCCTGACCTTTCCAAACCATTTGTGTCGAGAACGGACGCGAGTGCGATTGGGATTGGGGCAGCTCTGTTACAGGAAGGAAAAGACGATGCTTCGGTTTTGAAACCTGTAGCATACGCAAGTAAGAAACTTCTCCAGGCGGAGAGGAATTATTCAACCGTCGAGAGAGAGTGCTTGTCCCTCGTATGGGCAGTGCAAAAATTCCAGCCATATTTGTATGGAGTTAAGTTTCGGGTCCAATCGGATCATCAGCCCCTGATGTTCCTGGCTACTTCTCAGAAGCTCAACGCGCGTTTGATGCGGTGGTCGTTGCTACTTCAACCTTACAATTTCACAGTGGAGTACATTCCTGGGAAGGAAAATGTTGGAGCGGACTTCTTATCAAGACACCCAGCTCCTGAAGAAGAAGAATGAATCATCTGGATTAAACTCACGGTGGAAAAGAGTGAGATGGACTACTCTCTTAAATACTCTCTATTATGTCACATAATAGACCAACGTGATTTAACCAGTGATGAGAATAAAAGGCGTTCTGAATTAGCGGCATGTTCGAGGCCAAAGGTTGTTTCAACAAATCCAGAAAATGTAACTGCACATGTTTACATCTGGTCGACGGATTGGGAACACTCGGTGGTGAGTGAGACGGGTCCCTGCATCGCTTTGACAGTTTGTCAACATTCGAATACAGATGGAACCCGTCGGATCCTGCTTGCAATCGGATGTCAGCCATCACAGGTCGGGCAAAGTTAACAGCTGCAGATGTGTAAGGGAAGTGAGTGAGATGAGTCCATACATCGCTTTGACAGTTCATAAACAGGTTGGATGGAAAGCGGAAGTACTCAGCTCGGGAGAAAACAGTCAGTCTGTCATTTATAGTTTCCGGACATCACGCAGATTGGCAGATTGCTATTGACAACTGTTGTTGGGATCATACAGTAACTCGCTAGCTTGTTGGGGATGTCAAAACAAGTGATGACAACTCTGACAGTGACTAAGCCAGGGAGGATAGATTCTTGACAATGGATGATACACCCAAATAACACATGTGTGGACATAATAAATACCGTCACGTGACCAATTTTAGGTTTTGCCATAAACCATGATTGGGAGAAACAGTGTTGACCAAAACCGTGGATTATGATGGACGTGTTTGTGGGAGAGCTCTACAGTGTTAGATTAATTTAATATTAACTAGCATGTGTCGTTATGGCAAAGTGTAGCAGCCATCCCGGAATGAGGCGGTTTTGCATAAGGTAGTCAATATAGTCTATTTAGGCCTATAGGCAGTAGTCTTGTTAAAACTAGAGTGTGATGATTAGCACTGTTAGTGGAAAACTAGCTAGAGTAGGGAAGTGATACTTAGCTCTACTAGTTGAGAATTGAGTAATGGGCAATATTTGGGATCTTCCAGTGGGTACTCCCTGGTGGGGGAGTTCCGCACGCTGTTGGTTGTGTTTTTTCTTCTTCTTGTCTTGGCCTGATGAAAACCTCTGTGTTCAGTTCATCTGTCCCTGACAGAGTTAGGTTCACTGTATTTTCTGAGCGATGCCGATGGCCACGATCATCTAATAGAGATCAGTGACGGGGAGGCTATCACCAGTTGTATGATTTATTTTACAGGTTCCCTCTAGTTGGAAGGAAGAACACGGAACCAAGGAAACATCCGATCCCGGATAAAGTTTGGCGCAGGAAGATTGGCCCGCAACTTCATCAATGAGCCTATGCTAGAGGAAGATGATCAACATTGCTCAGGGGAGCTGAATGATAGAAGTATCCTATAGGATAAGTACCGAATGAGTTGTAGGTCATCCCAGTCTTTGACACACCAATAGTGATTGAGGTTCACATTGGAGGAAAGATAACATTTAAGTGTAGTTGTTCCACATATCTAGAAACATTATAACGTTAAGACAATAACGAGAAAATAAGGAAATCCATAGAACATTTCGCAAGAAGGACAAACGCCATGTTCATGGGACAGTGTTCTATTGTTTTTTTTTTTTTTACTGTGCAAGAATTATGAGATCTCAGTTTTCTACAAACTATTAGGAACAGTTTTTGTTAGGAACAAACATTAATAGTGTTCCCGGACTGTAGTTTCGAATGGAACTCAGATTTCATGGTTATCAAGGTTCATGGAGGATAACAAGTCTGGCGGAAAAGAAGCGGAAATTGGTGAGGTCTATTGTACTGACTCGTGTGATGTCGTGTAATCCTTGCCATGATGAGTGGACTCTGATCCTGAACTTTGAAGGCTGACCTATACATTTACATCAGAATACACGACACACATTTTCTTCACAGACACGTCTCATATACGTTACACTTTTCTTGTAATAAATTAATCTTTATTAATTTTTTGGAAGCAAGAGTTGTTGAGTATGTTGCGTTGGGGAAGTATGGGAGGGGGCATAGTACAACAGTGAGAGAGTGATAGGAAAAGGTGTCCACGGGCTGATGGAGTGTGTTGGACGGAAGCTGGTGGATTCTCCAGGATATTGATAAAGAAAAAAAAAATATTATGTGAGTGTTGACTCTCTTCACTCCAGGGACGACACTTTAAAGGAGGAAACGACATTATTGGGAGCTCGTAAACGAGATCTCTGGACAGCGGGATCTCTCATAAACGGGATCTTTGGACAGCGAGTTCTCCTGCAAGTGGGATCTTTGGACAGTGGGATCCTCTGACAACGGGGTCTTTTGACACGGGATCCTTAGTTATAAGAGGGAGATATCATATTGGAGAATCCAGCTAGAGTGAATGTGGATAGGGGTTAGGACTAATACCTTACCTGTTCACACTTCACACGTCTGCATAGGTCTGTGGTCCTGATTCTACTCTTGTCACTGAGTGAATGTGCTGGGTTTGGTAATATCTAGATTTATAGTACTTGTTCATATATCTATATATTCATTTGCAGTAAAATTGTACTCAACCTGCTAGCTTACCTCTCTGTAAAATGGTCACTCCTAAACTAAGCACAGCAGAATTAAAGGCAAAGGGGGAAGACATGGGATTGTCGGGTTCTGCTCTAACGGATTACATACAGGAAGTGGAGAGAGAGAGAGAGTATCGTCAAGCAGAAAGGGAAGATCGAAAGGCTGAGTTGGAATTGAGAAGGATGGAGTTGGAACAAGAAGCTAGGAAATTGGAAGCAGAGCAGGCTGCTAAGAAATTTGAAGCTGAGCAGGCAGCTAGGAAACTTGAACTTGAGGAAGCTGCTAGGAAACGGGAAGCGGAACAGGAGGCTCAGAAAAGGGAGCACGAGTACCGGATGAGGGAACTCGAGTTGAAGAGTCAATCTAATGGGAAAACTGAGGGAGCAGTTGGAGGTTCCTCCATTCCAGGCTCAACACCAGTAGGTGGACATGGGTACCATGCTATGAAGTTTCCTTTAGCGGTCTACGAGGAGGACAAAGAGAAGATTGACCAGTACCTTCAACGCTTCGAGGCAATGTCTGTTGCTATGGGTCTGGAGCGTAACAAATGGAATCTCAAGCTATCCCAGGGATTACGCGGGACCGGCTACGAGGTTTATTCTCGCCTGCCACCAGGACATGAGAACAATTATGATGAGTTAAAGGCGGCTCTGCTGAAACGATTCGAGGTTACGTCACATACCTACCGGAAAAAATTTCGAGCAGCGAAACGGGAACCGGGGGAGTTGTTTGCCGCCTACAGTTTGCGTCTAAAATCGTATCTCCATAAGTGGATGGATTTGGCTGGGTTCGCACATGACTATGAGAGTCTGGAAGAGCTCATAGTGGTCGACCAGTTGAAGAAGCAAATGTCTAAACCTCTCAGGACGTTCCTGAGAGAACAAGGAGCGGAACGTATTGACCTCGTGACAAAATTAGCAGAACGGTTCGTCGAGGTACATGGGGAGGCAGGGGAAAACCTTTCCACCAACACCAAAAGTCAGGAGAAACATGATAAGAAGAAAGCCAAAAACTCAGGAACTAAAAAGTGGGAACCTTATGTGCAAAAATCAGAGGATAGTTCAGAGAAGAAGAAGGAGGGAAGCAAGAGCACTTCAAGCTCTACACCAAAACAACCGTGGTCGGAGAAGTGGTGTTCAATTTGTAAGTCACCCTCTCACAATACGAGGGACTGCAAATCGAAGGCTAAGAACCCTCACTTCGCAGCATGTCAAGTGACTTCCAAGGAGGTTGTCACGGAAAATGCCAAGGTCAACAAGGAAGCTCGCCACCAGGAGAGCTCACTCAAGTCCGGCAATAGAAAATCTAGGACAGGGAAATGGTGCAACCAATGCAAGTCGAATACACACAATGCTATTGACTGCAGGGGAAAGTCAGGAGACACTCAATTCGTTGTGTGCCCCGGGAAACCTAAGGTGGAGCCCACAGAACAGGTCGAGGCCGAGGAAGAGACTCCAGACCAGGAAAAACCACCTGTAGTGGAATTGGTAGAGGTTAACGGTCGTCAAGTGGAGTGTTTATACGACACAGGACTGGACGGGGAGGCCGTGATTTCTGCGGATCTGGTACATCCAGAACAATTCACAGGTGAGACCATGGAGATACAGCCTGCACAGAAGAGTGCTGTGGCCATGAAGTTGCCCATTGCTAATGTGGAGATTCGGTCAAGGTATGTCATCGGCACCATCAAGGCCGCTGTATTGACCGATCCCATTTTTCCAGTAATCCTCGGTTGCCGGTATGTCTTTCTGGAAATGCCCAGGGAGCCAATCCATATGGGAGCAATACAGACTCGCTCTCAGGCGAGAACGGAAGAGGCAGAAGCAATTGTGACTAACCCAATGACGGGGGAGCTACGAACTGCCCAGAGTGAGGATGATACTTTACGTCCTTGCTACAGAAAGCTGCAGAAAAGTGCTGATCCACCAGGACGGGGTCAGTACTACGTGAAGAATAGGATACTCTACAGGAGAGCAGGAAGGGGAGACAACCTATACGGTCAGTTGGTCGTCCCGAAAGCTCACCGGTCCCAGATTCTTCATATGGGGCATACCATCTCCTTTAGTGGACACATGGGTATTGCCGCCACCATGCAGCGAATTTCCTGCCATTACTATTGGCCGGGAATGACAGATGATGTGCATCGGTATGTGAAGTCATGCCCTGAGTGCCAGAGGGTGGCACCGAAACAATGGACAGCACCGGTGGTGTTGGGTGAGATGCCCATCATGAACTCTCCTTTCGAGAGGGTAGCCATCGATATCGTGGGTCCACTTCCCAGGACTAGGAAGAGGAACATGTATATACTCACAATGGTGGATTGCTGTACAATGTGGGGTGAGGCCATACCGTTGACCACGATTGACTCGAAACGAGTGGCGGACGCACTGATGGAGGCCTTTACCAGATTAGGCTTCCCTGATCAAATTCTGACGGACAATGGGTCTCAGTTTTGTGGAAAACTCATGGAGGAGGTATTTAGGGTGTTTCACTCTAACCACATACATACCAGCCCTTACCACCCTCAAGCCAATGGACAAGTAGAGCGTTTCAACGGCACGTTGATGACAATGCTCAAGAAACTAGCACAGGAAATACCTGATAGGTGGGGTGAATATATCCCAGCAGCACTCTTTGCCTATCGGGAAGTTCCTCATGGCTCAACAGGATTACCACCCGCTACGTTGCTGTTTGGTCGTCCAATCAAAGGACCGTTGGAAGCCATGTTGAGGAGTTGGACTGAAGAGGGGACGTCAGAAGAAGTGATCTCATCCTATAAATACGTGGAGGAACTGAAAGAAAAACTTCACAAGGGATGGACTCTGGCGAATCAAAACTTGAAAAAGGCCAGGAAAAGACATGCGGCTTACTACAACCGTAGGTCTAAAGAAAGATCTCTAGAGGTGGGAGATAAAGTCTTGTTGCTACTCCCAACGGGAAACAACAAACTGGAGATAGGTTGGCAAGGACCATTTCTCGTGGAAAGGGTGATATCCAGAACCAACTATCAGATCCGGATCCGGGGAAAGTCGAAGATTTTCCATATCAATCTCTTGCGGAAATACGAAGAGAGACCCGGAGACAAGCCAGCGCACCTCATGGCAATGGCAGTTGCAGTGGAGACTGAAGTGGGAACCAACGAGGGCAGGGAATATCCCTTAGTACACCAGGAAACCTATAGGGATGTGCAAGTGAACCCTGATCTGACCTCCCAGGAGAGGGAAAGGATAACCCAGGTTCTCAAGTCTCATGAGGAGATACTGACGGATAAACCAGGACGAACCAGGTTGGTTGAGTTCGAGATGACTTTGACCACACAGGAGCCTGTTCGTCAAAAGGTTTACCCAGTGCCATTCTCTAAGGAAAAGGTCCTGGAGGAGGAAATACAGAAACTGCTGGAGGATGACGTGATTGCACCATCCACATCCCCATACAATGCAGGGGTAGTTTTGTTACGCAAACCAAGTGGAGAACACCGGTTGTGTATAGCCTACCGACTTCTGAACAGTCATACACAATTTCAGGTGGAACCTTTGCCGAATCCAACGCAGTTATTCGCTAGGCTCCATAAGGCTCGGTACTTTTCAAAGGTGGATCTGAGTCGGGGTTACTATCAGATACCAGTCAAACCGGAGATTATACCACTGTTGGCTTTCAGTACACCCAGTGGACACTACGAATTCAAGGTCATGCCCTTTGGACTCAGCAATGCACCTAGTGTGTTTACACGCATGATGAGGACTTTACTTGATCCTTTACAGGATCCGTCCATCATCTCATTCATGGATGATATTCTGATTTCCAGTGACAGCTTGGATGACCACTTGCAATCCTTGGAGAGAGTGTTTAATAGACTCAAGGAAGCAGGGCTTACCGCTCGTCCAACCAAGTGCATGATCGGTTACCAGACTCTGGAATTTCTAGGTCACACCATCACTCCAGGACACATTGTCCCCGAGGAAAAGAACCTAGAGAAAATCAGAAGTGCGCCAAGGCCAAAAACGAAGAAGGATGTGTGATCTTTTCTCTCGTTGTGTGGGTTCTACCACAAATTTGTCCCACATTTCACTGAACTGGGAGCTCCATTGACGGAAACCTTGAAAAAGGGATTCCCGGACCAAATCATTTGGACACCAAAATGTGAGAATGCCTATAGTCAGTTAAAGGAGGCCTTGGTCAGCAAACCTGTATTACAGCTCCCTGACCTTTCCAAACCATTTGTGTCGAGAACGGACGCGAGTGCGATTGGGATTGGGGCAGCTCTGTTACAGGAAGGAAAAGACGATGCTTCGGTTTTGAAACCTGTAGCATACGCAAGTAAGAAACTTCTCCAGGCGGAGAGGAATTATTCAACCGTCGAGAGAGAGTGCTTGTCCCTCGTATGGGCAGTGCAAAAATTCCAGCCATATTTGTATGGAGTTAAGTTTCGGGTCCAATCGGATCATCAGCCCCTGATGTTCCTGGCTACTTCTCAGAAGCTCAACGCGCGTTTGATGCGGTGGTCGTTGCTACTTCAACCTTACAATTTCACAGTGGAGTACATTCCTGGGAAGGAAAATGTTGGAGCGGACTTCTTATCAAGACACCCAGCTCCTGAAGAAGAAGAATGAATCATCTGGATTAAACTCACGGTGGAAAAGAGTGAGATGGACTACTCTCTTAAATACTCTCTATTATGTCACATAATAGACCAACGTGATTTAACCAGTGATGAGAATAAAAGGCGTTCTGAATTAGCGGCATGTTCGAGGCCAAAGGTTGTTTCAACAAATCCAGAAAATGTAACTGCACATGTTTACATCTGGTCGACGGATTGGGAACACTCGGTGGTGAGTGAGACGGGTCCCTGCATCGCTTTGACAGTTTGTCAACATTCGAATACAGATGGAACCCGTCGGATCCTGCTTGCAATCGGATGTCAGCCATCACAGGTCGGGCAAAGTTAACAGCTGCAGATGTGTAAGGGAAGTGAGTGAGATGAGTCCATACATCGCTTTGACAGTTCATAAACAGGTTGGATGGAAAGCGGAAGTACTCAGCTCGGGAGAAAACAGTCAGTCTGTCATTTATAGTTTCCGGACATCACGCAGATTGGCAGATTGCTATTGACAACTGTTGTTGGGATCATACAGTAACTCGCTAGCTTGTTGGGGATGTCAAAACAAGTGATGACAACTCTGACAGTGACTAAGCCAGGGAGGATAGATTCTTGACAATGGATGATACACCCAAATAACACATGTGTGGACATAATAAATACCGTCACGTGACCAATTTTAGGTTTTGCCATAAACCATGATTGGGAGAAACAGTGTTGACCAAAACCGTGGATTATGATGGACGTGTTTGTGGGAGAGCTCTACAGTGTTAGATTAATTTAATATTAACTAGCATGTGTCGTTATGGCAAAGTGTAGCAGCCATCCCGGAATGAGGCGGTTTTGCATAAGGTAGTCAATATAGTCTATTTAGGCCTAATTAATATAGGCAGTAGTCTTGTTAAAACTAGAGTGTGATGATTAGCACTGTTAGTGGAAAACTAGCTAGAGTAGGGAAGTGATACTTAGCTCTACTAGTTGAGAATTGAGTAATGGGCAATATTTGGGATCTTCCAGTGGGTACTCCCTGGTGGGGGAGTTCCGCACGCTGTTGGTTGTGTTTTTTCTTCTTCTTGTCTTGGCCTGATGAAAACCTCTGTGTTCAGTTCATCTGTCCCTGACAGAGTTAGGTTCACTGTATTTTCTGAGCGAGGCCGATGGCCACGATCATCTAATAGAGATCAGTGACGGGGAGGCTATCACCAGTTGTATGATTTATTTTACAGGTTCCCTCTAGTTGGAAGGAAGAACACGGAACCAAGGAAACATCCGATCCCGGATAAAGTTTGGCGCAGGAAGATTGGCCCGCAACTTCATCAATGAGCCTATGCTAGAGGAAGATGATCAACATTGCTCAGGGGAGCTGAATGATAGAAGTATCCTATAGGATAAGTACCGAATGAGTTGTAGGTCATCCCAGTCTTTGACACACCAATAGTGATTGAGGTTCACATTGGAGGAAAGATAACATTTAAGTGTAGTTGTTCCACATATCTAGAAACATTATAACGTTAAGACAATAACGAGAAAATAAGGAAATCCATAGAACATTTCGCAAGAAGGACAAACGCCATGTTCATGGGACAGTGTTCTATTGTTTTGTTTTTTTTTACTGTGCAAGAATTATGAGATCTCAGTTTTCTACAAACTATTAGGAACAGTTTTTGTTAGGAACAAACATTAATAGTGTTCCCGGACTGTAGTTTCGAATGGAACTCAGATTTCATGGTTATCAAGGTTCATGGAGGATAACAAGTCTGGCGGAAAAGAAGCGGAAATTGGTGAGGTCTATTGTACTGACTCGTGTGATGTCGTGTAATCCTTGCCATGATGAGTGGACTCTGATCCTGAACTTTGAAGGCTGACCTATACATTTACATCAGAATACACGACACACATTTTCTTCACAGACACGTCTCATATACGTTACACTTTTCTTGTAATAAATTAATCTTTATTAATTTTTTGGAAGCAAGAGTTGTTGAGTATGTTGCGTTGGGGAAGTATGGGAGGGGGCATAGTACAACAGTGAGAGAGTGATAGGAAAAGGTGTCCACGGGCTGATGGAGTGTGTTGGACGGAAGCTGGTGGATTCTCCAGGATATTGATAAAGAAAAAAAAAATATTATGTGAGTGTTGACTCTCTTCACTCCAGGGACGACACTTTAAAGGAGGAAACGACATTATTGGGAGCTCGTAAACGAGATCTCTGGACAGCGGGATCTCTCATAAACGGGATCTTTGGACAGCGAGTTCTCCTGCAAGTGGGATCTTTGGACAGTGGGATCCTCTGACAACGGGGTCTTTTGACACGGGATCCTTAGTTATAAGAGGGAGATATCATATTGGAGAATCCAGCTAGAGTGAATGTGGATAGGGGTTAGGACTAATACCTTACCTGTTCACACTTCACACGTCTGCATAGGTCTGTGGTCCTGATTCTACTCTTGTCACTGAGTGAATGTGCTGGGTTTGGTAATATCTAGATTTATAGTACTTGTTCATATATCTATATATTCATTTGCAGTAAAATTGTACTCAACCTGCTAGCTTACCTCTCTGTAAAATGGTCACTCCTAAACTAAGCACAGCAGAATTAAAGGCAAAGGGGGAAGACATGGGATTGTCGGGTTCTGCTCTAACGGATTACATACAGGAAGTGGAGAGAGAGAGAGAGTATCGTCAAGCAGAAAGGGAAGATCGAAAGGCTGAGTTGGAATTGAGAAGGATGGAGTTGGAACAAGAAGCTAGGAAATTGGAAGCAGAGCAGGCTGCTAAGAAATTTGAAGCTGAGCAGGCAGCTAGGAAACTTGAACTTGAGGAAGCTGCTAGGAAACGGGAAGCGGAACAGGAGGCTCAGAAAAGGGAGCACGAGTACCGGATGAGGGAACTCGAGTTGAAGAGTCAATCTAATGGGAAAACTGAGGGAGCAGTTGGAGGTTCCTCCATTCCAGGCTCAACACCAGTAGGTGGACATGGGTACCATGCTATGAAGTTTCCTTTAGCGGTCTACGAGGAGGACAAAGAGAAGATTGACCAGTACCTTCAACGCTTCGAGGCAATGTCTGTTGCTATGGGTCTGGAGCGTAACAAATGGAATCTCAAGCTATCCCAGGGATTACGCGGGACCGGCTACGAGGTTTATTCTCGCCTGCCACCAGGACATGAGAACAATTATGATGAGTTAAAGGCGGCTCTGCTGAAACGATTCGAGGTTACGTCACATACCTACCGGAAAAAATTTCGAGCAGCGAAACGGGAACCGGGGGAGTTGTTTGCCGCCTACAGTTTGCGTCTAAAATCGTATCTCCATAAGTGGATGGATTTGGCTGGGTTCGCACATGACTATGAGAGTCTGGAAGAGCTCATAGTGGTCGACCAGTTGAAGAAGCAAATGTCTAAACCTCTCAGGACGTTCCTGAGAGAACAAGGAGCGGAACGTATTGACCTCGTGACAAAATTAGCAGAACGGTTCGTCGAGGTACATGGGGAGGCAGGGGAAAACCTTTCCACCAACACCAAAAGTCAGGAGAAACATGATAAGAAGAAAGCCAAAAACTCAGGAACTAAAAAGTGGGAACCTTATGTGCAAAAATCAGAGGATAGTTCAGAGAAGAAGAAGGAGGGAAGCAAGAGCACTTCAAGCTCTACACCAAAACAACCGTGGTCGGAGAAGTGGTGTTCAATTTGTAAGTCACCCTCTCACAATACGAGGGACTGCAAATCGAAGGCTAAGAACCCTCACTTCGCAGCATGTCAAGTGACTTCCAAGGAGGTTGTCACGGAAAATGCCAAGGTCAACAAGGAAGCTCGCCACCAGGAGAGCTCACTCAAGTCCGGCAATAGAAAATCTAGGACAGGGAAATGGTGCAACCAATGCAAGTCGAATACACACAATGCTATTGACTGCAGGGGAAAGTCAGGAGACACTCAATTCGTCGTGTGCCCCGGGAAACCTAAGGTGGAGCCCACAGAACAGGTCGAGGCCGAGGAAGAGACTCCAGACCAGGAAAAACCACCTGTAGTTGAATTGGTAGAGGTTAACGGTCGTCAAGTGGAGTGTTTATACGACACAGGACTGGACGGGGAGGCCGTGATTTCTGCGGATCTGGTACATCCAGAACAATTCACAGGTGAGACCATGGAGATACAGCCTGCACAGAAGAGTGCTGTGGCCATGAAGTTGCCCATTGCTAATGTGGAGATTCGGTCAAGGTATGTCATCGGCACCATCAAGGCCGCTGTATTGACCGATCCCATTTTTCCAGTAATCCTCGGTTGCCGGTATGTCTTTCTGGAAATGCCCAGGGAGCCAATCCATATGGGAGCAATACAGACTCGCTCTCAGGCGAGAACGGAAGAGGCAGAAGCAATTGTGACTAACCCAATGCCGGGGGAGCTACGAACTGCCCAGAGTGAGGATGATACTTTACGTCCTTGCTACAGAAAGCTGCAGAAAAGTGCTGATCCACCAGGACGGGGTCAGTACTACGTGAAGAATAGGATACTCTACAGGAGAGCAGGAAGGGGAGACAACCTATACGGTCAGTTGGTCGTCCCGAAAGCTCACCGGTCCCAGATTCTTCATATGGGGCATACCATCTCCTTTAGTGGACACATGGGTATTGCCGCCACCATGCAGCGAATTTCCTGCCATTACTATTGGCCGGGAATGACAGATGATGTGCGTCGGTATGTGAAGTCATGCCCTGAGTGCCAGAGGGTGGCACCGAAACACTGGACAGCACCGGTGGTGTTGGGTGAGATGCCCATCATGAACTCTCCTTTCGAGAGGGTAGCCATCGATATCGTGGGTCCACTTCCCAGGACTAGGAAGAGGAACATGTATATACTCACAATGGTGGATTGCTGTACAATGTGGGGTGAGGCCATACCGTTGACCACGATTGACTCGAAACGAGTGGCGGACGCACTGATGGAGGCCTTTACCAGATTAGGCTTCCCTGATCAAATTCTGACGGACAATGGGTCTCAGTTTTGTGGAAAACTCATGGAGGAGGTATTTAGGGTGTTTCACTCTAACCACATACATACCAGCCCTTACCACCCTCAAGCCAATGGACAAGTAGAGCGTTTCAACGGCACGTTGATGACAATGCTCAGGAAACTAGCACAGGAAAAACCTGATAGGTGGGGTGAATATATCCCAGCAGCACTCTTTGCCTATCGGGAAGTTCCTCATGGCTCAACAGGATTACCACCCGCTACGTTGCTGTTTGGTCGTCCAATCAAAGGACCGTTGGAAGCCATGTTCAGGAGTTGGACTGAAGAGGGGACGTCAGAAGAAGTGATCTCATCCTATAAATACGTTGAGGAACTGAAAGAAAAACTTCACAAGGGATGGACTCTGGCGAATCAAAACTTGAAAAAGGCCAGGAAAAGACATGCGGCTTACTACAACCGTAGGTCTAAAGAAAGATCTCTAGAGGTGGGAGATAAAGTCTTGTTGCTACTCCCAACGGGAAACAACAAACTGGAGATAGGTTGGCAAGGACTATTTCTCGTGGAAAGGGTGATATCCAGAACCAACTATCAGATCCGGATCCGGGGAAAGTCGAAGATTTTCCATATCAATCTCTTGCGGAAATACGAAGAGAGACCCGGAGACAAGCCAGCGCACCTCATGGCAATGGCAGTTGCAGTGGAGACTGAAGTGGGAACCAACGAGGGCAGGGAATATCCCTTAGTACACCAGGAAACCTATAGGGATGTGCAAGTGAACCCTGATCTGACCTCCCAGGAGAGGGAAAGGATAACCCAGGTTCTCAAGTCTCATGAGGAGATACTGACGGATAAACCAGGACGAACCAGGTTGGTTGAGTTCGAGATGACTTTGACCACACAGGAGCCTGTTCGTCAAAAGGTTTACCCAGTGCCATTCTCTAAGGAAAAGGTCCTGGAGGAGGAAATACAGAAACTGCTGGAGGATGACGTGATTGCACCATCCACATCCCCATACAATGCAGGGGTAGTTTTGTTACGCAAACCAAGTGGAGAACACCGGTTGTGTATAGACTACCGACTTCTGAACAGTCATACACAATTTCAGGTGGAACCTTTGCCGAATCCAACGCAGTTATTCGCTAGGCTCCATAAGGCTCGGTACTTTTCAAAGGTGGATCTGAGTCGGGGTTACTATCAGATACCAGTCAAACCGGAGATTATACCACTGTTGGCTTTCAGTACACCCAGTGGACACTACGAATTCAAGGTCATGCCCTTTGGACTCAGCAATGCACCTAGTGTGTTTACACGCATGATGAGGACTTTACTTGATCCTTTACAGGATCCGTCCATCATCTCATTCATGGATGATATTCTGATTTCCAGTGACAGCTTGGATGACCACTTGCAATCCTTGGAGAGAGTGTTTAATAGACTCAAGGAAGCAGGGCTTACCGCTCGTCCAACCAAGTGCATGATCGGTTACCAGACTCTGGAATTTCTAGGTCACACCATCACTCCAGGACACATTGTCCCCGAGGAAAAGAACCTAGAGAAAATCAGAAGTGCGCCAAGGCCAAAAACGAAGAAGGATGTGTGAACTTTTCTCTCGTTGTGTGGGTTCTACCACAAATTTGTCCCACATTTCACTGAACTGGGAGCTCCATTGACGGAAACCTTGAAAAAGGGATTCCCGGACCAAATCATTTGGACACCAAAATGTGAGAATGCCTATAGTCAGTTAAAGGAGGCCTTGGTCAGCAAACCTGTATTACAGCTCCCTGACCTTTCCAAACCATTTGTGTCGAGAACGGATGCGAGTGCGATTGGGATTGGGGCAGCTCTGTTACAGGAAGGAAAAGACGATGCTTCGGTTTTGAAACCTGTAGCATACGCAAGTAAGAAACTTCTCCAGGCGGAGAGGAATTATTCAACCGTCGAGAGAGAGTGCTTGTCCCTCGTATGGGCAGTGCAAAAATTCCAGCCATATTTGTATGGAGTTAAGTTTCGGGTCCAATCGGATCATCAGCCCCTGATGTTCCTGGCTACTTCTCAGAAGCTCAACGCGCGTTTGATGCGGTGGTCGTTGCTACTTCAACCTTACAATTTCACAGTGGAGTACATTCCTGGGAAGGAAAATGTTGGAGCGGACTTCTTATCAAGACACCCAGCTCCTGAAGAAGAAGAATGAATCATCTGGATTAAACTCACGGTGGAAAAGAGTGAGATGGACTACTCTCTTAAATACTCTCTATTATGTCACATAATAGACCAACGTGATTTAACCAGTGATGAGAATAAAAGGCGTTCTGAATTAGCGGCATGTTCGAGGCCAAAGGTTGTTTCAACAAATCCAGAAAATGTAACTGCACATGTTTACATCTGGTCGACGGATTGGGAACACTCGGTGGTGAGTGAGACGGGTCCCTGCATCGCTTTGACAGTTTGTCAACATTCGAATACAGATGGAATCCGTCGGATCCTGCTTGCAATCGGATGTCAGCCATCACAGGTCGGGCAAAGTTAACAGCTGCAGATGTGTAAGGGAAGTGAGTGAGATGAGTCCATACATCGCTTTGACAGTTCATAAACAGGTTGGATGGAAAGCGGAAGTACTCAGCTCGGGAGAAAACAGTCAGTCTGTCATTTATAGTTTCCGGACATCACGCAGATTGGCAGATTGCTATTGACAACTGTTGTTGGGATCATACAGTAACTCGCTAGCTTGTTGGGGATGTCAAAACAAGTGATGACAACTCTGACAGTGACTAAGCCAGGGAGGATAGATTCTTGACAATGGATGATATACCCAAATAACACATGTGTGGACATAATGAATACCGTCACGTGACCAATTTTAGGTTTTGCCATAAACCATGATTGGGAGAAACAGTGTTGACCAAAACCGTGGATTATGATGGACGTGTTTGTGGGAGAGCTCTACAGTGTTAGATTAATTTAATATTAACTAGCATGTGTCGTTATGGCAAAGTGTAGCAGCCATCCCGGAATGAGGCGGTTTTGCATAAGGTAGTCAATATAGTCTATTTAGGCCTAATTAATATAGGCAGTAGTTTTGTTAAAACTAGAGTGTGATGATTAGCACTGTTAGTGGAAAACTAGCTAGAGTAGGGAAGTGATACTTAGCTCTACTAGTTGAGAATTGAGTAATGGGCAATAATTGGGATCTTCCAGTGGGTACTCCCTGGTGGGGGAGTTCCGCACGCTGTTGGTTGTGTTTTTTCTTCTTCTTGTCTTGGCCTGATGAAAACCTCTGTGTTCAGTTCATCTGTCCCTGACAGAGTTAGGTTCACTGTATTTTCTGAGCGAGGCCGATGGCCACGATCATCTAATAGAGATCAGTGACGGGGAGGCTATCACCAGTTGTATGATTTATTTTACAGGTTCCCTCTAGTTGGAAGGAAGAACACGGAACCAAGGAAAAATCCGATCCCGGATAAAGTTTGGCGCAGGAAGATTGGCCCGCAACTTCATCAATGAGCCTATGCTAGAGGAAGATGATCAACATTGCTCAAGGGAGCTGAATGATAGAAGTATCCTACAGGATAAGTACCGAATGAGTTGTAGGTCATCCCAGTCTTTGACACACCAATAGTGATTGAGGTTCACATTGGAGGAAAGATAACATTTAAGTGTAGTTGTTCCACATATCTAGAAACATTATAACGTTAAGACAATAACGAGAAAATAAGGAAACCCATAGAACATTTCGCAAGAAGGACAAACGCCATGTTCACGGGACAGTGTTCTATTGTTTTTTTTTTTTTTTTACTGTGCAAGAATTATGAGATCTCAGTTTTCTACAAACTATTAGGAACAGTTTTTGTTAGGAACAAACATTAATAGTGTTCCCGGACTGTAGTTTCGAATGGGACTCAGATTTCATGGTTATCAAGGTTCATGGAGGATAACAAGTCTGGCGGAAAAGAAGCGGCAATTGGTGAGGTCTATTGTACTGACTCGTGTGATGTCGTGTAATCCTTGCCATGATGAGTGGACTCTGATCCTGAACTTTGAAGGCTGACCTATACATTTACATCAGAATACACGACACACATTTTCTTCACAGACACGTCTCATATACGTTACACTTTTCTTGTAATAAATTAATCTTTATTAATTTTTTGGAAGCAAGAGTTGTTGAGTATGTTGCGTTGGGGAAGTATGAGAGGGGGCATAGTACAACAGTGAGAGAGTGATAGGAAAAGGTGTCCACGGGCTGATGGAGTGTGTTGGGCGGAAGCTGGTGGATTCTCCAGTATATTGATAAAGAAAAAAAAATATTATAATGTGAGTGTTGACTCTCTTCACTCCAGGGACGACACTTTAAAGGAGGAAACGACATTATTGGGGGCTCGTAAACGGGATCTTTGGACAGCGGGATCTCTCATAAACGGGATCTTTGGACAGCGAGTTCTCCTGCAAGTGGGATCTTTGGACAGTGGGATCCTCTGACAACGGGGTCTTTTGACACGGGATCCTTAGTTATAAGAGGGAGATATCATATTGGAGAATCCAGCTAGAGTGAATGTGGATAGGGGTTAGGACTAATACCTTACCTGTTCACACTTCACACGTCTGCATAGGTCTGTGGTCCTGATTCTACTCTTGTCACTGAGTGAATGTGCTGGGTGTGGTAATATCTAGATTTATAGTACTTGTTCATATATCTATATATTCATTTGCAGTAAAATTGTACTCAACCTGCTAGCTTATCTCTCTGTAAAATGGCCACTCCTAAACTAAGCACAGCAGAATTAAAGGCAAAGGGGGAAGAAATGGGATTGTCGGGTTCTGCTATAACGGATTACATACAGGAAGTGGAGAGAGAGTATCGTCCAGCAGAAAGGGAAGATCAAAAGGCTGAGTTGGAATTGAGAAGGATGGAGTTGGAACAAGAAGCTAGGAAATTGGAAGCAGAGCAGGCTGCTAAGAAATTTGAAGCTGAGCAGGCAGCTAGGAAACTTGAACTTGAGGAAGCTGCTAGGAAACGGGAAGCGGAACAGGAGGCTCAGAAAAGGGAGCACGAGTACCGGATGAGGGTACTCGAGTTGAAGAGTCAATCTAATGGGGAAACTGAGGGAGCAGTTGGAGGTTCCTCCATTCCAGGCTCAACACCAGTAGGTGGACATGGGTACCATGCTATGAAGTTTCCTTTAGCGGTCTACGAGGAGGACAAAGAGAAGATTGACCAGTACCTTCAACGCTTCGAGGCAATGTCTGTTGCTATGGGTCTGGAGCGTAACAAATGGAATCTCAAGCTATCCCAGGGATTACGCGGGACCGGCTACGAGGTTTATTCTCGCCTGCCACCAGGACATGAGAACAATTATGATGAGTTAAAGACGGCTCTGCTGAAACGATTCGAGGTTACGTCACATACCTACCGGAAAATATTTCGAGCAGCGAAACGTGAACCGGGGGAGTTGTTTGCCGCCTACAGTTTGCGTCTAAAATCGTATCTCCATAAGTAGATGGATTTGGCTGGGTTCGCACATGACTATGAGAGTCTGGAAGAGCTCATGGTGGTCGACCAGTTGAAGAAGCAAATGTCTAAACCTCTCAGGACGTTCCTGGGAGAACAAGGAGCGGAACTTATTGACCTCGTGACAAAATTAGCAGAACGGTTCGTCGAGGTACATGGGGAGGCAGGGGAAAACCTTTCCACCAACACCAAAAGTCAGGAGAAACATGATAAGAAGAAAGCCAAAAACTCAGGAACTAAAAATTGGGAACCTTATGTGCAAAAATCAGAGGATAGTTCAGAGAAGAAGAAGGAGGGAAGCAAGAGCACTTCAAGCTCTACATCAAAACGACCGTGGTCGGAGAAGTGGTGTTCAATTTGTAAGTCACCCTCTCACAATACGAGGGACTGCAAATCGAAGGCTAAGAACCCTCACTTCGCAGCATGTCAAGTGACTTCCAAGGAGGTTGTCACGGAAAATGCCAAGGTCAACAAGGAAGCTCGCCACCAGGAGAGCTCACTCAAGTCCGGCAATAGAAAATCTAGGACAGGGAAATGGTGCAACCAATGCAAGTCGAATACGCACAATGCTATTGACTGCAGGGGAAAGTCAGGAGACACTCAATTCGTCGTGTGCCCCGGGAAACCTAAGGTGGAGCCCACAGAACAGGTCGAGGCCGAGGAAGAGACTCCAGACCAGGAAAAACCACCTGTAGTGGAATTGGTAGAGGTTAACGGTCGTCAAGTGGAGTGTTTATACGACACAGGACTGGACGGGGAGGCCGTGATTTCTGCGGATCTGGTACATCCAGAACAATTCACAGGTGAGACCATGGAGATACAGCCTGCACAGAAGAGTGCTGTGGCCATGAAGTTGCCCATTGCTAATGTGGAGATTCGGTCAAGGTATGTCATCGGCACCATCAAGGCCGCTGTATTGACCGATCCCATTTTTCCAGTAATCCTCGGTTGCCGGTATGTCTTTCTGGAAATGCCCAGGGAGCCAATCCATATGGGAGCAATACAGACTCGCTCTCAGGCGAGAACGGAAGAGGCAGAAGCAATTGTGACTAACCCAATGCCGGGGGAGCTACGAACTGCCCAGAGTGAGGATGATACTTTACGTCCTTGCTACAGAAAGCTGCAGAAAAGTGCTGATCCACCAGGACGGGGTCAGTACTACGTGAAGAATAGGATACTCTACAGGAGAGCAGGAAGGGGAGACAACCTATACGGTCAGTTGGTCGTCCCGAAAGCTCACCGGTCCCAGATTCTTCATATGGGGCATACCATCTCCTTTAGTGGACACATGGGTATTGCCGCCACCATGCAGCGAATTTCCTGCCATTACTATTGGCCGGGAATGACAGATGATGTGCGTCGGTATGTGAAGTCATGCCCTGAGTGCCAGAGGGTGGCACCGAAACACTGGACAGCACCGGTGGTGTTGGGTGAGATGCCCATCATGAACTCTCCTTTCGAGAGGGTAGCCATCGATATCGTGGGTCCACTTCCCAGGACTAGGAAGAGGAACATGTATATACTCACAATGGTGGATTGCTGTACAATGTGGGGTGAGGCCATACCGTTGACCACGATTGACTCGAAACGAGTGGCGGACGCACTGATGGAGGCCTTTACCAGATTAGGCTTCCCTGATCAAATTCTGACGGACAATGGGTCTCAGTTTTGTGGAAAACTCATGGAGGAGGTATTTAGGGTGTTTCACTCTAACCACATACATACCAGCCCTTACCACCCTCAAGCCAATGGACAAGTAGAGCGTTTCAACGGCACGTTGATGACAATGCTCAGGAAACTAGCGCAGGAAAAACCTGATAGGTGGGATGAATATATCCCAGCAGCACTCTTTGCCTATCGGCAAGTTCCTCATGGCTCAACAGGATTACCACCCGCTACGTTGCTGTTTGGTCGTCAGAAGAAGTGATCTCATCCTATAAATACGTGGAGGAACTGAAAGAAAAACTTCACAAGGGATGGACTCTGGCGAATCAAAACTTGAAAAAGGCCAGGAAAAGACATGCGGCTTACTACAACCGTAGGTCTAAAGAAAGATCTCTAGAGGTGGGAGATAAAGTCTTGTTGCTACTCCCAACGGGAAACAACAAACTGGAGATAGGTTGGCAAGGACCATTTCTCGTGGAAAGGGTGATATCCAGAACCAACTATCAGATCCGGATCCGGGGAAAGTCGAAGATTTTCCATATTAATCTCTTGCGGAAATACGGAGAGAGACCCGGAGACAAGGCAGCGCACCTCATGGCAATGGCAGTTGCAGTGAAGACTGAAGTGGGAACCAACGAGGGCAGGGAATATCCCATGGTACACCAGGAAACCTATAGGGATGTGCAAGTGACCCTGATCTGACCTCCCAGGAGAGGGAAAGGATAACCCAGGTTCTCAAGTCTCATGAGGAGATACTGACTGATAAACCAGGACGAACCAGGTTGGTTGAGTTCGAGATGACTTTGACCACACAGGAGCCTGTTCGTCAAAAGGTTTACCCAGTGCCATTCTCTAAGGAAAAGGCCCTGGAGGAGGAAATACAGAAACTGCTGGAGGATGACGTGATTGCACCATCCACATCCCCATACAATGCAGGGGTAGTTTTGTTACGCAAACCAAGTGGAGAACACCGGTTGTGTATAGACTACCGACTTCTGAACAGTCATACACAATTTCAGGTGGAACCTTTGCCGAATCCAACGCAGTTATTCGTTAGGCTCCATAAGGCTCGGTACTTTTCAAACGTGGATCTGAGTCGGGGTTACTATCAGATACCAGTCAAACCGGAGATTATACCACTGTTGGCTTTCAGTACACCCAGTGGACACTACGAATTCAAGGTCATGCCCTTTGGACTCAGCAATGCACCTAGTGTGTTTACATGCATGATGAGGACTTTACTTGATCCTTTACAGGATCCGTCCATCATCTCATTCATGGATGATATTCTGATTTCCAGTGACAGCTTGAATGACCACTTGCAATCCTTGGAGAGAGTGTTTAATAGACTCAAGGAAGCAGGGCTTACCGCTCGTCCAACCAAGTGCATGATCGGTTACCAGACTCTGGAATTTCTAGGTCACACCATCACTCCAGGACACATTGTCCCCGAGGAAAAGAACCTAGAGAAAATCAGGAGTGCACCAAGGCCAAAAACGAAGAAGGATGTGTGATCTTTTCTCTCGTTGTGTGGGTTCTACCACAAATTTGTCCCACATTTCACTGAACTGGGAGCTCCATTGACGGAAACCTTGAAAAAGGGATTCCCGGACCAAATCATTTGGACACCAAAATGTGAGAATGCCTATAGTCAGTTAAAGGAGGCCTTGGTCAGCAAACCTGTATTACAGCTCCCTGACCTTTCCAAACCATTTGTGTTGAGAACGGATGCGAGTGCGATTGGGATTGGGGCAGCTCTGTTACAGGAAGGAATAGACGATGCTTCGGTTTTGAAACCTGTAGCATACGCAAGAAACTTCTCCAGGCGGAGAGGAATTATTCAACCGCCGAGAGAGAGTGCTTGTCCCTCGTATGGGCAGTGCAAAAATTCCAGCCATATTTGTATGGAGTTAAGTTTCGGGTCCAATCGGATCATCAGCCCCTGATGTTCCTGGCTACTTCTCAGAAGCTCAACGCGCGTTTGATGCGGTGGTCGTTGCTACTTCAACCTTACAATTTCACAGTGGAGTACATTCCTGGGAAGGAAAATGTTGGAGCGGACTTCTTGTCAAGACACCCAGCTCCGGAAAAAGAAGAATGAATCATCTGGATTAAACTCACGGTGGAGAAGAGTGAGATGGACTACTCTCTTAAATACTCTCTATTATGTCACATAATAGACCAACGTGATTTAACCAGTGATGAGAATAAAAGGCGTTCTGAATTAGCATCATGTTCGAGGCCAAAGGTTGTTTCAACAAATCCAGAAAATGTAACTGCACGTGTTTACATCTGGTCGACGGATTGGGAACACTCGGTGGTGAGTGAGACGGGTCCCTGCATCGCTTTGACAGTTTGTCAACATTCGAATACAGATGGAACCCGTCGGATCCTGGTTGCAATCGGATGTCAACCATCACAGGTCGGGCAAAGTTAACAGCTGCAGATGTGTAAGGGAAGTGAGTGAGATGAGTCCATACATCGCTTTGACAGTTCATAAACAGGTTGGATGGAAAGCGGAAGTACTCAGCTCGGGAGAAAACAGTCAGTCTGTCATTTATAGTTTCCGGACATCACGCAGATTGGCAGATTGCTATTGACAACTGTTGTTGGGATCATACAGTAACTCGCTAGCTTGTTGGGGATGTCAAAACAAGTGATGACAACTCTGACAGTGACTAAGCCAGGGAGGATAGATTCTTGACAATGGATGATATACCCAAATAACACCTGTGTGGACATAATGAATACCGTCACGTGACCAATTTTAGGTTTTGCCATAAACCATGATTGGGAGAAACAGTGTTGACCAAAACCGTGGATTATGATGGACGTGTTTGTGGGAGAGCTCTACAGTGTTAGATTAATTTAATATTAACTAGCATGTGTCGTTATGGCAAAGTGTAGCAGCCATCCCGGAATGAGGCGGTTTTGCATAAGGTAGTCAATATAGTCTATTTAGGCCTAATTAATATAGGCAGTAGTCTTGTTAAAACTAGAGTGTGATGATTAGCACTGTTAGTGGAAAACTAGCTAGAGTAGGGAAGTGATACTTAGCTCTACTAGTTGAGAATTGAGTAATGGGCAATAATTGGGATCTTCCAGTGGGTACTCCCTGGTGGGGTTGTTCCGCACGCTGTTGGTTGTGTTTTTTTTTTCTTCTTGTCTTGGCCTGATGAAAACCTCTGTGTTCAGTTCATCTGTCCCTGACAGAGTTAGGTTCACTGTATTTTATGAGCGAGGCCGATGGCCACGATCATCTAATAGAGATCAGTGACGGGGAGGCTATCACCAGTTGTATGATTTATTTTACAGGTTCCCTCTAGTTGGAAGGAAGAACACGGAACCAAGGAAAAATCCGATCCCGGATAAAGTTTGGCGCAGGAAGATTGGCCCGCAACTTCATCAATGAGCCTATGCTAGAGGAAGATGATCAACATTGCTCAGGGGAGCTGAATGATAGAAGTATCCTACAGGATAAGTACCGAATGAGTTGTAGGTCATCCCAGTCTTTGACACACCAATAGTGATTGAGGTTCACATTGGAGGAAAGATAACATTTAAGTGTAGTTGTTCCACATATCTAGAAACATTATAACGTTAAGACAATAACGAGAAAATAAGGAAATCCATAGAACATTTCGCAAGAAGGACAAACGCCATGTTCATGGGACAGTGTTCTATTGTTTTTTTTTTAATGTGCAAGAATTATGAGATCTCAGTTTTCTACAAACTATTAGGAACAGTTTTTGTTAGGAACAAACATTAATAGTGTTCCCGGACTGTAGTTTCGAATGGGACTCAGATTTCATGGTTATCAAGGTTCATGGAGGATAACAAGTCTGGCGGAAAAGAAGCGGCAATTGGTGAGGTCTATTGTACTGACTCGTGTGATGTCGTGTAATCCTTGCCATGATGAGTGGACTCTGATCCTGAACTTTGAAGGCTGACCTATACATTTACATCAGAATACACGACACACATTTTCTTCACAGACACGTCTCATATACGTTACACTTTTCTTGTAATAAATTAATCTTTATAAATTTTTTGGAAGCAAGAGTTGTTGAGTATGTTGCGTTGGGGAAGTATGAGAGGGGGCATAGTACAACAGTGAGAGAGTGATAGGAAAAGGTGTCCACGGGCTGATGGAGTGTGTTGGACGGAAGCTGGTGGATTCTCCAGGATATTGATAAAGAAAAAAAAATATTATAATGTGAGTGTTGACTCTCTTCACTCCAGGGACGACACTTTAAAGGAGGAAACGACATTATTGGGGGCTCGTAAACGGGATCTTTGGACAGCGGGATCTCTCATAAACGGGATCTTTGGACAGCGAGTTCTCCTGCAAGTGGGATCTTTGGACAGTGGGATCCTCTGACAACGGGGTCTTTTGACACAGGATCCTTAGTTATAAGAGGGAGATATCATATTGGAGAATCCAGCTAGAGTGAATGTGGATAGGAGTTAGGACTAATATCTTACCTGTTCACACTTCACACGTTTGCATAGGTCTGTGGTCCTGATTCTACTCTTGTCACTGAGTGAATGTGCTGGGTGTGGTAATATCTAGATTTATAGTACTTGTTCATATATCTATATATTCATTTGCAGTAAAATTGTACTCAACCTGCTAGCTTACCACTCTGTAAAATGGCCACTCCTAAACTAAGCACAGCAGAATTAAAGGCAAAGGGGGAAGACATGGGATTGTCGGGTTCTGCTCTAACGGATTACATACAGGAAGTGGAGAGAGAGAGTATCGTCCAGCAGAAAGGGAAGATCGAAAGGCTGAGTTGGAATTGAGAAGGATGGAGTTGGAACAAGAAGCTAGGAAATTGGAAGCAGAGGAGGCTGCTAAGAAATTTGAAGCTGAGCAGGCAGCTAGGAAACTTGAACTTGAGGGAGCTGCTAGGAAACGGGAAGCGGAACAGGAGGCTCAGAAAAGGGAGCACGAGTACCGGATGAGGGAACTCGAGTTGAAGAGTCAATCTAATGGGGAAACTGAGGGAGCAGTTGGAGGTTCCTCCATTCCAGGCTTAACACCAGTAGGTGGACATGGGTACCATGCTATGAAGTTTCCTTTAGCGGTCTACGAGGAGGACAAAGAGAAGATTGACCAGTACCTTCAATGCTTCGAGGCAATGTCTGTTGCTATGGGTCTGGAGCGTAACAAATGGAATCTCAAGCTATCCCAGGGATTACGCGGGACCGGCTATGAGGTTTATTCTTGCCTGCCACCAGGACATGAGAACAATTATGATGAGTTAAAGACGGCTCTGCTGAAACGATTCGAGGTTACGTCACATACCTACCGGAAAATATTTCGAGCAGCGAAACGTGAACCGGGGGAGTTGTTTGCCGCCTACAGTTTGCGTCTAAAATCGTATCTCCATAAGTAGATGGATTTGGCTGGGTTCGCACATGACTATGAGAGTCTGGAAGAGCTCATGGTGGTCGACCAGTTGAAGAAGCAAATGTCTAAACCTCTCAGGACGTTCCTGGGAGAACAAGGAGCGGAACGTATTGACCTCGTGACAAAATTAGCAGAACGGTTCGTCGAGGTACATGGGGAGGCAGGGGAAAACCTTTCCACCAACACCAAAAGTCAGGAGAAACATGATAAGAAGAAAGCCAAAAACTCAGGAACTAAAAAGTGGGAACCTTATGTGCAAAAATCAGAGGATAGTTCAGAGAAGAAGAAGGAGGGAAGCAAGAGCACTTCAAGCTCTACATCAAAACGACCGTGGTCGGAGAAGTGGTGTTCAATTTGTAAGTCACCCTCTCACAATACGATGGACTGCAAATCGAAGGCTAAGAACCCTCACTTCGCAGCATGTCAAGTGACTTCCAAGTAGGTTGTCACGGAAAATGCCAAGGTCAACAAGGAAGCTCGCCACCAGGAGAGCTCACTCAAGTCCGGCAATAGAAAATCTAGGACAGGGAAATGGTGCAACCAATGCAAGTCGAATACGCACAATGCTATTGACTGCAGAGGAAAGTCAGGAGACACTCAATTCGTCGTGTGCCCGGGAAACCTAAGGTGGAGCCCACAGAACAGGTCGAGGCCCAGGAAGAGACTCCAGACCAGGAAAAACCACCTGTAGTGGAATTGGTAGAGGTTAACGGTCGTCAAGTGGAGTGTTTATACGACACAGGACTGGACGGGGAGGCCGTGATTTCTGCGGATCTGGTACATCCAGAACAATTCACAGGTGAGACCATGGAGATACAGCCTGCACAGAAGAGTGCTGTGGCCATGAAGTTGCCCATTGCTAATGTGGAGATTCGGTCAAGGTATGTCATCGGCACCATCAAGGCCGCTGTATTGACCGATCCCATTTTTCCAGTAATCCTCGGTTACCGGTATGTCTTTCTGGAAATGCCTAGGGAGCCAATCTATATGGGAGCAATACAGACTCGCTCTCAGACGAGAACGGAAGAGGCAGAAGCAATTGTGACTAACCCAATGCCGGGGGAGCTACGAACTGCCCAGAGTGAGGATGATACTTTACGTCCTTGCTACAGAAAGCTGCAGAAAAGTGCTGATCCACCAGGACGGGGTCAGTACAACGTGAAGAATAGGATACTCTACAGGAGAGCAGGAAGGGGAGACAACCTATACGGTCAGTTGGTCGTCCCGAAAGCTCACCGGTCCCAGATTCTTCATATGGGGCATACCATCTCCTTTAGTGGACACATGGGTATTGCCGCCACCATGCAGCGAATTTCCTGCCATTACTATTGGCCGGGAATGACAGATGATGTGCGTCGGTATGTGAAGTCATGCCCTGAGTGCCAGAGGGTGGCACCGAAACACTGGACAGCACCGGTGGTGTTGGGTGAGATGCCCATCATGAACTCTCCTTTCGAGAGGGTAGCCATCGATATCGTGGGTCCACTTCCCAGGACTAGGAAGAGGAACATGTATATACTCACAATGGTGGATTGCTGTACAATGTGGGGTGAGGCCATACCGTTGACCACGATTGACTCGAAACGAGTGGCGGACGCACTGATGGAGGCCTTTACCAGATTAGGCTTCCCTGATCAAATTCTGACGGACAATGGGTCTCAGTTTTGTGGAAAACTCATGGAGGAGGTATTTAGGGTGTTTCACTCTAACCACATACATACCAGCCCTTACCACCCTCAAGCCAATGGACAAGTAGAGCGTTTCAACGGCACGTTGATGACAATGCTCAGGAAACTAGCGCAGGAAAAACCTGATAGGTGGGATGAATATATCCCAGCAGCACTCTTTGCCTATTGGGAAGTTCCTCATGGCTCAACAGGTTTACCACCCGCTACGTTGCTGTTTGGTCGTCCAATCAAAGGACCGTTGGAAGCCATGTTGAGGAGTTGGACTGAAGAGGGGACGTCAGAAGAAGTGATCTCATCCTATAAATACGTGGAGGAACTGAAAGAAAAACTTCACAAGGGATGGACTCTGGCGAATCAAAACTTGAAAAAGGCCAGGAAAAGACATGCGGCTTACTACAACCGTAGGTCTAAAGAAAGATCTCTAAAGGTGGGAGATAAAGTCTTGTTGCTACTCCCAACGGGAAACAACAAACTGGAGATAGGTTGGCAAGGACCATTTCTCGTGGAAAGGGTGATATCCAGAACCAACTATCAGATCCGGATCCGGGGAAAGTCGAAGATTTTCCATATCAGTCTCTTGCGGAAATACGAAGAGAGACCCGGAGACAAGGCAGCGCACCTCATGGCAATGGCAGTTGCAGTGGAGACTGAAGTGGGAACCAACGAGGGCAGGGAATATCCCATGGTACACCAGGAAACCTATAGGGATGTGCAAGTGAACCCTGATCTGACCTCCCAGGAGAGGGAAAGGATAACCCAGGTTCTCAAGTCTCATGAAGAGATACTGACTGATAAACCAGGACGAACCAGGTTGGTTGAGTTCGAGATGACTTTGACCACACAGGAGCCTGTTCGTCAAAAGGTTTACCCAGTGCCATTCTCTAAGGAAAAGGCCCTGGAGGAGGAAATACAGAAACTGCTGGAGGATGACGTGATTGCACCATCCACATCCCCATACAATGCAGGGGTAGTTTTGTTACGCAAACCAAGTGGAGAACACCGGTTGTGTATAGACTACCGACTTCTGAACAGTCATACACAATTTCAGGTGGAACCTTTGCCGAATCCAACGCAGTTATTCGCTAGGCTCCATAAGGCTCGGTACTTTTCAAAGGTGGATCTGAGTCGGGGTTACTATCAGATACCAGTCAAACCGGAGATTATACCACTGTTGGCTTTCAGTACACCCAGTGGACACTACGAA
This sequence comes from Cepaea hortensis, assembly GCA_963921405.1. Lineage (NCBI taxonomy): Eukaryota > Metazoa > Mollusca > Gastropoda > Stylommatophora > Helicidae > Cepaea > Cepaea hortensis. The sequence continues at coordinate 66,678,774 of OY992882.1, forward strand.
TTCAAGGTCATGCCCTTTGGACTCAGCAATGCACCTAGTGTGTTTACATGCATGATGAGGACTTTACTTGATCCTTTACAGGATCCGTCCATCATCTCATTCATGGATGATATTCTGATTTCCAGTGACAGCTTGAATGACCACTTGCAATCCTTGGAGAGAGTGTTTAATAGACTCAAGGAAGCAGGGCTTAACGCTCGTCCAACCAAGTGCATGATCGGTTACCAGACTCTGGAATTTCTAGGTCACACCATCACTCCAGGACACATTGTCCCTGAGGAAAAGAACCTAGAGAAAATCTGGAGTGCACCAAGGCCAAAAACGAAGAAGGATGTGTGATCTTTTCTCTCGTTGTGTGGGTTCTACCACAAATTTGTCCCACATTTCACTGAACTGGGAGCTCCATTGACGGAAACCTTGAAAAAGGGATTCCCGGACCAAATCATTTGGACACCAAAATGTGAGAATGCCTATAGTCAGTTAAAGGAGGCCTTGGTCAGCAAACCTGTATTACAGCTCCCTGACCTTTCCAAACCATTTGTGTTGAGAACGGATGCGAGTGCGATTGGAATTGGGGGCAGCTCTGTTACAGGAAGGAAAAGACGATGCTTCGGTTTTGAAACCTGTAGCATACGCAAGAAACTTCTCCAGGCGGAGAGGAATTATTCAACTGTCGAGAGAGAGTGCTTGTCCCTTGTATGGGCAGTGCAAAAATTCCAGCCATATTTGTATGGAGTTAAGTTTCGGGTCCAATCGGATCATCAGCCCCTGATGTTCCTGGCTACTTCTCAGAAGCTCAACGCGCGTTTGATGCGGTGGTCGTTGCTACTTCAACCTTACAATTTCACAGTGGAGTACATTCCTGGGAAGGAAAATGTTGGAGCGGACTTCTTGTCAAGACACCCAGCTCCTGAAGAAGAAGAATGAATCATCTGGATTAAACTCACGGTGGAGAAGAGTGAGATGGACTACTCTCTTAAATACTCTCTATTATGTCACATAATAGACCAACGTGATTTAACCAGTGATGAGAATAAAAGGCGTTCTGAATTAGCGGCATGTTCGAGGCCAAAGGTTGTTTCAACAAATCCAGAAAATGTAACTGCACATGTTTACATCTGGTCGACGGATTGGGAACACTCGGTGGTGAGTGAGACGGGTCCCTGCATCGCTTTGACAGTTTGTCAACATTCGAATACAGATGGAACCCGTCGGATCCTGGTTGCAATCGGATGTCAGCCATCACAGGTCGGGCAAAGTTAACAGCTGCAGATGTGTAAGGGAAGTGAGTGAGATGAGTCCATACATCGCTTTGACAGTTCATAAACAGGTTGGATGGAAAGCGGAAGTACTCAGCTCGGGAGAAAACAGTCTGTCATTTATAGTTTCCGGACATCACGCAGATTGGCAGATTGCTATTGACAACTGTTGTTGGGATCATACAGTAACTCGCTAGCTTGTTGGGGATGTCAAAACAAGTGATGACAACTCTGACAGTGACTAAGCCAGGGAGGATAGATTCTTGACAATGGATGATATACCCAAATAACACCTGTGTGGACATAATGAATACCGTCACGTGACCAATTTTAGGTTTTGCCATAAACCATGATTGGGAGAAACAGTGTTGACCAAAACCGTGGATTATGATGGACGTGTTTGTGGGAGAGCTCTACAGTGTTAGATTAATTTAATATTAACTAGCATGTGTCGTTATGGCAAAGTGTAGCAGCCATCCCGGAATGAGGCGGTTTTGCATAAGGTAGTCAATATAGTCTATTTAGGCCTAATTAATATAGGCAGTAGTCTTGTTAAAACTAGAGTGTGATGATTAGCACTGTTAGTGGAAAACTAGCTAGAGTAGGGAAGTGATACTTAGCTCTACTAGTTGAGAATTGAGTAATGGGCAATAATTGGGATCTTCCAGTGGGTACTCCCTGGTGGGGGAGTTCCGCACGCTGTTGGTTGTGTTTTTTTTTTCCTTCTTGTCTTGGCCTGATGAAAACCTCTGTGTTCAGTTCATCTGTCCCTGACAGAGTTAGGTTCACTGTATTTTCTGAGCGAGGCCGATGGCCACGATCATCTAATAGAGATCAGTGACGGGGAGGCTATCACCAGTTGTATGATTTATTTTACAGGTTCCCTCTAGTTGGAAGGAAGAACACGGAACCAAGGAAAAATCCGATCCCGGATAAAGTTTGGCGCAGGAAGATTGGCCCGCAACTTCATCAATGAGCCTATGCTAGAGGAAGATGATCAACATTGCTCAGGGGAGCTGAATGATAGAAGTATCCTACAGGATAAGTACCGAATGAGTTGTAGGTCATCCCAGTCTTTGACACACCAATAGTGATTGAGGTTCACATTGGAGGAAAGATAACATTTAAGTGTAGTTGTTCCACATATCTAGAAACATTATAACGTTAAGACAATAACGAGAAAATAAGGAAATCCATAGAACATTTCACAAGAAGGACAAACGCCATGTTCATGGGACAGTGTTCTATTGTTTTTTTTTTTACTGTGCAAGAATTATGAGATCTCAGTTTTCTACAAACTATTAGGAACAGTTTTTGTTAGGAACAAACATTAATAGTGTTCCCGGGCTGTAGTTTCGAATGGGACTCAGATTTCATGGTTATCAAGGTTCATGGAGGATAACAAGTCTGGCGGAAAAGAAGCGGCAATTGGTGAGGTCTATTGTACTGACTCGTGTGATGTCGTGTAATCCTTGCCATGATGAGTGGACTCTGATCCTGAACTTTGAAGGCTGACCTATACATTTACATCAGAATACACGACACACATTTTCTTCACAGACACGTCTCATATACGTTACACTTTCCTTGTAATAAATTAATCTTTATTAATTTTTTGGAAGCAAGAGTTGTTGAGTATGTTGCGTTGGGGAAGTATGAGAGGGGGCATAGTACAACAGTGAGAGAGTGATAGGAAAAGGTGTCCACGGGCTGATGGAGTGTGTTGGACGGAAGCTGGTGGATTCTCCAGGATATTGATAAAGAAAAAAAAATATTATAATGTGAGTGTTGACTCTCTTCACTCCAGGGACGACACTTTAAAGGAGGAAACGACATTATTGGGGGCTCGTAAACGGGATCTTTGGACAGCGGGATCTCTCATAAACGGGATCTTTGGACAGCGAGTTCTCCTGCAAGTGGGATCTTTGGACAGTGGGATCCTCTGACAATGGGGTCTTTTGACACAGGATCCTTAGTTATAAGAGGGAGATATCATATTGGAGAATCCAGCTAGAGTGAATGTGGATAGGAGTTAGGACTAATATCTTACCTGTTCACACTTCACACGTTTGCATAGGTCTGTGGTCCTGATTCTACTCTTGTCACTGAGTGAATGTGCTGGGTGTGGTAATATCTAGATTTATAGTACTTGTTCATATATCTATATATTCATTTGCAGTAAAATTGTACTCAACCTGCTAGCTTACCACTCTGTAAAATGGCCACTCCTAAACTAAGCACAGCAGAATTAAAGGCAAAGGGGGAAGAAATGGGATTGTCGGGTTCTGCTCTAACGGATTACATACAGGAAGTGGAGAGAGAGTATCGTCCAGCAGAAAGGGAAGATCGAAAGGCTGAGTTGGAATTGAGAAGGATGGAGTTGGAACAAGAAGCTAGGAAATTGGAAGCAGAGCAGGCTGCTAAGAAATTTGAAGCTGAGCAGGCAGCTAGGAAACTTGAACTTGAGGGAGCTGCTAGGGAATGGGAAGCGGAACAGGAGGCTCAGAAAAGGGAGCACGAGTACCGGATGAGGGAACTCGAGTTGAAGAGTCAATATAATGGGGAAACTGAGGGAGCAGTTGGAGGTTCCTCCATTCCAGGCTTAACACCAGTAGGTGGACATGGGTACCATGCTATGAAGTTTCCTTTAGCGGTCTACGAGGAGGACAAAGAGAAGATTGGCCAGTACCTTCAATGCTTCGAGGCAATGTCTGTTGCTATGGGTCTGGAGCGTAACAAATGGAATCTCAAGCTATCCCAGGGATTATGCGGGACCGGCTATGAGGTTTATTCTCGCCTGCCACCAGGACATGAGAACAATTATGATGAGTTAAAGACGGCTCTGCTGAAACGATTCGAGGTTACGTCACATACCTACCGGAAAATATTTCGAGCAGCGAAACGTGAACCGGGGGAGTTGTTTGCCGCCTACAGTTTGCGTCTAAAATCGTATCTCCATAAGTAGATGGATTTGGCTGGGTTCGCACATGACTATGAGAGTCTGGAAGAGCTCATGGTGGTCGACCAGTTGAAGAAGCAAATGTCTAAACCTCTCAGGACGTTCCTGGGAGAACAAGGAGCGGAACGTATTGACCTCGTGACAAAATTAGCAGAACGGTTCGTCGAGGTACATGGGGAGGCAGGGGAAAACCTTTCCACCAACACCAAAAGTCAGGAGAAACATGATAAGAAGAAAGCCAAAAACTCAGGAACTAAAAAGTGGGAACCTTATGTGCAAAAATCAGAGGATAGTTCAGAGAAGAAGAAGGAGGGAAGCAAGAGCACTTCAAGCTCTACATCAAAACGACCGTGGTCGGAGAAGTGGTGTTCAATTTGTAAGTCACCCTCTCACAATACGAGGGACTGCAAATCGAAGGCTAAGAACCCTCACTTCGCAGCATGTCAAGTGACTTCCAAGTAGGTTGTCACGGAAAATGCCAAGGTCAACAAGGAAGCTCGCCACCAGGAGAGCTCACTCAAGTCCGGCAATAGAAAATCTAGGACAGGGAAATGGTGCAACCAATGCAAGTCGAATACGCACAATGCTATTGACTGCAGAGGAAAGTCAGGAGACACTCAATTCGTCGTGTGCCCGGGAAACCTAAGGTGGAGCCCACAGAACAGGTCGAGGCCCAGGAAGAGACTCCAGACCAGGAAAAACCACCTGTAGTGGAATTGGTAGAGGTTAACGGTCGTCAAGTGGAGTGTTTATACGACACAGGACTGGACGGGGAGGCCGTGATTTCTGCGGATCTGGTACATCCAGAACAATTCACAGGTGAGACCATGGAGATACAGCCTGCACAGAAGAGTGCTGTGGCCATGAAGTTGCCCATTGCTAATGTGGAGATTCAGTCAAGGTATGTCATCAGCACCATCAAGGCCGCTGTATTGACCGATCCCATTTTTCCAGTAATCCTCGGTTACCGGTATGTCTTTCTGGAAATGCCCAGGGAGCCAATCCATATGGGAGCAATACAGACTCGCTCTCAGACGAGAACGGAAGAGGCAGAAGCAATTGTGACTAACCCAATGCCGGGGGAGCTACGAACTGCCCAGAGTGAGGATGATACTTTACGTCCTTGCTACAGAAAGCTGCAGAAAAGTGCTGATCCACCAGGACGGGGTCAGTACAACGTGAAGAATAGGATACTCTACAGGAGAGCAGGAAGGGGAGACAACCTATACGGTCAGTTGGTCGTCCCGAAAGCTCACCGGTCCCAGATTCTTCATATGGGGCATACCATCTCCTTTAGTGGACACATGGGTATTGCCGCCACCATGCAGCGAATTTCCTGCCATTACTATTGGCCGGGAATGACAGATGATGTGCGTCGGTATGTGAAGTCATGCCCTGAGTGCCAGAGGGTGGCACCGAAACACTGGACAGCACCGGTGGTGTTGGGTGAGATGCCCATCATGAACTCTCCTTTCGAGAGGGTAGCCATCGATATCGTGGGTCCACTTCCCAGGACTAGGAAGAGGAACATGTATATACTCACAATGGTGGATTGCTGTACAATGTGGGATGAGGCCATACCGTTGACCACGATTGACTCGAAACGAGTGGCGGACGCACTGATGGAGGCCTTTACCAGATTAGGCTTCCCTGATCAAATTCTGACGGACAATGGGTCTCAGTTTTGTGGAAAACTCATGGAGGAGGTATTTAGGGTGTTTCACTCTAACCACATACATACCAGCCCTTACCACCCTCAAGCCAATGGACAAGTAGAGCGTTTCAACGGCACGTTGATGACAATGCTCAGGAAACTAGCGCAGGAAAAACCTGATAGGTGGGATGAATATATCCCAGCAGCACTCTTTGCCTATCGGGAAGTTCCTCATGGCTCAACAGGATTACCACCCGCTACGTTGCTGTTTGGTCGTCCAATCAAAGGACCGTTGGAAGCCATGTTGAGGAGTTGGACTGAAGAGGGGACGTCAGAAGAAGTGATCTCATCCTATAAATACGTGGAGGAACTGAAAGAAAAACTTCACAAGGGATGGACTCTGGCGAATCAAAACTTGAAAAAGGCCAGGAAAAGACATGCGGCTTACTACAACCGTAGGTCTAAAGAAAGATCTCTAAAGGTGGGAGATAAAGTCTTGTTGCTACTCCCAACGGGAAACAACAAACTGGAGATAGGTTGGCAAGGACCATTTCTCGTGGAAAGGGTGATATCCAGAACCAACTATCAGATCCGGATCCGGGGAAAGTCGAAGATTTTCCATATCAGTCTCTTGCGGAAATACGAAGAGAGACCCGGAGACAAGGCAGCGCACCTCATGGCAATGGCAGTTGCAGTGGAGACTGAAGTGGGAACCAACGAGGGCAGGGAATATCCCATGGTACACCAGGAAACCTATAGGGATGTGCAAGTGAACCCTGATCTGACCTCCCAGGAGAGGGAAAGGATAACCCAGGTTCTCAAGTCTCATGAAGAGATACTGACTGATAAACCAGGACGAACCAGGTTGGTTGAGTTCGAGATGACTTTGACCACACAGGAGCCTGTTCGTCAAAAGGTTTACCCAGTGCCATTCTCTAAGGAAAAGGCCCTGGAGGAGGAAATACAGAAACTGCTGGAGGATGACGTGATTGCACCATCCACATCCCCATACAATGCAGGGGTAGTTTTGTTACGCAAACCAAGTGGAGAACACCGGTTGTGTATAGACTACCGACTTCTGAACAGTCATACACAATTTCAGGTGGAACCTTTGCCGAATCCAACGCAGTTATTCGCTAGGCTCCATAAGGCTCGGTACTTTTCAAAGGTGGATCTGAGTCGGGGTTACTATCAGATACCAGTCAAACCGGAGATTATACCACTGTTGGCTTTCAGTACACCCAGTGGACACTACGAATTCAAGGTCATGCCCTTTGGACTCAGCAATGCACCTAGTGTGTTTACATGCATGATGAGGACTTTACTTGATCCTTTACAGGATCCGTCCATCATCTCATTCATGGATGATATTCTGATTTCCAGTGACAGCTTGAATGACCACTTGCAATCCTTGGAGAGAGTGTTTAATAGACTCAAGGAAGCAGGGCTTAACGCTCGTCCAACCAAGTGCATGATCGGTTACCAGACTCTGGAATTTCTAGGTCACACCATCACTCCAGGACACATTGTCCCTGAGGAAAAGAACCTAGAGAAAATCTGGAGTGCACCAAGGCCAAAAACGAAGAAGGATGTGTGATCTTTTCTCTCGTTGTGTGGGTTCTACCACAAATTTGTCCCACATTTCACTGAACTGGGAGCTCCATTGACGGAAACCTTGAAAAAGGGATTCCCGGACCAAATCATTTGGACACCAAAATGTGAGAATGCCTATAGTCAGTTAAAGGAGGCCTTGGTCAGCAAACCTGTATTACAGCTCCCTGACCTTTCCAAACCATTTGTGTTGAGAACGGATGCGAGTGCGATTGGAATTGGGGGCAGCTCTGTTACAGGAAGGAAAAGACGATGCTTCGGTTTTGAAACCTGTAGCATACGCAAGAAACTTCTCCAGGCGGAGAGGAATTATTCAACTGTCGAGAGAGAGTGCTTGTCCCTTGTATGGGCAGTGCAAAAATTCCAGCCATATTTGTATGGAGTTAAGTTTCGGGTCCAATCGGATCATCAGCCCCTGATGTTCCTGGCTACTTCTCAGAAGCTCAACGCGCGTTTGATGCGGTGGTCGTTGCTACTTCAACCTTACAATTTCACAGTGGAGTACATTCCTGGGAAGGAAAATGTTGGAGCGGACTTCTTGTCAAGACACCCAGCTCCTGAAGAAGAAGAATGAATCATCTGGATTAAACTCACGGTGGAGAAGAGTGAGATGGACTACTCTCTTAAATACTCTCTATTATGTCACATAATAGACCAACGTGATTTAACCAGTGATGAGAATAAAAGGCGTTCTGAATTAGCGGCATGTTCGAGGCCAAAGGTTGTTTCAACAAATCCAGAAAATGTAACTGCACATGTTTACATCTGGTCGACGGATTGGGAACACTCGGTGGTGAGTGAGACGGGTCCCTGCATCGCTTTGACAGTTTGTCAACATTCGAATACAGATGGAACCCGTCGGATCCTGGTTGCAATCGGATGTCAGCCATCACAGGTCGGGCAAAGTTAACAGCTGCAGATGTGTAAGGGAAGTGAGTGAGATGAGTCCATACATCGCTTTGACAGTTCATAAACAGGTTGGATGGAAAGCGGAAGTACTCAGCTCGGGAGAAAACAGTCTGTCATTTATAGTTTCCGGACATCACGCAGATTGGCAGATTGCTATTGACAACTGTTGTTGGGATCATACAGTAACTCGCTAGCTTGTTGGGGATGTCAAAACAAGTGATGACAACTCTGACAGTGACTAAGCCAGGGAGGATAGATTCTTGACAATGGATGATATACCCAAATAACACCTGTGTGGACATAATGAATACCGTCACGTGACCAATTTTAGGTTTTGCCATAAACCATGATTGGGAGAAACAGTGTTGACCAAAACCGTGGATTATGATGGACGTGTTTGTGGGAGAGCTCTACAGTGTTAGATTAATTTAATATTAACTAGCATGTGTCGTTATGGCAAAGTGTAGCAGCCATCCCGGAATGAGGCGGTTTTGCATAAGGTAGTCAATATAGTCTATTTAGGCCTAATTAATATAGGCAGTAGTCTTGTTAAAACTAGAGTGTGATGATTAGCACTGTTAGTGGAAAACTAGCTAGAGTAGGGAAGTGATACTTAGCTCTACTAGTTGAGAATTGAGTAATGGGCAATAATTGGGATCTTCCAGTGGGTACTCCCTGGTGGGGGAGTTCCGCACGCTGTTGGTTGTGTTTTTTTTTTTTTCTTCTTGTCTTGGCCTGATGAAAACCTCTGTGTTCAGTTCATCTGTCCCTGACAGAGTTAGGTTCACTGTATTTTCTGAGCGAGGCCGATGGCCACGATCATCTAATAGAGATCAGTGACGGGGAGGCTATCACCAGTTGTATGATTTATTTTACAGGTTCCCTCTAGTTGGAAGGAAGAACACGGAACCAAGGAAAAATCCGATCCCGGATAAAGTTTGGCGCAGGAAGATTGGCCCGCAACTTCATCAATGAGCCTATGCTAGAGGAAGATGATCAACATTGCTCAGGGGAGCTGAATGATAGAAGTATCCTACAGGATAAGTACCGAATGAGTTGTAGGTCATCCCAGTCTTTGACACACCAATAGTGATTGAGGTTCACATTGGAGGAAAGATAACATTTAAGTGTAGTTGTTCCACATATCTAGAAACATTATAACGTTAAGACAATAACGAGAAAATAAGGAAATCCATAGAACATTTCGCAAGAAGGACAAACGCCATGTTCATGGGACAGTGTTCTATTGTTTTTTTTTTTACTGTGCAAGAATTATGAGATCTCAGTTTTCTACAAACTATTAGGAACAGTTTTTGTTAGGAACAAACATTAATAGTGTTCCCGGACTGTAGTTTCGAATGGGACTCAGATTTCATGGTTATCAAGGTTCATGGAGGATAACAAGTCTGGCGGAAAAGAAGCGGCAATTGGTGAGGTCTATTGTACTGACTCGTGTGATGTCGTGTAATCCTTGCCATGATGAGTGGACTCTGATCCTGAACTTTGAAGGCTGACCTATACATTTACATCAGAATACACGACACACATTTTCTTCACAGACACGTCTCATATACGTTACACTTTCCTTGTAATAAATTAATCTTTATTAATTTTTTGGAAGCAAGAGTTGTTGAGTATGTTGCGTTGGGGAAGTATGAGAGGGGGCATAGTACAACAGTGAGAGAGTGATAGGAAAAGGTGTCCACGGGCTGATGGAGTGTGTTGGACGGAAGCTGGTGGATTCTCCAGGATATTGATAAAGAAAAAAAAATATTATAATGTGAGTGTTGACTCTCTTCACTCCAGGGACGACACTTTAAAGGAGGAAACGACATTATTGGGGGCTCGTAAACGGGATCTTTGGACAGCGGGATCTCTCATAAACGGGATCTTTGGACAGCGAGTTCTCCTGCAAGTGGGATCTTTGGACAGTGGGATCCTCTGACAATGGGGTCTTTTGACACAGGATCCTTAGTTATAAGAGGGAGATATCATATTGGAGAATCCAGCTAGAGTGAATGTGGATAGGAGTTAGGACTAATATCTTACCTGTTCACACTTCACACGTTTGCATAGGTCTGTGGTCCTGATTCTACTCTTGTCACTGAGTGAATGTGCTGGGTGTGGTAATATCTAGATTTATAGTACTTGTTCATATATCTATATATTCATTTGCAGTAAAATTGTACTCAACCTGCTAGCTTACCACTCTGTAAAATGGCCACTCCTAAACTAAGCACAGCAGAATTAAAGGCAAAGGGGGAAGAAATGGGATTGTCGGGTTCTGCTCTAACGGATTACATACAGGAAGTGGAGAGAGAGTATCGTCCAGCAGAAAGGGAAGATCGAAAGGCTGAGTTGGAATTGAGAAGGATGGAGTTGGAACAAGAAGCTAGGAAATTGGAAGCAGAGCAGGCTGCTAAGAAATTTGAAGCTGAGCAGGCAGCTAGGAAACTTGAACTTGAGGGAGCTGCTAGGAAATGGGAAGCGGAACAGGAGGCTCAGAAAAGGGAGCACGAGTACCGGATGAGGGAACTCGAGTTGAAGAGTCAATCTAATGGGGAAACTGAGGGAGCAGTTGGAGGTTCCTCCATTCCAGGCTTAACACCAGTAGGTGGACATGGGTACCATGCTATGAAGTTTCCTTTAGCGGTCTACGAGGAGGACAAAGAGAAGATTGGCCAGTACCTTCAATGCTTCGAGGCAATGTCTGTTGCTATGGGTCTGGAGCGTAACAAATGGAATCTCAAGCTATCCCAGGGATTATGCGGGACCGGCTATGAGGTTTATTCTCGCCTGCCACCAGGACATGAGAACAATTATGATGAGTTAAAGACGGCTCTGCTGAAACGATTCGAGGTTACGTCACATACCTACCGGAAAATATTTCGAGCAGCGAAACGTGAACCGGGGGAGTTGTTTGCCGCCTACAGTTTGCGTCTAAAATCGTATCTCCATAAGTAGATGGATTTGGCTGGGTTCGCACATGACTATGAGAGTCTGGAAGAGCTCATGGTGGTCGACCAGTTGAAGAAGCAAATGTCTAAACCTCTCAGGACGTTCCTGGGAGAACAAGGAGCGGAACGTATTGACCTCGTGACAAAATTAGCAGAACGGTTCGTCGAGGTACATGGGGAGGCAGGGGAAAACCTTTCCACCAACACCAAAAGTCAGGAGAAACATGATAAGAAGAAAGCCAAAAACTCAGGAACTAAAAAGTGGGAACCTTGTGTGCAAAAATCAGAGGATAGTTCAGAGAAGAAGAAGGAGGGAAGCAAGAGCACTTCAAGCTCTACATCAAAACGACCGTGGTCGGAGAAGTGGTGTTCAATTTGTAAGTCACCCTCTCACAATACGAGGGACTGCAAATCGAAGGCTAAGAACCCTCACTTCGCAGCATGTCAAGTGACTTCCAAGTAGGTTGTCACGGAAAATGCCAAGGTCAACAAGGAAGCTCGCCACCAGGAGAGCTCACTCAAGTCCGGCAATAGAAAATCTAGGACAGGGAAATGGTGCAACCAATGCAAGTCGAATACGCACAATGCTATTGACTGCAGAGGAAAGTCAGGAGACACTCAATTCGTCGTGTGCCCGGGAAACCTAAGGTGGAGCCCACAGAACAGGTCGAGGCCCAGGAAGAGACTCCAGACCAGGAAAAACCACCTGTAGTGGAATTGGTAGAGGTTAACGGTCGTCAAGTGGAGTGTTTATACGACACAGGACTGGACGGGGAGGCCGTGATTTCTGCGGATCTGGTACATCCAGAACAATTCACAGGTGAGACCATGGAGATACAGCCTGCACAGAAGAGTGCTGTGGCCATGAAGTTGCCCATTGCTAATGTGGAGATTCAGTCAAGGTATGTCATCAGCACCATCAAGGCCGCTGTATTGACCGATCCCATTTTTCCAGTAATCCTCGGTTACCGGTATGTCTTTCTGGAAATGCCCAGGGAGCCAATCCATATGGGAGCAATACAGACTCGCTCTCAGACGAGAACGGAAGAGGCAGAAGCAATTGTGACTAACCCAATGCCGGGGGAGCTACGAACTGCCCAGAGTGAGGATGATACTTTACGTCCTTGCTACAGAAAGCTGCAGAAAAGTGCTGATCCACCAGGACGGGGTCAGTACAACATGAAGAATAGGATACTCTACAGGAGAGCAGGAAGGGGAGACAACCTATACGGTCAGTTGGTCGTCCCGAAAGCTCACCGGTCCCAGATTCTTCATATGGGGCATACCATCTCCTTTAGTGGACACATGGGTATTGCCGCCACCATGCAGCGAATTTCCTGCCATTACTATTGGCCGGGAATGACAGATGATGTGCGTCGGTATGTGAAGTCATGCCCTGAGTGCCAGAGGGTGGCACCGAAACACTGGACAGCACCGGTGGTGTTGGGTGAGATGCCCATCATGAACTCTCCTTTCGAGAGGGTAGCCATCGATATCGTGGGTCCACTTCCCAGGACTAGGAAGAGGAACATGTATATACTCACAATGGTGGATTGCTGTACAATGTGGGATGAGGCCATACCGTTGACCACGATTGACTCGAAACGAGTGGCGGACGCACTGATGGAGGCCTTTACCAGATTAGGCTTCCCTGATCAAATTCTGACGGACAATGGGTCTCAGTTTTGTGGAAAACTCATGGAGGAGGTATTTAGGGTGTTTCACTCTAACCACATACATACCAGCCCTTACCACCCTCAAGCCAATGGACAAGTAGAGCGTTTCAACGGCACGTTGATGACAATGCTCAGGAAACTAGCGCAGGAAAAACCTGATAGGTGGGATGAATATATCCCAGCAGCACTCTTTGCCTATCGGGAAGTTCCTCATGGCTCAACAGGATTACCACCCACTACGTTGCTGTTTGGTCGTCCAATCAAAGGACCGTTGGAAGCCATGTTGAGGAGTTGGACTGAAGAGGGGACGTCAGAAGAAGTGATCTCATCCTATAAATACGTGGAGGAACTGAAAGAAAAACTTCACAAGGGATGGACTCTGGCGAATCAAAACTTGAAAAAGGCCAGGAAAAGACATGCGGCTTACTACAACCGTAGGTCTAAAGAAAGATCTCTAAAGGTGGGAGATAAAGTCTTGTTGCTACTCCCAACGGGAAACAACAAACTGGAGATAGGTTGGCAAGGACCATTTCTCGTGGAAAGGGTGATATCCAGAACCAACTATCAGATCCGGATCCGGGGAAAGTCGAAGATTTTCCATATCAGTCTCTTGCGGAAATACGAAGAGAGACCCGGAGACAAGGCAGCGCACCTCATGGCAATGGCAGTTGCAGTGGAGACTGAAGTGGGAACCAACGAGGGCAGGGAATATCCCATGGTACACCAGGAAACCTATAGGGATGTGCAAGTGAACCCTGATCTGACCTCCCAGGAGAGGGAAAGGATAACCCAGGTTCTCAAGTCTCATGAAGAGATACTGACTGATAAACCAGGACGAACCAGGTTGGTTGAGTTCGAGATGACTTTGACCACACAGGAGCCTGTTCGTCAAAAGGTTTACCCAGTGCCATTCTCTAAGGAAAAGGCCCTGGAGGAGGAAATACAGAAACTGCTGGAGGATGACGTGATTGCACCATCCACATCCCCATACAATGCAGGGGTAGTTTTGTTACGCAAACCAAGTGGAGAACACCGGTTGTGTATAGACTACCGACTTCTGAACAGTCATACACAATTTCAGGTGGAACCTTTGCCGAATCCAACGCAGTTATTCGCTAGGCTCCATAAGGCTCGGTACTTTTCAAAGGTGGATCTGAGTCGGGGTTACTATCAGATACCAGTCAAACCGGAGATTATACCACTGTTGGCTTTCAGTACACCCAGTGGACACTACGAATTCAAGGTCATGCCCTTTGGACTCAGCAATGCACCTAGTGTGTTTACATGCATGATGAGGACTTTACTTGATCCTTTACAGGATCCGTCCATCATCTCATTCATGGATGATATTCTGATTTCCAGTGACAGCTTGGATGACCACTTGCAATCCTTGGAGAGAGTGTTTAATAGACTCAAGGAAGCAGGGCTTACCGCTCGTCCAACCAAGTGCATGATCGGTTACCAGACTCTGGAATTTCTAGGTCACACCATCACTCCAGGACACATTGTCCCTGAGGAAAAGAACCTAGAGAAAATCAGGAGTGCACCAAGGCCAAAAACGAAGAAGGATGTGTGATCTTTTCTCTCGTTGTGTGGGTTCTACCACAAATTTGTCCCACATTTCACTGAACTGGGAGCTCCATTGACGGAAACCTTGAAAAAGGGATTCCCGGACCAAATCATTTGGACACCAAAATGTGAGAATGCCTATAGTCAGTTAAAGGAGGCCTTGGTCAGCAAACCTGTATTACAGCTCCCTGACCTTTCCAAACCATTTGTGTTGAGAACGGATGCGAGTGCGATTGGGATTGGGGGCAGCTCTGTTACAGGAAGGAAAAGACGATGCTTCGGTTTTGAAACCTGTAGCATACGCAAGAAACTTCTCCAGGCGGAGAGGAACTATTCAACCGTCGAGAGAGAGTGCTTGTCCCTCGTATGGGCGGTGCAAAAATTCCAGCCATATTTGTATGGAGTTAAGTTTCGGGTCCAATCGGATCATCAGCCCCTGATGTTCCTGGCTACTTCTCAGAAGCTCAACGCGCGTTTGATGCGGTGGTCGTTGCTACTTCAACCTTACAATTTCACAGTGGAGTACATTCCTGGGAAGGAAAATGTTGGAGCGGACTTCTTGTCAAGACACCCAGCTCCTGAAGAAGAAGAATGAATCATCTGGATTAAACTCACGGTGGAGAAGAGTGAGATGGACTACTCTCTTAAATACTCTCTATTATGTCACATAATAGACCAACGTGATTTAACCAGTGATGAGAATAAAAGGCGTTCTGAATTAGCGGCATGTTCGAGGCCAAAGGTTGTTTCAACAAATCCAGAAAATGTAACTGCACATGTTTACATCTGGTCGACGGATTGGGAACACTCGGTGGTGAGTGAGACGGGTCCCTGCATCGCTTTGACAGTTTGTCAACATTCGAATACAGATGGAACCCGTCGGATCCTGGTTGCAATCGGATGTCAGCCATCACAGGTCGGGCAAAGTTAACAGCTGCAGATGTGTAAGGGAAGTGAGTGAGATGAGTCCATACATCGCTTTGACAGTTCGTAAACAGGTTGGATGGAAAGCGGAAGTACTCAGCTCGGGAGAAAACAGTCAGTCTGTCATTTATAGTTTCCAGACATCACGCAGATTGGCAGATTGCTATTGACAACTGTTGTTGGGATCATACAGTAACTCGCTAGCTTGTTGGGGATGTCAAAACAAGTGATGACAACTCTGACAGTGACTAAGCCAGGGAGGATAGATTCTTGACAATGGATGATATACCCAAATAACACCTGTGTGGACATAATGAATACCGTCACGTGACCAATTTTAGGTTTTGCCATAAACCATGATTGGGAGAAACAGTGTTGACCAAAACCGTGGATTATGATGGACGTGTTTGTGGGAGAGCTCTACAGTGTTAGATTAATTTAATATTAACTAGCATGTGTCGTTATGGCAAAGTGTAGCAGCCATCCCGGAATGAGGCGGTTTTGCATAAGGTAGTCAATATAGTCTATTTAGGCCTAATTAATATAGGCAGTAGTCTTGTTAAAACTAGAGTGTGATGATTAGCACTGTTAGTGGAAAACTAGCTAGAGTAGGGAAGTGATACTTAGCTCTACTAGTTGAGAATTGAGTAATGGGCAATAATTGGGATCTTCCAGTGGGTACTCCCTGGTGGGGGAGTTCCGCACGCTCTTGGTTGTGTTTTTTTTTTTTCTTCTTGTCTTGGCCTGATGAAAACCTCTGTGTTCAGTTCATCTGTCCCTGACAGAGTTAGGTTCACTGTATTTTCTGAGCGAGGCCGATGGCCACGATCATCTAATAGAGATCAGTGACGGGGAGGCTATCACCAGTTGTATGATTTATTTTACAGGTTCCCTCTAGTTGGAAGGAAGAACACGGAACCAAGGAAAAATCCGATCCCGGATAAAGTTTGGCGCAGGAAGATTGGCCCGCAACTTCATCAATGAGCCTATGCTAGAGGAAGATGATCAACATTGCTCAGGGGAGCTGAATGATAGAAGTATCCTACAGGATAAGTACCGAATGAGTTGTAGGTCATCCCAGTCTTTGACACACCAATAGTGATTGAGGTTCACATTGGAGGAAAGATAACATTTAAGTGTAGTTGTTCCACATATCTAGAAACATTATAACGTTAAGACAATAACGAGAAAATAAGGAAATCCATAGAACATTTCGCAAGAAGGACAAACGCCATGTTCATGGGACAGTGTTCTATTGTTTTTTTTTTTTACTGTGCAAGAATTATGAGATCTCAGTTTTCTACAAACTATTTGGAACAGTTTTTGTTAGGAACAAACATTAATAGTGTTCCCGGACTGTAGTTTCGAATGGGACTCAGATTTCATGGTTATCAAGGTTCATGGAGGATAACAAGTCTGGCGGAAAAGAAGCGGCAATTGGTGAGGTCTATTGTACTGACTCGTGTGATGTCGTGTAATCCTTGCCATGATGAGTGGACTCTGATCCTGAACTTTGAAGGCTGACCTATACATTTACATCAGAATACACGACACACATTTTCTTCACAGACACGTCTCATATACGTTACACTTTTCTTGTAATAAATTAATCTTTATTAATTTTTTGGAAGCAAGAGTTGTTGAGTATGTTGCGTTGGGGAAGTATGAGAGGGGGCATAGTACAACAGTGAGAGAGTGATAGGAAAAGGTGTCCACGGGCTGATGGAGTGTGTTGGACGGAAGCTGGTGGATTCTCCAGGATATTGATAAAGAAAAAAAAATATTATAATGTGAGTGTTGACTCTCTTCACTCCAGGGACGACACTTTAAAGGAGGAAACGACATTATTGGGGGCTCGTAAACGGGATCTTTGGACAGCGGGATCTCTCATAAACGGGATCTTTGGACAGCGAGTTCTCCTGCAAGTGGGATCTTTGGACAGTGGGATCCTCTGACAACGGGGTCTTTTGACACAGGATTCTTAGTTATAAGAGGGAGATATCATATTGGAGAATCCAGCTAGAGTGAATGTGGATAGGAGTTAGGACTAATATCTTACCTGTTCACACTTCACACGTTTGCATAGGTCTGTGGTCCTGATTCTACTCTTGTCACTGAGTGAATGTGCTGGGTGTGGTAATATCTAGATTTATAGTACTTGTTCATATATCTATATATTCATTTGCAGTAAAATTGTACTCAACCTGCTAGCTTACCACTCTGTAAAATGGCCACTCCTAAACTAAACACAGCAGAGAAGAAATGGGATTGTCGGGTTCTGCTCTAACGGATTACATACAGGAAGTGGAGAGAGAGTATCGTCCAGCAGAAAGGGAAGATCGAAAGGCTGAGTTGGAATTGAGAAGGATGGAGTTGGAACAAGAAGCTAGGAAATTGGAAGCAGAGCAGGCTGCTAAGAAATTTGAAGCTGAGCAGGCAGCTAGGAAACTTGAACTTGAGGAAGCTGCTAGGAAACGGGAAGCGGAACAGGAGGCTCAGAAAAGGGAGCACGAGTACCGGATGAGGGAACTCGAGTTGAAGAGTCAATCTAATGGGGAAACTGAGGGAGCAGTTGGAGGTTCCTCCATTCCAGGCACCAGTAGGTGGACATGGGTACCATGCTATGAAGTTTCCTTTAGCGGTCTACGAGGAGGACAAAGAGAAGATTGACCAGTACCTTCAATGCAATGTCTGTTGCTATGGGTCTGGAGCATAACAAATGGAATCTCAAGCTATCCCAGGGATTACGCGGGACCGGCTATGAGGTTTATTCTCGCCTGCCACCAGGACATGAGAACAATTATGATGAGTTAAAGACGGCTCTGCTGAAACGATTCGAGGTTACGTCACATACCTACCGGAAAATATTTCGAGCAGCGAAACGTGAACCGGGGGAGTTGTTTGCCGCCTACAGTTTGCGTCTAAAATCGTATGGAGATGGATTTGGCTGGGTTCGCACATGACTATGAGAGTCTGGAAGAGCTCATGGTGGTCGACCAGTTGAAGAAGCAAATGTCTAAACCTCTCAGGACATTCCTGGGAGAACAAGGAGCGGAACGTATTGACCTCGTGACAAAATTAGCAGAACGGTTCGTCGAGGTACATGGGGAGGCAGGGGAAAACCTTTCCACCAACACCAAAATTCAGGAGAAACATGATAAGAAGAAAGCCAAAAACTCAGGAACTAAAAAGTGGGAACCTTATGTGCAAAAATCAGAGGATAGTTCAGAGAAGAAGAAGGAGGGAAGCAAGAGCACTTCAAGCTCTACATCAAAACGACCGTGGTCGGAGAAGTGGTGTTCAATTTGTAAGTCACCCTCTCACAATACGAGGGACTGCAAATCGAAGGCTAAGAACCCTCACTTCGCAGCATGTCAAGTGACTTCCAAGGAGGTTGTCACGGAAAATGCCAAGGTCAACAAGGAAGCTCGCCACCAGGAGAGCTCACTCAAGTCCGGCAATAGAAAATCTAGGACAGGGAAATGGTGCAACCAATGCAAGTCGAATACGCACAATGCTATTGACTGCAGGGGAAAGTCAGGAGACACTCAATTCGTCGTGTGCCCCGGGAAACCTAAGGTGGAGCCCACAGAACAGGTCGAGGCCGAGGAAGAGACTCCAGACCAGGAAAAACCACCTGTAGTGGAATTGGTAGAGGTTAACGGTCGTCAAGTGGAGTGTTTATACGACACAGGACTGGACGGGGAGGCCGTGATTTCTGCGGATCTGGTACATCCAGAACAATTCACAGGTGAGACCATGGAGATACAGCCTGCACAGAAGAGTGCTGTGGCCATGAAGTTGCCCATTGCTAATGTGGAGATTCAGTCAAGGTATGTCATCAGCACCATCAAGGCCGCTGTATTGACCGATCCCATTTTTCCAGTAATCCTCGGTTACCGGTATGTCTTTCTGGAAATGCCCAGGGAGCCAATCCATATGGGAGCAATACAGACTCGCTCTCAGACGAGAACGGAAGAGGCAGAAGCAATTGTGACTAACCCAATGCCGGGGGAGCTACGAACTGCCCAGAGTGAGGATGATACTTTACGTCCTTGCTACAGAAAGCTGCAGAAAAGTGCTGATCCACCAGGACGGGGTCAGTACAATGTGAAGAATAGGATACTCTACAGGAGAGCAGGAAGGGGAGACAACCTATACGGTCAGTTGGTCGTCCCGAAAGCTCACCGGTCCCAGATTCTTCATATGGGGCATAACATCTCCTTTAGTGAACACATGGGTATTGCCGCCACCATGCAGCGAATTTCCTGCCATTACTATTGGCCGGGAATGACAGATGATGTGCATCGGTATGTGAAGTCATGCCCTGAGTGCCAGAGGGTGGCACCGAAACACTGGACAGCACCGGTGGTGTTGGGTGAGATGCCCATCATGAACTCTCCTTTCGAGAGGGTAGCCATCGATATCGTGGGTCCACTTCCCAGGACTAGGAAGAGGAACATGTATATACTCACAATGGTGGATTGCTGTACAATGTGGGGTGAGGCCATACCATTGACCACGATTGACTCGAAACGAGTGGCGGACGCACTGATGGAGGCCTTTACCAGATTAGGCTTCCCTGATCAAATTCTGACGGACAATGGGTCTCAGTTTTATGGAAAACTCATGGAGGAGGTATTTAGGGTGTTTCACTCTAACCACATACATACCAGCCCTTACCACCCTCAAGCCAATGGACAAGTAGAGCGTTTCAACGGCACGTTGATGACAATACTCAGGAAACTAGCGCAGGAAAAACCTGATAGGTGGGATGAATATATCCCAGCAGCACTCTTTGCCTATCGGGAAGTTCCTCATGGCTCAACAGGATTACCACCCGCTACGTTGCTGTTTGGTCGTCCAATCAAAGGACCGTTCGAAGCCATGTTGAGGAGTTGGACTGAAGAGGGGACGTCAGAAGAAGTGATCTCATCCTATAAATACGTGGAGGAACTGAAAGAAAAACTTCACAAGGGATGGACTCTGGCGAATCAAAACTTGAAAAAGGCCAGGAAAAGACATGCGGCTTACTACAACCGTAGGTCTAAAGAAAGATCTCTAGAGGTGGGAGATAAAGTCTTGTTGCTACTCCCAACGGGAAACAACAAACTGGAGATAGGTTGGCAAGGACCATTTCTCGTGGAAAGGGTGATATCCAGAACCAACTATCAGATCCGGATCCGGGGAAAGTCGAAGATTTTCCATATCAATCTCTTGCGGAAATACGAAGAGAGACCCGGAGACAAGGCAGCGCACCTCATGGCAATGGCAGTTGCAGTGGAGACTGAAGTGGGAACCAACGAGGGCAGGGAATATCCCTTAGTACACCAGGAAACCTATAGGGATGTGCAAGTGAACCCTGATCTGACCTCCCAGGAGAGGGAAAGGATAACCCAGGTTCTCAAGTCTGATGAGGAGATACTGACTGATAAACCAGGACGAACCAGGTTGGTTGAGTTCGAGATGACTTTGACCACACAGGAGCCTGTTCGTCAAAAGGTTTACCCAGTGCCATTCTCTAAGGAAAAGGCCCTGGAGGAGGAAATACAGAAACTGCTGGAGGATGACGTGATTGCACCATCCACATCCCCATACAATGCAGGGGTAGTTTTGTTACGCAAACCAAGTGGAGAACACCGGTTGTGTATAGACTACCGACTTCTGAACAGTCATACACAATTTCAGGTGGAACCTTTGCCGAATCCAACGCAGTTATTCGCTAGGCTCCATAAGGCTCGGTACTTTTCAAAGGTGGATCTGAGTCGGGGTTACTATCAGATACCAGTCAAACCGGAGATTATACCACTGTTGGCTTTCAGTACACCCAGTGGACACTACGAATTCAAGGTCATGCCCTTTGGACTCAGCGATGTACCTAGTGTGTTTACACGCATGATGAGGACTTTACTTGATCCTTTACAGGATCAGTCCATCATCTCATTCATGGATGATATTCTGATTTCCAGTGACAGCTTGGATGACCACTTGCAATCCTTGGAGAGAGTGTTTAATAGACTCAAGGAAGCAGGGCTTACCGATCGTCCAACCAAGTGCATGATCGGTTACCAGACTCTGGAATTTCTAGGTCACACAATCACTCCAGGACATTGTCCCCGAGGAAAAGAACCTAGAGAAAATCAGAAGTGCACCAAGGCCAAAAACGAAGAAGGATGTGTGATCTTTTCTCTCGTTGTGTGGGTTCTACCACAAATTTGTCCCACATTTCACTGAACTGGGAGCTCCATTGACGGAAACCTTTAAAAAGGGATTCCCGGACCGAATCATTTGGACACCAAAATGTGAGAATGCCTATAGTCAGTTAAAGGAGGCCTTGGTCAGCAAACCTGTATTACAGCTCCCTAACCTTTCCAAACCATTTGTGTTGAGAACGGATGCGAGTGCGATTGGGATTGGGGCAGCTCTGTTACAGGAAGGAAAAGACGATGCTTCGGTTTTGAAACCTGTAGCATACGCAAGTAAGAAACTTCTCCAGGCGGAGAGGAATTATTCAGCCATCGAGAGAGAGTGCTTGTCCCTCGTATGGGCAGTGCAAAAATTCCAGCCATATTTGTATGGAGTTAAGTTTCGGGTCCAATCGGATCATCAGCCCCTGATGTTCCTGGCTACTTCTCAGAAGCTCAACGCGCGTTTGATGCGGTGGTCGTTGCTACTTCAACCTTACAATTTCACAGTGGAGTACATTCCTGGGAAGGAAAATGTTGGAGAGGACTTCTTGTCAAGACACCCAGCTCCTGAAGAAGAAGAATGAATTATCTGGATTAAACTCACGGTGGAGAAGAGTGAGATGGACTACTCTCTTAAATACTCTCTATTATGTCACATAATAGACCAACGTGATTTAACCAGTGATGAGAATAAAAGGCGTTCTGAATTAGCGGCATGTTCGAGGCCAAAGGTTGTTTCAACAAATCCAGAAAATGTAACTGCACATGTTTACATCTGGTCGACAGATTGGGAACACTCGGTGGTGAGTGAGACGGGTCCCTGCATCGCTTTGACAATTTGTCAACATTCGAATACAGATGGAACCCGTCGGATCCTGGTTGCAATCGGATGTCATCCATCACAGGTCGGGCAAAGTTTACAGCTGCAGATGTGTAAGGGAAGTGAGTGAGATGAGTCCATACATCGCTTTGACAGTTCATAAACAGGTTGGATGGAAAGCGGAAGTACTCAGCTCGGGAGAAAACAGTCAGTCTGTCATTTATAGTTTCCGGACATCACGCAGATTGGCAGATTGCTATTGACAACTGTTGTTGGGATCATACAGTAACTCGCTAGCTTGTTGGGGATGTCAAAACAAGTGATGACAACTCTGACAGTGACTAAGCCAGGGAGGATAGATTCTTGACAATGGATGATATACCCAAATAACACCTGTGTGGACATAATGAATACCGTCACGTGACCAATTTTAGGTTTTGCCATAAACCATGATTGGGAGAAACAGTGTTGACCAAAACTGTGGATTATGATGGACGTGTTTGTGGGAGAGCTCTACAGTGTTAGATTAATTTAATATTAACTAGCATGTGTCGTTATGGCAAAGTGTAGCAGCCATCCCGGAATGAGGCGGTTTTGCATAAGGTAGTCAATATAGTCTATTTAGGCCTAATTAATATAGGCAGTAGTCTTGTTAAAACTAGAGTGTGATGATTAGCACTGTTAGTGGAAAACTAGCTAGAGTAGGGAAGTGATACTTAGCTCTACTAGTTGAGAATTGAGTAATGGGCAATAATTGGGATCTTCCAGTGGGTACTCCCTGGTGGGGGTGTTCCGCACGCTGTTGGTTGTGTTTTTTTTTTCTTCTTGTCTTGGCCTGATGAAAACCTCTGTGTTCAGTTCATCTGTCCCTGACAGAGTTAGGTTCACTGTATTTTCTGAGCGAGGCCGATGGCCACGATCATCTAATAGAGATCAGTGACGGGGAGGCTATCACCAGTTGTACGATTTATTTTACAGGTTCCCTCTAGTTGGAAGGAAGAACACGGAACCAAGGAAAAATCCGATCCCGGATAAAGTTTGGCGCAGGAAGATTGGCTCGCAACTTCATCAATGAGCCTATGCTAGAGGAAGATGATCAACATTGCTCAGGGGAGCTGAATGATAGAAGTATCCTACAGGATAAGTACCGAATGAGTTGTAGGTCATCCCAGTCTTTGACACACCAATAGTGATTGAGGTTCACATTGGAGGAAAGATAACATTTAAGTGTAGTTGTTCCACATATCTAGAAACATTATAACGTTAAGACAATAACGAGAAAATAAGGAAATCCATAGAACATTTCGCAAGAAGGACAAACGCCATGTTCATGGGACAGTGTTCTATTGTTTTTTTTACTGTGCAAGAATTATGAGATCTCAGTTTTCTACAAACTATTAGGAACAGTTTTTGTTAGGAACAAACATTAATAGTGTTCCCGGACTGTAGTTTCGAATGGGACTCAGATTTCATGGTTATCAAGGTTCATGGAGGATAACAAGTCTGGCGGAAAAGAAGCGGCAATTGGTGAGGTCTATTGTACTGACTCGTGTGATGTCGTGTAATCCTTGCCATGATGAGTGGACTCTGATCCAGAACTTTGAAGGCTGACCTATACATTTACATCAGAATACACGACACACATTTTCTTCACAGACACGTCTCATATACGTGACACTTTTCTTGTAATAAATTAATCTTTATTAATTTTTTGGAAGCAAGAGTTGTTGAGTATGTTGCGTTGGGGAAGTATGAGAGGGGGCATAGTACAACAGTGAGAGAGTGATAGGAAAAGGTGTCCACGGGCTGATGGAGTGTGTTGGACGGAAGCTGGTGGATTCTCCAGGATATTGATAAAGAAAAAAAAAAATATTATAATGTGAGTGTTGACTCTCTTCACTCCAGGGACGACACTGTAAAGGAGGAAACGACAGTAAGCGCCGCCCAACATTCGGAGCTGACAGAAAGCAGGTAGTACCATCTACTGTCATACGGTAGCTCAGTCATTCCGACTGTTGCATACAACTAGGGTTAATACATCACAAACATAATAGTTAACAGAGTTAATTGTCTGGCATGGTTTCTCGTGCACATATCGCAACGTTATTTATGGCATCATTGCACATGTTGTTGCATGAGATATATCGGGTAAAATAAGTCTACGTCTAGCTGACAGAGTTAGGCAACACCACTCTGATATCAACAGTGATTCCCAGAAACCGGTATCTATACACTTCAACAGTTTTGACCACGGCGATCACATCGTACGCATCTCACGAATTAACACATTGGGAAACGGTCTCATCTTCCAGTTGGGTTTAATTGTCCCTCACGACCTCAATGCCCAACAGTTTCATTTAACTTCATAAACACCTCCATCCCATCCCCGCAGTGGTATAGTCCACTAAACAAATTAGTTGCATATCCTTTACAGGACGTCGCAGTCAACCCCAACATTATTTTTGCTGTTTTAGATGTTTTTGGCAAGTTTTGCGTTCAGTGGTTTGTCAATGCTTTCTGAGCGACCGACACTCATACCAAATCGCCAGAAGCTGTTTTTCAAACGTGGGAAGCAAAATTGTGAACTGCGCCTTCACCACAGAGCTGGCTAGTCCACTACTAATCCCAATTTTACGTTTCAGCCAATCCCTGAGCTTGTGACGTTACTGACCTTTAGTCCATTGACATGCCTGAACCACGCATCCGGCTCAATCCATCCACCGATAGTCATCATACGCGTTGAGCACGATACAAACGTGTTCAGCGCCATAGACATCAGCCGTCATTAGACATCAGCCAAAGGGTACATATATTTTAATATTTTCATGTAGTCGTTTTTGTTTGTTTCTGTGCTGACGAAGGCTTTAGCGGCAACGTCTATTTTGTTTCTCGTAATCGTGTTCTAGCAAAGCTCACAGTATACTTCTCCGTTTGATTTTTTTTTGGTCTCTCATGTTATCCCTGTCTATCCTTTCTGGTCAGTTTGTGGGAGAATGCATGTTGAAGTTACATTATTTGGTGTGCAGTGAGAGGCACTTTCAGTAATTTCACCACTCATGAAGCATTAATTCGTACTCAGTGCATGCGCTGGATACGCCCTGCTGTTCCTAGGAGTGATGTGTTTTGTGTTTATAAGCAGGATAGAGGCAGAAAAAAAAGTTATAACCGTGAGCGTGTCCTGTTTGCTGTATTATTAAATGGTAATTCCAGTTTTCTTGTGGCTGCGGTGGAGTGCACGCCCCATTCACTAGGATAGATCAGCCAGCGTACATTAGTAATAATTTCTTTACTGCCCGTCTAAACCTAGGACAAAAACGGCACTAAAGACAATGCAAAAACAAAAGTGCTGACGTCAGGAAATTTCTGCTGGAGTAAGACAGGATTGATGGGAAAAACTTACCCATCTTAGATTCCACTAGTGACAAACAAAGACAACAATTCTCAACAAACTCATCTACAACACCAATGAGGTTACGCTACAGGTGACCCTCCTTGGCAACACGCTCAAACTGCCAGGTTTGAAACCTATAACTGACACCATTTAGGTCAGGACATTCTCGTTAGAGACAGTAATTATACAAATAAAGTCAACATGTCTAGATAGAATGACAACATACAGCTTCAGGCAATTAGAATCTGCCGTGCAGTCTTTCATGGAAATCAACGTATATTCCTGTAACATCAAAAGAGATGCACGCATATGGCAGTGCCTTCAAGAGGTCATGGAAACTGAAAATGTGATTTTCTGTGATGATTTAATGCAAAGACCAAATTATGGGAGAACATATCCACAAACAAGCAAGATGTTGAGCGAGAAGATGTGTTGGTCAACGTGGGTCTTATTTACCTAAATATGTTAAGGCAGAATTACCAGAAAGGCCAGTAAACTTCACGAGGCGATGACGGACAGTGTGACTGATCTGTCTTTGGTATCATCAATTTTCATCCCAGACAGCCCCTGGTACGTCCTAGATGATCACGACTGCGAACACTATCCTTACATTGTACTCATTAAAATGCATGGCAGTATCAAACTATGACCAACGATAGAACCCTTCCTGTCTCAGATTAGCGACCATGTCACTGGCTGCTCCTCAAAATTGGAAAGGTCAGCTCAATCAACTGTTTGCCCGATGAGGAATGAAGTACAATGTCAGGTTGCATTCGAAACTGCTGGATCACTTTAGGGTACGCATCACGGGCCTTAATATCCACAGTTAACCACCTTAAAGTATTGTCACATATACTGATATACTTGCAAATTTGGCTACAATAATGTTAGAGATAAAATGCTGAGCTAATTTTTTAAAAATTACGATCACTCAGGGATCTATTACAATAGCCCAGATGTGAGTTCATACAAGTGAATAAAGTTTTTATTTAAGAACAGACTGACTGATGAAATTTTTGTTTGCAAATAACCATTCATTGTTGCAATATTGTTGGTTGGCCTGTTTAAGATATGGCATCACTAGTAATTTTCTAAACACTTACCACATATTAAATTAATATTTCCCATACACTTTTTCTGAATACTGTGGAGATAAACGCTAAGAAGATTTTTGGATAGGATAGAATGAATATGTAAGAAGTTGCAAAATGAGAACAAGAATCTATCTCACCCTAACATAGACATAATCTATAATGAGGCCAAGCAATTTATAAGTAACAATTATAGAAGCAAATGGGAATCATAGCATTCAGCTAACAAGAAAGAATATGCATATTACGAACTCCACAGAAGAGAACAAGTAACAATCTTCAGACTCAGCTCAGGACACAACAGGCTGAAATACCACATGTTTACTAAACTAAAGATAGGAGATACTAATGAGTGTAACTTGTAAAATTATAGCTAAACATTAATTGCAGGAGTGTCCATATTCAACGCCTAGATAACGATTTTGGTCTAAACACACTTCATGTGAAGGAACTCTATAGAGATGTCAGCAAGCTTAAGTACTGATGCTTTCTTTGGATTCATTTATATTGATCTCTGAAGCTGTATACAATGAAGATTACTTCCTTATTTCTATTCTTCTTTTGAATTGATACATAACCACATTTTAGAAGCTTCAATCTTAACCTCACATTGTCCATATTTGTGCACCAAACAATAATGCACAACACTTGATCACACTTAAATTCAAAATTTCTCTGAGATACAATAAGAGTCAAGAGAGTGCTAAATCTGTATACAACTGAACACAATGTTGACACAAGAACTGGGGAGTGAAAAAGCAATAAACAAACAACTGAACAATTATGAACCATGATAAATATCTGATGCTGGCAGACACAATAGTGGACACAAGACACCAAAAACACAATGGGCATGAAAATGCATGAGAACTGGCGAAGAATCAATATTTTTGGTTGGTTGCAATGAGAACAATATGCGAAGAATGCTATATAATGATAAAGATGACAGTGTGTGTCATGAGATTATATATTTCTATATACATTTTAACTTTTAATTTAATAATTGCTAGAGTTAACTGTTAATTAAAATGTTTGTCAGAAGCTATATTCCATCCATCCATCATGTGCCATGCCGATAAGCGTGGGCGGTCAAGTTCTGCCATCTCACTCGATCACCAGAGTCGTGGATCAGCTCCGTGTTCCTGTCTCGACCATGCCATCCAGGTATTTACTTCTCAGTCTTCCCCTTGGTCTCTTCCCTTCGATCTTACCAGTCGTCACCAAGTCATTTCTTCTCATAACATGCCCAAAAATTTTGGCTGTCTATGTCTAATGACTCTAATCAGTTTACGATCTTTGTTTCTTGAAGGCGAAGCTAACCCTAGAAAATTTAATTCTATGTTTTGTTATGGTATGGGGTTTATACTGAAGATTGCTGATTGATACAATTTTTGTACGTAACAGTTGCCATGGAAACCAAGACAAACAGCGGCCATATTGGATTTCTTAAGTATGGTCTAAAACATTTATTTTTTAAATCACAGGCTTCATTTTTTTGTATACTTGTACAGAAATAGAACCGTTATATTCTGTCAGAAGGTTTTAATGATATCCCTTGGAATTGTTTTTCCTCATAATTTAAAAAAAATTTCAACATTTTTATTGACAATATTTTTTGTCTTTTTTACTACTGCACAAAAACTAAATCATAGTTTTACAAATGCTCTTGAAAACATTTATATAATACAATGAAGAATAAGTCTGCCAAGTTTCATTGTAATGTGGCACAGTTTTAGAAAACAAAATTAAACAAAGTAAAATATATGGCAAAATGAGAAAACGGGGAATAACATTATTTTCATTTTTATTATACTAAAAAAGTTATCTTAGGGTCGGATTCAGACTTTTCTGTAATGTTTAAGTTCTGGTAGGCTTTTCGGTGCTTACGAGCATTTGCCAGTTATTGACTGCATGATTTCTTATGTTGAGCAGATGACTGTATGTTACATTTCTTGGAATAAGGCATTTTCAATTTGTGTGTGGAATGGTTGCCAAGCGAAAACACAACAAAACGGCCATCTTGGAAATCCACGTTATCAGTTTCCAACAACGGGGATTGCACATTCGGCGAGGTGTTCCATATATGAGAGTTTCCGGAAGATTATTGATTTGAAAGAGTGAGAGTTTCCAATTAAACGAACCCGAAGTTTAACGAACAGTTAGGGGAGGTACAATGATGTATGAAACATGTGGATCGTGCGTCAGCGAGATGTTGCTACGGTTTGAAAAAATGTCAATTTCGTTACAATTTTCAATAAGTAGACAATTTGACACCTAGGGTGGGTTCAGTAAAATATGAATATTGCATTAACATACGTTTTCAAAGAAAAACAAGTGCCGAATCTGATAGAAGACATGCTAATGGTGTTTAAAAATGAACTGACCAAAAATCAATATTTTTTTAGGTTAGCATCGCCTGAAGGACTTGTTCATTGGTTTTTCTGTCTGTCCATGGTACTCTTTGCAATTTCCTCAGAAGCCACATTTCCACAGTCATCAGCTGTTTTTCAGCTAGACTGCTTATTGTCCACGCTTCACATCCATACAAAAGTATAGATTCTATGTAGCACTTCAACACACTTTTTTCTCGTTTCAATTGACATCTTTTTATTGGTCAGTATGTTTTTCATCTTGCAAAAATCTTCGCAATGGCAATTCTTGTTCTAATCTCTTCAAAGCATCTCCCATCAGATGTTATGACTGTGCCGAGATAACTGTATCGATTCACTTGTTTAAGAATATGCCCATTTACTCGTATACCACATTGTAGTATTTCCTTCTTCCCAGTGATGACTATAATCTGTGTCTTCTTAATATTGAGTTCTAACCCTAGTTGTTCACTGTGTGCAACAACCGCATCTACTAAATTTTGCAGGTCCTGTTCATTGCCTGCAATCAAGACTATCATCTGCATATCTAATGTTATTGATGAATCGTCCTCCAATGTTGATTCCTTCCATATCTTCTATATTTCTGAAAATATTTTCACCGTACAGAGAAAAAAGATCTGGAGACATTACACATCCCTGTCTCACACCTCTTTTAATGGGCTGATATTGACCTACATCATTATCAATTCTGACGGCAGCTTATTGTTTCTAATATGTTTTTAACAAGTCTTTTCCATCAATTTGTAGATCTTCAAGCATCCTTATCATGTCAACATGTCTCACTCTATTGAAAGCCTTTGTGTAGTCAATAAAGCAAAGATATAGATCTTTGATTACTTCTATAGAACGTTCAGTTACTGTTCTCAGTATATACACAGCATTTACTGTGCCCTTGCCTTCTAAAAACCCACATTCAGTGCTGCAAAAGTTTATCATTTATTACCTGGCATATTTTGCTGCATCTCGTCAGGTGCATACAGCAGTTGTGTATAAAGTGAACAGATTGATCATATTTTGGCTGAAATATTTACACAAAGTCACTGACACTGTTCTTCTTCTTCTTCTTCTTCTGCGTTCATCCAGATTTTTTTTTTCGGATGTGACTACATTGTGCCCGTTTACAGCAGAGCTGCATTCTTGCGCCGTTAGGCCGACACATCCGACTTCTGCCAGCATTTGTTGACCGGGTTAACCTTCCCGGGGTGATCCTGTTCAATTGTGAAGCATTTGTTAGCCCGATGATAATTGTCTGACCGTCTGCATAAATATAGTTTTAGATACCTAATCGCCAAGGCCTCCGCCCCGAAATATGATTATTATTCACTCATCATGTGCCGTGCCAATAAGCGCGGGCAATCATGTTTCGCCTTATCACACGATCAGCTCAAGTGTTCTTTTCTCGACCATACCACATGGTCAAGCTATCCAAGTATTTACTTCTCTGCCTTCCCCTTGTTCTCTTCCCCTCAATCTTACTAAGTTCTCCAATTTATTGCTTTTCATAACGTGGCCAAAATTTTTGGACTGTCTACATCTAATTTCTCTTATCAGTTTACGGTTTTCATATGATTAATATATTCACTTCATATGATATATAACTCTGCAGTATGCACCTGATGAGATGCAGCAAAATATGCCAGACAATAAATTGTGCAACCTATGGTTTGTAGCTATTGTGTTCAAATTCACCAAAGGAATACATTGTTTTTAAGCTACTCCATATCAGATTATTTGCATTTAAGTATGGCACTCTGTAACTTAAACTATTAGATGCATCAGGAGTTATGGTAGTTCACTGGCTAACACATTTGACTGCTGTTCATTTTTCTAATCCCCACTGAAGTGGGGGTAATTATTTTAAACTGACCTGGGCTTCCTGGTCGACCCAGCCTAAAATGGGTACTAGAAAATATTCTGGGAAATAAAAGTAGCTGGTGTATCACACTGATCACATCACCCATCTAGTGCTACACAAATATGGGGCTAGTATCATATATCCAATATATCTAAAGGTGTGAAAAAGGGGTCATTGGAAATATCAAGATATTAGCATATCATTTAACTTCTTCAGTGCCAGAAGTTCACATAACTATACAAATAAGGGAAATGATTATAAAATATATATAACTTTCAGAATGGCCACATATGCATACCTTGTAAAACACAAATATGTTGTCAGATCTCTTTAATATGCGCTCATTAAACGAATGAAGTATTTCACACATGGAATGCCAACTGGTAAACACTAAGAATAGCCAAACATACATCAATGGTATGTTGCTTGGGATAAAAAGAGGTAGGTGACCTGTTCTGTTCTTCATCATCTTAACTTTCTCTTTTCAGAAGCCTGTCATTATCTTAAGTTACATTTATCTCTTCCTTTTCTCTAATTTTCTAAACACTTACCACATATTAAATTAATATTTCCCATACACTTTTTCTGAATACTGTGGAGATAAACGCTAAGAAGATTTTTGGATAGGATAGAATGAATATGTAAGAAGTTGCAAAATGAGAACAAGAATCTATCTCACCCTAACATAGACATAATCTATAATGAGGCCAAGCAATTTATAAGTAACAATTATAGAAGCAAATGGGAATCATAGCATTCAGCTAACAAGAAAGAATATGCATATTACGAACTCCACAGAAGAGAACAAGTAACAATCTTCAGACTCAGCTCAGGACACAACAGGCTGAAATACCACATGTTTACTAAACTAAAGATAGGAGATACTAATGAGTGTAACTTGTAAAATTATAGCTAAACATTAATTGCAGGAGTGTCCATATTCAACGCCTAGATAACGATTTTGGTCTAAACACACTTCATGTGAA
This sequence comes from Cepaea hortensis, assembly GCA_963921405.1. NCBI lineage: Eukaryota > Metazoa > Mollusca > Gastropoda > Stylommatophora > Helicidae > Cepaea > Cepaea hortensis. The sequence goes on from OY992882.1 coordinate 66,711,013, forward strand.
GGAACTCTATAGAGATGTCAGCAAGCTTAAGTACTGATGCTTTCTTTGGATTCATTTATATTGATCTCTGAAGCTGTATACAATGAAGATTACTTCCTTATTTCTATTCTTCTTTTGAATTGATACATAACCACATTTTAGAAGCTTCAATCTTAACCTCACATTGTCCATATTTGTGCACCAAACAATAATGCACAACACTTGATCACACTTAAATTCAAAATTTCTCTGAGATACAATAAGAGTCAAGAGAGTGCTAAATCTGTATACAACTGAACACAATGTTGACACAAGAACTGGGGAGTGAAAAAGCAATAAACAAACAACTGAACAATTATGAACCATGATAAATATCTGATGCTGGCAGACACAATAGTGGACACAAGACACCAAAAACACAATGGGCATGAAAATGCATGAGAACTGGCGAAGAATCAATATTTTTGGTTGGTTGCAATGAGAACAATATGCGAAGAATGCTATATAATGATAAAGATGACAGTGTGTGTCATGAGATTATATATTTCTATATACATTTTAACTTTTAATTTAATAATTGCTAGAGTTAACTGTTAATTAAAATGTTTGTCAGAAGCTATATTCCATCCATCCATCATGTGCCATGCCGATAAGCGTGGGCGGTCAAGTTCTGCCATCTCACTCGATCACCAGAGTCGTGGATCAGCTCCGTGTTCCTGTCTCGACCATGCCATCCAGGTATTTACTTCTCAGTCTTCCCCTTGGTCTCTTCCCTTCGATCTTACCAGTCGTCACCAAGTCATTTCTTCTCATAACATGCCCAAAAATTTTGGCTGTCTATGTCTAATGACTCTAATCAGTTTACGATCTTTGTTTCTTGAAGGCGAAGCTAACCCTAGAAAATTTAATTCTATGTTTTGTTATGGTATGGGGTTTATACTGAAGATTGCTGATTGATACAATTTTTGTACGTAACAGTTGCCATGGAAACCAAGACAAACAGCGGCCATATTGGATTTCTTAAGTATGGTCTAAAACATTTATTTTTTAAATCACAGGCTTCATTTTTTTGTATACTTGTACAGAAATAGAACCGTTATATTCTGTCAGAAGGTTTTAATGATATCCCTTGGAATTGTTTTTCCTCATAATTTAAAAAAAATTTCAACATTTTTATTGACAATATTTTTTGTCTTTTTTACTACTGCACAAAAACTAAATCATAGTTTTACAAATGCTCTTGAAAACATTTATATAATACAATGAAGAATAAGTCTGCCAAGTTTCATTGTAATGTGGCACAGTTTTAGAAAACAAAATTAAACAAAGTAAAATATATGGCAAAATGAGAAAACGGGGAATAACATTATTTTCATTTTTATTATACTAAAAAAGTTATCTTAGGGTCGGATTCAGACTTTTCTGTAATGTTTAAGTTCTGGTAGGCTTTTCGGTGCTTACGAGCATTTGCCAGTTATTGACTGCATGATTTCTTATGTTGAGCAGATGACTGTATGTTACATTTCTTGGAATAAGGCATTTTCAATTTGTGTGTGGAATGGTTGCCAAGCGAAAACACAACAAAACGGCCATCTTGGAAATCCACGTTATCAGTTTCCAACAACGGGGATTGCACATTCGGCGAGGTGTTCCATATATGAGAGTTTCCGGAAGATTATTGATTTGAAAGAGTGAGAGTTTCCAATTAAACGAACCCGAAGTTTAACGAACAGTTAGGGGAGGTACAATGATGTATGAAACATGTGGATCGTGCGTCAGCGAGATGTTGCTACGGTTTGAAAAAATGTCAATTTCGTTACAATTTTCAATAAGTAGACAATTTGACACCTAGGGTGGGTTCAGTAAAATATGAATATTGCATTAACATACGTTTTCAAAGAAAAACAAGTGCCGAATCTGATAGAAGACATGCTAATGGTGTTTAAAAATGAACTGACCAAAAATCAATATTTTTTTAGGTTAGCATCGCCTGAAGGACTTGTTCATTGGTTTTTCTGTCTGTCCATGGTACTCTTTGCAATTTCCTCAGAAGCCACATTTCCACAGTCATCAGCTGTTTTTCAGCTAGACTGCTTATTGTCCACGCTTCACATCCATACAAAAGTATAGATTCTATGTAGCACTTCAACACACTTTTTTCTCGTTTCAATTGACATCTTTTTATTGGTCAGTATGTTTTTCATCTTGCAAAAATCTTCGCAATGGCAATTCTTGTTCTAATCTCTTCAAAGCATCTCCCATCAGATGTTATGACTGTGCCGAGATAACTGTATCGATTCACTTGTTTAAGAATATGCCCATTTACTCGTATACCACATTGTAGTATTTCCTTCTTCCCAGTGATGACTATAATCTGTGTCTTCTTAATATTGAGTTCTAACCCTAGTTGTTCACTGTGTGCAACAACCGCATCTACTAAATTTTGCAGGTCCTGTTCATTGCCTGCAATCAAGACTATCATCTGCATATCTAATGTTATTGATGAATCGTCCTCCAATGTTGATTCCTTCCATATCTTCTATATTTCTGAAAATATTTTCACCGTACAGAGAAAAAAGATCTGGAGACATTACACATCCCTGTCTCACACCTCTTTTAATGGGCTGATATTGACCTACATCATTATCAATTCTGACGGCAGCTTATTGTTTCTAATATGTTTTTAACAAGTCTTTTCCATCAATTTGTAGATCTTCAAGCATCCTTATCATGTCAACATGTCTCACTCTATTGAAAGCCTTTGTGTAGTCAATAAAGCAAAGATATAGATCTTTGATTACTTCTATAGAACGTTCAGTTACTGTTCTCAGTATATACACAGCATTTACTGTGCCCTTGCCTTCTAAAAACCCACATTCAGTGCTGCAAAAGTTTATCATTTATTACCTGGCATATTTTGCTGCATCTCGTCAGGTGCATACAGCAGTTGTGTATAAAGTGAACAGATTGATCATATTTTGGCTGAAATATTTACACAAAGTCACTGACACTGTTCTTCTTCTTCTTCTTCTTCTGCGTTCATCCAGATTTTTTTTTTCGGATGTGACTACATTGTGCCCGTTTACAGCAGAGCTGCATTCTTGCGCCGTTAGGCCGACACATCCGACTTCTGCCAGCATTTGTTGACCGGGTTAACCTTCCCGGGGTGATCCTGTTCAATTGTGAAGCATTTGTTAGCCCGATGATAATTGTCTGACCGTCTGCATAAATATAGTTTTAGATACCTAATCGCCAAGGCCTCCGCCCCGAAATATGATTATTATTCACTCATCATGTGCCGTGCCAATAAGCGCGGGCAATCATGTTTCGCCTTATCACACGATCAGCTCAAGTGTTCTTTTCTCGACCATACCACATGGTCAAGCTATCCAAGTATTTACTTCTCTGCCTTCCCCTTGTTCTCTTCCCCTCAATCTTACTAAGTTCTCCAATTTATTGCTTTTCATAACGTGGCCAAAATTTTTGGACTGTCTACATCTAATTTCTCTTATCAGTTTACGGTTTTCATATGATTAATATATTCACTTCATATGATATATAACTCTGCAGTATGCACCTGATGAGATGCAGCAAAATATGCCAGACAATAAATTGTGCAACCTATGGTTTGTAGCTATTGTGTTCAAATTCACCAAAGGAATACATTGTTTTTAAGCTACTCCATATCAGATTATTTGCATTTAAGTATGGCACTCTGTAACTTAAACTATTAGATGCATCAGGAGTTATGGTAGTTCACTGGCTAACACATTTGACTGCTGTTCATTTTTCTAATCCCCACTGAAGTGGGGGTAATTATTTTAAACTGACCTGGGCTTCCTGGTCGACCCAGCCTAAAATGGGTACTAGAAAATATTCTGGGAAATAAAAGTAGCTGGTGTATCACACTGATCACATCACCCATCTAGTGCTACACAAATATGGGGCTAGTATCATATATCCAATATATCTAAAGGTGTGAAAAAGGGGTCATTGGAAATATCAAGATATTAGCATATCATTTAACTTCTTCAGTGCCAGAAGTTCACATAACTATACAAATAAGGGAAATGATTATAAAATATATATAACTTTCAGAATGGCCACATATGCATACCTTGTAAAACACAAATATGTTGTCAGATCTCTTTAATATGCGCTCATTAAACGAATGAAGTATTTCACACATGGAATGCCAACTGGTAAACACTAAGAATAGCCAAACATACATCAATGGTATGTTGCTTGGGATAAAAAGAGGTAGGTGACCTGTTCTGTTCTTCATCATCTTAACTTTCTCTTTTCAGAAGCCTGTCATTATCTTAAGTTACATTTATCTCTTCCTTTCCCCCCCCCCCCCCCCCCCCCCCAAGCCTCAAAAACATTTAATGTGTCCACAGAACATAATGTTTGTAATGACACAAACAGTAATATAAATGACAAATCTGGAAGTGATAAATTTTTCAGCTGTCCACTACTGTCTGAAGGTACACCTTCTGGCTCATGCTGTTTAAGTACTTGATCTCATCACCTCGAATGTTTAGTACCTCAGATTCCAGTATAGGACCAGACTTCTCCTGTTAAGAAAGAATACCACAGATAACAATTATTATGAACTGTACATTTAATCCCATAAGGGAAGCAAAGAATAGTATCACTATACAAGGGGCTTCTCATAAGTCTTTAGCCTGACCATGAAGGAGTAGGTGGAGAAAATTGAAATTTGGCACATATATAGCTCGTTCAATTTGTAATGGACATATAAATTTCCCTACTCAACTGGTTTTCCCAATATGGTGCATGGCATAACACACCCTATTGACCAGTTCTGCACATCTAACGGTTTGTCAGAACAGTGGAGAAATCAGACGCCATGACTGTGATAAAATTCTTGATGTTACAGGGAAAAACACCTACAGAAATACACAGGGAGATGGAGCCAGTGTTTGAGGAAGTCTGGTCTTTGCACGCTTCTGTAAAAAATTGGTTTTTGCAGTTTAAGGGTGGCCGTTCCCAAGTTGCTGATCTGCCAAGATCAGGACTATTGTCCTCAGAGTGAAGTGATGCAAATGCTGCAAAAGTGAAGAAAATCATAGACTAGGATAGGAAAATGACAATTGCAGAGATATCGAATTTAGCAAAACTGAGTAAGAGTACAGTTTTTAGAATTTTACACAACAGACAACATGAGAAACGTCTGCTGACATGTGAACAGAAAGAAACACGGGTTGATTGCTGTGGCGTTGCTCAACATGTGGCGGTCGAAAAACATGTTGACAACCATGGTGACGGTAGATGAGACTTGGATTCACCATTATGACCCAGAATCCAAAATTGCCAGCATGCAGTGGAAAACCTCGGGCTCACCAACACATGTCAAGCAAGAGCACAAAAATCTGCAAGAAAAGTGATGCTGACTGTTTTTGGGACGTCAAAGGTGTCATATTGAAAGATTACATGCTTCATGGCAACACGGTTAATGGGCAGTACTATGCAGATCTCCTGATCAAACTAAGAAAGGCGGTGACCAGAAAACGAGCGATAGCGCGTACACGAATTCTGCCTTTGCTTCAAGATAACGTGCCCTCCTATAAAGCACGGCTTGTGCTGCAAGCTGCAAATGATTTGAATATTGAAATTCTTCCACACCCACCATATTCTCCAGATTTGGCTCCAGACTTTTTTCAATTCCCAAATCTTAAAAAAAAAAAACAGCTGAAAGGAAATCGTTTTGACAGTGACGAAGTCATATTTGGCTTGTGATAACTGGTTTAGTTCAAAAAATAGGTTGCTTTATTCTGAAGGTCTTTTCAAGGTCACGCAGAGATGCCAGAAATGCATACATTCATGTGGTGTCTACATTGAGAAGGAATAAGCACTGTGCCAAATTTCAATTTTCTCCGTCTACTCCTTCATGGTCAAGCTAAAGACTTATGAGAAGCCTCTTGTAAACTACCATGTATGTCATAACAGGCAGCTAAGGGGGTTTGGGCTTGGGCTAGCTTTCCTATTCCAACCTCTAGCTGCAAAATCCAAACAATTATGAACTAATCTAAAGATAAAAACAAATCAATTAAGAGTAAGCAACACAGATAAATTCAACGTAGAGGTAAAAAAAACAGATTTGATGCATTGTCCGATATGGAAATATTATTTCAAGATGTCAATGACAAATGGGAAATGTTAAAGAAATCAGTCAACCAAGCTGCATAAACAACCATTCCAAAAGTAAAGGTAATAGGACGCAAGAAATGGATGACGGAAGACATCTTAAAACTCATGGAAGTAAGAAGAAATAACAAAAATAACAAGGACAAATATGAAGAGATTCATAGGAAAATTAGGAAGCTATGCAAAGAGGCAAAAGAAACATGGCTTGAGGAAAATTGCAAGGAAATTGAACACCAACACAATACCCAGGATACCAAATTAATGCACAAAACAATTAATGACATCACTAACAAAAGAACACACATCAACTGGTTGCCTAAAAACCAAAGATGGCAAAATCATAATAGAAAAAGATCAGATTTTACATGCGTGGTCAGATTATGTGAAAGACCTTTATGATGATACAAGAGAAGAACAATATGATCATCGGAATAATAATGAAGGACCATCAATTTTGAAGATAGAGGTTCAGAATGCTCTTAACCATATGAAAACTGGCAAGACCCCGGGTACAGATAACATCACAGGAGAAATGATCAATGCCTTAGAAGAATATGGAATAGACCAAATCACCAGGCTGCTGAACGCAATATACAATACTGGGGATATACCTCCTGAATTATGTAATTCTATATTTATTGCAATCCCGAAGAAATCAGGAGCCATGGAATGTGATCAACATAGAACAATTAGTATAATGAGCCACATCACAAAGATTCTGCTGAGAATTATCATGCAAAGAGTTAGGAAGAAAATACAACCCGAAATATAAGAAGAACAACGTGGGTTTGTAGAAGGCAAGGGCACAGTAAATGCTGTGTATATACTGAGAACAGTAATTGAACGTTCTATAGAAGTAAACGAAGATCTATATCTTTGCTTTATTGACTACACAAAGGCTTTCGATAAAGTGAGACATGTCAACATGATAAGGATGCTTGAAGATCTACAAATTGATGGAAAAGACCTTAGACTTGTAAAAAACATATATTGGAAACAAGCTGCCATAAGAGTTGATAATGAAGTAAGCCAATATCAACCTATTAAGAGAGGTGTGAGACAGGGATGTGTAATGTCTCCAGATCTGTTTTCCCTGTACAGTGAAAGTATTTTCAGAAATATTGAAGATATGGAAGGAATCAACATTGGGGGACGATGCATCAATAACATTAGATATGCAGATGATACAGTCTTGATTGCAGACAATGAACAGGACCTGAAAAATTTAGTAGATGCGATTGTTACACACAGTGAACAACTAGGGTTAGAATTAAATTGTAAAAAGACACAGATTTTGGTCGTCACTAGGAAGAACGAAATACCACAATGTAATATACAAGTAAATGGGAATATTCTTCAACAAGTGAATAGGTACAATTATCTCGGAACAGTAATAACATCTGATGGAAGATGCCTTGAAGAGATTAGAACAAGAATCGCCATGGCAAAAGTAGCCTTTAGCAAGATGAAAAACATACTGACCAATAAAAAGATGTCAATTGAAACGAGAAAAAGAGTGTTGAGATGCTACATAGAACCTGTACTTTTATATGGATGTGAAGCGTGGACAATGAGCAGTCAGGCTGAAAAACATCTGATGGCTGTAGAGATGTGGTTTCTGAGGAAAATGCAAAGAATACCATGGACAGCCAGAAAGACCAATGAACAAGTTCTTCAAGAAACAAATTAAGATCGTAAATTGATTAGAGAAATTAGACGTAGACAGTCAAAATTTTTTGGGCGTTATGAGAAGAAATGGATTGGAGAACTTGGTGACGACTGATAAGATCGAGGGGAACAGACCAAGGCGAAGACCTAGAAGCAAGTACCTGGATGGCTTGGCCTTGTGGCATGGTCGAGACAGAAACACGGAGCTGATCCACGACTCTGGTGATCGAGTGAGATGGCAGAACATGACCGCCCACGCTTACCGGCATGGCACATGATGGATGGATGTAGAGAGACATGAATGCCAACGCCAGGCAATGTTCAAGTCTCATTATCCTCTTTCAGGCAATCGTCAGGTTGGTGCTGTGCAAAATAAAACTAAAATAGTGAGCCAATGTGGGAGCTCATGGAGAGAACTAAACATACACCAGAGAATCAAGGGGTGAGAAAAAGATGGTGCTGGAACACACACTGAGAAAACCTGAAAATATTATTACTAGAAAAGTCATATGGCAAATGAAACAGAGGAAGACCCAAAAACACAGAAGAAAATTAGAGACTGATATGAAAACTATGGCGAGGACATGGATGGAGCTGCATGAGACAGCAAAAGAAAGGACAGCTAGGAGTGAGTTGGTTGAGGATTTATGCTCTAATGGTGGAAGAAGAGTGGAGTGCTATTTCCTAGTTTATGGAAAACAAAATATGGTAGGGTAATGCAAAGTAAACGTGTGGAAGTAAAAATATACTGTTAGTTAGTTAGTTAGTTATCAGTTGGGGTATCTTCGTTGCACTCCGGACATGTCCATAGGTGCTCAGATCCTCCCCCCAGCATATGCATCAGCGTCCGGTGGCTAATAGTGCCAGTTCTGTGTTGGTTGACGAGGCGCTTTGTTTTCCCGATGTACCTCTCGCGTCTGGCTGTGCCGATTCTTACTCCCAGGTCTTTCATCCTGGAAAGCGATGTGGAATCACTGGCGTCAAAATCCTCTGTTCTCGCCATATCTTTAAGGGCGTTAATAACATCGGCACGATCCATGGGCTGGCCATCTACAGGGGGTGCAGAGCCAGCCAATTTATCAGCTCGTTCATTTCCCTCGACTCCCGCATGTCCCGGGACGAAGATGAAGGTGACTTTGCGGACAACAGACTTCCGCAGCGACTCAGTCCACTGTCTACGTACAGATCCAGCTTCGACCTTCTGAATCATGCTCATTGAATCACTTAGTACACACACGTTGGTATAATGCTGTGATTCTAGCCATATGAAAGCCTGTGTAACTCCCATCACCTCCATCGTCATGCTGCTCGTGGTCATGGAGTGGGCACCACTGGATTCTTGAACGGTTCGGCCCGCTGAGCGGGCTGTAAATGCCCACGCACTTCTCTGCTGCTTTACAACAGATCCATCTGTATAGATGAGCACTTCGGGGCTATCTGAGTGATCATAGATGAGCGCGTTAACCTCTGCATTGACAGCGGCAGGGTTCTGCTCTCTGCACCGTCTGTCGAGTGTGATAATGCAGGAGAAGGTACACTTAAAAGCTGGAGTTCCCTTGAGCAAGATGGCGGGACATTTCTTCGTCCCGTAAAAATATACTGTATTGTAATGTATTATCTTTAATTTGACCCGCAGTTAGAATACTGAGGAAAGAAAGAACACCTTTATATGAAACTACAAGTGTTGTTTATGACTACCTGAGATATGACATGCCTGTTATCAATTGCACTGCTAAGAAATAAACAAATAAAAGTGACGACATCTTGTGTGTTAATAATACACATTTTTAAAAAGTAAATTTCTGTATTTTATACAATATGACATGATAATGCTTGTAACAAAAAGAAGTTTAAAATTGCATAATTACCTATGTCCCTGTCAAGAAGTAATTAATACAGGTTAAGCAAAACTATAGAATAAACTGAAATCAGGTTGGTGCTGTTATTAATTTCTGTCAAACACATTTAAAAATATAATATACAATCCAAAGAAAGAAAACACTTGTAAGTAAAACAACAGAGTGCGGTGTTAAGATTATAGAAAAATAACTAAATATTTTAAATATAAATAAGATTAAATCTAACAATTCTCATTAAATAAATACTTATCTAGTAAAGAACATTATAAAATTATCACACCTTGTACATGGAAGTCTTCTGAAAAGCCTGGGCGCCACATTTCCTGAGTGAGATAAACAAGTTTTATATCAAATTATTCATAGCTAACAGTTAGTGAGGATCATGATCATCACTCTTTGGACAGGCCCATAAGTGCTCTGATCTCCTTAACATCTCCGCCAGCGAATATCGACTGATTGTACAAGTTTTGTGTTGATTAATCAAATGTCCTGGGCTCTTCACAAAATGTTCATGTCTGACGACTCCCCGCTTCACTCCCATCTGTCGTCTCTCTGGACAAGTAAGCAGATTCCCAGGTTTCCTTAGTCATTTTTTCATCCAGTATCTCTCATGGCGCTGATGATGTCTGACCCATCCGTTGCTCTTACCACCTTGATCATCGCCACGTGCATGAACCGATTGGCTCACTTGTTGTCATTCATGCCTGAGTGACCCAGCACAAAGATGAAAGTCAGCTTGACTAATTATCATGTGCTCAGTTTGTCAAACCACTCATGTCATTTGAGACAAATCTGGACCTTCTTGAGCATGTACATTGAATCACTCAGTATGCATGCGTGTGAATACTTTTGCATGCTGAGCCAATACAGGGCATTGGTTACAGTCATTGTTTCCTTCAAAAGGCTGCGGCTTGTCATGGCAAAAACATCACTTGCTTCCTTGAAAGTTTTGCAGCTTGAGCTTGCTGGTAATGCCCATGCCAACAGTTAATTGTAAATGATATCTTTCTTAAGTTGCTGTAGAAGGGACAATCCTGCAAAACATGTTCAGCAGTTTTAGTTCACATTTTAAGTCATGAAGCAAGGATTTATTTAGAGTGTTATATACTGTCCTGAGGTGAGGAATGGTGACTGTCCCTATCAATCAAGAGTATGGTAGTCATCATTATATTGACAATTTCTGATAGCCTGGATAGCTAATTTTTTTCCTCAACATATTAGACTTCTTGTTCACATTCTCTCCATAAAGATAACAGATATCCATTGTATGGTAACCTTAATGATCTTAAAGTAAGCTGAATAAAGAGGAAGATTATAGACAGCACAGGCAGAAGACACCATCAGGCAGGTAACCTCAGTCAAGAAGATACACATGGGGTAGGAGTGCAGTGACAGCAGCAAACTTAGAATCTGCTTCCACCATGTCATCATCACATTGGGTAGAAATTGTAGAGAGTGGCATAATGATTTTGCAGAAATGGAGGTAAGACGGCTGAGATAAACATGTCAGGAGAGATAATGCAGCAATGTATAATTATGCGCATCACGGAAATAAATCTGGTTAGGGATTCTCAGCTAGAGCCAATGGGAAGGTTGTTGCTGAGCAGAATGGAGCTTATAGGTCAAAACCTCACATGAGGCTGGAGGTGAATTCGATCACTACAGCTTTGAGGTGGATAGTAGATACTTAAGTCACCAGATTCTCAGTTCATATTGCATTAAAGTTCAAAATGGATATATTGGCCTGTATAGATACAAAACATTGACGCTTCTATCTTACAAAAGACACAGATATGCTATTTTGGTCATACAGGAATGTGAGGTAACTAGCGAGCAGATCTTTTGGCTTCAAGAGCGCCACTAGTTGAACTCTCAAAATGAATATGACAGACATTCTGATGACTATCTATGAATAAATTCTAGCTGAAGATACAATAACAGATGATACAACATATTTCAGGATGCTTGAATTTTGATTTAGGCTTAGTTCTGGCAAGGAAGGACATTTGAAAGGACAAATATGATGTGTTTAAAACCAATGCACTGCATTTTCCCAGAATGCTAATATGTTGATTCTTAAATCAATCAATCACATGTTCCTCCCTTTTATGTACATGTATCAGCATTTTCCTTTATATGTACATTACAATGACGACATATTTTTTAAGAATCAGTGTCACCGCAATACATGCAAACTAAAAGGAGCCGTTTCTCTTGTCATAAACAGAATAAGGTCTACAAACTGGTTATAAGTATGTCAAATTCATTCCCTCATACAACCTTCCATGCTGGAACTCAAGTATGTTGTTTTGTGTGTTATTGTGTCTTCTTCAACTGGCAATCATGGAAAGATTGTCTTCAAAATCTCTTCATTGTCCACAAAGTGTTAAAATACACAAGACAATCAATTATTGAGTCTTCAGTACTGCTAGACCACATTTGCCTTGATGTTTTCAATCATGACTTTTCATATTGCTTAATAATTTACGAGGGTGAGTCAATAAGTAAGTCACACAGTTCTGTGGGATGGCAGGTAATTGTAGTTGGTAGTTTTTACAGGTGCCATTAGGTGACAGCAACATCGAACTTTATATTCCCGTTCATCAGGTAGCGCTAGGTGACTCATGCGCTTGTGCAGCGCATAAACAAAATGGTGACTGTTCTTATGAAGTGTACAACCAAAGAGCAACATGCTTTTGCGCGTTTTTTGTGGGCAAAAGGACTGTCTACAAAGGACACTCATAAGAAAATGCTTCCTGTTTATGCTGACAAACGTTTGTCCCATAAAGCGGTGCATAGCCGGGCAGAACAATATTCTCAAGAACGCTCTAAAATTGTTGATGAAATCCGATATGGAAGCATCCATGCAGCGGGTGGAGGAGATGATTAGAGGTGACAGGCAAGTAATGATAGACACTGTAGCATCTGCAATAGGTTGCTCACATGGTTCAGCATACAGCATAATCGATTGAAATTTAAGAAAGTGTGCTCAAGGTGGGTACCCAGACAATTGAAGGAGGAACACAAAATGAACCAATCTGGCCTGTCCTTGCATCATCTCTGTCGATACGAATATGAAGGAGAAGACATGCTGAACAGGATTGTTACTGGGGACGAATCATGGGTGCATCACTACCAGCCCAAATCAAAGCATGCTTTAATGTAATGGAAACATCCTTCTTCGCCTTGTCCAAAAATTCAAGGTAAGCCATCAGCAGGGAAGGTTATGCTGACAGTGTTCTGGAATTGTCAAGGAGTGCTTTAAACCAATTTCAAGAAGAAAGACGACAATGTGAATTCTGAATCGTACTGTGAAGTTCTATCAATGCTTCATGATGCAATTCCAAGAAAACGTCCAGGACTGCTGACTAGAGGAGTGTTGCTTCTTCATGACAATGCCAGACCACATTCGGCCCAATTAACTCAGGAGAAAATTAACTGTGGGAAGTTCTGGAACATCCACCTTACAGCCTTGACTTAGCCCCTAGTGATTTCCACCTTTTTGGTCAACTGAAAACCCACCTTGGCAGGAGACATTTCGCGAATGACGCCAAAGTTGAATGTGAAATGAAAACATGGTTTAGAAAACAGAGCACGAAGTTCTATGCAGCCCGTTTGGGAGGACTGATAAAACGAAGGGATAAGTACATCAATGTTCGTGGAAATTATGTTGAGAAATAAAGGGACATTGTATGTATACAGATAAACTGGTTTCAAGTTGTTATCATATTTAGTTATTTTTCTACAGCCATTTGTGACTTACTTATTAACTTCCCCTCGTTTATATATACTAAGCAGGTCTGTTTTCCCAGTGGCATTGCAAACTATGCGTAAGTAGGGGAGGAGAGAACGAGAATAATTTACGAGGGTGAGTCAATAAGTAAGTCACACAGTTCTGTGGGATGGCAGGTAATTGTAGTTGGTAGTTTTTACAGGTGCCATTAGGTGACAGCAACATCGAACTTTATATTCCCGTTCATCAGGTAGCGCTAGGTGACTCATGCGCTTGTGCAGCGCATAAACAAAATGGTGACTGTTCTTATGAAGTGTACAACCAAAGAGCAACATGCTTTTGCGCGTTTTTTGTGGGCAAAAGGACTGTCTACAAAGGACACTCATAAGAAAATGCTTCCTGTTTATGCTGACAAACGTTTGTCCCATAAAGCGGTGCATAGCCGGGCAGAACAATATTCTCAAGAACGCTCTAAAATTGTTGATGAAATCTGATATGGTCATCCTGTTGAGATTGCAACAGAAGCATCCATGCAGCGGGTGGAGGAGATGATTAGAGGTGACAGGCAAGTAATGATAGACACTGTAGCATCTGCAATAGGTTGCTCACATGGTTCAGCATACAGCATAATCGATTGAAATTTAAGAAAGTGTGCTCAAGGTGGGTACCCAGACAATTGAAGGAGGAACACAAAATGAACCAATCTGGCCTGTCCTTGCATCATCTCTGTCGATACGAATATGAAGGAGAAGACATGCTGAACAGGATTGTTACTGGGGACGAATCATGGGTGCATCACTACCAGCCCAAATCAAAGCATGCTTTAATGTAATGGAAACATCCTTCTTCGCCTTGTCCAAAAATTCAAGGTAAGCCATCAGCAGGGAAGGTTATGCTGACAGTGTTCTGGAATTGTCAAGGAGTGCTTTAAACCAATTTCAAGAAGAAAGACGACAATGTGAATTCTGAATCGTACTGTGAAGTTCTATCAATGCTTCATGATGCAATTCCAAGAAAACGTCCAGGACTGCTGACTAGAGGAGTGTTGCTTCTTCATGACAATGCCAGACCACATTCGGCCCAATTAACTCAGGAGAAAATTAACTGTGGGAAGTTCTGGAACATCCACCTTACAGCCTTGACTTAGCCCCTAGTGATTTCCACCTTTTTGGTCAACTGAAAACCCACCTTGGCAGGAGACATTTCGCGAATGACGCCAAAGTTGAATGTGAAATGAAAACATGGTTTAGAAAACAGAGCACGAAGTTCTATGCAGCCCGTTTGGGAGGACTGATAAAACGAAGGGATAAGTACATCAATGTTCGTGGAAATTATGTTGAGAAATAAAGGGACATTGTATGTATACAGATAAACTGGTTTCAAGTTGTTATCATATTTAGTTATTTTTCTACAGCCATTTGTGACTTACTTATTAACTTCTCCTCGTTTATATATACTAAGCAGGTCTGTTATCCCAGTGGCATTGTTCAAACTATGCGTAAGTAGGGGAGGAGAGAACGAGAATAATTTACGAGGGTGAGTCAATAAGTAAGTCACACAGTTCTGTGGGATGGCAGGTAATTGTAATTGGTAGTTTTTACAGGTGCCATTAGGTGACAGCAACATCGAACTTTATATTCCCGTTCATCAGGTAGCGCTAGGTGACTCATGCGCTTGTGCAGCGCATAAACAAAATGGCGACTGTTCTTATGAAGTGTACAACCAAAGAGCAACATGCTTTTGCGCGTTTTTTGTGGGCAAAAGGGCTGTCTACAAAGGACACTCATAAGAAAATGCTTCCTGTTTATGCTGACAAACGTTTGTCCCATAAAGCGATGCATAGCCGGGCAGAACAATATTTCCCCCCCCCCCCCCCCCCCCCCCCCCCCCCCCCCCCCCCGTGGATCAACTACTGATGATTTTCCTCCATGCCAGTGTCTCAGCCTTCCTGCATCATTTCTCTTGGACTGCCTCTACCTCTTCTCCCACTGATCTTTCTCCAGTTGTCACAAGTGTTTTCCAATGTTTCTCTTATTATATGACCAAATATATAGCAAGATATGTGAATTGATGATCATGTTCCATATCCTTCTAGACCGCTTATGGATCTGAAATTTAGTCAAGAATTTAGAGGCAATGGCCGGCTATGCGGCGAAGGGGTTACGAGCGTAGTTCATAATCCTGCATACCGTGTAAACGTGCCAAGAAATCACGAAGACCCAAAAAATGCTGGGGTGAACTGTAAAGTCTTGTAAAGGATATGCAACTTTTTTAAACTAGGCAATGGTCACTAGCATAATCATTAGACACTGAAAGCAGAAAATGTTCATAATACAGTCTTTGTCTATTGTCCCATTACAAACACAGTTGAAAAGCATGTTTGGAAAACAAAACACACACCTGCAAGTCTCTGTAGGAAACTTCCCACCGATGATGTAGATTCTGTATTTGCATTTTTTACACATAAAAAAACGTTTCTTTGCTTTGCTGCGAACTAGGGCATGTCCATCTTGTTTACATGAGTCTTTTGCTGACTGAGCTGTGTATGAACACTGTGATACATGAAAAACAAAAGACTATTATCTTATATAAAAGTATCACTGATAAGATGTCAATGAGACAGATGAACTTATTGTGATGGGTGTCTTCAACAGACAAATAGGCACAAGAAGAACACAGTGGGATGAATGTGTGGGGTCATTCAGCTACACAGAGACTGAATATAACAGCAATGGTGAACACCTACTTAACATGTGCTCCAAACAAGGACTAATAATAATAAATAGCTTTTTCCAACATCATTGCAGCCACATTAAAACCTGATATACATGGAACAACATAGATCAAGCATGGCGAATTCACTTTATTCTACTTAGAAAATCAGACAGAAGATTACTAATAGATTCAAGAGCACTCCACAACACAAACATCATAAACCAGTTATAATTTTTTTTAAAAGAAAAACAAGAATTCAACACACAGGAAAGTAAGAAACAAAAAGCAAAAAGGTAATAACAGATGTAATCAATTGTGTTGTTTGTCCATCAAGAATGATGATGACCATTAATTTCATCCAGTGGGGTTGAAAGTATGGAGCCGTTGAGTTCTAAGATGGCGGACAAGGCCTATTTTGGCTTGAAATGTTCTTTGACAATGTGGACAAAGAAGGCTTGACGTTTCTGGAGGAGGATTTCCTGCAGTGGTTTTTCTGTTGTCTTTTCTTCACAGCATTCAGTGAGATTTTCAGAGTGTCTTTAAAGCGTTTCCTCTGGTCACCCTGGGAGCGTTTACCACAACTTAATTTGCCGTAAAAAATTTGTTTAGGGAGCCTGTGATCTGGCAGAGTCAAGTGACCAGCCCAGCGAATCTGATTCTTCATTAGTAGAGTGTGGATACTGGGCATGGACACTCTTTCTAGGACTTCAGTGCCTGGGATCTTGTCTTGCCATTTAATCTTCAGTAACTTCCTAAGGCAGAATGTGTGGAAGTGGTTTAATTTCCTAGCGTGTCACTGATAAACAGTCCAGCTTTCACAAGTGTATAGCAGTGTGGATAATACAACTGCTTTGCAGACTTTCAGCTTTGTTTGCAGGCTTATTCCATTTCTGTCCCATACATTCTTGTACAGTCTGCCAAAAGCCGCGCTGGCCTTGGAGATTCTTGCATTCACTTCATCGTCAATTGTGGCAGGTTGTGACACAGTGCTGCCAAGATAGATGAATTTGTCCACAACACTTAGACTATGACCACTCACTTTGATATTCGGCACAGTGTGATTATTCTCTGGAGCTGGCTGGTACATAACTACAGTCTTCTCCAAATTGATATTGAGCCCAAAGTTGGCACAGGCATGTGAGAAAGCTGAAACATGTTGTATGTCCACGAGTTGGCGTATAGAGCGCAATCATCAGCAAACAGGAGCTCTCTGACGGTGTTGCTGTTAATTTTGGTATTAGCTTTCAGCCTTCTGAGATTGAATAACTTTCCATCCATGCGGTAGTTGATGTCTATACCAATGTCGTTGTTCTCGAAGGCATTCGTACACCTAGCTGAAAAAATTAGGCTGAACAGTGTTGGTGCCAGGACACATCCTTGCTTCACTGTGTTGGTGACAGGAAAGGGCTCAGACAGTTCACCATTTTCCTGTACTCTTGCCTGCATGTCATCATGAAATAGCCGCACTATTTGGACAAACTTTCATGGACAGCCATATTTTGCCATAATCTTCCAGTCCTTCTCTGCTGACTGTATCAAAAGCCTTGGTAAGGTCAATGAAAGTGGAGAACATTTCGCAGTTCTGTTCCTGACATTTCTCTTGCAGCTGCCTTGCAGCGAAAATCATGTCAACAGTTCCACGTTCTTTTCTAAAGCCACATTGACTCTCGGGAAAAAGACCTTGATCGAGATGGGCCGTGAGGCAATTGAGAAGAATTCTGGCGAGTATCTTCCCTGCAATTGAAAGCAAGGAGATGCCTCGGTGGTTGTCACAGGATTGGCGGTTTCCTTTTCGTTTGTAAAGGTGGACTATTGACGCATCCTTGAAATCTTGTGGCATGGTCTCATTCACCCATGTCTGTAAAGACTTGTCTGTAAAGACTTGGTGAAGCTGCTCTGTTAGGGCTGGCCCACCTGCCTTGTATATCTCTGCCGGGATGGAGTCAGGACCAGATGCCTTGCCACTGGAGAGTTGCTGGATGGCTTTGCTTACTTCCACTATGGTTGGCAGGTCATCAAGCGTATCATTGATGGGGACATCGAAGAAGGAAGTTGCATTTAAGATTTTGCTGAAATGTTCTGTCCAGCGTTGAAGGATTTCTTTCTTATCGGTGACCAATGTTCCCCTATCTGCACTGAGGAGGGGAACTATGCCTGGTGATGTAGGACCATAGACTGCTTTCAGTGAGTCGTAGAAGTTTTTCATATCATGTCTGTCAGCAAAGCCTTGAATTTCATCAGCTTTGCTGCTCAGCCAGGAGTCCCGCATGTGCCAAAGTTTCTGCTGCACTACTCTCTGAATGTTCTTGAAGGCATCTTTTTTTTTTTATGTTGACTTCGGGTCATGCTTAGGGTGCCTTGAGGAGAAGATGTTTCTCGGCCAGCAATTGGTTGATGTCATTAGAATTTTCATCAAACCAGTCTTTATGCTTTCAGGGGGTTGGACCCAGGATTTCCATAGCACTGTTGTAAATTATGTCCTTTAGGGCTCTCCACTGTTTCTGTATCCTGTTTAGCTGCAGCATTGGGCTTGAGGTGGTCTTCCAGCGACAGCTGCATTTTCTTGCTGTTTAGGCGGGTGACATTTAGTTTTTTTTTTGCATTTTCACCACTTGCGGACGCCGTGGTGGTTTGGTGTGTATGTTTATTTTCGAGATAATGAGACGATGGTCTGTCCATTCGGCACCACACATGGATTTTGTCACCCGAACGTCTTGTCTGTCACTCCTCCTGACGATGACAAGTCAATGAGGTGCCAGTGTTTCGATCGAGGGTACATCCATGATGTCCTGTTTCTCATGGGGAGACGGAAAATTGTGTTGGTAATCATGTCTGAAGAAGGAGGAATCCATTGTTGATACAATTTCCGACTCCGTGCTTTCCAATAATGCCACTCCAAGAGGTGGTGTCCGTGCCTACTCTGGCACTGAAATCCCCAAGGAGTATAAGTTTGTCTCCTTTGGGAACAAATGTTAATACATTGTGCAGGTCCTCATAGAACTTGTTCTTGACATCATCTTCATTGGTCATAGTTGGTGCGTAGACACTCACAATGGTTGCATGCTTCCTTCCATTCAGCAGGGGCAATTTAATGGTCATGGGCCTGTCGTTTATAGCCTTTGGAAATCCAGCTAGTTTGCCGACCAGGGCCGACTTAATGGCAAATCCCACACCGGATTGGCATCTTTCCTCGCCTTTCCTTCCACTCCAGAAAAATGTGTAGCTGGCACCTATTTCACAGATTTGGCCTTCCCACCACCACGGCTAGCTGGTTAGGTAGTGATGGAGCAGACAATATTTAGGGCGCTTTTTCTAGCCCCTTCCTCATGCTATGGAGGTGAGCAGATGTTCCTATAGAGAGCTGCTCAGTCGCTCAGGGGGCTGCCAAATCCCACTGCTACTCCGGTCAGTAGAAGACGACCTTATGGCCTGAGCCACCTGTGTGCAGGTCTGCGCCTGCCGCTTCGCCACAGGGCTTGAAGGTGATATATGACGTTGGATGAAGAATGACTTGCGCGATGAATTGGATTAAAGTGAGGAAGAGTTGCGCAATTCGTCGACCTCACTCTCTCGCCTGAGTCCATCTGAATCCAGTGTGGCAAGACAATTCAAGACGACTGGAGACGAATACAGGTGCAGTGGGTGACCAGGTCGCTCTACGTGACTTGCCGTGCTCATTACGTTCCACAACGCTTTGCAGGTAAACGCCGTCTTGCCAGTTTAATCAGGAATGATTTCTTCCGCAGTCTGCCGGATCCTATCTTCACATGCTGGGTAGGCATACCCTAGTTTACCGCTTGGTTTGACACCAAATCGGCTACCCACGCCTGGTTTAGCCAGCCTCTCACAGCTGTTGCCCAGGGCGTGGCCACTGTCGCATGCTGACAGCTACTAGGAGCCACAGGCGTGAGCTGGGTGTCAGGCTTGGACCAGTGGGGGATGGATCCTGAAAAGGACATGAGAGTCATCCTTACCAAAGGTTGTAATCAATTACACAGCACTACAAAAACAAATTTGTTGGGGTACCTTTCACGAGATAGACGCCATAGATTCGGCCTTGTGGTATAAGGCAGACAACCCTACTATTGCCTGACCCGGTTCTCTGGAAAATTACCGCCCTTTGGCTGGCGTTCTAGATGATTCTAAAAAACCAGACCAGGTGAATTTGATTCACTGGCTGACAGCGCATGGGTTTGGCGCATGCGCAGTGGATTAGGCCGGGCGAACAAAGAACAGTTGCTGGCTGTCAGGGCTCGTGGACAGACGCTTTTGTGCACAGAGTGTTTTCATTAGGGAGAGCTGGGGCGATCGATGTCTCAAGGTTGTCAAAGAAATCCGACGTCTAGTCCTGCTGAGTTACAGCTACTCCAGTATGAAACTGTGTTCAGCAATCTGAAGATATGTGTACCCTTTAGTTTATTTACCTTTGGTACTCGGTGACCCGATAGTGCTAGGCGGTGTGTACTAACCGTGGCGCGGGAAAGTGGGGCATGTGTGAAGTCAAAACCTGTTGACAGCGTTTATTTGCTAGCAGTGTAATACAGGGATATTTATTGTGTTAGCGGCGCTGGGGTTATTCACAGCTACTGTAGGTTGGGTTAAGTGGGTTCAGGACAACGAGAGCTTTAATTTGAGGTCACACATGATCCAGCTTCCTGAAATCGAACGTCGTCGATGCGGAATGACGTCACGAGGAGGAAACTGGAAGTAGTGTAGGACGTCGCCTATACTAGGGCATGTGCGGGCTCGATCGAAGATATGGAGAACTATCGGAGGTCGTTTCAAGGTCGTGGCTTGAGTCGAAAGTCTTTGTCACTTGGTGGGCGACCACTGGCTTCTCTTGTTGTCTTTCCTCTCATCTGTCCCTCAATAGTGTCCCTCTATTAATGTCCCACTAATAGATAGTGTCCCTCAATGGAATGCCAGCTTAATATATAGGGGATTCCGGAGAGGTGGACCATGTGTGAGAATTGACCGACGGGACAGGGCTGTCCTATAAGGGCAGTGACACCGTTCTAAATGCTCCGGCCCTTGATGAGGGAGGGGAGAACGGGGTGTGGATCTCTGCTACATGGAGAATTATTAAGACTATGTATATACTATTAGATTTGGATTTTGTACCTGAGGCACGGTACTATATCTGCGCTGGCTGGTAATAGGGACGTGAACCAGGGAGATTGGCGTGACCCAGGAAGGGATCCAGATGCTCATCACCGGCCCTACTTCAGGGCCATTCTGCCTACCATTACTAATGATTCACTAACCCTATATGTCATGTAGAAGTTTTGCAGAGTAGGCCGACACCTCAGTGACGAGTGACCAGCCACCTTGGCCCAAGCTATACTCCAGTCCGGGGAAGATGAAGGGGGACATTTAGCAGCCTGTCAGGTCCTAGACCCAGTTCTTCTCTGGCACATGTGAGTGGCATATGAAGGGACCAGGACTCGCCTGGGAAGAGTCCATATGGCTGAGGAAGGTGGTGAGAGTGAACTCGCTCATGGTAAGCTTGGTTCTAGATACTTTCACTGAGTGTTGTCTTCCACAGGTTCTATCTTCTTGAGTGAAGTCTTATCAGTTGGTGACGGGTCCAGTGATTGAGACCAGGTAAGTGTGATTAGCGGACCAAGAACCCTACTATGAATCCTACCATGTATGTGTCACCAGAGTTTACTACACTGGAGGTTGAGTCCGACTAACCCTTGGCCGTCGTCCTTACCAAGTATGTTTACTATGTCTATGATATCTGCTGACCGACTACACTCACGGCAAGTATCTTTATGGGGTGATTGTGCCTTGTATCAGAGCTGACAGATCCACTACCAGCTAGAACCAAATTACATTGACTTTGTGTGCCAGGCCATTTGGCCTATGAATCCGCTGGAGTCTAGAGACTGTATCTCCAGCATCAACATTCCCCATCATCATCTGAGAAGTTGCTCTCATATTTATGACACTCTTTTGAACTTTATCAGAGAGGGCAACTCCGTGTTCATAGTGTGGCCTCCTGCCAGATCTTGAACATTTCGTCATCTGTGTGGAACACTCATTTGGAGCATCACGGAGTAGGTTTTCTGGAACTAGTCCAGGGCGACCAACCATTATCCTTTCATCTGGGCGAAGAAGAGAGCTGGATGGAAGACTATCCACATCTGGTGAGATCTAGTAACAGGATGACCTGTGGCGTCTACTCGAAGCCTTTCCAGTGATGACTGCTCCACCCTTAAGCTACTCCCAGGCTTGCTGTCTGGACTGTTCTATCGGTTAATAGGTCTATCTCATCATCATCATCCCCACCATCATCACCCTCATTTGTACAATACACATTTGTGTTTCCATAGAGATGCCAGAGTTGAGTGTTGAGTCATGCAGTCAGGACGATGTGTGGGTGGGGTAGTATCCCTTGGTTAGCTGAAGTGAGATAGGTATTCAGAGACCGGTGGGGTACCGTAGACTGAGCTTCCCTAGTCTCAGGCAGATCACTTCCCGTTAGTAAGGTGTGACACCAGTTTCCCCTCACCCCAAGGAGTGGGTGGTGTGACAGTACCAAACATGTTATACTTGATTTCACATAAATGAGGCCTGCTAGATCCAAATATCACATTTATTTGTCTGTAGCAGCTCTAGTTTTTGAAATACAGTGTGTGTATTTATTTAATATTATTAGTCTTTTCTGTATAAAGCTCTGGGAAAGAAAAAAAAATAACTATTGCTATCTAGTTCCTTACAGAATGAAACTGCCTGTTTACTTACAGTTTTCCAAGAATCTTTCAAGAATTGCCTTTTTCTGTATTTTTTTAGATTTTAACCCACTGCATGCATGCTAGTATGCTAGTTATTTTCTTACACTTCTAACACAGAATGACATCATCTTCAAGAAGAGCATGTTTTCTTTTACCGGATTTATTTTGTTATATTTGTGTAAAGTTCATTTTGAAAGAAGAACATAGGAAGCATATTACTGTTTTTATGAATAAGGCATACTTTGCTTACTTTTTAAAGAAAAACTAGGTGACCAGGACAAGTCTTGAGCTTCTCATATTGTTTGCAAAACATGTGTTGAACACCTACCACAGTGGACTTGTAGGAAAAGAAAATGTTTACAATTTGGAATTCCAATTGTTTGGAGGTAGCCCAAGAACCATTATGATGACTGATATTTCTGTATTGTCAATGCAGTGTAAACAGCTTAAGAGATGTGGCAGATTTCTGTTGTGTAGAACAAGATTGTATTGTACATTGTAAATGCAATACTATATGCTTGAACTTTTATAATAAGAATTTCTGATAAGAAGAAATATTTCTTGGGTCCAAGGTGAGTTCACCTTATCAGGTCTGCACTGTATTAGAATTAATGGAAAAACATCGCAAAAAAATGAAATATCCAGATTTAGATTCTGCTAGACAACCTGTTCCACACGGAGATGACATACCAATTCCAACTTTCAGTCAGATTTTGGATTCCCTTCTAGATGATGAGGCAGCAGTAGCATGTCGAACGACAATGATAGTAATTTCAAAGATGATTTTCCAGCTGCTCACAACTTTCGCCAGCGTGAACTGAATGATTTAAACCGAGATCTATATCTCTCTATATCAACAAATCTTCAGGATTTTGGCTTCAAGATTTATAGGGGAAAAAAAATTACTGACTGCTGAAACATTTTATTGCAGCAGAGAGCAAGGTTTTCTTCCATTCTTTTGTAAAGAAAACCTTGTGTTTTGTACTAATGTAGGAGGTTCTTGTAAATGAAATGGGTGGAAATGAAAAGTTATATACCAGAGTGGTGATTTTTCATTGACAGCTCTAAAAGAAATTTGAAAGGTGTTCTCTTACACAAAGATAACACATATGGCTCAATTAAAATTGCTCATTCCACTACAATGAAGGAGGAGTATGTTACAATAAGCACAATTCTGGAAAAACTGAAGTACTGAGAACATAAATGAATGGTTTGTTTAGATTTCATAAACAATCCAAATGTTATTGAATCGATGAACATAACAGAGTCCTCAGCTTGGTCATCATTTGTTTTAGCTGTGCAAAACTTTCTGGGGTAACTTTAAAGCTGTCAATTATTCTGAATTAGTTAAAAACATGCTGTCAAATTTGTGCAATCTTGGATGCAACATGAGCATAAAATTGTACAACATCCATAACCATTTACATTTCTTTTCCAAGAATCTTGGCGACTTTAGTGAGGAGCAAAGTGAAAGATTTCACCAAGATATAACACAAATGGAAGAGAGATACCAGGGACTTTGGGATGCCCACATGATGGCAGATTACTGTTGGACCCTTAAGAGTGACTGTCCGGGCATATCACATTCCAGGAAGTCCTTGAAAGGTGTGTGTGTAAGGTGTGTGTGTGTGTGTGGTGTGGTGTGTTTTTTTTAAATATAGATTTTATAAATGATAGTCATACAGTTTTAATACATGTTGGGTGTTTTATATGAAGGGAACAAATGAACAGTAATTACATATAATACGATTGCAGATTACAGTCAAAATGCCATTGACGGCACCTAACTCTAAATTTGTAATAACAGTTGCCCTACTAAGAAGGTCATTCTTAGTTATCTAAAAAACTAGAGCTGATAGAAAAAAAAATATAACATCTTTGGAATCAGCAACACAAAATTACCCAAGAACAGATATACAATTTAAGGCATCAAAATATGTGTAAACCAGTGGGCGAGACTTCAAGAAAATATGATCAAAGACTAATTGAAACACAAAATCAAAAAGCAACACAAGAAAATCCCTGATGAGTACTCAAGTCTAGATAAGGTATGGACAATTTTCAAGGCTGCCATGCTCGACATACTTGAAAATTCAAGTGGAACCAAGAAAGTAGAGCAGGACAAAAGATTAAGCACAGCTTGGTGGAACAACAAAGTTAAAGATAGCGTTTTCAGAAAGAAGGTAGAGTTAAACAAATGGATCACAACTAAATCTGAACAAGACTTTATTACTAATAGAATAGCACAACAAAATGCCAAACGAACAATTAAAGCATCTAAAGATTAATCGTCAAGAATATATGGTAAAGATATGGCAATGCTCAGTAAGAGAATTTTATAAATGTGTTAATAATATGAGAAACAGAGTTGCATGCTACAACTCAACCACCATCATAAATAGCAAAAGAGCTAAATTTTTATTTATTCCACAACAAAGATTAGCTAGGTGGGCAGAACACTCAAGAATTACTTAACTCCAAACATAACGTAGAAAACAATTTTGTGCCTAAAAGCTGTGGACATCAAGAACCAAACTTCATACCTGCAGAAGTAAAATCATTAGCACCTTGTCATCTTGACAGATGATAGTTTGTTACATTGTGCTTCAAAAAGGCATAATAACTACAACCAATTGCGATAGCAAATGTGACTGATCAGACCGATTGAAGCTGTAAATGTTCGTCCACAATGGATGCATGTGAACACATGGTCATTTTCACCATCAAACGTCTCACACGCTCAGTGTGTGACATATCTGCAATCATTTTCTCCTTTGTCTTTATTATATTTCTGATATTTGCCCTCCACACAACACACTCAGCGGAGACTTGCTACCAGTGCGCATTGTTATTGTCTGTATCAATCATGTCCAGCTTACACACATCTTTGTATCATAGTAGAGGCCAACCCCGAGATCTCTTACCCATCTGTAATTCACCAAAAAATATGTCCTTTGGTATTCTATCATCCATCCATCCTCCTAACGTGTCCTATCCATCTAAGTCTATGAAGACTTAGGATGGAACAAACCGTCACAGTCTGATCTTTCCAATATTTCAGTATTTGTCTTGCCAGACACCGCATATGAAAGCTGTTTAAATGTTTCTCTTGGTGTAAGTTGACCAGGCTTCACTGCCATAAAGAAGAGTACTAAGGACACACGCTTGATAGGCAAGGACTTTTGTTTTGATAAGTAAGCTTCCTGTTCTCCCATACTTTTTTTTTTCAACCTGTTCATTGTTCTTGCTGCCTTACCAATCCTGATGATTTCCTGGTCTAGGGATAATTTGCTAGTTTTAGTTTATAATTTGCTATTTACCTCTGATCCTAAATATGTAAAATGGTATACTATCTCTAGTTTGGCGTTGTCAATAAAGATTGATGGTACCCCATGTGTACCTTGTGTCATAATATGTCTTCTTTTTACTAATTGTTAAACCAAATTCAGAACACTGTTTTGGAGAATGCAGATAGTACATGTTGTAATTCTTCATCAGAGAGGGTGTAATTGCAGCATCATATGCAAACAGCAACTCTCTGATCAGTACCCTCCTACCAAATTTCACCTCCGGCAACAGCCATCTCTCAGTGTTCAGGAAACATTTCCTCTCTTCCCACACCACCCTTGCCTATACCCCAGGAATATAAAGCTGTGAATAGCAACCCATGCTCCAATCCCAATGTTGCTAACTATGATAGTTTGTTTCCTCCCATGCCAGTAAAGCAGTCTCCCTCTACCATGTAGAAGGGGACACTGTTAAACAATGGTACTGTGCCCCCTATGTCTCCTTCCAATGTAGGCATTTCCAGTGACACTCATAGCAGTCATCCCTCGCTGGACAGCAATCTACAGTCCTATCAGTGGAACCGTCAACTTCAACAGCTAATACAGTACACCCTGCAGTCCTACATCAAGCTTTCACGATGTCACTTCAGCAAAGACATTTTCCTACCCCCAACTACTACTAAATAAAGTTTCAAAAACCCTGTTATTCCACAAGCGACATCTTCCTTTCATTATGTAAAGTTCGCCACTCATGATCAATGGTTCAACAAAAATGGTCTGTATATAGGCCATCTCAACATCTTTCATCTGCTCAACAAATTACCTGAGCTCTCGGTAGTACTGTCTAAACAGTTCCTTGTGTTTGTAATCATAGAAAGTCGTCTTAATGACACAATAACAGACTCCAAAATCTCTCTTAAGGGTTTTAAAGTAATTCGGATAGATGCAAATCAAAAATTAGAGATAGGTATTGCTGTATACATTTCTAATTCCCTCAACTGCTCCTATAGAAGTGATCTCGAGACCACTGGGATAGAATATGTTTGGTTAGAGGTGAAGCCAGTTAGCCAACAACTGTTTCTCATTGGATACCTATAGGAAATCCTTGTGTCGGTTACAGCTGGTATGACTGCTTCACTACAATGATGAATAGAGTGTTTACAGCAAGTAGAGAAGTTATGATTCTAGGTGACATTAACATAGATATTAATAAATTCAACCAGACTTGGGTCGATATCATTTTATCTTACAATTTCAAACAACTATTAAACCGTCCCACAAGGGTTACAGACACCTCCTCAACTATAATTGATCATATATATGTTACTTGTCCAGATAATATTATTGAATGTTCTATTCATGTTAGTGCAGTTAGTGACCATTACCCAATATGTTGTACGTGGTCAAAACTTGGGTTCAAAACTCTTAAAAATAAACATTTCCCCGGGAAGGTTAACCCGGTCAACAAATGCCCGCAGAAGTCGGGTGTGTCGGCCTATCGGCGCAAGAACGCAGCTCTGCTGTAAACAGGCACAACGCAGTCACATCCGGAAAAAAAAATCCGGATGAACGCAGAAGAAGAAAATAAACATTTGAGTATCAAATTTAGAAATTTTAAAGCATTCAATCAAGATTTATTTTTGCAAGACTTAAAAAAAGCAGCCCTTGATCATGTTTACCAACTTCCTGACCCAGACAATGCATTAGTTTTCTGGACGAAGACAGTCTACAGTGTGTTCGATAAAAACGTGCCAGTCAAAGAAGTCCGAGTCAAAAATCAACAGAAATCCCCATGGGTCACTAGTAAAGTTCTGGAAATCATGAGAGTGTGAGATACAGCACACAAAAATAAAGACTTCATCAATTACCGCAGACTAAGGAATAAAGTTAAATGTGAAATTCGTAGGATAAAAAAAGATCATTTTAAAAACTTGATTGTAGACAATTCAAACAGCAAAAATATATGGAAGGCTATTAACTTGCTAACCAATAAGAAATGCCTTTTAGAGTCAGCAATACCAAATTCTATAACATGCGATGATTTCAGTTGTTTCTTTCAATCAGAAATAGAGAATCTAATGTCTTCAATACCAGACTCATGCAATTTAAGTTCACTGTCATCATTCTGTGAGGAGAAGTGCATGAGAAATATACCCCCTGAGACTCCCTTACTGTCTGTTGCAGAAGTATATAAATATCTCTCAAACCTCAATGCAACAAATTCACATGGCCTAGATGGTGTCAGTAATAGAATTCTTCGCTGTGCTGCACCAGCCATTAGTGAGTCCTTAACGTTCATATATGACCAGTGCCTGGCCAAAAACTACTTTCCATCTGCATTTAAAATTGTTAAAGTGTATCCTCTACTTAAAAATGGCTCAGCGGATAATAGCGTGTTGAGTCATTATAGACCTATCTCCTTACTATCATCGCTATCAAAGCCACTAGAAAACCACATACATAAAATAACGTTACACCATTTAATTAACAACGACCTAATAATTGGCAGTCAATCTGGGTTTCGACCTAAATATTCTTGCCATAGTATTCTAACAAAAATGACCGATGGGATGTGTGGGTTGGTAGGGAGATGTTTGTGTTGGGGATGTGTGCTTGGCTACATGGTTGGGGGGGGGGGGGGGGGGTGTGTGTGTGTGTGTGTGTGTGGGTGAGGACATGTGCGTGGGTAGGGGGAATGTATATGTGCCTGGGGGGCTGTGTGTAGGGTGGCGATGTGTGGGTGGATGGGGTATGTGTTTGTGGGTGAGGGATGTTTTGTGGATGGGTGGGGGATGTGTAGGTGGATGGGTGTGTAGATGGGTGAGTGGGGGATGTGTGAGTGTGGGTGTGTGTGTGTGTAGGGGTGTGGGGGATGTGTGTGGGTTGGGAGGGGGATGTGTGTGGGTTGGGAGGTGGATGTGTGTGTATGGGTGGGGGTGTGAGTGGGTTGGTGGGGGATGTATGGTGGATTGTGGGTGTGTGTGTGGGTTGGAGATGTTTAAAGGTGGATGGGAGATGTGTGGGTGGGTGATGAGATGTGTGGGGTGGGGATGTGTAGGATGGTGGTGTGTGGGTGGGTGGGGTATGTGTTTGTGGGTGAGGGATGTTTTGTGGGTTGGTGGGTGATGTGTAGGTGGATGGATGTGTAGATGGGTGAGTGGGGATGTGTGTGTGGGTGGTGGATATGTGAGTGGGTGTGTGTAGGGGATGTGTGTGTAGGGGTGTGGGTGTGAGTGAGTTGGTGGGGGATGTATGGTGGATTGTGGGTGTGTGCATGGGTTGGAGATGTTTAAAGGTGGATGGGAGATGTGTGGGTGGGTGGGGAGATGTGTGGGTGGGGAGATGTGTGTGTGGGTGGGGAGATTGTGGTTGGGATGATGTGTGTGGGAGGGAGGATGTGGGTGACAAGATTTACATGTGCGCTCTGTATATATGTAGCGTAACTTTAACTGACTTGAGTGAGATTATTTGTAGATGAGAGAGATTATGTGTAAATACCCTTATTAATTTATTCGATATGGATCAAATTTAAAGTACTTTTTATTCCGTTTAAATCATTGCAATACGATTTCTTTAATAATGATAGAGTGTTATGTGTTCTTGAGACAAATCTTGTGCCTTCTCTGACCTATTTGTAGTAGGGACTATTGCCCAACTGTACAGTAAAATATTAGGTCCTTGACAATAACCATGTCATTGTCTTGTAGCCTGTCAATATTGCTGTTAAGGATGTCAAGAGTGTTAAGCATGTGACATAATGGTGCAGACGAACATCAAGACATAATAAGGACAGTTTAAAGATGGCCACCCCACTTCTGACATGCACCAAAGAGGAGTAGAATTCTGTTATGTTTTTTATCAGTTACCTCACTTTTAGCGTGTACCATATCCCCTGTACTTGCCAGACATAGCCCCAAGTGATTTCCACTTGTTGGGCAACTCAAAGAGTCATTGGGAGGAAAGACTTTTCGGTCCAATGAAGAGTTACAGCAGACGATGCATGAGTGGTTACACATGCAACAAAGAGAATTTTTTTCTCTAAAGGACTCCAAGCACTTTATCAGCGCTGGCAAACTTGCATTGAATGCAGTGGTGAACTAAATCGAAAGATGATACACTTGTACTTTACTTTCTCAGAATATATTCACCCCCCCAAAAAAAATGTAAGGTTTTCAATTGAAGCCCACTCATATTATAGAGCTAATCAGAACAATGTTTTCCCGTAGGGAATTCGAATAACGAAGACAGAAACCATAGAATGCACGATTTATTACCTGGCATATTTCGCTGCATCTCGTCAGGTACATACTGCAGATGTCACACAACATAGAGTAAAATAACTATATACATTGTTCAAGCTGAACAATGTATTTAGTTATTTTACTCTACATTGTGTGACTTCTGCAGTATGTACCTGACGAGATGCAGCGAAATGTGTCAGGCAATAAATCATACATACTATGGTTTGGGTCTTCGTTATTCAAACAGAGCTAATCGTTAATGTATGTTGCAGTATTGTTGGACCTTCACCACTGTCTGAGATATTTTATTTTGTATTAGACGACGCGGCCCGGCTTCGCCAGCCCCTGGCGGGAAGGGTCTCATTGAATTCAAATACATTTCTCTAAGCGCACAGAGTACGCGTTCGGCCCCTGCTCCCGTTCCCGTTGCTCATCTGTTTCTGATGCTCCCTTTCCCGTTCCCAGTATTTCAGTTGGATCCACGGGAGTGAGAACAACACACTGTACACAATTTAATGTTCGGGAACGCATAAAGGACACACACACAAAGAAACATTACTGTTCATAACTAATTTTTGGTTTAATCAGAGAGTGAGTTCCTTTGGAGCAAGATGGCGGGCCACAGGCGGGCCTGTTTCTGAAGCTCGTAATGCATTTTTCTTTCGTGCTTGAGGAAAAATTGTTGATTTTAAGCTCACAAACTATGTCAGTTGGCTCTGCAGGCGTGAGAAAAAAATCTGTACAAAATTTAATCTCAATCGGTTGGGAACGCATAAAGGACAAACAAACAAACAAACATTGTCTTTTATATATATAGATGTGGTCTTTTATAGTCATAAAGCGCTTCTATGTATTCTGTCCATCTATTAACTATATTATTTTGACCCATCAATATTGTTCCATTCATTGATACTTCCTGTTTATATAAATTTATGTTAAATGGTTGAGAAAATAGGTATTTTAAAATGATTAAACAACAATATACCAGACTTACAAATATTTTACCTCTTACTCAATTACTAAATACTAAATTAATGATCGACTTTGAAAAAAAAAGGAATACAGCAATTTTATAGATTATTAGCAGCTATGATGAAACAAAAATGCAACACTGAAATTAGATATTTACATACCTGTTTGCAGGTAATGACTGTTATCTCCATACAGGTAACACTCTGCATCTTCTCCTCTAACTTTTCTTTTTTCTCCAACTCATTGAAGTAAACTTCCTCCCGCTCAGCTTCAGCCTAAAAACACAGCAATAGGTGGGTAAAAGTAAAAATATATACAAGAGTTATGGAAACTTTTCTATTTCCAATTGCAGTTACACATTAACAATTATATTACCAGAGAAATAAAACTAGAGAACAGCCAAAGATAGGTGATAGTAGGATAGTTTACATCCTGTAATCTCTTCACGTTTTAGCAAGCTTGAAAATGTTAATGCTGTTCTTTTAAAAACTATTGTTTAAGAAAACTAAAGACAGTCTTTTTGTCTAAGGTCCGGATACTAGTACATAAAGTTTGTAGAATAAAACAAACAGAACAGGAAAAGTTATTCTGGCCTACACCCACTACATTTGAGGACAAGGGGGTTAAGTAGATTATTACTTTCTCTGGATCTGGATATATATTCAAGCTGACATCTGAAGTTGTATAAAGAATAAAACATACACATACCCCTGATAGTGCTCCTTTATGTTTTGAACGAGCTTTCATTATGTTTTTTATTTCTTCAGAGTTCAGACTGATATTGCCCAACAGTCTGGATTTTTTCTGTGGAGGTTCCCCATAAGAATAAGGCTGCTTGGGACTTGCAGCATTATTATCCTGTGATGAATACTCAGCTGAGAATGTAAAGAATAGACATATTTGAAAATTCTGATAGATAGTAAGCATGATATGACAATGTCAAAACATTAAAATAACTATACGCAGAAGAACAATAATATAGACATAAAATATAAACGAAACAAAACTACATTAATAAAATATATAATTCTAATTACCAAGAAAAGTCTGCTTGCTAAATTTTACTGTTGTTTCCTATTATTCTAAAAGTTTAGACACTTCTGTCTTGTTTTGGGGGAAACATTTAATTTAATAGACTGATCCACCCATTAGAATAGAGAGGATCAAGTAGGAAAGATGAACATAGAGAAATAAGCAATGAAGAAAAGGAATGTATAATCACAGGATCAAGAATTATTCATTCATTCATTAGCATGTCCTTTGCAGAACCTCGCTCCCATAACAACCTTCCGGAAAACCTCTCGATCATAAGCAAGATGTCCTGCGTCTGATACACCATCTGGAGATCACCCACCACATCCTGTACCCATTTTCTCTATGGCCTTCCTCTTCACTCTCTTCCCAGGCATATACCCCTTCATTAACGTTCTCTCCAAAATGTTGTGACGTTTCAAGAGACCAAAATATTTCAATTTTCTTTTGTTAGCCAACCTTCTTCAATATTCAGCTCTTGAAGTACTGATGCATTTGTTCTTTTCTGTATCCAAGATATCCTTAGAACCAAGCTATAACGTTTATATTCAAAAGCATCTATGCACTTGTTTAGTAAGTGTCCAGGTCTCACAGTCATATTTTGCAATGGGAAATATGCATGCTCTTAAAAATTTAATTTTTGTAGGTCTATATGTCCCACTCCACAATTTATTCAGTTATTTTAGTTCTTGAAGAGCAATAGATATTCGTCTTTTCTTCTTCTTCGTTCATCCAGTTTTTTTTTCGGATGTGATTGCGTTGTGCCTGTTTACAGCAAAGCTGCGTTCTTGCACCGTTAGGCCGACACATCTGACTTCTGCGGGCATTTGTTGACCGGGTTAACGATCCCAGTATTCGTCTTTTAATTTCTTTCATTGTGTCACTATTGTTACTAATCAATGACCCACGATATTCAAAATTGTGTACCATCTCCAATTTTCCTCATTAGCATTTCTTTCTTTCTCCATAGTAGTTTTATATGTATGCATGCATTATCTTTGTTTTTGCTATGTTAAGATATAAGTTGTGATTTTCACTATTATTGATTGATGAAGTGCTATATAGAACCTGTTTTGTTGTATGGCTGTGAATCTTAGAATGCAAATGAACAAATTAGGAAGAGACTGGAAGCAACAGAGATGTGGTTCCTGAGACGAATGTTGCAAATTCCTTGGACTGCCAAAGTAACTAAAAATGACTGCGTCCAAGAGGCTAATAAAACTAGAACATTATATACAACAATATGAAAGAGGTAAACAGCTTCTTTTTTTTTTGGTCATGTGATGAGAATAGAGGCATTGGAGAACATTGTGACAACAGAAAAGATCGAGGGGACGAGAGTCAGAGGCAGACCAAGAGAAATGATGCTGGATGGATTGAGACGGTGGCATGGAGGAATATCAACAGTGGAGTTTATCCAGAAAACCAAAGACCGAAATCTGGAGAGTCATGAACGTCCACGGCAGCCGGCATGGCACTTGATGACGATGATAGTAGTTTTATCTGTATGAATTGTTGCTATGTTAAGATATAAGTTGTGATTTTCACTATTTTTTTGGGTTGAGGTTAGTTTTTCTGTACCATTATATGATGTGGACAGTAATAATGTATCAGGAGACTTCTGGTCAAGATGGTGGCAGCTTAGTTTAGTTTAGTCGATGGATTAACATCACAGCACACGGGTGTAACCCTTAAGTGCTCCGTTTTCTTCCTAACTCAAACCTGAGTCTGGAGAAACTCAGCTCAGTGCATAAACTCCGTAGGACCGGCGAGGATCCTGAAATACTTTGGGTAGATTTTTAACTCGAAATTTTACCCGAACAGCGCCGTTAGGCTACTCTTTATTCGATTTCCAACTGCCAAGGGATTTTTTTACGTGCGCAACAATACACACGGGCGTCCGATCTCACTACCCAGAGACCAAGGGAAATTTTGTTACTAGAAGTCCACGTGTAAAAATCCCTGTCCACACCAGGGCTTGAACCCGGGACCTCCAGCACTTGAGGCGGACACCATACCTCGAGACCACGCAGCCCCCCAAACAACAGATCCACATGTAATAAATGAACTTATATTTGCAGACAATCAGTGCCTGTTTTATAGCGATGAGGGAAGACTGCAAAATCATATTAATAATCTGAGTTCAACATGCAGCAAATACAATCTTCTTCTTCTTCTTCAGCTTTCCGAGCCATTGAGGTTCTTTGCTGCAAATACAATCCGTCTCCATTCGTCTCTCTGGTGGACCTTCTCACAAATACAATATGAGTATAAATATAGCCAAAACTGAAGTAATGCAGGTTAGCAGATCTCCTGGTCCACTAAGTATACAGATAAACGGCACAGCTGTGAAACACGTTAAAGAATTCAAATATCTTGCAAGTATGATCACAGAAGATGGCAAATTGGATAGAGAAATCAAAATCAGATGCCAAAAAGCAAGTGCATTACATATCAACAATTGCGGACATCACAAGCCAAATGGTACATGAGTGTCGCTGCAGACAGGGATCATTCCCTGCATGAAGCCGTGGATATGGTCACGGGTCCTGGACTGAGAAGAGTGAGGTCCTGGATGGCACAGGCAGAATTATATATCAGCCAGGTGTGTAAAAACATCAACTGTGAAAAAGACAAATCAGACTGACACAAGGTAATAGTAACGCTAGGTCATGAGCGCAGAGAATGGGCAGCAGGCTGCACAGAGTTTGAAGCTCAACAACTGATCCAGGGCAACACACATCAAGGTGACAGTGATCTACACTGATGGGTCAGAGATGAGAAATAGAGTAATGGCTTGGGTTTCACTGCAATGGCGAATGGACGATGCTTTTAAAAGGAGTCTGGCATGTGAGACTACAACCTCCAGCATGAGAATGGAGGTGGAAGCAGTCACTGCAGCGTTCCAATGGTTGGAGGAGAGAGCTGCAACACACACTGTATTCATTACAGACTCATGGAGTATGCTTAGTAAGGTGGAGAAAGGAATGTTTCGTGTAGAATTGCTTGCCTCGCTTCAGAGGTCATAGACAGAGAATTGTATGGATTTTTTGCCCTGGTCATGCGGGAGTGCATGGTAAAGAACAGGCTGATAGGCTGGCAGGGAATGTGCTTTTTGGTGGTAGATTACTTATGGACAAGAGAGAGGTGGTTGGTTGCCTGCGGGACCAGGTGGAGGTGGGGGAAAAGATCAAGGACCCGTATGTGGAGAGAATGATGTGGCGGGGGATCAGCAAGGGTTCTTGACGAATCTCCAAACTGAGAGAGAAGAGAGACCAGGAGAGCTTTCAATCAAAGGGCAGTTTAAACGATTAACAGTATGACTGCTGGCTGCTGAATGAGGGGAAGGAGCACGAGTGGGAATGTCCTGAGTGCAGTGATGTCAGTTCTTAGCTCAACTCAGCAGTAAAGAAGAAGAATTAATATAACCAATGGAAATGAGGAAAACTAGACATGGGAATAGCAGATATTAAAATAAAAGGGAAAGGATGCAAGGAGATCCACCACTTACGTGTTCCACCAAGAAAGGGCAAGACATGGTGTAGAAAGTTACTGAACCACAGATAGCAAGAAGAATATTAGAAATAAAATATATCAGAAAGAATCATATCAGTGAGAATAAAAGAATAGACAATTTCTACGTATGTACAAATATACGCACCATGTAATACAAACAAAAATGAGCAAGAATGCGAGGAGTTCTTAGAAAACATTCCTGATATACTAAATAAAATAGAGAAGCAGAACAACATCATAGTTATGGGAGACTTCAATGCAAGATTAGGAGATAATAGAACACAGACATAGAGAAACATCTTGAAGCATTTGGAGATCAACACAATGATAAAAATGATAATGGAAGTTGATTGACAGAGCTATGTAGTCAATATGACCTCTATATAAGAAACACATTTTTAAACACAAAGACTCACAAATATACACCTGGTACAAATGGAATGATCTAGACACCAAAAGCCAAATCGATTTCATATTAACAAGAAATAATAGAAAGAGAAGTATATCAGATGCAAGGCTGGTGCCCAACTTAAGAATAAACACAGATCACAAAGCAGTTATTACCACAATAAGAACTAGAAGGTAAACATCAGACAAAAATATACCATGCAAATTAATAAACTTAAAAAATAAAGACGAGGTAGTGAGGTAAAATTATGAGAAAAAACTAAATGAAATATTTGTAAAACTACCTACAGAAAGAAAAACAGTGGAAGAAAAACGTCTTAAACGTTCAAATAAAGTATTTTAAATACTGCAAATATAACATGTGGCACCACGAAAAAACGCAAAATACAGATAAAGAAAATAAGAAGTTGGAACAACTATGTAAAGAAAGCTGTAACAGACAAAGGAAAAATGTAAATAATGGGTGAAAAACAAACAGCATTGTGATTACAGAGAATTACATAGCAAGAAGACATACGAATAGAATAATAAAGAGAGAAAACAAAAAGACTGGGAGGAATAAATGAAACACAACTCGGATTTATGAAATACAAAGGATGCACAGATGCCATCTTTGCTTTTAGACAACTTAGAGAAAAAGTAATCAAATATAATTAAACTCTACTTAGCAAGTAAACCAAGAAAAGACATTTGATAGAGTATATCTTCTTCTTCTTCTGCGTTCATCCGGATTTTTTTTCGGATGTGACTGCGTTGTGCCTGTTTACAGCAGAGCTGCGTTCTTGCACCGTTAGGCCGACACATCCGACTTCTGCTGGCATTTGTTTACCGGGTTAACCTTCCCGGTGTGATAGAGTATATAGAAATAAGCTGTGGGAATATCTTAAACAACATAGAGAGTACACATCTAAAAAGCTTATTAGAAGCTTATATAAAACAGTGAATGCATACTACAAACCCTTTACCATAAGATCCGGAGTATGACAAGGTTTTGTCCTTGCTTCCCTCTTGTTCATCTATATATATAAAAGGCGACGTCTGTCTGTATGTATGCATGCATGCATGCATGCATGCATGCATGCATGCATGCATGCATGCATGTATGTATGTATGTATGTATGTATATTTATGCGTTCGCGAACAGTCCATCCGATTTTCTACACGTCTTCTTCTCATTCCCGTGCTGCCAACTGTCATAGTTTTTTAGTGTACAAACAGTTATTTACATATTATTATTTAATATTTAATTTACATTATAATGTATATATAGCGAGGGGACATAACTTCTAATAGCATTGCTCTATATATGTAAAATTGTTGCATTTTTCTCAAATAGGTGGACCTTTTCGCTAGTTATCAACAGGCATATGCGTTATAATCCTCCTCCTCCTCCCCCCATCCTCCTCCTCCCCTGTCTCCACTTCCTCTTCCCCCTCCTCCCTATTTAGTTATTGGGATGAAGATTGTTCTCTTCCAATCTGTTCGCCATATTTCCGGGAACGGGAACTGGAGCTTATATGACTACTTATATGAATTAAATGAGACGCTCCCTGCCAGGGGCTGGGCGAAGCCAGGCCGGGTTTCTTATATGGGAACGGGAAACGGAGCAGGGGCCGAATTTGAATTAAATGAGACGCTCCCCGCCAGGGGCTGAGCGAAGCCGGGCCAGGTCGTCTTTTTTGGGAACGAAAACGGGAGCAGGGGCCGAATATGAATTAAATGAGACGCTCCATTTACCCAAGTAAATTGTTGGGGGAAGATGTAAAGATCTTTCAAGTGCTCTTTCTAATAATAGACGGACAGACAGACAGGTAGATAGTCGGGAACGGGAACTTATATGACTACTTATACGAATTAAATTAGATGCTCCCCACCAGGAGTTGGGCGAAGCCGGGCCGGATCAGACAGACAGACAGATAGATAGTTAGGAACGGGAGCTTATATGACTAACTTATATGAATTAAATGAGATGCTCCCCACCAGGGACTGGGCTAGTAACCTATATTTACAATATATGTAAAGAAACAACGAAACAGAGACAGTAGCATCACATGAAGAACAGAACACAGAAGAAGAATCAGCAGCAAATTACACCATTAACTATTTGCGAACAATCAAGCACTAATAACAAAATCAGAAGCAGAATTTAAGAAATCATGTCTACATAAATGGTCTAAACATAGTGTGAACATAAAATGAAAATTAGCATAACAGAGGTCGTCGTTTAGTCGTCAGATCAACTTCACGGCACACGGTTTAACCCATAAGTGCTCCGTTTTCCTCCTAACTCAAACCTGAGTCTGGAGAAACTCAGCTCAATGCACAAACTCTGTTGCATCGGCGAGGATCCTGAAATACTTTGGGTAGATTTTTAACTCGAAATTTTGCCCGGGCAGCGCCGTTAGGCTACTCTTCTTTGATTTCCAACTGCCAAGGGATTTTTTTACGTGCGCAACAATACACACGGGCGTCCGATCTCACTACCCAGAGACCAGGGGAAATTTTATTACTGGAAGTCCAGGTGGATTTTTTTAAATAAATCCCGGTCCTCACCGGGGCCTTAACCCGGGACCTCCAGCACTCGAGGCGGACACCATACCTCGAGACCACTCAGCCCCCTAGCATAAGCATAACAGATGTAATAACTATAACCAAAGAAGAAAAAACAAGGATTCATCTAAAAGAACACCCTCTGAAACAAGTAGTTAGTTAGTCAACAGATCATCCTCACTGCACATCGAACCATGCAGTCCATAAGTGCTCGGATCCCCTCAGTAAATCCTGCAACGTGTAGCGGCTCACAACACCAGATCTGTGTTGGTTTATTACTCTTCTTTGGCTTCCTGCATAGTGTTCTTGTTTGGCCATACCTCTTTTAAATTGTTGTTCTCGCAGCCTGACCATGGCTGTAGATTCGAAGTCATTGCTTGGTTCTCGTAAACGACTTACTTCTCGTAGTACATTCAGAATGTCTGCCAGGTCCATGGCTCGTACGCCTTTCATAGTAACCCTACCTGCAAGCCTGTCAGCCTGCTCATTCCCTTGTACACCCACATGCCCTGGCATGAAGATGAAACTAATCTTTGCCAGCCGAGACCGCTCCAGAGACAACAGCCACTCTCTTCGGACCCACCCCATTTCTATCAACTTGAGCACACCCATTGAGTCACTAAGGACACATGGCCGATTGAATGTCTGTGTCTCGAGCCATGTTATTGCTTTACTTACTGCCATGACTTCCATAGACAGGCTGCTTGTGGTCAAAGCAAAAGCGCCAGAATCTTCCTTCACAATTCTCCCTCTGGCCTGAGCCATAAAGGCCCATGAACTTCTCACTCCTCGGACGACCGACCCATCCGTGCAAATGACAGCATCATCCCCTAAAAAATTCTCGAAGATCAGAGCCTGTACTTCCACCTCCACAGCAGCTGGATTTTCTTGTCTGCAGTTCCTGTCTAGTTGGATGCACACTGAAAAGTATGTACAGAACTCTGTTGGCACTTGCAGTCATTCCTCACCAGGTTCTAAGTCCTAAAGTGAACACACCTGCTAAAGAATGTTTTCGGCTTGACCCATCCACGACTTTCCTCTTTTTAACCTGCTGCCCTTTACCTTCTCAATCTCACTGTGCAGTGGATTTTGTGTGTTTCTGTTGACTCTGAGATAGGCACGTGTTTGGCAAAATTGTATTCTGTCCATCATGGTTGGAAAATCAAGAAGGTAGTGCATCGCCCTGCATGCTGTACCTCTTATCCTTCCAAGAATAATGCGCATGCTTCGTTCTGTATCCTTTCCATCCTTTCTATCTGCTTATGGCTGAGAGTCAAGATCACCATCGCATACAGACCACCATCGAGGACTTTTTGTGTTGGCATTCTGGTGGTGGCATTATGCACAGTGTACCTGTGCGGGTTGTTGGCTTGCCAAGACTCCCGTCTTTTTCCACTTTCCACATTGGGCAGTGAGGAGCATTTTGTGTGATATTCACTGGCACCTGAATGGAGCATAATGGGAACGACCCATTGCCGTGAAGTTGGAACCACGACTAACTAACTAACATCAAAAGATGGACGAACACCAATCTGGCAGAATGTGCAGCCAGAGATTCATTGCAGCCAACCTTCATTGTGGAGACGGTACATGATTGACTGACTAAAGAACAAACATGTATAAGCAGATACTAATTAAGCACTCTGCAACACAATCTTCCTACCAATCCTATGCTACCAATGCCAAACCTGGACAATAACAGAAAAAGAGAAAAGAAATATTACAACAGAAATGAGATTCCTGAGAACAATACTCAAAGTATCAAGACGAAAGAATATCAGAATTGAAGAAATCAGGAGTAAAGTGTGGATTATAGCAGCGCTAGATTTCATTAGAAAACAGCAAGTTATATGGTTTGGCCATATAACAAGGCTACCACAACAAGCAATGATGTACAGATCAAATGGAACCAGAAGAGGCCGACCATGTAAACAATGGCAAGAAGGAATCTCGATATATGAAGCCCAGAAACGGGTACTCTCTCGCTGTTTATGCATCACCTCGATACAAGTTACAACAACAAAAAACGCACAACAGCGTGTTGCTCTTTGGTTGTACACTCTGTTAAGCCATTTTCTTTACCAGAATCAGATTCTTTAATTCTCTTCTTAATTTTATCAATGTCCAGGACAGATTTCTTTGTTGTATTTGGATCCTCTTGTGTGATGCCTCCCTTTTCTTTTACTGTCAAAATTGCTTTAAGCTGAAATAGAAAAGATTTCAGACAGAATAAACATAATCTGGTAAATACTCACCAAACAAAACAGATAAATCAATTTAAGTATTACATCCAGAAATTCCTAACAAAGTCTAACAATAAATTAGAAAAAAATAACACCACAAAAGTATTAGCAAATATAACTTATAAGAAGTTATAACTATTGAAATGCACTTTGCTACTTCAAGAAATAAGCTATGCTGAGCTGCAAGAAATTATGGTAGCTGCAAAGGCAACAGAGACAGGAAGAAACACAATATGGTAACAGTGTATGCCATTCATGTATTTCAGTACTAAAATGACATCATCCTTATGAAAAAGAAATATACTACAGTTTTGCATGTCTGATGATCAAGCTATATTTTAGTATGCCATTACTATGTTCTACTTTTATATATTTGCTGAATGTTAGTCTGTTTTTGTGTTTTTTTCGGAGAATGTTGCTGTCATTTTGTGTTTGTTTTCAGAAGTTGTTCACAAGAAAGCACGGAAGGCAGTTGGTGGATGATATTTTGAGGGCAGCCGACCTCTTTACTGAGACAATGGTTATGGTCACCGGCCAGTATGGTCACTGCCTTTAAGGAAAGCAATGGCAAAACTACCTTCATTAAAGTTGCCTAGTACAAGGGCGAGTCAATAA
Source organism: Cepaea hortensis (assembly GCA_963921405.1). NCBI lineage: Eukaryota > Metazoa > Mollusca > Gastropoda > Stylommatophora > Helicidae > Cepaea > Cepaea hortensis. The sequence continues at coordinate 66,752,742 of OY992882.1, forward strand.
GAAAGTCACACAGTTCTGTGGGATGGCAGGTAAATGTAGTTAGTGTTTTCTACAGGTGTCATTAGGTGACAGCAACATCAAACTTTATATTCCCCGTTCGTCAGGTGGGGCTAGGTGTATCGTGCGCATGCGCAGCGTATAAACAAAATGGCGACTGTACTTACGGAGTGAACAAACAAAGAGCGACGTGATGTTGTGTGTGTTTTTTTTTTGGGGGGGGGGGGGGGCAAAAGGACTGCCTGCAAAGGACATTCATGAGGAAATGCTTCCTGTTTATGCTGACAAATGTTTGTCCCGTAAAGCGGTGCATAGCTGGGTAAAAAAATTTTCTCAAGGGCGCAAACGACGCCGAAGTTGAATGTGAAGTGACAACGTGGTTTAGAAACAGAGCATGCAGTTCTGTGCAGCCAGTTTGGGAGGACTGATAAAACGATGGGATACGTGCATCAATGTTGGTTGAAATTATGTTGAGAAATAAAGGGACAATGTATTATAAAAATGAACTGGTTTCAAGTTGTTATCATATTTAGTTATTTTTTACAGCCATTTGTGACTCTTATTGACTTCCCCGCGTACATCCTGATTCGCCTAATTACAGATCAGCACAAGAAAAGGACAAGGACACTGAAACAGCCACATGGGATGTTCAGATGTTAAGTGACAACGGAAAATTTGATAACATCAAACAAGAAATGGAAAAAGAAAAGATTAAGGTATTAGGAATGTGTGATAGTAGATGGAAAGAGAAAGGGATTAAGACGGGAGGATTTTAAGATTATCTATTCTGGGGGAGAAGACGGCTAAAGGGTATAGCAATTATCTTGGATAGACAAACATCAAAATCTGTTCAAGGATATTGGGCTGTGTCAGAGAGTTCTATTGATAAAATTAAGCGGCCACCCTTTTAACATAAACGCTATTCAAATATATGCCTCAGCAGACAATGCAGTAAAGATAATATAGAGGAATTTTATAATGACATGAAATCTGCTTTGAAGAAATGTAAAACCAGAAATAAATATCATAATGGGGGGCTTCAATGTAAAAGTAGAAAATCAAGGCAATGGATGCACAGTAGGCAACTATGGGTTGGGAGAGTGAAACGAAAGAGGATACAGACTTGTAAAATGGGCAAAAGAGCAGGCAAAAGAGCAGGAAATGATTGTAGGAAACACCTGGTTTAAACACCTTAGAAGATTATGGACATGGAGGAGTAATGACAGCAGGATTAGAAACCAGATTGGTTATATTCTGATTAGCAGGTTTCGAAATGCATTAACAATTGCAAAACCAGTTCCCAGTGCTGATTGTTATAGTGATCACAGATTACTTAAAGGTACAGACGGCAAAGTTAAAGAAAGTCAAGTATATAACAGGAAACACTAAATATGATCTGTGTACATTGAAAAATCACAAGGAAATACAAAACAAATTCAACATTGAAATACAGAACAGATTTGATATATTGTCTTATCTAGAGATCATATTTCAAGATGTGGATGATTAATGGGAAATGTTGAACAGTTCAATCAGTTTGGCTGCAGAAAAAACTATTCCAAAATTCAAGAAGATGGGTCGTGAGAAATGGATGACTGAAGAAATGTTACAACTAATGGAAACAAGAAGACAGAAAAAAAATAATCCTGCCAAATATGAAGAAATTCATAGACAAGTCAGAATATTATGTAAGGAGGAAAAAGAAGCATGGCTTGAGAAAAATTGCATAGAAATTGAAAAACAACATAACAGTAAAAATACCAAATAAATGCACAAAGAATTCAGGAGCTTACTATTCAAAGAACATTAACAGGTTGCCTAAAAACATAAGATGGAAAAATCATAATAGACAAGATCAGATTTACATGCATGGTCAGATTATGTGAACAACCTTTATGATGATAACAGAGAAGAACAGCATGATATTCAAAATAATAATTAATTTTGAAGATGGAGGTCCAGAATGTTCTTAACCATATGAAAACTAGCAAGACCTCTGGTTCAGACATTATCACAACAGATATGATTAATGCTTTAGAAGAATATGGAATAGATCAAGTCACCAGATGGCTGAACACAATATATGATACTGGGGAGTTTAGAGGGTAGTTACGAACAGATAAAGCTAGGAGTATGACAGGGGTGCGTCTTGTCACCCGATCTCTTCTCCCTATATAGCAAAGTAATAATGAGAGAGATCAAAGAGAAGCCAGGAATACTAATCGGAGGATATAATATAAACAATATACGCTATGCAGATGACACAGTATTGGTGGCAGATAATGCAACAGACCTACAACAATTGGTGGACAGTGTAGTAACAGAGAGTGCACAGAAAGGACTCTCCTTGAATATCAAGAAAACAGTAACAATGATATCAAAGAAAATGGGGACACCAAAATGTGACATAGAAATAGAAGGGGAAATTCTCAACCAAGTGGATAATTTTAAATACCTAGGGGCAACTATAACATCAGATGGAAGATGTACAACAGAGATTAAGAACAGAATAGGGCAGGTAAAAGCCGCATTTCAGAAAATGAAGAGTATCTTATGCAATAAGTAGCTATCAATGAATGTAAGAGAGTGCTAAAATGCTATATAGAACCAGTTTTGCTGTAAGGCAGCGAATCTTGGAATGTAAATGAACAAATTAGGAAGAACTTAGAAGCAACAGAGATGTGGTTTTTAAGACGAATGTTGCGAATTCCTTGGACTGCCAGAGTAACTAACAACGATTGCCTGAAAGAGGCTAATGAAACTAGAACACTATATACAACAATAAGAAAGAGACAAGCAGCTTTCTTTGGTCATGTGATGAGAAGAGAGGCATTAGAGAACATCGACGACAACTGGAAAGATTGAGGGGAAGAGAGGCAGAGAAAGAGAAATGATGCTGGACGAACTGAGACGGTGGCATGGAGGAATATCATCAGCAGAGTTGATCCATAACACCAAAGACCAAGATCTGTGAAGAGCCATGAACGCCTACGCCAGCCGGCATGGCACTTGATGATGATGATGAATTTAGTATACAAAATGCATTTTGTCTGTTAACTCTATGACTGCTAATAAGAAAATGTTCTGCAATGCCCAAATGTTGACATTTTATGACCTGTCTAATGCAAAAGAATTCCTGAAGAATGATTAACTCTTTTTTTCACACATGTCTATGTTTGTTTAGTTTTGTTTTTCTCGGCTACACGATTTGCTAATTGTCTTTCCGTTGTATCTATGTAAGTTGCTTGGCACTCACACTGGAATTGATAAATGTAGTTTGATTAGGTGTTTGAAGACAATAGTTCTTTCACAGATGGAGTAGGGTATCATCATCATCATGTGCCATGCCAGTAAGCGTAAGCGGTCATCTTTCACCATCTCACTCGGTCTCCCTGAGTTGCTCACTCTTGAGTCGTGGATCAGCTTAGTGTTCTTGTCGAGCATGCCAAGTTGTCAAGCCATCCAGGTGTTTACTTCTGCCTTCCTCTTGTTCTTTTCCCCTCAATCTTGCCACTTGTCACCAAGTACTCCAATTTATTTCTTCTCATAACATGCCCAAAATATTTTGGCTGTCTACATTTAATTTCTCTAATCAGTTTATGATTTTCATTTGTTTCTTGCAAGACTTGGACATTGGATTTTGTCTGTCCATGGTAGGTTATTCTTTGTATTTTCCTCAGAAACCACATTCCTGCAGCCATTAGATGTTTTTCAGTCTGTTTGCTTATTGTCCATGCTTCGCTTCCATACAAAAGCACAGGTTCTATGTAGCACCTCAACACACTTTTTCTCGTTGCAAATGACATCTTTTTATCGGTCAGTATGTTTTCCATATTGCAAAAGGCTACCTTTGCCATGGCGATTCTTGTTCTGATCTCTTCAAGACATTTCTCATCAGATGTTATGACTGTTTTGAGATAATTGTACTGATTCACTTGCTACATGCTGATTCTATATTTCTGAAAATGTTTTTACTGTACAGGGTAAAAAAAAGATCTGGAGACATTACATATCCCTGCCTCACACCTCTTTTAATAGGCTAATATTGACCTACTTCATTATTAATCCTTATGGCAGCTTGTTATTTCCAATATATGTTTTTTACAAGTCTTAGGTCTTTCCCATCAATTTGTAGGTCTTCAAGCATCTTTATCATGTTGACATTTCTTACTTTATCAAAAGCCTTTGTGTAATAATAAAGCAAAGATGCAGGTCTTTGTGTCAAGGTGGTTTTATATCTGATCATTGGTTCAGAAGCAAAGAATATTTGGTTTACAGCTGTTTTAGGCTGATCGTGTATTCGTTTCATTACATCGTCTCCTTGAAAGGTTAGCTGAAGAAACACTTCAAGTTTGGAAACCATTGATTCTGTGGGGGTAGATTTAGGTGGCCGGCAGTGACACTTGATGAAACTGGCTGATATCTATTTCATTTAAGGGTCTGGTGAAGAGTGTTTAGTTCTTCCAGTTATGTGTCATCAAAGCAAAATCTTCCTAGCTTGATTAAATAGGGTCTGTAGTAACCCACGTTTATACTGGATGGATGCAAAGCTATTGAAATTCAGGTATTGGCTCATCCATGTTCCTTTTCAATAGACTGCTCTTTGGATGATGGTGCCATCCTCTCGACATTGGATTATGATGTCTAAGAATAAGGTGTCATTATGTTCATGGTCAATTAGCAAGGAACTGTTCTTTGTGGGTTTGGTTCATGATGGAGGTTGCACCGACAGGTGATGCCTGGTACACATGGTACAGTTTATGATAACAACCGACCTATGGCAACTGACCAGGAAAGAGGAGAGGCTTTTCTTGCTCAATTTCTAAAACAGAAACAGGACAAAGCTGTTAGGGATATAGTCAGAGAAGCGTTGTCACAGGTCACTAGGGACGAACGAACGAACAAACTATTTTCAAAGGGTTAAGAAATAGGCATGCAGGCCCATCTAACATTCTGTCCTTCTATCACTCTCTTTCATACATTATTTCATTCACACATCATCTAAGGCTAACAGAGAAAAGCAACAATATAAAAGATATGCATTATAAAGGCATGGGCAAAATGCGAACATCAATACTACACGACTTAGTAATATTAGCTAATGGTGTGACACTTGTTATTAGCCATTTGGAATATACTGGCCTACCAAAATGGGACTGGCTGTTATACTAGGGTTTTGTTATTATTTGTATTATTAAGGGGGAAGGTAATCCGTACTGAGATAAGTGTTCAAATAATTTGCGATTATATGTATAGGGATTGGTGATGTATTTGATTTCTAGTGGAAGATTGTTCCACAGCTGAGTTGCAGAGTAAGTTAAGCTTGTTTTGTATAAGTCAATCCTAGGCTATGGAATGTGTAATATATTTAATCGTTTACTGTGTCTAGCATTATATTTAAACAATGGCCAAAGGTAATTTGGGGCATTCCGATGTAAGACTGTGAATTAGTATAGCCTTATTGAAAAGCAGGCGTTTGCGGAGTGGTAGTAACTGAAGGCGTTTATGCAGGCTAGGATTGTCAGATAAATGTTTGCTATAAATTAGACTCATGGCCCGTTTTTGGAGTGAGTAAAGTCGCTTGGTGCTTGAATTAGAACAACCGTCCCAGATTGTAGAGCAGTAGTCAAAATGTGTCTGTGTATAAGAAGTATAGAATATTTTCCTTGTGTCCCCATCAAGGAAATTTTTGATTTTGGCGAGTTGGTAGACTTTTTTCGCTGTTTGTTTAGTGGGCGATTGAACGTGGGAATTAAAGGTTAGGTTTCTATCAATGATTAGGCCTAATGTTTTGTGCTCCATTACACTTTCTACTGGCATGTTATGAAGTTGAAGTGATGTGTGTGAGTTTAGAGTTTGAAGTCGTCTGGTTGTTAATAACATTGATTTTGTTTTAGTGATGTTAATTTGCATTTGGATTTGCATAGCTCCACCTAACTACATTATTTAATTCTTGTTGCAAAGATTACTCCAGCAAAATAGTTTTCAGCGTTTGAATACACTGTACAGTCGTCTGCAAATAGATCGCAGGACGGCGAAAAATGCAAAGGTAGATCGTTAATATATATGGCAAATAACAGAGGGCCAAGAATAGAGCCTTGCGGTACTCCAATATTGAAGGTAGTGGTTTGAGACAGAGACATTATGTGATACTACTTGCTTTCTGTTTGATAGAAAAGATGTTATTAGAGTGACTACATTAGGGCCAATTTTCATTGTCTAAAGTTTTTTAATTAAAATAACATGGTCTATCACAGTGGTTCTCAACCGGTGGGGATTTTTTAGGGTTTCCAGGGGGGGAATGAAGATTATTTCAAGATCGCGTTAATAAAAGAACCGATTGCTTGATATTGTTTTTCCCTTCATACTTTACGGTTCTGTAGGTCTCACCCCTTCTAAAATTCATTTTATAAAGTAAGTAGACCCACAAATCACGTTTTATGTGGACATCTAAACTTATTTTGGTATATGCTTCCATTATTACGTATACTGTGTAGGGGCAGGAAAGGGGGGGGGGGGAATGTTTAGGTAGGAAATACGAAAAGGGGGGGGGGGGGGAAATGGCATTCTGAAAATATGGTGAAGGGGGGCACGGGCCAAATTTTTAGGTAGGAAATACGAAGGGGGGGGGGGGGTGACGTTCTGAAAATATGGTGATGGGGGGCACGGGCCAAATTTTTAGGTAGCAAATACGAAAGGGGGGATGACGTTCTGAAAATATGATGAAGGGGGGCACGGGCCAAAAAAGGTTGAGAACAACTGGTCTATCATATCAAATGCTTTACTGAAATCAATAAACACAGTTCCACATAGACTATTGTTGTTTATATTCTAGTGCCAATTTTCTATCGTGTTTGATAGGGCCGTACGGCAAGAATATTTTGGTCGAAATCCTGATTGACTGTCAACACTAAGCTTGTTGCGAACTAAATACTGTAATGTTACTTTATGGATGTGTTTTTCTAGTGGTTTAGATAGTGATAATAGTAAGGAAATCGGTCTGTAATTGTTCGGGAGACCATTGTCCAATGAACCAGATTTAACTCTTTCACTACCAAAAAAAAATTGGGTCCTGACCAAACAGAAATTCATGGCAGAAGATTGGAAGTAGGGGTGTGTCACAATAATACTTTTAAAATGGTTAAAATGATAGCAGATCAATTGTATTACATATCAAATTAAAGAGGATTGCACAAGGAACATGACAGTGTTAATAATTAATTGATAGGTTACAAATATGACAATAATGAGAGGTTTAATCATAACAACTGAAATTACAGAGGTAAAAATTATTTTAAAAATTGCACTTATAAGGTGTTTTCTATACTCCTCTACTGCTAATCATGTTTAATTTACTGAATAATGAAACAAACACCACTTGTCTTCAACAATATAAACAGAATTGCTCATTAAAATTACCCAAAAGGAAGTTTTGCTGCATATTCTGAACCATGTCTTTTTCACACAAAATGGAAAAAAAATAATGGCAGAAAACTGGAAGTAGGGGTGTGTCACAATAATGTTATGAAAATGGTTAAAATTGTAGCAGAAATGTATTATATATCAAAATAAAGGGGATTGCACAAGGAATATGTTGGTATTGGTAATATTGCTATAGGTTGTAAATATAATAAAAATAATAATATAATTTGTAAAATAATTTGACAAAAAGAGGTAAAGATGATGAGAACATTACACTTATAAGGTGTTTTCTATACTGCTCTACTGCTAATCATGTTTAATTTACTGAATAATGAAACAAACACCACTTGCCTTCAACAATATAAACAGAATTGCTCATTAAAATTACCCAAAAGGAAGTTTTGCTGCATATTATGAACCATGTCTTTTTCACACAAAATGGAAAAAATAATGGCAGAAAACTTGAAGTAGGGGTATGTCACAATAATGTTATGAAAATGGTTAAAATTTTAGCAGAAATGTTGTATTATATATCAAAATAAAGGGGATTGCACAAGGAATATGTTGGAATTGGTATTATTGCTATATGTTGTAAATATAATAAAAATAATAATATAATTTGTAAAATAATTTGACAAAAAGAGGTAAAAATGATGAAAACATTGCACTTACCAAGGGGCGTTGTTATCATGATCACTGCTAATCCTGTTGAATTTACTGAACAAACGCCACTTTTCTATAATATAAACACAATTGCTCCCAATAAATCATCCGAAAAGAAGTTTTGCTGCAGATTCTGAAGCATGTCTTTTCCAGAAATAAATTAGGATAACACTTGGCAGATTTACATTTAATTACAATTAATATTTACACATGTCTGTTTATTTTTATTTACAATACGTGGCAGTCTATTTGTGATAGGCTGCAAAGCAAACTTTGGGGCATAAGTGTGGTCTATTAGTGCAGCCGGAGCAAACAAAAGATGATCTGTGTCGTTTAGTTTTAGTTCTATTGACACCGACAAATTCTATTAAATGCTTGGCTCCTGTCACTCTTTCAACATAATTTCCTGTAACAGACTTTTTGAAATTCTTTGGCAGGCAGAGTGTCAAACTTTCAGGAATAATCTGAGCTGCTTCGCGATGTGCACTTTCAAGTAAACTTTGCTTGAAATCCTTCAATGAGTTTTTTTCTCTTTCTCTGTTTGGCATATGGAATGTAGGATGTGTGCATTGATCTGTGCAATTTCAAAGATCCAGTAGTAGATCTTCTTCCACCACTTAATGGTTTTCCTATCATGGATATTGTAATATCCAACCATTTGGTCCATTCTGTCGCAGCCATTCATTGCCAAGTTATATTCATGGATCATATTCGGCTTGCTGAGCGGTTTCCTCATTCCGCTCTCAACAGTTCCAACTAGACATGGTAGAGACAAAAATGAATGGTTTTTTAGCTTTTTAATCTCTCCATGCCACACACAATATTCTATCTCCTTCAAGAAACCACTTCATCTCTTGATGCTGCAGTCGCAAATGCTTCAACTCTGGAGGGAAGCCTACTTTGCTGACATTCAGTGTCCCTGTATAATTGAAATTGTTGGAATGCAGATAATCAATCAGAGCTTTCGAAGTGTAGAATCTGTCAGCAAAGATGTGATGGCCAGCTCCGAGAACATTCAGTAGTGTGGCAAACACTTTCATTGGATGAGCAGTTGTGGGATCTAAATTCAGACTGTATTCGGTGTTTCTTCCATAGTAAATTGTTTAACCCTTTACAGGGTGGAACGGCCATTTCCGTCCGATACCGTAAACGGGCGAAACGTCCCAAAACGTTCGATACTATTATGCATTGTAAAAACGCGATCTCTCGGCTTTCCGATGGCTACTTTCGCCGATAGCTTGACAACGTGGCCGCCATTTGTAAACGCCTACTATGAATTTGAACGGTCTTTTACGGACATTTTTTGATAGTTTTCGGGGTTTTTACGCTGTTTTTCAAAACGGATTTCGGCGATTCTTCAAGTGATAGCCGAGATTTCGCTAGATTCAATTTAAGTGACATTAAAGGGCACGAAGTTGCCTATTAATCGGAGCTAGATATCAGTGCAAAGCGTTACTTTGCATTAGCAGTCTGAGTCGGACTTTAAAGAAAGTTATTATGATTCTGAAAATGTGTTTGTAAATTGCTGTATAGATGACAGAAAATCACAAACAACATGCTGTATTTCGTAAATATTTGTGTTCATATACAGATTACCGACAACAATCACAGTAACATATTCTGCATGCTTTTCCCTTCATTGTGTTGTTTATTTAACTAAAATCGGTTGACTAACACCTTATTTGTGATGTTTTTACTAACGTGACCTGAAATTTTACCGAACCTGAAAAAATCTTGCCCGTTCAGGGCTAAAAACGGACAAGCGTCTGCCCTGTAAAGGGTGTTAATTCACCACATAGCCAGTCACAGAATTACAAAGGCCAAATGTTTTGATGTGGTACTTGTGAGGCTTTGTTGCATTGTATGTATTGTCTGTGCTGAAATCTGCCCTTCCACCCAATAATCATTTCATCAATGGACACATTTTCAAATGGGTAAAATGCTTCCTGGAATTTCTTCAGAATCATGTCAACAAGAGGATCAATTTATTTTTGCACCTGCTGCCTCTGGTTCACATACGTGAAACATGGTGTGATAAATAGATTCAAATTGATTCCTGGGAAACATAGTGGCATACCAAGGAGTATATAAATGTGCACTAGTACTCCAATAGTCTTTGATACATGGTCTTGGATCAAGTCCAATAGCAATAATGACAGACGTAAACTTCAGCCATTTGTGCTTCGTGAGTGGGGTCCAGGATAACAGACTAGAATGTTTTCTTTTAGGAGTGTTCTGCATTAACATCTTTTCTGCATATTAGTTTACATTTTTAATTAAACAATCCACTACGTCATCATCAAAAAACACTTTGACAAAATCCATAGGTGTTTGAAGTTGATAAAGTACACAGTTGACGTGAAACCTTCGAGGACGAAACTCAAATTTTCGGTTTTGTTTTGATTAACGCTACTTTAAAACTTAAAAATTTCCAAGAATCAATGTTGGCAAATGTTTGACCACACAATGATGATATAGATATGTTCCGGCTGTGTGAATTTTCAGTTTAATGTCACTTAAAATTCCGAAATGGAGCAGAAATGTATCAAATAAACCACTGATCATTCTGTGGCGATAGAATACCCAATACTGATTGTCATTAGCGGTATGTCGGAAAGAATATCACGGGAGCATCTGCTCTCACAAAACGATGTCAGTAAAGATAAGTTGCAAGGAGAATTAGGTATTGAAGCCTTCAACTGGTCTATGTCACTTTGAAACATATTATTGAATTGGTCGCATGTAATATGATTTGATGGTAAAGAATTTCGGAAGTTATATTTGTTTGTCAAGGTGTTAATTGCCTTCCATATATCCTTACTATTTGTTTTATCCATTACTAAGTTCTTAAAGTAATATTTCTTTTCCCGTCAAATTGTATATTGAACTTTTGTTTCTAAGAGTACGGTATGTGCTGAGATCCCGCTTTTTATGCGCTTTATCTCTGTCTCTCATTGTTTCAAGTATTTCCTGGGTGATCCAGGGTGGTTTGACGTGGTGTTTGACTCGAACTTCCTTGATTAGCACACGTCTGTCAAAAACATCAATAAAGGTTTTCATCCAGAATTCCAGAACATCATCCGGGTCAGGAAGTTGATAGACATCGTCTAGAGGTGAACTGAGCAAGTCCTGTAAAAATGCGTTTTGGTTGAAATTTTTATAACTTCTATATTTTACACTTATGTGTTCATGTTTAGGAGTTTTAATTCCTTTTTTAGACCACGTCCAGCATATTGGGTAGTGATCGCTCATTGCACAATTGGGTACAGTGCATTCTATGATGTTGTCTGAGCAAGTTACGTAAATGTGATCTATGAGTTTTGAAAATGATTTTTTCACTCTAGTACCTTGTTGTACTGTTTGTTGGAAACTGTATGATGCAATTATATTTCCCCATATTATGTTGGATTTGTTGGTGTCAATGTTAAAGTCTCCGAGTAGTATAATTTCCTTCCCGGAAGCGGAAACCACATCCATCATGGTAGTACCAGACGTGTCCAGCACTCGGATTTCGATAGAGGTAGCCAATTATCAGGGGTGTGCGGTTTTGAAGGTTTAGCTCTAACCAAATACATTCTATTTCGCAAGTTTCAAAGTCTAGCCTACGGTGAACATTTAGTAAATTAGAAACATAGGCTACTATGCCTGTCTCTTGTTTCCTACAGGGATCCCTTCGAAAAACTTTGTACCCTTTAATAGACATGTCCTCATCTGAAATGTTTTCATTTAGTCTACTCTCACTAAGGCCGAATAAATGAAAATTTTGATTAAGAATAGAAGATAACTCTGGCAGCTGCGGGCTTTTGTTGATCGGGTTAACCTTCCCGGGGGTTTCTTATGGCATTTCACTCTCACTGTTGTGGTGTTATCCCCCATCCCAGCTGGCCCATATAGAACAGCCAAAGACATCCTGGTTAGCGCTCAAGGGAAGGCAAGGGCAGACCATGGGCATTCCCCGCCATCCAAGGAGGCTTCCATACTTGCAGAGCCGACAAACAGCGCTCTGGTACTGGGCTCACCCAAGGAATTGTCACATCCTGCATATGGCTGCTTAGCCTCACTTCCGTATATTGGGCCTTCCGTTCACCATTGGCTGTTCCTCCGGAAACCAGAAGAAATCTGTCTGCAGATGACATCCACACAGTGAGCTTTCGATTCAGACTTTCCACGTAATGGATTTGCTATCCAAGCAATATTCCATTTCATGCCTCTGGGGTGCTTTTGTAACCGACATACCTGTGGTATGAAGTGCGGCAGTCTAAATACTTCTTCATGCACCTTTAGATGTCAACCTGAATGTAGTTAAAGTAAGCTGATCCATCTATATATGCATGGGTCCAATTGCTGCTTGGGTAATGTTCTTTTATGTAGTTGAGGGTTATTTTTCTTCTTTCGGTTTCATTCTGAGTGTTCTTTTTCTCAATACCAGGAATGTTTTCTATCATCTCAGGCAGTTGCTGCTGTCTCCAAGCTGGGAACTTGTGTGCATTGTAAATGGGTTTAACCCTTTACAGGGCAGACGCTTGTCCGTTTTGTAGCCCTGAACGGGCAAGATTTTTTCAGGTTTGGTAAAATTTTGGGTCGCGTTAGTAAAAACATCACAAATAAGATTTTAGTCAACCGATTTTAGTTAAATAAACAACACAATGAAGGGAAAAGCATGCAGAATATGTTACTCACGTGATTATTGTTGGTAATCCATATATGAACACAAATATTTACGAAATACAGCATGTTGTTTGTGATTTTCCGTCATCTATACAGCAATTTACAAACATTTTCAGAATCATAATCACTTTCTTTAAAGTCCGACTCAGACTGCTAATGCAAAGTAACGCTTTGCACTGATATCTAGCTCCAATTAATAGTCAACTTCGCGTCCTTTAATGTCATTTAAATAGAACCTAGCGAAATCTCGGCTATCACTTGAAGAATCACCGAAATCCATTTTGAAAAACAGCGTAAAAATCCCGAAAACTATCCAAAAAGTCCGTAAAGTCCGTTCAAATTCATAATAGCGCGTTTACAAATGGCGGCCACGTTGTCAAGCTGTCTGCGAAAGCAACAGTAGCCGTCGGAAGTGTCGGAAAGCCGAGAGATCGCGTTTTTACAATGCATAATAGTATCGGACGTAAAGGGCCGCTCCGCTCGTTTAAGCCATCGGCCGCTCTGCCCTGTAAAGGGTTAACTGTTGATATGTTAAGTATGGGATCTGCCCTAATCTTTCGTTTTGCAGTTTCTACAAAGTTGCCACGCTTCAGTCTTCCCTTTCCAAAACCATTAATCCTTTTATACATAATGTGGTCTGTCAATCTTTTGAAATTTTCTGCTTGTTGCTGGGCTCTGCTGTCTCTTCTATCCTGCATTGGTTGTAAACAAGTGATCTTTTCTAGTTTATTAATAGGTGTCTTCAGGGTTCCAGTTATGCTAGCTTGCTTGTGTTCGTTGGCTTGAGCTCCAACACGAAGTCCTGTATGAAGGCATCCTGTTGTCCAACATCAGTGTGGTTTCATACAGGACCTGAGGTTTGCGTGAGTATCCGTTGTCCCATGTCTGGCTTATTGGTGTGCAGACTGGTGGTCCCTCGCCGTACAGGCAGACACTCTCCGACTTCGCAGGAATCGGCGATCCTACTGACTTTAGCCAGGACCCCGAAGGGACCTGTTGCCCAGGACACTCGATGAGGACGTGTCAATAGGTCTTGGCCAGTATATAACCCGGCCCTGGTGCCTTGGAAACACCTCTGTGTCCCGCTTCCAGTTATTCGCATTCCTTGATTTTGGACTCTACTTATTTTGTTAACGTTTGATTTAGCTGCTGTTGCCCAAGCTGCAATGCCATATTCCAGTACTCGCCTCACCCATCCAGTATATAACTTCTTGAGAACTTTCTCATCTGCTCCCGTTGTACCAGCAAGATTTTTCATGATTGCCATTCTTTGCCTTGCTCTTGTTCGATTTTTCTCAACCTGTGTCTTCCATGTCAGGCGACGATCAAAGGTGACTCCTAGTTTGGATTTTTTTCATGGCGCAATATTTTTCCATTCAATACCAGCTTAGGTTGCTGAGTTTTATTTGAGAGGGAGAACAAGGTGCATGTTGTTTTCTCCTCACTTATCTTCACTAGCCATGATTTTGACCAGTCCTCTAGCGCTAATAAGGCTTGCTGTATTCTGCTGTTAGCTGTACTAATATATTCTTCAGATGTCCATATGGCTAGGTCATCTGCAAAGGAGGATGTGTGTACTCTGGCTGGAAAATTTTCCGTGATGTCATTTATATATGCTAGGAATAATGTTGTTGAAAGAACTCCTCCTTGGGGGACACCTTGCTCCAACAGCATCATTTTGCTGGTTTGTCCTTTTGTTCTATCAGTTCTGTTCTCAAGGTAGTGGCTGATCCATTTATACATTTTCCCACAAACATGCATTTTTTGCAGTTTTACTTTCAGTCCTTCCTTCCATACTTTATCAAATGCTTTTTCTAAATCTATCCAGACCGCTAGTGTGTGTTTTTTCTCTTGGAAGGCATACTCTATTTCCTGAGCTATATAGGTTATTTGATCTTCAGTGGATCTGTACTTTCTGAACTTTTGCATTTGATGTCTATAAGAGCTTCCAGGATAAACAAGAGACAGTGGCAGTAGCTCTTGACCTGGAGGATGCATATAACAGGGTCAGGTATGATCAGTTGATATACACTCTGTTGGACATGGAGGTCTGCCCTTGGCTTGTCAGATGGGTAGTGGCAGTCTTTTATGAGTGTAAAATTGCACTACGCATGGGTTCCTGAACTTCTGACCACTGTACTATTACATCTGGGCTGCCACAGGGATCAGCCATGTCCCCAGTACTCTTTAATGTCTACACCAGCTAAGTCGCTGCTATTGAGCCCACAGGTATTGGTAGAATCTTGACATTTGCAGATTATGTGCTGGTGTACACACAGGAAAGAAACAGGGACAGCTTGGCTGCAGACTGACAGATGGCAGCAAACAGGGTTGCGGAGTGGTGCGTTATAAACCCAGACAAGGCATTGGTTGTGTCCCAGGTGTGTGATATAGAGACCATCAATTGTGAAAAAGAGTGAGTTAAAGTACCGGATGAGATGTCAGACTGGCACTATGTAATAGTAACACTGGAACGTGAGTGCAGAAAATGGGCAGTGGGCCGCATAAAGCCTGACATGCAACAACTGGTCCAGAGTAACATCAAGGTGACATCGTGATCTACACCGATGGGTCAGTAGTGAGAAACAGACGTAGTGGTTGGGATTTAATTGCCAAGAAATGACAAACAGCCAAAATATGCTGGGGTTGAATGTGATGTGATTTCTTGGCAAGTTTACGTTCAGTAGTTTGAACGGCCAGCACTCGTATCATTATATCCCCTCTGCTGTGTGTCCACCATGACGAGGTAGAGGGGCTTGTGCGTCCCAATGACCCCAAGAGCTATGCTGACGGTAGCACAGCTACTGGTAGGGCCACCCATGTCGGACAGGTCAAGGGAGAGGGACCAGACGAAGAGACACACTGCTGCCTTGTAGGTAGACTGGGGACAGTCAAACGCTAGGGAAAGCACCCCGAATACATGCTTGTCGAAATCGGATGTACTGAGCCACAGGCTTGACAAAGCAGTGCAACGTAAAACCTGCTGCCTTGTAGGTAGACTGGGGACAGTCAAAGGCTAGGGAAAGCATCCCAAATAAATGCTTGTCGAAATCGGATGTACTGAGCCACAGGCTTGACAAAGCAGTGCAACGTAACTTAATTCATGATGTCACAAATCAAAATTAATCGTTATGGTGCTAATCCCGTGAAGTCCCATCAGGCGGCGATAGGGCCGGGCCCCCTGCCTCGAGGGGGTCCACCCATGACTACTGGTGGTCACCTTCCCCTGTGCTGTGGAGTCAAGGCACAGAGGAGTAGGTTAAGAGCTATTGACCAAATACCCCGGACACTCAACATACTACAGTGGAATGCCGAAGGAGTTTACAAGAAGAAAGACTCCCTAACACAGCGTCTTCATAAAGATAGAATAGATGTGGCATGCATTCAAGAGACACACCTCAACGCCAATCACAAATTCTCAGTCAGAGGATATCAGGCCACACGTTTCGACCGCGAAGGACACACAGGAGGAGTTCTAATACTTACACGAAATACAATACCTTGCAGCGAAGTATCTGTGATCTCTGACAACCAAACGGAAATTATAGGTGTTGATATAATGATAAAGGACGTGAAAATAAGAATCTACAATCTGTATAGCCCAGCAGATAAGGACCTTACACTCTCAAACATGAAAATAACTGACACAAACTGCATTATTGTCGGAGACTTTAATAGCCATTCAGAAAGATGGGGATACCCAGATACTGACAAAAGAGGAGATGAATTGGAGGACTGGGAAATAGAATCAAATCTCCATCTACTCAACAAAGCGGATGACACACCGAGCTTCTACTCCAGAAGATGGCTTACCACTTCTACTCCAGACTTAGCTTTCTGCACAGGAGACATCCTCCACAAAATCGATCGCCATGTGCTTGACCAATTAGCAGTTAGTGACCACAGACCAATCAAGCATCAAGCTTGTAATGAATATGGAGTATGTTCCACAGGAGCAAAAGCCTTTGCCCCGCTGGAATTACAAGCGAGCAGATTGAGACAGATTTGCCATACTAACAGACAAATATTGTGAAAACATATATACACGATATGGCAACATGAAGCAAATGGTGGAAAGTCTATGCAATGAATACCCTAAAAAAGAAGAAATCACCAGGAAAGGATGGAATCACAAATGAAATGCTAATATGACTAGGCACCAAGGCAAAGAAGAAACTACTAGCAGTCCTAAATAACAGCTGGAAGAGAGGAATAGTCCCACAGGCATGGAAGGAAGCTATACTAATACCAGTCACAAAGAAAGGAAAAGACCTGGAAGAACCAAATGGCTATCGACCTATCAGTCTACTTAGCTGTGTTGGAAAATTAATGGTACGCATTATCAATGGCAGGCTAACATGGCATCTGGAAGAAAACAAACTCTTAACACCACACCAAGCAGGATTCAGAAAGTACAGATCCACTGAAGATCAAATAACCTATATAGCTCAGGAAATAGAGGATGCCTTCCAAGAGAAAAAGCACACACTAGCAGTCTGGATAGATTTAGAAAAAGCATTTGATAAAGTATGGAAGGAAGGACTGAAAGTAAAATTGCAAAAAATGCATGTTTGTGGAAAAATGTATAGATGGATCAGCCACTACCTTGAGAACAGAACTGCCAGGACAAAAGTACAAGGAGAAACAAGCAAAATGATGCTGTTGGAGCAGGGTGTCCCCCAAGTAGGAGTTCTTTCACCAACATAATTCCTAGCATATATAAATGACATCAAAGAAAATTTTCCAGCCAGAGTACACACATCCTCCTTTGCAGATGACCTAGCCATATGGACATCTGAAGAATATATTAGTACAGCTAACAGCAGAATACAGCAAGCCTTATTAGCGCTAGAGGACTGGTCAAAATCATGGCTAGTGAAGATAAGTGAGGAGAAAACAACATGCACAGTGTTCTCCCTCTCAAATAAAACTCAGCAACCTAAGCTGGTATTGAATAGAAAAATATTGCGCCATGAAGAAAATCCAAACTATCTAGGAGTCACCTTTGATCGTCGCCTGACATGGAAGACACAGGTTGAGAGAAATCGAACAAGAGCAAGGCAGAGAATGGCAATCATGAAAAAGCTTGCTGGTACAACGTGGGGAGCAGATGAGAAAGTTCTCAAGAAGTTATATACTGGACGGGTGAGGCCAGTACTGGAATATGGCATTGCAGCTTGGGCAACAGCAGCTAAGTCAAACTTTAACAAAATAAGTAGAGTCCAAAACCAAGGAATGCGAATCATAACTGGAAGCCTGAAGACAACGCCTATTAATGAACTAGAAAAGATCACTTGTTTACAACCAATGCAGGACAGAAGAGATAGCAGAGCCCAGCAACAAGCAGAAAAATTTAGAAGATTGACAGACCACCCTATGTATAACAGGTTTAATGGTTTTGGAATAGGAAGACTGAAGCGTAGCAACTTTGTAGAAACTGCAAAACGAAAGATTAGGGCAGATCCCAAACTTAACATAACAGTCAAGCCCATTTACAATGCACACAACTTCCCAGCTTGGAGACAGCAGCAACTGCCTGAGATGATAGAAAACATTCCTGGTATTGAGAAAAAGAACACTCAGAATGAAACCGAAAGAAGAAAAATAACCCTCAACTACATAAAAGAACATTACCCAAGCAGCAATTGGACCCATGCATATACAGATGGATCAGCCAAAGATTCAATTAAATATGGAGGAGGAGGAATTCTCCTTAATTTAACAAATGGAGTGATAAAAACACAGTCAGTGGCAACTGGAAAATTTTCAAGTAACTTCAAAGCGGAGGTAGAGGCTTTGAAAACTGCAGCAGACATGCTCTTGATGGAGGAAAATAAAGAGAAGCAAATAGCTATCTTCACAGATGCAAAGTCAGCTGTCTCAATACTGAAGAGCAAAAACAGCACAGAACTAGCTGACCTAAGAGCAGCACTCCATGGTCTATGAAAGAAATCCCAAAAAGTTGTAATACAGTGGATCCCATCACACTGCAGTATACCTGGAAATGAAGAGGCTGACAGACTAGCAAAAGAGGGTGGACGATTACCACAGCCTGACATAGACATAACCTATAATGAGGCAAAAAGGTTTATAAACAGCACTTATAGAACCAAACAGGAATCAGAGCATCCAGGCCACCAGAAGGATGATGCATATTACAAACTCGACCGAAGAGAACAAGTAGCAATCTTTAGACTCCGCACAGGACATAACAGGCTGAAACACCACTTGTTCAATAAACTAAAGATAGGAGATACCGATGAATGTAATTGTGGAACTGGTAAAATGACAGCTAAACATTTGCTGCAGGAGTGCCCAATATATGCAGAACAGAGAAAGATATTTTGGCCCACGCCTACTTCATTTGAGGACAAGCTCTATGGAGATATCAACAAGCTCAAGTTGACTACAGCTTACTTTAACTACATTCAGGTTGACATCTAAAGGTGCATGAAGATGTATTTAGACTGCCACACTTCATACCACAGGTATGTCGGTTACAAAAGCGTCCCAGAGGCATGAAATGGAATATTGCTTGGATAGCACATCAATTACGTGAAAAGTCCGAATCGTAAGCTCACTGTGTGGGCTTCATAAAAGGTGGAAAAAGTGTCCTAGTGGCACGAAATGGAATATTGCTTGGATAGCAAATTCATTATGTGGAAAGTCTTAATCGAAAGCTCACTGTGTGGATGTCATCTGCAGACTGCATTCTTCTGGTTTCTGGAGGAACAGCCTATGGTGAACGGAAGGCCCAATATACCGAAGTGAGGCTAAGCAGCCATGTGCAGGACGTGACGATTCTTTGGGTGAGCCCAGTACCAGAGCGCTGTGTGATGGCTCTGCAAGTATGGAAGCCTCCTTGGATGGCGGGGAATGCCCATGGTCTGCCCCTGCCTTCCCTTGAGGGTTGACCAGGATGTCTTTGGCTGTTCTATATGGGCCAGCTAGGATGGGGGATAACACCACAAAAGTGAGATTCAAACGTCCTAAGAAACCCCCGGGAAGGTTAACCCGGTCAACAAATGCCCGCAGAAGTCGATGTGTCGGCCTAACGGCGCAAGAACGCAGCCCTGCTGTAAATAGGCACAACGCAGTCACATCCGGAAAAAAAAATCTGGATGAACGCAGCAGAAGAAGAAGTATCATTATATGAAGACCAGTGCAAGTCTGTCTGCTTCCAAATTGCCAGAAGCTCCGTTTTGAATGCAGTATTCAGGATCACCAATTGCATATGTAACCACTTCGCCACAGAGTCCAGCAGTGGTATAGAACCAGATCTTTAATATCCGATGATCTTTGTTCTAATTGCCCATAAAGATGTCCGCTAGACTGTCCAGTCCACCTATTTGGCAATAATATTTTTAAAGAAAATTGAATTTAATATTAGATGTGCGCAGTAGCAGTAGTCTCTTGAGTTTGGATGTTGGTAGACCTAACTTCATTTTCTTCTCTTTTATATGATCACAGATTTCACCCAGGGGAACGTTGGTCAAAAGAGAGGCAATGTCCACTGATGCCATGCACTTTTGTTTAAGATCAATGGTGTCCAGTAGTTCGAAAGATCAAATGAATCTTTTAGTATTAAGGGGTTGAATTATTGTCACACTGGTTTAAGAATTTCAGCAAGCCATTTAGCCATCCTGTGTTAAGCAGAATTGACTATCGATAAAATAGGACTAAGTGGTACCCCACGCTTGTGCAATTTAGGAAGGCCATAAAGATGGAGTCTTTTTAGCCCCATAGGGTCAGTAGCTGCAGTCACCTCAATGGGACGCAGAGGTGTTTCCAAGGCACCAGGGCTGGGTTCTATACTGGCCAAGACCTATTGATGCGTCCTCGCTGAGCGTCCTGGGCAACAGGTCCCTTTGGGGTCCTGGCTAAAGTCAGTAGGATCATTGATTCCTCCGAAGTCGGAGAGTGTCTGCCTGCACGGCGAGGACCCACCAGTCTGCACACCAATAAGCCAGACATGGGACAACGGATACTCACGCAAACCACAGGTCCTGTATATCACACTGATGTTGGACAACAGGGTGTCTTCATCCGACATACAGGACTTCGCGCTGGAGTTCACAGCCAGTGAACACAAGCAAGCAAGTAAGTCACCTCACTGATGATTTATTATCTAAAAGTGACTTCGTTTCTTTTCTTACTTTTGCATCCAAGTCCCCCGGTTTTCTGGCTTTTGGATCTAACTGAAATGTTGATGTTCTATATCCACCAATTTGGCTTTGGGCCATCTGATCCAGTCAGTAGAAGATGGAGTTGACTTCGACATTTGTTCAAACAGCATTTCGAAATTGAATCTGCAACTCAACCAGGTTAATATGTTTAGGTGGTATACATAACTTCAGTCCATAAGCAAGAAGTTCAGTTTGTATATTGTTAGTACAGTCGAGGAAAGATTATTCACAAATTTATTGGGGTTGTCAAGGACCGATGCTGTAGTCTTTTCCAAGCTTAATGATTTGTTCAATCGAGCCTTCTCTTTCGTTTTCACATTTCTAATTGTACTCATGCAGAATTTTTGTTATTTGTTAATTTCAGATGGCAATAAAGATCAAGTTTATTGGTGATATCATTCACTAAACTATGAATATGTTATAGATTAGCTAGTTTCAATTGAATATCTTCTATGTGGGTTTTTTTTCTAGATGTCTTAGGTTTTTGCACAGAACTGGTGTCTTTAGGTCACCACACGCTAAGGGAGATCACGAGGAGAGGACCTGAGCACTTATGGCCTGAATGGTCAATGTGCAATAAGGATAACTTGACCATTAACTACTCATTGCTGAAATGAAAACTGCAAAAAATAGCTTGTCCGCTAGTGTCCTGGTGAAGAGAATGAGCAGAAAAAGCAGATCTCCAAAAGATAGGGAGAGAGGGAAGGAAAGAATGAACAGACTATTTTCATAGGATTAAGAATTGGACATGCAGACCCATCTAACATGATTCCCTTCTATCACTCATATAAAGACATAGTACATAAAGAATTAGTAGCAAATAAAATTAGTTAACCAAATAAAAATGTTACCTTAGCCCTATCTGCAGTACTGATCAATCTCTTGCTGACATCAAGACTGATATCTTGACCACTGTAAAATCCCTTTGCCAGAACTGGAGCTCGACTTAAAGTATTGGCTGTTGTTTCTGTACATTGTCTAATGTCCAGATGTGCGCTTGCTACAGACTTCTGTGTATAAACATTAAAATCTGCAAGAAGATTATCAGAAGCTTTTCTCTTCTGGGCTTTCTTTTGTTGCAGCAACTGCTGATGTTGTTTTAATAATTCATTTGCAGTAATACTCTGGACATGAGATGCTTGACTGAGCTTACTACTTGGGGTGCTAGAAGTGGAAACACTTTTTTCTTTGTTTTTCAAGAATGCTACTAAATTCATTGAACCTGGACTAGGAACTGATATCATATCAATGAAAATGTCAGGATTCTCTTGTATTTTCCCATTTTTTTTACTGTCCACTTGATCTGGCTTAATATTGTGTATGCTCATGGTACTAATCCTGCTATGCATATTCACACTCATATTATTCTGTAATTTCTTTAAAGTGACATGTTTTTTGGATGTATTACCACTGTGTGGGATAAAAGTTTGTCCACCATACATGTATGCACAGTCTTTAGAAAATATTTTCTGCTCAAATGACTTAGGTTTCACACCAGCAGGACTGCCATGAAGTTCTAACCTGGCTGCTGACACTTTTCTGTATGCTGTCTGCACATGATAAGCACAGTAATCACCACATTTTTTGTTGATGAATTTACCACACTTATTACCTTTTTTAGTTATTCCAATACACCAACTTAAATCCTTAGACCGCCCCATAATCATTAGCTGACCTGCACTTTTTATTGTAAATGCTGGTTCACTGTTTTTTCTCTCCATGGAATCCATAATTGATGGATTCAGCACTCCAATGACACTACCAATTTCAGTCTTCCACAAGTGTTTATGTACTTCCCCAAACAAGAAGAAACTGACTATATTGTCTAAATCCTCCAGATCACTGAGCCTCCATATAGAGTAGGGCTTGCCTGTACTTGAAGATTTAGAATCCGTTTTGCCTACAATAACTGCAATTGTCACCCAGTCACCTTGAAGGTCTGGAGTTTTGAGTTTCAAGTGTATTTTTGAAACACTTATCATTTTCCGCCCTTCCATTCTCATCTTCATTAATGATGAAGATATCAATGGGTTTACAATTCTGATTTTAGAATAATCTTCTGTAATGAATCGCTCACAGCTTGATGGTTCTGTGGCTGGATTAGCTTCTTCACTTGAAGAGACTTTACAGTGTAATGTGTTTTTATCACCTTTCTGTTTAATTTGTGCAATACATAAGCTATTTCTTTTTCCTGCACCACAATTAATGTCAAAAGGACTTCTAGTCCATGTTTGAGATGTTCCA
The DNA here is from genome assembly GCA_963921405.1 of Cepaea hortensis. NCBI lineage: Eukaryota > Metazoa > Mollusca > Gastropoda > Stylommatophora > Helicidae > Cepaea > Cepaea hortensis. Next base: position 66,775,922 of record OY992882.1, read on the forward strand.
TGACCATTATCTGACATGCTAAACTTTGGCATGTGTGCATCTCTGTTGCTCTGATCTGAATGAAGCAATTTTTTAATATCCTTGCCAGCTTCACTAAGAGTTTGCTTATCTTCACTATCCATTTCCCAATCACTGTCACTGTCACCAAATAAATCCTTCTTCATGTCACCTCGATTTGCCAGCCCCTTTTGCAATGGTGATCTAGTACCATGTACCACTCCTTTCTGAACAGGCTGCAGAGTAGATGAGCTTGTTTTTAACTGTGAAAACAGAAAATCATCATTATCTGATATTAACCTAAAAACTGCACTTGCACTGGTGTCATTACCAATGCTTTCAGATTTACATGCCTCATTTGTCTGAGAACTTAGTAAAGCACTTCCAGCCTTTACACTATCCTTAACAGGAATTTTCTTTTCAATAGCTGGCTCCTTTACACAATTTTGCACACTTGAATATTGAATTGCACCACTTTGATGCTTTACTTGTTGTTCTAGCTTTTTCTGTAACTCTAACATTTTCTTCTGCATTCTCGCCATTTCTTTAACTAATGCTTCAGTTTGTACTGTTCCTGTTTCCATAAGGGTGGCCGATTTTAACACTACTTTATGAGTATTTTGTGTTTTAGAAATACTCTTTGTAACGACAGATGTTTCAGATCTGTGATGTATCGCACTACGTTTGTGTTCATCTGTCACTTTAGCAATTTTGTTTGTAGATACCATACAATGTTTCTTAGAAGCCGAAGTTTGAGTTTTCTTATTCATATCATAAGGTTTTACAGAAACAGCTGACAGACAATTGGATTCTGATATCTCCCCAAAATCAATGTCACTGGCTACTACACTGGCTAAAGCATCAGGCTCCCCTTGGTCTGGAAAAGAAAACAAAATATGAAAAAATTGAGACAGGTTTTAATTCATGAAAAGGTAATGGGTTTGTATATGCCCAAGGTAAAAAAAAAAATATTTTTCCTGCACACAGTGCAACAACTGTCTGGGGAACTAACTACATTCCTCATCCCTAAATAAAACCATTCTAGCAGACACCAACATTGACACAGGATGTATGATTAAAACAAAATATGTAGAGCAACAGATTTCAGGGTTCACATTTCTTAACCACACCAACAATGGGATCTGTAATACACTTGCCTGCTGGCCTGGTTATCAAGGATTCAAATTACCTGGAGTCAGAATGTTCACAGACCACACTCTTCTGGAGTCAAAAATCCCTACAAAAATGGGCAGTAGTAACTGTTGTAGTAGCAGTAGTGATATTTGTAGTAGTTGCTGTAGTAGCAATGTTAGACGTAGAAGTAATCATCGTCTTCACATGCCCAGCCAACTGGTGTAGGCGTTATGACTCTCTACAGATCTGGGTCCATAATGTTCTGGATCAACACTGCTGATGACATTCCTCCATGTCATCGTATCTGCCCATCCAGCATAATTTCTGTCTGCCTTTGCTTTTTTTCACACTGATATTTCCCATCATCAGTCCAAGATGTTAGCAACATTCGTCTCAGCAACCACATCTCCATTGCTTCCAAGTTTTTCCTGATTCATTGCCATACATCAAACCAGGTTCTACCGTGTTTCCCCGAAAATAAGACCAGGTCTTATATTAATTTTAGCTTTAAAAAATGCACTAGGGCTTATTTTTGGGGGATTCTTTTATTTATTTATTTTTTCGATACAAAATTCTACATTTATTCAAATAGTCATATTATCTTCTTCTGGGCCGGTCTCCCTGGCCTAGGTGTTAGCGACTTTCTCCATAATCTCATTTATCCACGCGAGCAAACGCAGCTGCGCTAGAATCTGTAGCGGTTCTCGCCGCACCCGTTACTTACAGGATGTGGGCCGGCCGCTCAAAAAGCAATGGCAAACTACTGAGCATAATCTTGCCAAGAAATCAACAACAGCGGTAAAATGCTGGTGTTGACAACGATGTCCTGTAATAGGATATGCGGGCGAAAATAGGAAGGGAAAAAAATTCTTCTGGAATATCATTATAACTCTCCAAATCCTTAATTCTGGCCTGAATTTCTTGCGACTCCATTTCCTGTAGAACCATTGGTCCCAGTCTTTCATGTCCAGCAATAAAGCTTTCCTTAAATGAGCATTTCTTGTCCTTTGTAACCTGCTCGTAGTACATTGGTAACTGTATTTCACACGAGTGGTGTATTGAATTATGAACCACATTCATTCATTATCAAGTGCGCACCAATGGCGTCTGTACTCCGGCTGGCCATTTGGCAACAAGTCTCTCATTCTAGCTGACGATATTAACTAGGGCATATTTTATGTATAGGTCTTATATTAACAGCATCCTGAAAAAATCTGCTAGGGCTTATTATAGGGGTAGGGTATTATAGGGATAGGTCATTACTCTTTTCATTATATTCAATAATAGTAACTTATTGCAGAATATACATTTCATCTTGTGAAATGCAGCTTTTGCTTGATTTATTCTGCTCTTAATTTCCATTATGCAATATCCATCTGCCGATCTCCCTGGTCTAGGGGTTACACGACTTTCTCTGTACTCCTGTATACTCTCGTGAGTAACGTGATGTGAGCGAGAATTGGTAGCGGTTCTCTCCATGTCGGTAACTTATGGGGTATGTGAGCCAGCCGCTCAGAAAACAATGGCAAACTACTGAGCGTAATCTTGCCAAGAAATCAACAATCAGCTGAAAGATGCTGATGTTGACAGCAATGCCCTGTAAAGGATATGCGGGGTGGGGGAGGGGGGAGTCCATCTGATATAATCACCACTAGGTATTTAAATCTTTCAGCTTGGTTAAGTATTCTCCCTTCTATTGTTATATATAACATTTTGGTGTTAACTTTTTCTATAATAATTTATGTTAACTTGATAGTCAAGGAAAGTCTCCCCCCCCCCCCCCCCCCCCCCCCAGTTATCACAATATCTAAAAGTTGTAGATCTGTATCTTCCAACATCAATACTGTGTCATCTGCACAGCATAGGTTATTTATATTATAACCTCCAACTCATATTCCTGGCCTCCCCTTTGATCTCCCCGATTATATTTTCGCTATAAAGAGAGAATAGATCTAGCAACAAAACAGATGCTTTTTTAAAAACTTGGTTGTTTTTTTTTTAAATACAAATTATTGTATATATCATCTCATTCCTCTTTTACCTTGCGGTGTTGAGGTGAAGCATAAATGGCAGGAGAGTACCTGTTTATGGGCTTCATATATTGAGATTCCCATGGACTGTTATTTTGTCTGTCCTTCGTTTACATGGGACTTCCTCTTCTTCTGGTCCCATTTGGTCACTAATATATCACTAGGAGTATATTCACTGTTGTAAATAACATTCAGTATTTTAGTTAAAATTCTTACTCCAAATTCTCCCAGTACTTCTAATTCTTCTATGATTCCAGCTGGCCCAGGTGTTTTTCTTTTCCTCATATATTTGATAACATCAATGATTTCCTCCTTTAGAATAGGCGGACCTTCCAAATTACTTGTTTCTGTTAATTCTACTCTTTTCCCATCATATAGCTCTATTGTTTATTCATTCCATCTCTATATTAAAGCAACTTCTTCCAATAATATTTTTTTGTTATTTTTTTTATTCGAAGCATCCTGTGCTTACTCATAATTTTCTTCCTGTCAATTCACTAATTTGTCTGGACATATTTTTTTTTTAATCTTTACTAGAATTTTGTTGCGCTGCTTGTTTAACCAATTTTCTCTTGCCTTTCCATGTTTATCTCTTATTTCTTTATTTATCATATCATATTTTTGTTTGCTATTTTTACTTTATTATCTAATTTCTTTTGTTCACCAACTTTAAGAATTCAGTCATCCATTTTTTTCGAGTTTTTTTTTTTTGGTATTCTCTCTGGTAATATCTCTGTTTGTTTGATGAATGAAGTCCCTTAACATTTCTATTGTTTATTTATACTCTGTATTTTAGTTATTGCCGGTCTCCCTGGTCTAGAGGTTACACGACTTTCTCCGTAATCTCGTATACTCTCGTAAGTAATGTGACGCGCGAGAATCGGTAGCGGTTCTCTCCACGTCGGTAACTTGCAGGGTATGTGAGCCGGTCACTCAGAAAGCAATGGCAAACTACTGAGCGTAATCTTGCCAAGAAATCAAATCAGCTGAAAGATGCTGATGTTGACTGTGATGTCCTGTAAAGGATATGCGAACAAACAAACAAAAATTTAGTTATTGCATTGTATCTGTTTATCACAATCACTTGTATCGATTTTGAATATCTTTAATGGTTTTTGAACATCTTTATTAAGTCTAAAGTTTTTAACCTCTTTTCCCCCCTCTGTAATAGAAGAAGTATAAAGGAAGCAGTATAACTAGAAATAACCGCTATTAGTTGTAGTAATAGTAGCAACAGCAGATAATCAGATTAGAGAGATGATCGTCAGTTTGGTCCACACTTGGCAGAGGAGGTGGTGGTGGTGGTGGTGGTAGTAGTAGTAGAAGTCTGTTGTGTGTGTAAGAGCATGTGGGAGGAGGGGACGGAGAGGGAAAATGGAGTGAGGTAGGGAGAAGGAGAGAGACAGTGGTAGGAGGAAAGAGACACAGACATAGGGGAAAAGAGAGACAGCCACAGAAAAAGATGAACAGAGAGAAACAATATGTTTAATACATCTTTATATATTGCTATATATATATTTTGCTACTACTGTTGTTATAGCTAAGTTATAAAGGATATGCAACTAGCTTTTGTATCATTAAAACAAAAAAAAATCTTTCTAATCCTGTATGCTCATTTTCCAAAACTAGATGCTTAGTTTCATTATCAAAAGTTGTTCACTGTAGAGACACTATTCATGCTCTCTTTCATATAAGTCTAGAATCTGTCACTCTACAGCACATGCCCAATGCTGTTAATGCCTAACTATGAAGCATGTTGCTCAGTTGGAGGATAGAAATAGACTGTTATAAAAATATCCCAAATAATCAAAAACAGTATTTCACTGTCTCATTTTAGGTTCAATTCGCTTTCATGACTATTGTGTGCCAAGTTTAGAAGAAAAAGCAGCGACTGCAGCTGACCGTTTTAGAGGAACACCTCAGAGACATTAATCAGGGCATTGACAAACCTGTCCCCAACCATTTTAATTCCTCCAACCATAATGGAGTCAACAATGTATGTGTCACTATATTGAAACCTTGCTTCTCCAACAGCTCCATTTGGCTCAAAATTGAATCCCAATTAATCAACTCTCTGGGGTGCATCCATCCAGCAGGTATCAATACTGTTGTGGACGCCACTGTATAACTGTGCCATCTTCTCCAACTGTTTACACTGTCTATTACTATGCTGTCCTTTCTCCCCCCCCCCCCCCCCCCCCAACTCTATTTTTCATATCAGACTGTTCGCATATTTTTGGCGACCTAAATCCTATCTGGCAACCTACTATACTTAAACTCTGCAGCCAAAGAGTGCCTTCGCAATTGACAAAGCCGCCATTTATGCTCCTGCATGGGAACCGGGTAGTTGTGCTTTTTTTTTTTTTTAATTTCGTTGTTTTATCTATCTGTGTTGTCCTGTCCTTGACAAAGATTCTGAGAATCGAAACGTCGGCCGTCCTGTGTGTTGTATTGTACGCATTTGATTTTATTATTCATTTATTGATTGCTTCTGATTTTGGATTTTCACCTGCATTCTGGTATACGATGGATTTCCTTGTAAGGTATGTGCAACGTGTTTGTGTTTAGTATGTTTCTTCTCGCAGGAGCTAAATATACCTATTTGTTTCCAATTCATGTGCCAAATTTAATTTTTGTCCTTTTTCTTCTCTCCATTTTCTCTAAGTTTTTAAAATTCTACATTGCTTTTGCCATTTTCCCATTTCGCTACGACCCCTGAAAAATTGCAATGTGTACATTGCAAAGTACTGGAGAGTTTTGGTCATAGACCACAACTTTATGAAGGGAAAATCCCAACTGCACCTCCCCGCGGTAGAGGATGGAAACACACTACGGTGTGGCTAACACAGCTCTGGGGACCGAGTATCCACCGGAATAAGTGGACAACTCTGCAGCTGAGCAGAGCAGGGCACTCACTTGTCCTTACAGTCGGAAATGGCTGTCAAAGGCAGAGGTAAAAAGACCACCATGTGAATGTGGAAGGCAAGGGGAAACCACCACATTATCTTCCCAAGACTTCATGGCAAAACATATATCAAAGTTAGTGAAGGACGTTAATGGCTGTCTTAGGGCATCCTCGTCCGGTAGGGACAGTCATGAGCCACAGGTGACACCAGACCGTCATCCAGCTACTGATGGCAAAATCTTAACTAAAATAAATAAATTTAGAGTAGGAACATGGAATGTTAGGACATTAAATGAGCTAGGAAAGTTGACCAATGTTCTAAGAGAGATGGATAGAATGAAAATGAATATACTAGGCGTTAGTGAGATGAGATGGAAGGGATCGGGCAAAATTATAGCTGACAATCACACAATAATTTATTCTGGAGGGGATACACATGAAAAAGGTGTAGGAATAATATTAGACGAAAAAACAGCCAAGTCAATTAATGGATACTGGTGTATTTCAGATAGAGTTATTATGGTAAAAATCAAAGGCAAACCAATAGACATAAATATTATACAAGTATATGCACCAACAGCAAGCAGTAGTGAGGAAGAAATACAACACTTTTACGACGAAATAGAAATGGCGATGGCTCAAATTGGATCACAAGAAATAAAGATAATACTTCGTGATTTTAACGCAAAAATAGGAAAGGGAAAAATGGAGGATGTAGTGGGGAATTATGGTTTAGGTACAAGAAATGAAAGAGGGGAAAAGCTAATAGAATGGGCAAATATCAATGATATGATAATTGGAAACACATGGTTTAAGCACCATAAAAGACGACTGTACACATGGATAAGCCCTGATAAGAAAATACGCAACCAAATTGACTACATACTAATTAATAAAAGATTTAGAAATGCTTTAATTAATGTAAAGACAATGCCTGGTGCTGACTGTAATAGTGATCATGTACCACTATGTGGACAAATAAAAGTAAGATTAAAGAGAGGGGGAAAAAAAAAAAAATGGTTAAGAACATGAGACTTAATAAAGAGGTTCTGAAAATAGATAAAGAAATGCAAGAACAATACAGAGTGACTGTGAAAAATAGGTACAATGCAATAACTAAAATACAGAGTATAGATGAACAATGGGAAATGTTAAGGGACTCCATACATCAAACTAGCAAAGAAGTATTACCGGAGAGAGGCAAAATAGCTAAGAAAAAGTGGATGAATGAAGATATCTTAAAATTGATGGACAAAAGAAAACAGAGTAAAAATGACAAACAAGAATACGCTAAGATAAATAAAGAAATAAAAGATAAATGTGGGAAGGCTAAAGAAAGTTGGTTAAACGAGCAATGCAAAAAAATTGAATTAAATTCTATGAAAGATACAAAAAATATGCACAGACAAATCAGTGAGCTTACAGGAAGAAAAATAAGAATAAATACGGGGTGTTTGAAATCAAAAACAGGTAAGATAATATTAGAGGAAGATGCTATAATGAAGAGGTGGAATGAGTATATAAGAGAATTATATGTAGGAGAAAGGGAAGAATTAACAGAAGATAGTAACTTAGAAGGTCCACCTATTCTGAAAGAAGAAGTCGCTGACGCTATGAAACGTATGAAGAAAGGAAAAACAGCTGGGCCAGATGAAATCACAATAGAAGAATTAGAAGTATTGGGAGAATTTGGAGTAGATATATTAACCAAAATGTTGAATGATATTTACAGCAGTGGATATTTACCCAGTGATATGCTGAAATCTGTATTTATAGCTATACCAAAAAGACCAGGAGCAATTGATTGTGAAGATTTTCGTACAATTAACCTTATAAACCATATCACTAAGCTTCTACTCAGAATCATAATGAGAAGAACCAAAAATAAAATAAAAATGGAAATTAGTGAAGAACAGTATGGATTTGTGGAAGGAAAGGGCACAAACAACGCAATTTATACATTACGGACACTAATAGAAAGGTCAATAGAGAAACAGAGAGACATATATTTGTGCTTCATAGATTATACTAAGGCATTTGATAAAGCAAAACATGATGAACTGATTAAAATGTTGGAAGATATCAACATTGATGGAAAAGATTTAAGAATAATAAAGAATGTTTACTGGAACCAAGTAGCAGCAATTAAAATGGGAAATAAAGAGGGTAGTTACGAACAGATAAAGCTAGGAGTACGACAAGGGTGTGTCTTGTCACCAGATCTTTTCTCCCTGTATAGCGAAGTAATAATGAGAGAGATCAAAGAGATGCCAGGAATACTAGTTGGAGGTTATAATATAAATAATATACGCTATGCAGATGACACAGTATTGGTGGCGGATAATTCAACAGACCTACAACAATTATTAGACGTTGTAGTAACAGAGAGTGCAAGGAAAGGACTCTCCTTGAATATCAAGAAAACAGTAACAATGGTAATATCAAAGAAAATGGTGACACCAAAATGTGACATAGAAATAGAAGGGAAAATCCTTAACCAAGTTGATAATTTTAGATACCTAGGGGCATTTATAACATCAGATGGAAGATGTACAACAGAGATTAGGAGCAGGATAGGGCAGGCAAAAGCCGCATTTCAGAAAATGAAGAGTATCTTATGCAATAAGTCACTATCACTGAATGTAAGAAAGAGAGTGCTGAAATGCTATGTAGAACCAGTTTTGCTGTATGGCAGTGAATCTTGGAATGTAAATGAACAAATTAAGAAGAAATTAGAAGCAACAGAGATGTGGTTCCTGAGTCAAATGTTGCGAATTCCTTGGACTGCCAGAGTAACTAACGACGACTGCCTGAAACAGGCTAATGAAACTAGAACATTATATACAACAATAAGACAGAGACAAACAGCTTTCTTCGGTCATGTGATGAGAAGAGAGGCATTGGAGAACATCGTAACAACTGGAAAGATCGAGGGGAAGAGAGGCAGAGGTAGACCAAGAGAAGTGATGCTGGATGGATTGAGACGGTGGCATGGAGGAATATCAGCAGCAGAGTTGATCCAGAAAACCAAAGACCGAGATCTGTGGAGAGCCATGAACGCCTACGCCAGCCGGCATGGCACTTGATGATGATGATGATGTACATTGTTCTGAATTTAAAATATTACAATTTTAAAACTCACCATCATTAATGTTTCCAGCTAAATCATCATCGTCAATTAATGCCTGAAGTGTTTCAAGATCACACAGTTCATCACTGTCCATGGCTACAAACAAAACAATAACAAACAACTTGAAAAGAAATCAAAATGCACAATTACCTTCACTTATATAATAATTTGCAGAGGTAGTAGGGAGAATGACACGACAGTGTTATGGTGTTAACAATGCCCAAAGATTTCTGGGTTCAGGGTATCTATGATTTTCATTTATTCTAAATGCACTTTTCTGGTAGTAATCAAATATAAGAGCCCTTATTAATCCTTCACCCCATAGAGACATACCTATAGAGTTTATGATGCTCTAACATTCAGATTAACATGTATCTCCTCAACACCGATAATAAAGATAAGAGTAGACTGTGTTTAGGGGAATATGAGTGTACTACACAATTATAAAAGAAACAAAACTACAGAAATGTTTGACCGTGACGGACTATTCACACCATATGACAAGCAGTTGTATCCAAATTTAATTAAGAAAACATCAGCATATGATTTAACAACACTTTCTGTAAAGAATGAATTGAAAATGTAATTTTGTTTTAGATCAGAAAGATAGTGAGATTACAAACTTAACAGAAAACTTAACACAATGAATGTCACTAAAAATACAGATTAAGCACATTTTAGTTTCTTTGATAGATGTTCAGAAATTAAGATAGTCAGGTTGGATGGATCATCATCAAAATGTTCTGTAGTGACTTGCATGTGTATGTTGAAGCCTCAACCAGAAATGGGTTTTGATTCACTTGATTGGTATCCACCCTTGAAATAATTCTGACGAATCAGTTATGGTGAGAATGACTGGCACCTTGCCATCTTGTCAGATAATTGTTCCATTGTGCTTAAAACAAGGCATATTAACTACAACCCGTGGCGGTAGACCAATTCATGTGATAAATGTTTGTCTACAATGGATGCATGTGAAAACATGATCATTTCCACCATCAGACGCCTCATTCGCTCGGTCTGTGACCTAACTGCACTCAGATTTTCCTTTGACGTTATTCCATTTCTTTGTACTATAGTAAAGGTCGACCAAAATATCTTTTACCCATCTTAATTCACCAAAAATTATGTCCTTTGGATATTCTACGTCATCCATCCTCCTAATGTGTCATATCCATCTAAGTCTGCGAAGACTGAGCAAGGAACACAATTTCACACAACCCTCTCTTTCCAATATTTCAGTATTCATAATTTTGTCTTGCAACTTAATACCAAGTATTCTGTATTTAGACTGCCACACTTCATACCACAGGTATGTCGGTTACAAAAGCATCCCAGAGGCATGAAATGGAATATTGCTTGGATAGCAAATCCATTAAGTGGAAAGTCTGAATCAAAAGCTCACTGTGTGGGCAACATAAAAGGTGGGAAAAGTGTCCTAGTGGCACGAAATGGAATATTGCTTGGATAGTACATCCATTACGTGGAAACTCCGAATCAAAAGCTCACTGTGTGGGCTTCATAAAAGGTGGAAAAAGTGTCCTAGTGGCACGAAATGGAATATTGCTAGGATAGCAAATCCATTACGTGGAAAGTTCGAATCAAAAGCTCACTGTGTGGGCTTCATAAAAGGTGGAAAAAGTGTCCTAGTGGCACGAAATGGAATATTGCTTGGATAGCAAATCCATTATGTGGAAAGTCTGAATCGAAAGCTCACTGTGTGGATGTCATCTGCAGACTGCATTCTTCTGGTTTCCGGAGGAACAGCCTATGGTGAACGGAAGGCCCAATATACCGAAGTGAGGCTAAGCAGCCATGTGCAGGACGTGATGATTCCTTGGGTGAGCCCAGTACCAGAGCGCTGTGTGATGGCTCTGCAATTATGGAAGCCTCCTTGGATGGCGGGGAATGCCCATGGTCTGCCCCTGCCTTCCCTTGAGGGTTGACCAGGATGTCTTTGGCTGTTCTATATGGGCCAGCTAGGATGGGGGATAACACCACAACAGTGAGATTCAAACGTCCTAAGAAACCCCCGGGAAGGTTAACCCGGTCAACAAATGCCCACAGAAGTTGGATGTGTCGGCCTAACGGCGCAAGAACGCAGCTCTGCTGTAAACAGGCACAACGCAGTCACATCCGGAAAAAAAATTCTGATGAACACAGAAGAAGAAGAAAATACCAAGTATTCTTAGCAGACACTGCATATCTTCTTCTTCTTCTGCATTCATCAGGAGTGTTTTTTTTTTTTCCAGACATAATTGCGGTGTGTCTGGATAGGCACCCTTGGGCCAAAACCCTTAGGTCAACACATATGACTTTAGGTAGAGTGCGTTTTTTTTTTTTTAACCAGGTTAGCATTGCTGGGCACTCACTTTTGTGGTGTCATTCACATCCCAGCTAGTCAAGTCAGAACAGTTGAAGACTTAACGGTCAAGGGACGTGAAAGAACTCTATAATGATACATATAAAGTGTCACAAAACGCCGGTATTCGGCCGTTTGGACTGGTCTAAGGGATATAAACCCTGATATTTGATCAGGTTCCCTTGGCTGTTGCTTGCCCCTTGCTTCAAGATTTTTCTCACCACCACCTTAGCAGTGAACAAAGTTCAGCGACTGACGGTGCATGTCTCACGCGCATGGGTAACTTGCGGGCCCAGTGACACAAAGGAGTTAGTTGCCAGCTGACGTTCACGAAAGGCAGTCGCCTAGTGGTGTGCAGAGAAAGTGTTGTATAGGACGTCAATGCGGTGAGCTCAGAGATGTCTTTGTTAACCTTGAAGGGTTCCGAAATCATCACTAGCAAAGCCAGTGTTTGGCAAGTCGAAGGTACATGTAATTGTGTTTAGTTAATGCAGAGTCGGCTGTCGGCGAAATTAGGTCGACGGTGTCGTGTGATTGCCGCGCGTGAAAATGGGTCAAGTGTGAACTGGTCACTACCCGGTGTGGACCTTGAAAACAACCTTTTGGGCGCGTAGGTGTTATAAATCAAGGGTAATTGATATCCGAGTGGCGCCGGGATTGTTAACAGCCACTTTAGGTTGGGTTAAACAACCTCAGGACAAAAAGACCTTTCTTAGGACTCCCCACTTGACCCAGCATCCTGAAATCAAGCGTCGTTGGAGTCGGCGTGGCTGAGTGGGTGAATCAGTGGGAAACCAGAAGTGGGGTATGTCGACACCTATACTCGGTCGTGTCGTATATTGCTGAACTCGCCCGATCGAGGGGATTCGAATGCACGAGTCGGCAGAAGTGGGAGACAATCTCCCAAAGTCGTAGGTCGAGAGAAACATTGCCGTATCGTGGGGCGACCACTGGCTTTTCTTCTTGGCTTTCCTCCCATCTGTCTATTCCAATTCCAATTTTCAAAAACAAAAATTACAAATTCAGCCTCGTCTAACCTGCTTCATCAGCTGTGGTTATTGTTGAGGTCCGTGGTTTTTGTGGGTTTATTCACCCTGATTCTTGTCTTGTGAGTCCTATCTCGGTGTCGCTTGTCATCCCTGGGGGGAAAGTGGAACCAACAAGCACACCTGTTAATTATCCTTGTCTAGGTTTTCCTCTGCTGGGGGCCCTTTGTCTACACACCCCCCTTTTATTTTTAAAGTCTTTTAATCATTATCTCTCTCTCTCTCTCTTCAACAGACAATACCCCCCTTTCAAGTTCCTTCAGCACATACCTCCACTAACACAGGTTTCGAACAAAATGATAAAACATTTATTGCAGAAAAGTGTCAGTTGAGTGTGCAATGTATGTGTGTGAATATATGTAATGTGATCTATCTTGAATGTGTGACAGAATATACTCTAGGATCAATATCCCAATTGTCATCATTATACAGCCATTCGACTTCACACAGCACAGTTAAGGAAATATCTCACCGGGCTGCTTCTCTCTGACTGATGATCATTTTATTGCCAATCCGTTCGGGAAACCTTTTGAGTAATATATAGTCTCCACTGAATTTTAAGCTAGTTCGTGTTTTTTACTAGTACACATTTGACACTCTGGAATATTTATAGTTCCGGTGACTGTCTGATCAACAATGTTTGATTGCGTTACTTAGGGTTTTCTAGTTTTACACACTATATATCGGCCAGTAAGATAGTCCTTGCATTGATGAATATAAACACTGGTCCAACAATATCGTGTATACACTGAGGATTGTCACTCATGGAAAAACTATAAATGATCGTTTTTTTCTTTCTCTATGGTCTATATTACATAGTTAGAGTGTTTCAGTTTCATTGGGCATCTTAACTCACACTGGTCTGCCCTTCTTGTTAAAACCGGGTCACACTTCATATCCTGTATCACTTCCCCCGAGCATGACCAATTTCTTCTGCTCAGATTGGTAACCACTTTCAATTTCAAGTGTAGGGAACCTTATTTACTAATTCCGGCCTAGAATTACACCACTTTATTCCATAAAGGACAAGTGCGGGTCGACTTTACACAACCTAGACTTAGTGATATATATTCTATTTCGGCACTCAATTAACTCCACACCCGCCAGTTTTAAATGCACTCGTCAACTGATTTGAAAACTGTAATTTCAGTCCACATTTATTGGCTTGAACTACGCCACTTGTTTTTCTCTTAACCCATCAGCCTCTGTTCTCTTTCCGCGTTGTTTGATCTCCATACAGCTGTACTGATCACCGTCTTTAATAAAGACGATCTCCCGTTCCATCGTGTTTCTCCGTTTGATCAAAGGACTCCGTTAACAGTATTTCCACGCGATTCCACTGTTTGATCTTGCTCCGAACTTCCCGGAGATAAACGATGTTTCTGGGCACAGGTGATTCTCCGTTCAGTCCGATATGGACTCTGGTCTTTGAACTTTCCCGGTAGACAATTCTTCCGTTCCCCACGGGACTTCGCTTCCGTGTCCAATACGCACGGCTAGTGTTTAAAGTCACGATCGCTGTCTTTTGAAAATTACAGGACCGTCACTTTTCACATAACTGTTTCTGTCGTTTAATCCATTAGGAGCGACACCTGCCAGCCATCTCACGACATTCGGACTGGTTATGTATCATTTGTGTCTGTGACGTCAGCGGTGAGATCGGTCGGCGGCTATCCTTTGTGCTCGTCTATTCTTGTGGTTTTCTTTGTTGGTGTAGGCTCCTGGCTCGTCTGGCTTGACTGGCTGCAGTCCTTATAAGGACTTTTCGTTATCCCACTCCATGCATCGTAAGCTGGGGGATCGGTCGGCGGCTGTCCTTTGTGAATGTTTCCTCTTGCTGTTTTCTTTGTTGGCGCAGGCTTCTGGCTTGACAGGTTGCAGTCCTTAAAAGGACTTTTTATTTGGTTTTTTTGTCTTCTCAATTGTGAAGTAACTGTAGAAGCCTTTCGATGTGATATGCCTCCTTGCGCTTTCTTTCAGTCCGCTTCCCACGTTTGAGTTCTTGCTGTCTTTTGCTCGCTTCCTCCGAGCTCAGCCATGGGATGATTTCTCAGTCTTCAATGTAGTATTGCCATGCGTATTCTTCTGCGCGTTTTATTTCTGGAAGAATTATTGTGTCTTTGAAGCAGGGCACTGGTTCCCCGTTGAGTTTCTTGTACTTTTTTTTCCCCTCCATGCGCTTTCTGTATTCCTCGCACGTGAGTTCGAAGTGCCTCTTTCTCTCGGGAAACCTTGTTTCTACTTCTGGCTTCGGGACGTCCTCTATGCCAACGTCAGGGTGCTCATCTCGATTTTCTTCTGATGTCTGGTGGGATATTGGCTTCCCTTTGAGTGATTCGGGCGTCGTGTTTGGGCTGCTGGCTTTCGCTTGTGATTCCGGCTCTGTTTCTTGGTTTTCATCCTGCGATTTCTCTGTAGTTTCTTGTTCGGCTTCTGTGGTTTTGTTTCGGAGTATTTCCATTTCAGCTTTCTGTAGTTCTCGCTCTGATTTAATGGTTTGTAGGATCTCTTCATTCTCCTTCTTAATCAGTGCCATATGTTCTACTTCTTGCTTGATGTTTTGCTGTATCTCCTTCATTTCCGCCAATAGTTTTTCGTTGTCGTTATTCGGGGTCGGCGTTAGCAGTGCCTTGACTTGTCTCTTCAACTCGTCTATCTGTTTTTGAAGTTGATCTCTTTCGGCTTGTGCTATACCCGTAGCTGTCTCGCCCCTCTGCATTGCTTCCTTGAATGGAGTCTTTGTGATGATGGCGATCTTTAAGACGTCTCTGTGTCTCTGCAGGTACGGACAGCCCAAGTATCTTGCTCCATGCTTGCCCTGGCAGTTGACGCACTTTCTTTTGTTGTTAGGGGCTCTGAAGTCCGTGTCCAGCTTGGCCAGTGAACACTCCTTGAAGGCGTGGCGATCGGCGCAGTATCTGCATATTTCCATCTCACTGCGACACGTAGCTCTGCTGTGTCCGGCCCTCTGACATCTGGAACATTGCGTGATTCTTGGGATGAATCTCTCTGGTTGCTGCATTCTCTTGTTGAATGATACTGTGGTCGGCATTTCGCTGCCCTCCCATGTCACCACTGCCAAGGTTGTAGGTATCTTGGAGTAGGTGAGGAGCCGCTCCGCCTTCAAGAATCGGATGTGGAGATTTTCTTCCCGTAGCTGCTTCAGGATTTCTTCGTCTGTCAGCTCCACTGGAATCCGCTTGATGACCCATCGGGCTGTTTTTGAGTCGGTGTTTCCAACTCTGGTGTCTTTCTCCTCCTCCTCTGCTGACTTTGTTCTTGACTGTGTTGGGCTGTCACTCTTCTCCCTCGTAGAAGCTTCAGTGAGAGCTGTAGTATCAGGTTCTTTGATGCAGCTAGTCGGTAGGCTCTCCACATTGTTCTTCTTATTGTCGGCTCCCACGCTGCACATCTTGGCAACAGCGTGTTTCTTATTGTTGGACTTTCAACGTGACATTTTCCCGCTGATCAGGCTTCTTGACAGAATAATGCGACTTGACTTGTTAGCGCTCGCAGTGCGAATGGAATGATGAAAAAGCCATCTGTCTTTAAAGTCAGACTCCCGACTGCTAATGCAAAGTAACGCTGATCACCGATATCTAGCTCCGATTAATAGTCAATTTCGTGCCTTTCAATGTCACTTAAAATGAAGCCAGCGAAATCTCCGCTAGTACTTGAAGAATCGTCGAAATCCATTTTGAAATACAAAGCGTAAAACCCACAAAAACTATTTTTAAAATCCGTTCAAATTCAAGGTACATGCTTGCAAATGGCAGCCACGTTGTAAAGCTATCGACGAAACCGAAAGTAGACAATCAGAAGTCTCCATTTTTACAGTGCGTAATAGTCACGGGCACTTTCAGACGACTACCACAGCCTGACATAGACATAACCTATAATGAGGCAAAGAGGTTTATAAAAAGCACTTAGTTGCAATCTTCAGACCCCGCACAGGACATAACATACTGAAATACCACTTGTTCAATAAACTAAAGATAGGAGATACCAATAAATGTAATTGTGGAACTGGTAAAATGACAGCTAAACATTTGCTGCCTAATATATGCAGAACAGAAAGATATTTTGGCCCACACCTGCTTCATTTGAGGAAAAGCTCTATGGAGATACCAACAAGCTCAAGTTGACCGCGGCTTATTGTAACTACATTCAGGTGACATCTAAAGGTGCATGACGACGTACCCAGACTGCCACACTTCATGCCACAGGTATGTCGGTAGCAAAAGCATCCCAGTGGCACGACATGGAATATTGCTTGGATAGCAAATCCATTACGTGGAAAGTCTGAATCGAAAGCTCACTGTGTGGGCACCATCAAACGTGGAAAATGTGTCCTAGTGGCACGAAATGGAATATTGCTTGGATAGCAAATCCATTACGTGGAATGTCTGAATCGAAAGTTCACTGTGTGGATGTCATCTACAGACTGCATTCTTCTGGTTTCCGGAGGAAAAGCCTGTGGTGAACAGAAGGCCCAATATTCGGAAGTGAGCCTAAGCAGCCATGTGCAGGACGTGACGATTCCTTGGATGAGCATAGTACCAGAGTACTATGTCAGCTCTGCAATTATGGAAGCCTCCTTGGATGGCGGGAAATGCCCATGGTCTGCCCCTGCCTTCCCTTGAGGGCTGACCGGGGTGTCTTCGGCTGTTCTAAATGGGCCGCTGGGATGGGGGAATAACACCACAACAATGAGAGTCAAACATCTTACAAAAAACCCGGGAAGGTTAACCTGGTCAACAAATGCCCGCAGAAGTCAGATGTGTCAGCCTAACAGCACAAGAACGCAGCTCTGCAGTAAACAGACACAACGCAATCGCATCCAAACAAAAACTCCAGTTGAACGCAGAAGAAGAACAAGCAAAGAAAGTCGAATAGAGACCCTGGAGATGTGGATATACAGAAGAATATGTCTTATTTCATAGAAACAAAAACAATCAAATAGAGGTTCTAGAAAAACTGGGAATGAAAAGAGTTGATGAAAGAAATAAAATAGAGGCAAGTGAAATATTTCAGCCACGTTAAAAGACAATACTCTCATAAAAACCATACAGGAGGGCAAGGTTGAGGACAAGCGAGCAAGAGGTAGACAATGATACAAGTGGTAAGATAACATGAAGAGATAGACGAACATCAATCTGACAGAATGTACAGTCAGGGCGAGAGACAGACAGTGTTGGAGATCCATTACAACCTTCATTGTGGAGATGGCAACTGATTGATTGACTGGAAACAAGCAGCTGCCATAAAAATTGATAAAGAAGTGGGTCAATTCCAGCCTATCAGGAGAAGTGTGCGACAGGGATGTGTAATGTCTTTATATCTTTTCTCTCTTTGTAGTGAAAATATGAGAAATTTAGAGGATATGAAACGAGTTGCATTCGGTGGACAAAACATCAATAATATAAGATATGCAGATACAGTATTGATTGCTGACAAACAGAATCTACATTTGGTGGATGTGGTTATAATACTAGGTTTGGAATTGAATTGTAAGAAAACACAGATCATGGTCGTCTCCAAGAAGAAAGAAATACCACATTGTAACATCTAAGTGAATGAAAATATTCTTAAACAGGTGAATCCGGTTAACTATCTCGGAATAGTCGTGACATCTGAAGGGAGATGACTTACAGAGATTAGATCAAGAATTGCCATGGCAAAAGTGGCTTTCTGCGAAATGGAAAACAGTTACCAACAAAAAGTAGTCAATTGCAGTGAGAAAGCGCAACTGGCAAGCTTGATAGGAAGAGAGCAAAAGGAGGACAAAGGGATAAATACCTTAATGGTTTGGCAACATGGCATAGTCTGGACAAGAACACAGAACTGATTCGAGACTGGTGACCGTGTGAGATGGCGAACTATGACGTGTCAACATGACGAAGATGCTTGCAGATCTACAAACTGATGGGAAAGTCTTGTAAAAAACATATTGGAAACAACAAGCTGCCATAAAGATTTACAATGAAGTAGGTCAATATCAGCCTGTTTTTTCATAGCCTGATATAGAAAGATCATATGGAATACAAACCACAAGGTTGTTCGAGTTATGGTCAGCTTGCTGAGATGGAGATTTGAATAAGAGCATGATGATGATGATGTGAAAAAACTGCAAGATTTTGACTCTTTAAAGACAGCAGTAAATTTGAAAACTATTAGTTTAATTTTTTATGTATCTTCTCAGGCTGACAGTGGCTTAATTATAGAGCAAATTAATATTATGTTATTCTGAAGCTATCTAACTCATTGATTGTAGGAATTAAGCAGTTTATGTGCATGATTTTAAAATAGTTTTTACATGTCTATATAGTTTTTGGAGCCGAGATAAATACAGAAGTAGTGCTGCCAAGACAGTGGTCTGTGTTTAATTGCCAGATGAGGTATTATTTCTTTAACCGTGGACACATTTATACAGTAAGTTGAGTTTGTATAACCAATTACTGTTATTCTGTATATTATTATACAATTAAAACAGGTAGCTGTTAATTTACACAAAAATGCTTTTATACATATAATCATATATCACATACAATAGCATTTATTTATCTTTTGTATCATATTAACCCTGCAAAGGCAACGGTTACATGGTTCTCACTAAACAACCATATTGTGAAAACAGACCTGCCGGCAGTAAGAATGGATGGGAGCATTCTGAGTAGAACCCAGTCAATGACATATCTTGGCGTGAGGCTTGATCGTAGCCTGTCCTTCAGAGATCATGTCGATTATGTCATAACGAAGGCTCGAAAAGGTTTGGCAGCAATGAAAGTCATGGCAACTGCCAATATCGAGCAAAGACTGCTATTACTTCTGTTCCAAGGACTTGTGCTTTCACGCATCGAGTATGCCTTGGCAATCCTCACTGTCAGCCCTACACAGATTGGAAGACTTGAAAAGGTACAAAACGAAGCCATGCGCATCATTTTGGGCTGCACGAGAGACACCAGCTGTGTAGCAATGAGATACCTCCTTGACTTCCCGACAATGGAACACAGGATCAAGATCTGGAGAGCTCGTGCATACTTAAAAATAAGTGCAGATGAGCAGCACCCTCTGCATGACGCTGTATTCAGAGAAAAGGGTGACAGGCTAAAGAGGGGCAAATCATGGATGGGTCGGGCGGAAGATGTCGTCGGACAGGTCTGCAGTCTTACCAGTATCAACCCCGGCAAGGAATGGGTGCCGGTGCCTCCAGCTTTTAAGTGTACCTTCTCCTGCATTATCACACTCGACAGACGGTGCAGAGAGCAGAACCCTGCCGCTGTCAATGCAGAGGTTAACGCGCTCATCTATGATCACTCAGATAGCCCCGAAGTGCTCATCTATACAGATGGATCTGTTGTAAAGCAGCAGAGAAGTGCGTGGGCATTTACAGCCCGTTCAGCGGGCCGAACCGTTCAAGAATCCAGTGGTGCCCACTCTATGACCACGAGCAGCATGACGATGGAGGTGATGGCAGTTACACAGGCTTTCATATGGCTGGAATCACAGCATTATACCAACGTGTGTGTACTATGTGATTCAATGAGCATGATTCAGAAGGTCGAAGCTGGATCTGTACGTAGACAGTGGACTGAGTCGCTGCGGAAGTCTGTTGTCCGCAAAGTCACCTTCATCTTCGTCCCGGGACATGCGGGAGTCGAGGGAAATGAACGAGCTGATAAATTGGCTGGCACTGCACCCCCTGTAGATGGCCAGCCCATGGATCGTGCCGATGTTATTAACGCCCTTAAAGATATGGCGAGAACAGAGGATTTTGACGCCAGTGATTCCACATCGCTTTCCAGGATGAAAGACCTGGGAGTAAGAATCGGCACAGCCAGACGCGAGAGGTACATCGGGAAAACAAAGCGCCTCGTCAACCAACACAGAACTGGCACTATTAGCCACCGGACGCTGATGCATATGCTGGGGGGAGGATCTGAGCACCTATGGACATGTCCGGAGTGCAACGAAGATACCCCAACTGATAACTAACTAACTAACTAACTTGTAATTTATTGTAATATTGTCATTGTTAACGCTATGATTGCTAAATAAACTTAAATTATTTATTGATATTGCTTTATAAAATAATTTAATGATCTGTAATATGGCTAACTTTAGCGTTTTGTGACTTGTCAACTGCACGGACACTCCTGAATACTGATATAACTCTGTTCCACCCATGCTAGTAGTAGTATTATGTTCAATTAGTCTATTTGCTATAGTATATCCAGAAATGAATGCCATCATTCACGATCAATTATTTTGAAAACTGTCTGTTGCATCGTTATGAAATTTTTCCTGCCGTCTTATATTTACCCCCACCCAAGGAATATGTCTTTGATAGGTCCAAAAGCAGCTTAAATCATCGAAAGCGGCGACATTTCTTTGATGTTTTGGGGAAAATGTAGTGAATACACGCTAACAAACTAGTCTTACAGTAAACCACATTATTTCTGGTAAGGACACAAGTACAAGACGTAGCCAGATTCGTATGGGAGTGGGTGCAATAAAAAAAAAGTAGCTTAAAAGTCGACATGGTCAACTGCATTGCACCGGGTTTTTATCCCATATGGCCCAGTCTCTTTCCGCAGGGCGGAAAGCATCGCACAAAGCATGAACTCTGTAGCTCCAGCTGTCATGGCTCAGATGCAGACAGAAAGAGTTAAACTGCTGAGCAGGTGCATCAGAAGATAGAATCAGAAGAATCTGATAAAGTTGCACATTGTCGCACTTGTGTGAAACAAATGACACGTCATAAGTGCGTATGATGACAACCGAGCGGTTATTGTGAGGCATTCGACGACCAGCTGACACACTGATAAGATATCGTGGCTTGCCAGCACCAGCTCACACTTAGATTACAAGTTTTAGCTTGCCATGATCAACACACACACAGATTAGGAGGCTTAACATTATACCGCCAGCTTTTATGCACAATGGTACATAGTGGAACGCGTAGCTGGATATGCGCCACGCTCAACAACATGAATACGCTCAAGGACGCGAACGGGTCCACCTAACTGACATTGGCCAACAAGGCTGGATCAGGGTGCCGTTGCATTGAAGGCCGGGAGTAGTCGCTTCTGAAAACACCATTACAGTTGACAGCAGACAAACTTAGTCACCAAGTACACAAGCCAGGTATGAAGATGATTTGTTGGTACAGTGTGTGACGAAACGGCAATTCATTTGTGCTTCGTCGGGCGAGATTAAACTTTATTCGGCGCGTCATCAGGGACTTTCCCGGTTATTTATAGATCGGGGATAGTCGAGCGGGATTTTCCATCTGGAAGGTTCGAGAAGCACCTGGAGTCGGATGACCAGGGTTGCTTAGTACAGCACCAACTTCTCGTGCAGCTAGAACCTAGAATTCCAGTGCGGAAAATAGAGTTTGTTGTGGAGTTGAAACGCAATAGTGAAGCACTCATTTCTCGGGCGCATTGTTACGCACGTAGGAGAAATGCGGCAGTCACAGCTCATTCGCTTTCTACATCTCGTGTGAGAAGGTACTGCTTTTGTGTAGCAGTTGAAACATTCCTTCACACTCAACCAAGATGCAGCTGACTGTCGAATTTCACGGCCTACTGGCTTAGACAGTAATTGTAGCTGACTGGACACAGTTCTAGGATTCAGGTACTGACTTTATTAATTAATTTAACGCTGTAAATTGAACATAGAACGCGATCGTTCCGAACTAATTAAATATGCGGTCAACTTGCATCGTTAATGAGAAACCGATCGATAAGCAGGTTGAAAACGAGGGCAGCACACAGCTGTGTGTATCTGTGTTTACAAACCGTCGGGAAACGATGATGTTTGTCAACTGCTTAGCAATAAAAGTCCGTTAAATCGGCATATTGTGTTCAAATGTGATTGATTGATTATAGTGAGTAGTTGCATATACTATGTTTGCTATACTGTAATAGGGAACAGTAAACTGTGGTATAGAATGAACCTAATTTATGTCAGTCTGTAATTACGGTTATCAGAGCGCTGAAATTAGACGGGTAAGTTGGCAGATGGAGAGTTTGTTAGTGAATCACTGATGTGTTAGGGAAATAGAGCACTTAGTGGTTAGCCCTAAGAAGTGATGTAGCTATTTTGTGTGTGAACTAAATAGTGAATTCATTTCGAGGAACGGGGAAATTCATACGAAGGTAAGTTCTTCAGTGGTGTTAGAGAGATATACGATGTTATCACGTATATACTAGGTCATGTTGGGTAATACTTCTATGAATGGTGTACCGACCGCCGAAGTGGTTCGACGCGAGATAACAAGGCGTTACTGTCGCGATGTACACATGCGTTCTTCATTCTTTTCTTTGCTGTCCTGTTCTGTGCATACTTCGTTAGTACGTCAGTGCTGATGTGAGGATAGTATGGAGGAACAAATGGAGGACGAATGAGAATCGGGGACAAATGGGATATGGGAACTGCGTGTGAGTTATGAAAGTATGAGACTGGTAAACCAGACCAGCCATGAAGTTTGGCCAAGGCCAAGGCTAATCCGCTTGGAAAGGCAGAACTGGAGAGAACCTTGAACATGCGGGGAGCATGTTTTTCATAGAAGGACTTCTTGACTCTAAGGAAGAGTCTAACAAGAAGAGTTTCGCTATAGAGTGGGCCGGAGGTCCCACTAGCGAAATGGATTGTGTATATATGTTATATGGTCATGTATTGTTACTATATCCCAAGTGATGGTGCATTGATCGTTGTTTGTTTCTTATTAGAGGTATAATGCAAAGGGGGGGGGGGGTCCAGGGACACCTTACCTTGATATTTAGTTCTTGTTAACTCTAGAACAAATCCAGAATTGACTTTAGCGACAACCTTTATGTGAATAGGGATAGGTGAAACGTTAGATCAGACTCGCCATTCTTGATTCTTAATCTGTATGACAGGCTGTTCACTGAAGGACCAGCTGACATTGGACTGAGGTGTATGCTTTAATACTATCAACATAGAGATGTTGCTCTACTTAGTTGAATAACTAGGTAGTAATACTGAAGGTTGATTAGTTATGGATTTGATGCATATGAGCCAATGTTTGGGGCCGAATACTATCACCGATCGCTCTTACTTTCAGGTGTTGCCTGTTAGAACCAGCCTATTACTAAGTTGTTTGCCGGAAACCACTACGTGATCCATGGCGAAGGGTCACTATACCTATTTACCACGCCTGACTGTGCTACATTCTGCAAGAGGGAGAATCACCATGCAGGACTCATACTCACCATGTGATTCTGGAGCCCTGCAGCAGCACTAGTGGAACTAGATGGTTTGTTTTCTAATTTAGAACTGTGGCTATATTAGACTATATTTCAGCAATGTGTTCGTCTACCTGAGCAATCCTGCCGGGGTATACTGAAGATTGATATAATACGGAAATATGACGACATGCTCGCTCCAGAGAGACTTACCAAGTTGGGGTAGGCGTAGCTCTGGGAGCTCATCAATTCCAAGTCAATGTTTATCCGCCTAACTGTCGGAGACTCTACACATAGATTGGCCTATACCAAGGGGCTGTAACTACGTCGGCACTAGTGTCCGGTCATGATTAGACCCACGCTAGCTTGCATATTGATTTACAAGAACTCGTGATGGTAGACAGGTCAACTCATCCTTGACCTCATGAACATAGTGTGCAGAAGGAGAATTAGTTCTTACCAAACCATTCGAACAACCGAGTCAAAGAAATATTGACAATATGTTCTGTTACCGAGCTCAACCATGTTTCAGGATTTATGTGCCTGACTCTGAGAGAGTCTGAATATGAGTGACTTTGTAGTGTATTGAAATCATCTACAAGAACATTGGTGTATTTCGTTTAACTTTGTTGACATTGTTGCAGTATTGATTCATTGCCCAATCAGGGTTAAGCGCTTCTATGCCGAGACCATTAGATTGGTCATGTGTTACTTCTAGGAACATTAAGAGATCAATTGGGGTCACCTCAAGGAGGAGGGTCTCCCAACCAGGTTGTACTTTGAGAACTGTGTAAGGTGGTCACAGCGACTCATTGGGACAGTGCAGACGAGAAGTTCATCCAGCAGTCTGTGGTCCTGTATAATTCCTCTGACACCTGATCTTAACTCTGGAGACGGAGTGGTCTCCAAAGGTTCCAATCATCAGTCTGGAAGAGAGCCGGGCAAGTGTCGGACCGACTGGACAGAACATCTCCATCAAATCTGCATTACAACCTACTGATGAATATAGTAGCATCTCTAACTCTGATTCTGTCTCTAATCTATCCTCTACTATTGTAAATAGAATTATTCTATCAGGGTGTTCAATTCCTACCTATTTTCTTTAGGGTAGAATAAACTTTGTTTATGTTGACTTATTCTTTTACAGTTATTGAGTGTGGTCTCGGACGATGCCGCAGGGTTCATTGTCCCAAGGGAGAGGGTAGTGAGTGGGGGTCTAGAATCTGGGAGGGGTTTGTAGACATTCTTAAACCATTTGAGGTCAACCGCAGAGAAAACAGTGTATCTACCTGTCCAACCCCTGGGGGTTAGAATACACGGGAGTGCTAAGGACACCTCGGGCTTGGTTAACTCTCAATACCCAAGGTGAACCTGTGACACGGTGCGGGAGTGTCAGATGTGTGAGCGAGCGATCATACCAACGAGCCAGATCTCAGGGCGTCCTCTGAATGCCACCTCATTAGAGCCATAGATCAGACCCCAGTGGTAACCAGAACCCCTCGCCCTGTGACATGGGGGTGCTGTTGTCCGCAGAGAATTAAGGCTGAATATCGTCCAGATTGTCGTATGTCATTGGATCAAGGTTGAAGGACATTACAACCGTTACATGCACTCTAAACACGCTAATGTTACGATTACTCTACAGATGCAGTCAACATACAAATCTTTGTTTGAGAGGATCATGTCGGCCTAAGATGCTGGAGGTCAATTGGCGCATCCTGTTGTTCATTTTTTGTCGTCATCGTGTTAGTCGTCGTCCGTTAGTGTTAACGGCAAGGTCAGTGGCATCTGGAAGCAGTTTTTTATGCTGGAGAGAGCATTGTTACCAGCTTTGATTATCTGAAAATGTTGCACTCATTGTTAGGAGTGTGATTTCATCGTCGCAGTTATACTTACAGCATTGCTCCAATCGTCGCCCCAGCCAGAGAACTCTCTGTTTTCATCGTGATATCCTGATCCTTGGAGCGTGATTTCAAATTTCTTCATCTTTTATTTTAAGAAGCCACCGTTTCGTATCGAGACAGTCGTCGCTCTACCTATGGAGCCACACTGTTGCTAGAGGCTATTGGTGACTGCTGATTTGTCTGAAGATTTTTGTCTGATCCAGTGTTGGTCAAGTCTTCTATATGTCTCCTGTGCTGGATATTATTGTCATCTGAATCAGCAACACTTTGCCACGGTGTTATCCTTTCCACTGAAATCTATTTTTTAGTGCTGTTCAAGCTGTTGATACTGAGCAGAAGATTGCAAGTTTGTCAACGCCTCGTTAGAGCTGAATCAACGCACAATAGTTTGGTTACTTTTGCACAACAACATTGCTCAACCAGATAGCTACACTTTATCACAAATCTGGTTGTGGAATCGTTGCTTGCGAGTATCAGTATTAATAGAGGAGGAGGATCCACCTATGACAGTTCAACATATAATATTTTAGACAAAGACAGACACCTCAGTTTAGCAGACTCATTTAGTTGAGAAATCGTTTGCCACGATTGTCAATGCTGTGGGAAGTTTTTTTTTTGACGGAACACTGAATGCATCTAGCTGAAGAATCATTTATCATACGTGTCAAGACTGTGGAAGATCCCGACTGTTCAGCGTTTTGTCGCAAATACAAACAGGATCGTCTGATGAAGCAATTTGATATCGCTATATGAAGGATCTGAGCTAAGTAAACGTTTGTGGTCTTTCAGTTAGATAGTTAAAGTCCGAATATTGTAATGTTACGCATTTTATTCTTTCCTTATTCTCTCATGTCTTTAGTGATGTCATAGGTGTGTTACACAATATGGTGCGATAGTGCGCTAGACATTATTAGTTTTGGTGCGCATTATTTTATTTGTTTATATAGTGATAATATTTTGCTGTTGCTAATTTCACTTATTTAAAGGACTTTAACTCTGGTTATATTTATTGTGCTGAATTACTTGTCTTATCTATTATAATAATATTTATTTCTTTATTTATTTGGAAGTTATTGCAGGGAAATTAACTGTTTCTTGCTTCTTTCTGGTATTTTTTTCTCCCATTGCCAGCTTTAATATTTATAAGCCTTACTACTTTTGTGCTGAAATATGGGTTAGACATAGCAAAATGTCTTATTTTCAGCACTTCATCGGGATTGGTATAGATGCAGTTTGGACAACATCAGAATGAATGGCCTGAGCCAAAATAATTTTGATACATAAACATGTGTATTGTACAAAAGATTTTACACTAGAATTGATCTGGATTTGTCCAGTGGAAAATTAACACCTGGTGTCAACACCTGGCGAAGTGAAGTTCGCACGATCAAGTTATGGGTTACAACGGGAGGAGCGTATTGCCGTCACAATATGTGGGTAATCATGGCGTGGCGACGATGACGCTGCTCATATTATATGTTCTCATCGGTTGTGGCAGTCTTCCAGCATATGACATGGGTAATTGTTATGTGATGGAGGTCTTCCTATGCGAATTGTTGAATATATGATTGAAAGGACAACTAATTACTGTTATGGGTATGGGTTATTGACACAAAACAGGGTTTTGTTGTACAGATGCGCAGTTAATAATAGTAATTAGTTTAAAACTGATAACAGCATGGAAATCATGAAGCATTGGAGCATTGTTGTTGGCGTGTGTATGGGTTAATGACACACGACTACAGTTTTGATACGGTGAAGCGTGGTTTCAATGAATTTCGTTCATATTTTCTGCTGAATGAATTTTGCTAACCGTGGGTAAAACATACAAGATGTTTGTTATATCGTCAATATGAATATTTTTATAAGATGTCATGTTGTCTAATGTGTTCATAACATTGTCGTCTTCATATTATCGGACACATATATTTGTTCTAAGATAGGTAAATAACAATAATATGGTAGGATTGTGTAAATAGGGGAATATAAATACCTCCATTTAAAATTATTAAGAAGATATCTGATGTAGATTATCAAATTTTAATTAGGGATAAACCTAGGATTTATCACATTACCATGCTGAAACCTTATCACTCGAGGCAGCCTGACACCTCTGATGATGTAAAATAATTTGGCTGATTTACTCAGTCGATTGTAAAATATGGGAAAGTTGTAGATAGATTTATGTAGCGTGAAGTGGGTGAGAATATTATAATGTGATATTACATTTATTATGACTGTGGCTTAATTCTGAAACGCCATATTTATAGAAAAATTGGTTAGATATAAATTAGTCACATATTGTTGTTAATATTGCAGATAGACTGATGGACAGGTACACGTGTTCACGATCCAATGTTCGTTGTTACTATGGAAGTGGCATAAATGAGTGCACGATGCCAAATTCACATTCGAGCAGGGTAGTATGCGCTTTTGCGGTGTGACACATGGACTTATTCTCTAATTATGTTGTGTGATATGATTGAAATAAAAACAATATATGGATATATTCGATAGGACAGATTATAGTATATAGTTATTAGGAAGTGACATGATATAGGGTAATTATTGACATATTTTAGATATGTGTGATTTTCCGTGATAAGTAATTAGGAAAATATTACTTATAGATCTTCTTCTTCTTCTTCTTCTTCAGCGTTCCGAGCCATTGAGGTTCTTTGCTGCAAATACAATCCGTCTCCATTCGTCTCTCTGGTGGACCTTCTCTTGCCAGTCGTTGATTCCAAGTGCTTGTAGGTCTGTACATGTATTATCTCTCCACCGCCTTCTTGGTCTACCTCGGGGTCTACGGTCATTTATTTCCTGAGTGTAAGCGAGTTTTGTTTCCCTATTATCTTCCATTCTTTCTATATGCCCCAGCCATTGTAGTCTATTAGCCTTCATGATACCAGTGATTAGCGGGGACTTAAACAGATCATAAATGTCTTTGTTACTTCTTCTTTTCCACTCTCCACTTTGTGTATCCCTAATGGGTCCAAAGATGCGATTACTTATAGATAAGTTAGTAATATTATTAGTTAAAAAGAAATTATTTTTATTTAATGTTATAGTTCTTATGTTATATATTCTTATTAACTGTTATCATTCTTGATATTTATGATTTCGAAGTTGATGAGAAATATTTGGTTTTTTTTCTTGCTATTTTCATATGAATAGTTTATAGGGTCTTGAATAAATAGAAATTAGATGTGTCATTTCATGATGGATGAATGTAGAAAAGTGGATGAATGAAAAGTGGTAGATACAAACACACATACTAATCAAATACATTTAGAAATTCAACATTACAGGTATTGGATAACACATTACATATATGAGACATAGTATAGGGATTAGTTTGCCACCATCGACATGCTTAATTGATAAGGCGAATGATGGGAAGATATGTTAACTCATAGTGAAGTTGACATAATACGTCTCTGAAGTTGACGGAAATCAGTTGCTTATTGGGACTCAGAAGTTCGTCGGGTTTACAACACAGGATTGCATTTTAATTTAACCAAAAGATACTCGGGGTTACAGGGGTCTTGAGGTAATTTTTTTTTCGGGGGGGTCAGCATAGATACGCGATA
Source organism: Cepaea hortensis (assembly GCA_963921405.1). Classification (NCBI taxonomy): domain Eukaryota; kingdom Metazoa; phylum Mollusca; class Gastropoda; order Stylommatophora; family Helicidae; genus Cepaea; species Cepaea hortensis. The sequence continues at coordinate 66,805,236 of OY992882.1, forward strand.
ACGGTACTTTAATTATAGTGACCGGCGGTGTTTGAACCTTGGTTTAGTTGCAAGTAGTCAATCATGGTAACGCGAAAACATCTCGATGATCATTTTTATAATGTAAGAGGTGGCGGTGATTGGGGCTTGTGGGTTTTAATTCAGTGTTTGAAATCCCCACAATCTATATTGTCTCAAATTGGCATACTGTATTCCAGAGATAACAGATTCGTAGTCGATTACGACTTACAGTAATTTACACCGCATCCATCATTGCCATACATGTCGAAATATATTAAGAGTGAGAAAATGTTATAAACATTTTCATTATGGAGGGGGTCATGGCTCAGATGACAGACGGAAAGAGTTAAACTGCTGAGCAGGTGCATCAGAAGATAGAATCAGAAGAATCTGATAAAGTTGCACATTGTCACACTTGTGTGAAACGAATGACACGTCACAAGTGCGTATGATGACAACCGAACGGTTATTGTGAGGCATTCGACGACCAGCTGACACACTGATAAGATGTGGCTTGCCAGCACCAGCTCACACTTAGATTACAAGTTTTAGCTTGCCATGATCAACACACACACAGATTAGGAGGCTTAACATTATACCGCCAGCTTTTATGCACAATGGTACATAGTGGAACGCGTAGCTGGATATGCGCCACGCTCATCGACATGAATACGCTCAAGGACGCGAACAGGTCCACCTAACTGACATTGGCCGACAAGACTGGATCAGGGTGCCGTTGCATAGAAGGCCGGGAGTAGTCGCTTCTGAAAACACCATTACCTAGTACACAAGCCAGGTATGAAGATGATTTGTTGGTACGGTGCGGGAGTGTCAGATGTGTGAGCGAGCCTGAAGGCTTCATCAGCATGTACACTCGAATCCATCATCTGTCACCTTCCAGTGGTATAATACATCGCTGATCACTTCACAAGAGCTTATATGAGTTGTCCATGGTTGTACGACAGTCGTCCCGTCCTGTACATGTGTGTGACGTCAGATAAGCGTATGTTATTCAGCTCACCAGGGATCATACCAACGAGCCAGATCTCAGGGCGTCCTCTGAATGCCACCTCATTAGAGCCATAGATCAGACCCCAGTGGTAACCAGAACCCCTCGCCCTGTGACACCAGCGACGACCCTTGGAAGTCTCCTAAAAAATGCACTCGTGAAATGAAGGAATCGAACATACAACCTTCGGAGCCCGAGTCAGACGGCTTGACCACTTCACCACGGAGAATCCAGAGAGGGGTGTAATGTGTAATATTAGTAAAGACAGAGAATTTACAGAGGCATGGGGTAAATAATGTGTAAATTGACAGGAAAGTAGAAGGAATATATTTCTTACTTTATTTTTCATTTTCTACTTGTTTCTTCAGCTGCTGGTTAATAATTGTACACAAGTATTCATGTTACTAGGATCATCATCATCATCAAGTGGTCATGGCCCATGCTGGTAATAAGCATTATGGCCTACAACAGAATTCTGGGCTCGTGTTCGTATCAAAGCATACAGACAATAGTGATTATCATAATAAGATGAATGGTAATGTATTTATAGATTGGCTCGAGAATACTGTGCTTCCATCTCAAGATAGAACGTCGTGTCCAATTATGGACAATGTATGATATCAATGTTGTTGCCCAAGAAGACAAAATACCTACAGCATCGAGCAAAAGGGAGCAATAAAGATATGGCTCCGAATGGAAAACATACCATTTCCAGAAAGCTATTTCTAGCTAGAATTGTTGTCCCTTGTAAAACAAGACGCCAAAAAAACAAGAAATATCAAATCAAAAAGTTGATAGAAGAGCATCATCATGGTTGCTTGAGACTTCCGCCGTACGACTCTCATTTTAACCCTACAGAACTTGTGTGGGCTAAAATTAAAGGACAGGTGGCAGCTGACAATACTATATTCAAATTGTCTGACGGCAAGATACTAATCCAGTCCGCGCTATTAAATATTGATAAAAGTTACTGGGAAAATGTGAGGACCATTGTTGAAAGAGGAAGAGGACTATTGGAGAAAGGATGGATTGAATTTTATGCAACCGAGAGCAGTCATCAACCTACTGGAATCACCCGACACAGATTAAGGTCTGAGCAGATCGCAGACCTTAATCCACGTGCAAGCTTACTGGGATATTTTGCTCCAACCATTCAGACGAATTGAAGGCCCTAAACATTACAGCATCAGCACAATGTCAATGGAAACAGTTTGTATTCCACAGTGATGAATTTTCAATTCCGCAAGCCCTCAGCTGTGACAAACAACTGGCGTTGAAAAAAAAAACAAAAAAAAAACACTAAGCGCATTGAATACCAACAGAAGAGTAATATTGCGGTGGAAACTGACATATTGTGGCATAACAAGAAACGTGAGAGCAAACACGTCAAATTAGGGGACAACACACGTGCATACAAATCAATCTATAAACTACAATGAAAAGAGGACCAACATCTTGGTCGTTAAGAAGAAAGCCCACTACAGAGACACTGACAACTATTTTCATAGTGCAAAACAGGTAATCATGTTCCGTCTCTGAACAGTAAACAGCAGAGTAGACAATCTTTCACGAAGACGCAAAGCGGGTCTGTCACCCATGTGTACGTGTGAACAAACTACACAGGCAGCTGAACAGATCCTTAAAAATGGAAACATGATGACTAAATTACGGTATCATTTCTGGTCACTCCATACGCACATTAACGCACAGCTATTTGGAAGCTTTCACGAACTCAATATAAAAAGCTAACACGAATACTTGTGCACACATTATTAACCAGCAGCTGAAGAAACAAGAAGGAAATGAAAAATAAGGTAAGAAATATATTCCTTCTACTTTCCTGTCAATTTACAAATTATTTACCCCATGCCTCTGTAAATTCTCTGCCTTTACTAATATTACACATTGCACCCCTCTCTGGATTCTCCGTGGTGAAGTGGTCAAGCCGTCTGACTCAGGCTCCGAAGGTTGTATGTTCGATTCCGGGCCGCGTCTTTCATTTCACGGGTACATTTCTTCGGAGACTCCCGAGGGTCGTCGCTGGAGGTACGGAGTTCGCGCTTTTCCGCGCTTTGCAGAAAGAAACTGAGCCATATGGAATAAAAACCCAGTGCAATGCAGCCAACCCTGTCGATTTTAAGCTACTTCTTTCATTACACCCACTCCCATAAGAATCTGGATACGCCTTGTGTGTCATCTGAATTGGCGGGGCTTTCATCATTACTGTAAACATAAATTTGTTAGCGAGAAATCACTAGTTTTTCAGCAAAACATCAAAGAAATGTCGCAGCTTTCGATGATTTAAGTTGTTTTTGGACCTATTCCTTGGGTGGGGGTAAATATAAGACAGCTGGAAAAATTTCATAACGATGCAACAGACAGTTTTTTAAATAATTGATCATGAATGAAGGCATTCTTTGCGGGACATACTATACTGGGCATATATCGCTTTATTTGTCCATCCACTGATTGCCATTCCTTATCACTTGTGTGGTGCGCATTGATCCACATTTCATCCAAACACACTATGCCATAATTTTCTTTGCGCATTTCCTTTATTTCACGTAGGTATCTGCTTCTCATGGCTACTAAATGCGGTTGCTCGCAAAGAATATTTCTACCTCCCTTGTACTTTCTCAAAGTGAAGATAATGTCCTTATAATTTTCCACAAAGTTGTTTTGGATAGCTCTATGTTATTGCTCTTTCTTAACCAAACCTTAAGTTTTCTTACAGTCACTGTTTCTTTGGCATCCAGCATTTTTATAATTTTAAGAGTCTCCGTGGCGAAGTGGTCAAGCCTTTTGACTCAGGCTCCAAAGGTTGTGGGTTCGATTTCAGGCCGCATCCTTCGGTTCACGAGTTAAATTTTTCGGAGACTTCTGTGGGTCGTCGCTAGAGCTGCTGAGTTCATGCTTTGTGCGATGCTTTCCGCGCTGCGGAAAGAGACCGAGCCATGTGGGATAGAACCCAGTACAATGAAGTCGACCCTGTCGACTCTTAAGTGACTTTTTAAAGCATTTTTATAATATCTCGCTTATGGCATTTTTGTCAAAGCTGTCTACAATAACCTTTCTACTTACCGTTTGGTTATTGCGTGGTGGTTTAATTCCAGATTCTTGCACCCATCAATGAAATGACCGTTTACTCAAACCCAATGCATGCACGGTTCTTTTTTTGGAATTTGTAATAGTATAAAACAGTTTCCTGCAATCAGCTTCAATACAAAAATATGTGTACAACTTCATAGCGATGCTTTGAAGTGTATACACAATTTCGCATTCAATACCATTGAAAAATATTCACACATTTCAATGTTAGCGATAAGTGGTAAGATTTTTTTTTTAAATAATAATAATCAGGTTTCATGAAAGGGAGAGTTTATACATACTGCGCTATGAATAGACACTTTGTTTATACATAGTGCGCTATGAATCGATACTTTATACATAGTTGAAGTATGGCTGTTTAAATATCAAGAATAATTTTCCAGATTGGTATCCCCAATACAAATAATTGTGTCCCAGGCGAGTTTAAGAATTGTTAACTTGCGTTTCTGTACACTTACTGTTTACAGGCATCCATCTTTGTTTACGTTACCGACCTACTATTTCCTACTATTTGTCCTGATAATTCTGGTCCAAGCTGACAGTAATATGCGTCACCTCAGAGAGACATGATTAGGGTCGTTAGGCAATACAAACACCAGGCTCGACTACTGGCCTCATGAATTAACAAATAAACAAGGAAATGCTACGCATATAAAGTGCAGGAAAACCTGGTATATGTGAAGCAGGTTGAAAAGAGAGAGGAGAGAGATAGATAATGAAGATAGTGTGAGAGAGAGATACGAGAAAGATGAAAGACATAAAAAAGTGATAAAGACAAGAAAGAGAGAGATGGGAAGGGAGATAGATAAGGAGAGAGAGAGATGTCTGTATGCCTCTCTATATGTCCGCCTGTCTGTATGCCTCTCTATATGTCCACCTGTCTGTATATCTCTCTACATGCCCGCCTGTCTGGATGTCTCTGTCTGTTCGTCCGTCTGACAGCCTGCCTGATTTCTAGTTCTCTGTCAGTCTATTTGTCTGACTTTCCATTTGTATATATGTCTATCTGAATCTCTGTCTAACAAACTGTCTGTCTGTCTTTCCATATGTATGTCCGGCTGGCTGACTGTGTGTATGTATGCGTGTGTCTCTCTATCTGTCTGCTGTCTGCCAGTTTATATATCCGTTGTTTATTTGTATCTCTGACTGCCTCTCTCTCTCTGTCGCTCGGCCGGTCAATCTGCCTGTTCAGAGTATTGCAGGGAGAGGTTGAAAGAGATGTATGAATTGGCATGGTGGAACACAGATGATCAACGAGCGAGTGTCGGGTTGGATCTAGCTACCCATCTACCTGCGTACCTACTCATCCACTTACAAGCCTAGCTACCCACATACCTGCTTACTTAACTACCTACCTGTCTACCTACCCACATATCTGCCTATCTAACCATCTGTCTAACAACCCACCTACCTGCCTACTTAACCACTTTCGTGTCTTACCCACCTACCTAACCAACTATGAATAATACAAAGAATTATCGCCGAAGCAACGGAGTATGTGCTTTGTGCTCGATACTTTTGACAACAGCCAGCGGGGAGAGAATGAAGCGGAGGAGAAGAGGTAGGGGAGAGGGGGGAAGGAAAAGGAAGAAGAGGGCTGGAGCCAGAAGGGGTAGAAGGAAAACCGATCGTTTGGGACTCAAAAATGTACGGGTTGGGTATTGGAATTGCCGTAGTGCAAAGCAATGAGGACAAATACTGGAGAAACTGGTCTACGATTTTGATGTCCTGATGTTACAGGAACTGAATACGAACTCTTTTAAGTGCCCTGGCTATACATGTTACATCAACCCAACTGGGCAGGGAAGACATGGACAGGCTCTGGTGGTCAAGGACGGTTTACAGCATTCAATACTGGATATGAGTGTGTGGGGTCAGGAGAGTAAAGAGGTAAAGGGAATGCAGATACAAATCGGCCGATACAGCTGGAACCTGATAAATATATATGTGAGTGGGGAATCTTGCATAAGCAGAGAGAGTTGGGACTGGATGAGAGGTTTAGTGGACACCCCAGGTACCTGGAGGATGCGTATAACAGGGTTAGGTATGATCGGTTAATAAACACACTGTTGGACATAGAGGTCTGCCCTTGCCTTGTTAGATGGGTTGCGGCAGTCCTTTATGAGGTTGCATTGAGCATGGGTTCCTGGACTTCTGACCCCTGTACTATTACACCTGGGTGGTGAATGGAGGTGGAGGCAGTAACAGCAGCATTCCGGTGGCTAGTGGAGACTACTGCAACACACGTTGTATTCATTACGGATTCAAAGTGTATGCTTAGCAAGGTGGAGAAAGGAATGTTTCGTGTAGAATGATTGAGAACAGATATGTTCCATATGTGGAAAGAATGAGATTGTGGGGGATCAGCAGGGGTTCTAGAAGAATCTCAAAACTGAGAGGGAAGACCAGGAGAACTTTTAATCAGATAGCGGTGGAAACGATTAGTAGTATGACTCTTCGCTGGCTGTTGAACGAGGGGACGGAGCACGTATGGGAATGTCCTGAGTGCAGTGATGTCGGTTTTTAACTCAACTTGTTCGTCATTTACCTACCTGTTATGTTATGTGGTTACTTCAGTGCACGCTCCAAAGAGTGGGACAGGTCGGGAGAGAACACGCAGGGCACGCTGAGGCCTCGCTTGAGACGGATGTTGTCTGTCTAAATGATGGGACACCAACTAGGCAGGCAATGAGACCGGGGGACCTAGGGTCGACCATCGACCTGGCACTTGTATCAAAAGAGGCGGCATCAGACATAAAATGGAGTGTCCTTGGGGATTATAGAAGCGACCACCTACCCTGCTCTGTACTGATACCTAAGTCCAGTACAGTCAGGGCTCAAGAGGAAACACTAACTAACTTACACTCACTTTAAACAACACAATTCTAAATACCCAAAGAGATAAAGGATTGACTTTCACCCAATTAATTGCTGAACAATTAAAAAAAAACGAAGTGTCTATTCGCAAACAAGTTGTGAATAAACTAGGGCTGTACCGGATTCAAATTTTTGAAATCCGGCCGGAGCCGGATTTGGCCGGATTTATGAAGTGAGATCCGGCCGGAGCCGGATTTGGCCGGATTTATGAAGTGAGATCCGGCCGGAGCCGGATTTACAAATAAAAAGATAAAAATAAAATAACCTACTACATCACTAGACTTAGGTGAGTGGAGTCACTCGACTGTTCATTACTGCAGTTCATTACTATAGACATGACAATGATGACATATACTCATATTAAATCATTTAAATGTAAAATAATTACATTTACATTAGAATAAGTAATTAAGTAATATTAAGTTCCATAAGTTCAAGATGAAACATAATACATAAGAACATAATGCTAATTTAGTAATTTTAATTTTTAGTTTTCAGTTTTTAGTTTTCACATTGTTTTCAGTTGGCAAATTGGCAGCTCAGTTACAACTCACAACAACAGTACATTGAACAGATTGAATTTATTGAAATACATTCATTCAGTAATTTCACTATTTCAGTCAGTTATTATGGCTGTGAAGTTGAACTCTCAGAGTCAAGAAGGGACGAGTTGTATTTCAGGAAAATCAACGTCTCCGCATTTTGTGATAAAAGGCTACTACGGTGGTCAGTGATAATGTCTCCTGCAGTACTGAACAGCCTTTCCGATGGCACACTTGTAGGTGGTGGTGCAAGAAATGCCTGCGCCAGTCTAGCCATACTTGGAAATCTTTGCTTATTGGCATGCCACCATGAAACTGGATCTGACTGTCGAGTTTGAAGTGGCTCTGACAGGTACTGTGTCACCACAGTGTTAATGCTATTGCCTTCGGCACTTGCAGAACGATCTGTGGTGGGATTTTCTTCGACAGTTGTGTCAAAACAGCTCCATAGGCTGGACTCGTACTATGTGGAAGTGCTCACAGAAGTCAAAACACTAGTACTACTACTACTACTACTACTACTACTACTACTACTACTACTGACATTGGCACCTTGCCGTCTTGACAGACGATAGTTTGTGCTTTAAAAAGGCATAATAACTTTTACCCATGGCGGTAGCGAGTGTGACTGATAAGGCCAATTTGCACTGTAAATGTCCGTTCACAGTGGGTGCATGTGAACACGTGGTCATTTCCACCATCATGCACCATCTTACGTCTCAAACCCTTGGTGTGTGACTTTTCTGCAATAATTTTCTCCTTTGACTTTATTCCATTTCTGATATTTGCCCTCCATGCAACACGTTCAGCGGCGACTTGCTCCCAATGTGCATTATCAATGCCTGTATCAATCATGTCCCGCTTACACACATCTTTGTATCGTAGTAGAGGCCGACCCTGAGATCTCTTACCCATCTGTAATTCCCCAAAAAAGATATCCTTTGGTATTCTACCATCATCCATCCGCCTAAGATGTCCTATCCATCTAAGTCTACGAAGACTGAGCATGGAATAAACTGTCACACAACCTGATCTTTCCAATACTTCAGTATTTGTGATTTTGTCTTGCCACTTAATACCAAGAATTCTTCGCAGACACCGCATATGAAAGCTGTTTAAATTGTTCTCTTGGTGTGGGTAAGTTGTCCAGGTTTCACTGCCATAGAGAAGAGTACTAAGGACACAGGCTTGATAGACAAGGACTTTTGTTTTGGCAGTAAGCTTCCTGTTCTCCCAGACTCTTTTTCTTAACCTGTTCATTGTTGTTGCTGCCTTACCAATCCGGATGTTGATTTCCTGATCTAGGGATAATTTGCTATTTACCACCGATCCTAGATATGTAAAATGGTCTACTATCTCTAGTTCGGCGTCGTCAATAAAGATTGATGGTACCCCATGTGCACCTTGTGACATAATCTGTGTCTTCTTTTTGCTAATTGTTAAACCAAATTCAGAACAAGCATTGGAGAATGCAGATAGTAGACATTGCAATTCTTCCTCAGAGTGGGTCGTAACTGCAGCATCATCTGCAAAAAGCAACTCTCTGATCAGTACCCTCCTAATTTTGGTCTTAGCCTTCAATCTCTGAGCATTGTAGAGGCCGCCATCTGAGCGTGGGTGAATGTATATACCACCATCCTGATCACGAAATGCATATTTCAGTAGAAGTGAAAAGTATATTCCAAAGAGGGTGGGAGCTAGTACACAACCTTGCTTAACTCCACTCTTGATTTCAAATTCTTCAGAAGTTGCACCATCAAACTTGATTTTACCCTTCATGACTGTGTGGAACGATTCCACAATGGACAGAAGAGTTGGTGGGCAGCCAATCTTCTTTAGTGCCTTGAACAGACCCTCACGACTGACCAAATCAAATGCCTTTGTGAGGTCGATGAAGGCAATAAACAGTGGTTGATTCTGTTCACGGCATTTTTCTTGCATTTGTCGCAATGAGAATATCATATCAGTGGTAGACCGGTTCTGTCGAAAGCCACACTGTGATTCGGGGTAGACTTGATCTCCTAGGACTTGAAGTCTGCGCAGAACAATTCTGGCAAATACTTTTCCAACAATACACAGAAGTGAGATACCCCTATAGTTGTTGCAGTCGCTCCGATCGCCCTTGTTCTTGTACAGTGTTATGATGCTTGAATCTTTGAAATCCTGTGGGACTTGTCCTTCACGCCAGCATAGCTCTATTAGCTGGTGGATCTGTATAGTGAGTGTGTCTTGCCCACTCCTGATAACCTCTATTGGAATCCCATCCTTACCTGGAGCCTTGCCAGATGCAAGTTCATTTATAGCACACTTAACTTCTGTTATGGTGGGAAGTGTGTCCAGGTGGTCAAGAGTTGGTAGAGCCTCTATGGCGTTGAGGGCATTATCCGCTAGTTTGGTCTCACTTGAGTAAAGCTCCAAATAGTGCTCTACCCATCTGTCCATCTGCTGTTTCTTATCAGTGATGACTTCTCCAGTCAAGGTTTTCAATGGTGCACTTCTTTTGATCACTGGACCACAGGCTTTCTTTATTCCTTCATACATGCTTCTTATGTCTCCCTTATACTACTACTACTACTACTACTACTACTACTACTACTACTACTACTACTATTACTACTACTACTACTACTACTAGTAGCTGATGGATCCTGTGGACTGACTGTGTTTACTGAATCAATAATGGAGTTAGCTGCTAACAGCAGATGGGCTCGTGCATCACTTCTACCACGTTCGGAGAAGAAGCACAGCTTGAATCGAGGATCCCGTAGTGTGGCACAGGTGTAAATACTGTTGGATTCAATGTCCGCAAATCTGCTGCTAACAGCTTTAAGCAGGGCTGCTTTCATAGTTTTGATCCCAGCACCACTACCTTCTTTCTGGAGGAAAGCCATGAGTGTTTTCAGTACTGTTTAGGCTTGTACCGGATTCAAATTTTTGAAATCCGGCCGGAGCCGGATTTGGCCGGATTTATGAAGTGAGATCCGACCGGAGCCGGAGCCGAAGTCGGATTTGTAAAAATGGCCGGATTCCGGATTTGCCGGAGCCGGAGCCGAAATCCGGTACACCCCTAGAATAAACGAAGTCTCTATTCGCAACCAAAGGCTAGTCACGTGATATATGTGACGTCATCAGGACATTTGTTTGACTATATTAGACATTTGTGTTAAACTTTCATCGTTGTCCCAGTAGCAAAGTGGTAAGCATCTCCGCTTGTAACCGTTGTGACCCTGGTTCGATTCCCAACCTTTGAATTTTTTTTTTTTTTCATTTTTCAGCAATTAATTAAGTGAAAGCGACAAGATTATGTACAAAGACAGTTATTCGGCATTTTGACACAATTAGCTAACTTACTGGTAACATAGTAATTATTTATCCGGTAAACCGGTAAGAAACGAGGAATGGCGCTTCAATTAACCTTCTCCACGACGCCTAACGGCCTAAGTGGAAGGCAACAACACCAACTTCTGGAATAAATTCCGTGGTTGATTGTGGTGTCCTGAAAAAGACATCCAGCTGACTGTACCTTCTGAAACAAACATGAATAGTCGCCGGGTCTGTAGTGAAGTGGTTATGAATGCATTTCGTAATCCTGCATACCTTGTTCGAAACCTAGCTGCAGCGATTTGGAAGCAGACCGCCTTGCGTTGGTTTTCATACAGAGGTATGAGTACCGGTAGTTCAGAAAGAAATGGCAAACTACTGAACGTAAACATGCCCGGAAATTTAAAAAAAAACACACACACACTGTTGATTTGCCAAACCAAGCCATACATCAGTTTGTTTTTTTTTCCCATCGTTTCCATCCTGTTTCAGGATATTGCGGTCAACACCAGCATCTTTCAGCTATATGTTGATTCCTAGGCTAGATTACGCTCATTAGCACGCCACGACTTTCTCAGCGACCGGCTCCATACTCTCGTAAGTCACTGGCGCGACTCGAACCCCTTGAAATTCATACATCACAGTGTCAGGATTAATTCATTGAAACATATTGATCGACACGGAGATGCCAAATATATCATGAGAGGTTTATAAGATATCTGAATTTGTTGTTGTTTGTTCGTTCGCTTTGAACGCAAGCGTAGCCATTATACGTGCTACTACTAATAGCTGCCACTGCTGGAGAGTGCACTGGACTGATATTTGCATGTGGATTATTGTTCCTATTAGTAACTATTACCACTGTCCCTCACCATGAGGTAAACCCACTCAGACTTCAGGCAGGGGCAGACTTGGGCATTCCCCGCACATGGCTGCTTAATTGTATACGCTTCTACATTGGTTTGTTAGTTGTGTACTCACTCCATATTATTTATGGATTTCCCACAGCTTGTTTGTATCTACTCTTGGTTGTGAATAGAGACTTCGTCTATTCGCAACTTGGTTGCAAATAAAGACTTCATTTATTCGCAACTTGGTTGCGAATTGTCCGGCAAGGAAACGAACCTCAAGCTCCCGCCCATCAGGCGGGGACACTATCATCTATGCTACTGACGACACGTTTTCCAATCAACGAAAATGTATAATATAGCCACAAACTTACCTTTGACTTGGCAAATCACGTGACCAGCCGGGACAGTTAACTATGTATAAAGGAATACTTTATACGTAGTGCGCACTTTGTTTATACGTAGTGCGCTATGAATAGACACTTTGTTTATACATAGTGCGCTATGAATAGACACTTCGTTCATGAAATAACCCACAGACGATACCTCTGAACAGTCCCAGTTTAAACTGTGCGGGGTTCTTGGCATAAGGCCAATCCCGTGAAAAACGTAAAATATTCAACATTGAACGCTGATTGCTCCCCCGATGTGTCTCCACCTTGCCGTGGTGGGGGAGCTTGCGTGTCCCATCGACCCCATGTGCTTGCCGATGGGTGAAAAACTACATATCGGACAGCATATGGGATAGGGACCAGACTAAGAGAGACACAACCTGCTGCTCTGCAGGTGAGACTGAGGATAGCAGTCCAAAATTTAAATCAGGCGCACGAAGGCAGAAGTTCTTGGTCCAGACAAAACACTAAAGGCTCCCTGTCGAGGGCTGTGGCTGAACGCCTCTAAGCCACAAACCCTCGGACCTGAGAGCCGGGTCGATAGCCACCTCTCGAAAAATAAAGGCGTGATACTGAGCAAGCTACATGCTCAGGTCTGATAGAAGTTCGAAGGCTCTCAGCTGGGGGATATGAGAGATTCCCGGATGAGAGGCCAGGCCGTTTCTCGTTCACCGCTGCACGAAGGTAAGGTGCTGATCCGGCAGCACAAGTAGCATACCTCGTGAGCGAGTACAAAAAGTCCAAAAGTGCCCCAGTCGAAGAAAGTGGCGAAAACTGTATCTATCTCATAGAGAGTGTAGACAAAAGTGGAAGAACGTCTCAATGCCGCAAAATGGAACGCACGGCGAGCGAACCTATTGCGTGGTCCGAAGTCAAAAGCGTGGGTGTCGCTTGCAGTCTGACCGTCCCTGGTGTGTGCGTGAGCGATCAGTGGCAAACGAGTTGCCCAACACATGGAAGTGAGGAACTAAAGCAGCCATGAGCAGGACGTGGCAACTCCTCGGGTGAGCCCAGTCACAGAGCAATATGTGCCGGCTCTGCAATTATGGAAGCCTCCTTGGATAGCGAGGGAATGCTCATGGTCTGCCCCTGCCTTCCCTTGAGGGCCGACCACGATGTCGTTCGTCGTTCTATCTTGACCAGCAGAGATGTTAGCGACATCACAACAGTCCAACGTGCCTCGAAACCAGAGGATGGCTAACCTCATTAAAAAATGCCCGCTGGAAGTCGGAAGTGTCGTCCTACGGGTGGCACACTAAAAATTGACACTACGCAATTACGTCCGAGTGAAATGTCTCGTCCGAATGCCTCTCGTGCTAGGAACAGCTCTGACTACCTAGTTTCCGAATGCCGCTCTTGTTCGGAACAGCTCTGACTAGGTAGTTTTCCGAATGTCTGTTGAGCCTGGAAAAGCTCTGATGGGCGCAACGACAAGCACATGTCCGAAAACTCGCTGAGTGGATGCCGTCTGCAAACCTGTCTGGTTTGTGCGGGAATGACCCGGGGAAACGATATGACCAATATATTGAAGTGAGGATTTAAAGCAGCCATGAGCTGGACGTGACGATCTCCCTCGGTGAGCCCAGATCCAGGGCGTTATGTGTCGGCCCTGCAACTATGGAAGCAACCTTGGATGGCGGAAAATGCTATGGACTGTCCCTGCCTTCCTTTGAGGGATGACCGTTGTCTTCGACCGTTCCACCTTGGCCAGCATGGTTGCAGATGGCGCCACAAAAGTGAGAGTCTCCCAGGAATGCTACCTGGTCAAAAATGCACGCTAAAGTCGATGTGTTGGCCTACGGGTTTCGGCCCAAGGGCGCATAACAGACACATCGCAATCACATCTGAAAAAACACTCCGGATGAACGAAAAGAAGAAGAACGCTGATTGTCTGGCTACGAGTACGCTGTAATACATTAAAATTTATGAATTAACCCTTTTGGGACGACCGGGCCGAAATACTGGCCTTGCGGTCGCCATGTTGCTCTATTCAAACAGATGACACGGCAGAAAATCGGCCGTTTGTAAGAACTGCTTTGATTGGTTAGCTTTTAATAGTACAGGCAAATCAAATGCTTCCTTGCAATCGTCAGCCATTTTAGCCTTGACATTGCCGTTTCTAGCGTGACTCAAACAAGTGGATATTATTTTGTGCTTTTTTTTTCGAAGTAACCCATTTTTTCGTGGATTTTTGAGTTCTAAAATGGCCAGCTTTGAACCCGAAGACCGTACTAGCATTGACTAGCTCTGATAGTAGCGATTTTGTCAGTTCAGGACTGTCAGATAATGACTTTAGTGATACAGAAAGTGCCCATGAGGATTTCAACCTCGTGTCCCCGTAGTTTTGTGTATTGGGAATAAAGAAGATCGTTTTATCTATACCCTTTCATGGCAATGGCCGGACCAAAAAACATGTCACCAGTTGATAGCCAACCTATTACAAATGTCAATAGGGACTTCATAGTTGTTGTTTATTTAACCATATGTGTTTAAAATTGTGTAGGTATTCAATGAGGAAATTTTAGGTGAGTATAATTTTTTTTAAATATTAAGTACCAATTCATACAGTGGTATGAAATATTTTATTTTTCACAAAATACAAAATCAGGTCATCAAATTTGCGTAAACATGAACAAAACAACTTCAATCATACACAGAAATAAACTTTACTATATCCTCTTTAAGAATATATATACTTGTTATATATCTATACAGGGTTCGGCACTCTTCCGATTGACGGGTCTAAATAGTTCCGCAGTGAATAAGTCAGGGGTTAAGGGTTAGGGTTAGTGTTAAACTAACACTGACCCTAACCCTTAACCCTAACTTATTCACTGCGGAACTATTTAGACCCGTCAATTGGAAGAGTGCCCAGGGTTCTAATTTTTTTTTTTTATTTATAAAATTGTCACTTCAGTCATTTCTGTACTCCAAAAAAATGGCTCCGTCTTCTTCAGAGGTAAACCTAAATTTGGCCCAATGTCAATGTTGTTCCGTCCTAAAAGGGTTAAATTTCATCTCTGACCCGTCAATTATATACCGCACATAAACAAACTGAAATCTGCTGTAAAATCTCCAGAACAAAAATTGTTTTGTTGGGTGGACATGATAATATTAATAAGGTTATGTGCTAAATCTCATCATTTTCCTTCAGTTGGTTACTGAGATATGGAATTTTATATTGGGGCAGACAAAAATAAACACACACTGTTCAGTTTTCTACGTTTGACACACACACACACTGGTACTGATATCGCAAACAGAAAAGAAAGACTTCATTTCGAATTTGGGATTTTGTATGATTTCGAATTTCTGAACAACTTATGACTTATATCACAACAGAATATAAGCAATTGTACTTTCTTTTTTTTTAATAAGCCTTTTTTTAAAATAACCTATGTCATGTAATATAGCGTCTGATTAAAATGTTATCGTGTTTATCAGTTTGTGGTTACCTTGGATTCTTTCAGCTTGCTTTCAACACATTTCGATCTCCCGCTATACTGTTGCCAGACACGTTTTCGACATTCCGCCAAAACGCTCGGGCAAAATCAATTGACCAAATGTCGCAAAAAAGTAGCCCGGCTGAATAATGGCCATCGTCGGCGCGAACCGAATTGTTGGGAATATGGGTTTCGAAGTTGGAGGCCCATAGAGACGCGGGAATAAGAAATCACTCTAATAATCATCAGCGTCCTTCCCCCCAACCCCGTGCAAATATAATGGCTATCGAAGGTGTGCTGTATTTATTTGACTCTTGCATTCTAAAGTCTAGTTAGTTAGTCGACAGATCATCCTCATTGTACCATGGTCTGGCAAGAATGAGACAACGAGGAGTGACGGAGGGATCTGGCCGACGCTCAACTCTCAGAGGAAAGGCGAGACGGACTTATAATCAGATTGCTACTGGTACTATTGGTGTTGGAACTCTTCGCTGGCTGCTGAGGATGGGGACGGAGTACTTATTGGAATGCCCCGAATGCTGTGATGTCGATTCCTAAATCAATCAATCAATCAATCATCCTCATTGTACATCGAAACATTCAGTCCATAAGTGCTCGTATCCTTTCCTCAATAAATCCCACAGCGTGTAGTGGCTAACGACAGCAGTTCTGTGTTGGTTTATTAATCTTCTCGAGCTTCCAGCGTAGTGTTCTTGTTTGGCCACACCTCTTTTAATTTGCTGTTCTCGCATCCTGACCATCCTGTTCTCGGCATCCTGACCACAAGTCATCACTTGGATCTTGCGAACGATTTACTTCTCGTAATGCATTCAGAATGTCAGCCTGGTCCACCTTCCACCTGCGAGCTTATCAGCCCGCTCACACCCGCACGCCTGGCACGAAGATGAAACTAATCTTTGCCAGCCGGGACCGCTCCAGAGACAGCATCCACTCTCTTCGGATCCACCCCATCTCTATCTTCTTGAGCATGCTCATTGAGTCGCTAAGGAAACATACCCTAGTGAATGTCTGTGTCTCGAGCCATGTTATTGCTTTACTTACTGCCATGACTTCCATAGTCAGGCTACTTGTGGTCAAAGCAAAAGCACCAGACTCCTCCTTCACAATTCTCCCTCGCCTGAGCCGTAAAGGCCCATACTTCTCACTCGTCGAGCGACCAACCCAGCTCTGTAAATAACAGCATCACCGTCTAATGAATTTTCTTAGATCAACGCTTGTATTTCCGCATCCACAGCAGCCAGATTGTCTAGTTTGCATTTTCTGTCCAGTTGGATGCAAACTTAAAAGGACGTACAGAAATCTGTTGGCACTCCTCGCCAGGTTCTACACCCTCAAGTGAACACACCTTTTGAAGAATGTCTTCGGCTTGACCCATCCACGACCTTCCTCTTTTTAACCTGCTGTCCTTTACCTTCTTAATTTCACTATGCAGTGGATGTTGTGTGTTTGCATTGACTCTGAGGTTGGCGCGTGTTCTGCAAATTTGTATTCTTACTCCAATGGTTAGAAAATCAAGAAGATGCCGCATCGCCATGCATGCTGTATCTCTTGTACATCCAAGAATAATATGCATAGCATAACTTCATTCTGTATCCTTTCCATCCTTTCCAGCTGCTTACGGCTAGGAGTGAGGATCGTCATCGCATACTCAAACAGACATGACAATAGTATGGCAGGGGGTTTATCCAGCATATTTCCGGATCCGATCCGGAATATTTCCTTATATATCTCTATGTGATGTCACACGCTCCGGCGAAAAATGGAGCCGGCAAAATATTTCCTTATATAGTACTATATGACGTCAATTTTCCAGGGATATAACTAAGGAATAACTATAGCAGTGCAGTGGAGATAATGTATTTTAACCGCGTCGATAGTGTTTGATGTAGAAATACAAGCACTCCCCCGATGTGTCTCCACCTTGACGTGGTGGGGGAGCTTGCGTGTCCCATCGACCCCATTTGCTTGCCGATGGATGAAAAACTACATATCGGACAGCTTATGGGATAGGGACCAGACTAAGAGAGACACAACCTGCTGCTCTGCAGGTTAGTCTGAGGATAGCAGTCAAAAATTTAAATCAGGTGCACGAAGGCAGAAGTTCTTGGTCCGGACAAAACTCTTAAGGCTCCCTGTCGAGGGCTGTGGCTGAACGCCTTTAAGCCACAAACCCTCGGATCTGAGAGCCGGGCCAATACTCTCCTACCGAAAAATAGAGGCGTGATACTGAGCAAGCTACATGCTCAGGTCTGATACATGTTCGAAGGCTCTCAGCTGGGGGATATGAGAGATTCCCGGATGAGAGGGCCAGGCCGTTTCTCGTTCACTGCTGCACGAAGGTAAGGTGCTGGGTCGGCAGCACATGTAGCCTACCTCGTGAGCGAGTACAAAAAGTCAGAAAAGTGCCCCAGTTAAAGGAAATGGTTACGAAAACTGTCTGTATCTAACTCATAGAGAGTGTAGACAAAAGTGGAAGAACGTCTCAATGACGCGAAATGGAATGCACAGCGAGCGAACCTATTGCGTGGTCTGAAGTAAAAAATAAAAGCTTACTGAGTGGATGTCGCTCGCAGTCTGACCGCTCCTGGTGTGTGCTTGAGCGATCAGTGGCAAGCGAGATTCCCAACACATGGAAGTGAGGAACTAAAGCAGCCATGAGCAGGACGTGGCAACTCCTCGGGTGAGCCCAGTCTCAGAGCAATATGTGCCGGCTCTGCAATTATGGAAGCCTCCTTGGATAGCGAGGGAATGCCCATGGTCTGCCCCTGCTTTTCCTTGAGGGCCGACCGCGATGTCGTTGATCGTTCTATCTTGACCAGCTGAGATATTGGCGACATCACAACAGTCTAACGTGCCTCGAAACCAGAGGAAGGCTAACCTCATTAAAAAATGCCCGCCGGAAGTCGGAAGTGTCGTCCTACTGGTGGCAAACTAAAAATTGACACTACGCAATTACGTCCGAGTGAAATGTCTCGTCCGAATGTCTCTCGTGCTAGGAACAGCTCTGACTACCTAGTTTCCGAATGCCGCTCTTGTTCGGAACAGCTCTGACTAGGTAGTTTTCTGAATGTCTGTCGTGCCTGGAACAGCTCTGACGGGCGCAATGACAAGCACATGTCCGAAAACTCGCTGAGTGGATACCGTCTGCAACCCTGTCTGGTTTGTGCGGGAATGGCCCGGGGCAAACGAAATGACCAATATATTGAAGTGAGGATTTAAAGCAGCCATGAGCAGGACGTGAGCCCTCGGTGAGCCCAGAACCAGGGCGCTATGTGTCAGCCCTGCAACTATGGAAGCAGCCTTGGATGGCGGAAAATGCTATGGACTGTCCCTGCCTTCCTTTGAGAGATGACCGTTGTCTTCGACCGTTCAACTTTGTCCAGCTGGGTTGTAGATGGCACCACAAAAGCAAGAGTCTCCCAGGAATGCTACCTGGTCAAAAAAGCACGCCATAGTCGGATGCGTTGGCCTACGGGTTTCGGCCCAAGGGCGCATAACAGACACACCACAATCACATCTGAAAAAACACTCCGGATGAACGAAAAGAAGAAGAAGAAATACAAGCAACTCAATGTCTTCGGTTCCATTCTTTATTGGTTGGTAGTATACATCAAAAAGGAGTACTCAGATTTATCAAAAGGATGCATGCAGTACGTCAAAAGTTGTAGGCTCATAACAAAAATGCAGAGTTCCACTATCTTTCCAGATGATTTCCAACCTACGACCGGTTCGTTTGCTGATTTGGTGGTAACTCACTCTGTGACGACTCTGTCGTCACATCACAGCTCCCCATAGCTTCCTCCTACCACGGTGCCCACCTGTGCACTGCTCCATGATTGAAGCCTTACGTTGCACACTTCACTGCCTCTTACTCCTATAACTCTGTTATATACCTTATTATCCTATGACCAAGACTTTCCCCCGAAAAGTCTTAGAATTGAACCCATATTTTCTTTAACTTCAACATAACCTCGAAACATACAAAAATTCCAAATCAAACCAGACATAGAGTCTTCTTGACCCGTATTACTTCTTTCCCCAAATTACCATTTTTAACCACCTATGGGATTTTCAGCCATCCTCTATACCCATAGAAATTTTAGCCATCCACTATCCCACAAGGCTTCTTCATACTCAACTATTAATAGACCCTTAAAGCTTCTTCTTCGTCATCATCATTTCCAATGGTCTCAGCAATCCGCTTATGAGTTCGTTAAATTTTTACTTCTACTATTATCATGGACATGTATATATTTTCTTAATCATTAATATGTATATAAATTCAACATATCATACCCTACTGAAAAAAATCCACGCAAGACAGGATAGAAAGACAGAGAACTGGTGCGCACCAAGAATTGAAAAGATAGCAAAATTCCAAAAACACTCACATTTACCCTTCATTGTACACATGAAACTTTATGAAATAAAGTTTTTAAAAAAAAATCCTTGTATAAATCTCATAATTGAGTCAGTCTATATCCGAAAAAAAACTTAACACATGTTCCACTATTCCACACTTACAGTCCTCCACACCTCTCTGCACTTCACTGAATCAATAAGCACAACACCCCAAATTCTACCCGTCTATTATTTCCATAACTGTGAACAACCCACCATCCATGTCTACTTCAGTTTATGCCGGTATCCCCAATGACCTCATGTCTATGAACGTCTGCCCTCTCTAGCCCCATATTATGCCGCTAACCACAGCAAGCAAAAATTTACCACCAATGACCTCATGTCTATGAACGTCTGCCCTCTCTAGCCCCATATTATGCCGCTAACCATAGCAAGCAAAGACAAATTACCACCAATGACCTCATGTCTGTGAACGTCTTCCCTGTCTACCCTGCCGGTATCCCCAGCAATCAACCCCCTTTTTTCTGTCCATCTATTATGGACATCCCATTACCACCTAAACCTCTACTTCATGGCTCTTAATCCATGTCCAACCCATTTATTGCTACCCTAAGTCATGCCGATTCCCTCAGCAACCCCAATCCTATCTGTCATCTCCTAAGACCTGGACAGTATCCACTGCCGTCACACCACAGCACCCAGGTACCCGAAGCCAATATAAAATGTCTATTCCCTATAGACAGTATTAATATTATGGCTCTCTGAACGTAACTTCAGCGATAATACGCTGAAAACCAACCCCGGACGCAATTAATATGTCCATTTATCACATCTTAATAACTCAACGTGCAACAACTTCATATGAGGGACACTCTTAGCCACACGTAAATGAAGTTCTATCAACCAAATAAAGCAACATTACTTAGACCCAAATCCAAGGCTGGTCAACAAATCATAAAAATTACGGAGTTAAATGTACAACTCAAAACAATATGGCCAATTAATATGTCAACATTGAATGTTTCAAAATAGTAATAAAGAATACAACTCAGGAAACAACATATTTCCCCCATAAATTATGTCTCTTGTACGGACATTGATTATCCCCCAACATAATACAACATGTGTATACAACTGAAAACACTGTAATTATTTTCAACCAATAACCCATTAATAAGCAAATCAACAATAAAAACCACACCCTTTTCCCCTCGAATTATGTCGCTTTTAAGGACATAATTCCCCAACATAATGCAAAATAAAACATATCCTCACAAAAGTCTTTAACCAAAAAAAAATGGCCCTCATCGATTAAATTTGAGCAAGTTTGACCGTAATCCAACGCTTCTAACATGCTTCTAACAATTCACATGCTTCTTACATAATGCTTTCTCAGAATTACTCACTTCTGCCTCTCTCGCCATTACTCCTCAATTTCCTTTATTATCTTCACTAACCACCTAATACTCGCTTATTCAACTATCACCTTTCAACCTCTTCTCTTCACAGCCCTGCCCTCTCATGCTTAACTCAGACTACTCAATTTCTCACCAACCTCCATCATCCAACACATTAGTCCTACTGCCTATTCCTTTTACCCGCTGACAATCACTTTCCAATTTATCACCAGCCCATCGCAAACAACTTCGCTGTATTCTCTCATTACTCCGCACACTCACATCCGCCAACGACATGGAATCTGCTTCCTAAAACAACAAGCAGAACGTTAATACCATATCTGTCACCCTGTCATAGAATTTTCACAATCTAATTACTTCCACCATACAATGCCACACATTCTAGACATAAGACATCTCAAATTCCAAATCATCCACTCTCTACCTCCCAACTTTCGCAGACTCACTTACTCTGCCCTCCACGTAATCACCGACTTGCTTTATCAGCGTCACCAAACAGCAGATCCTCGCATAATCACACATCACTTTTCAGTTATTCTTATCATTACTCATGCTCAGCTGTTTAGTTACACAGACGCCTACCTAGTCAAATTTCTTACCATATTCTATTAACTTCCATCCAACATCAACACTCGTGGCGGTTATTCGTACTTCTGCTCCTCATACGCACTAACCATCCTGAGGACAATCATCACAACCCTGACCAGCACGAACACTCTGAGCACTCGCTGTCCACTGTCCTTCACATTCAGCAGAAATCCAGGCATCCTCGCTCCAGTCGCCATTCTCGCATCACGAGAACCCAACGTGCATATACTGTTGCTTCAAAGAAAACAAATTAGACATTAGATCAACATTCTTGACGTACTAACAACTCAACGCACCATTAGCGTACCGTCAACTTCTCCTTTCAGCACGCATATATTATACTAATTATACTCGCTAAGACAGTGCATCCTTTTAGTGATTCTTACACAATCTCCCTTCACACTGCTTCAACTCTGAGCTATATCAGCCGCCCTGCCGTACATCCATGCGCTATTATTAAGAACCTGACATCGTTCTATCCATGCATTCCAAACAGACGACGTTTCAAAACTCCACACTTCATTCTCTAATCAGCACAACGAACACAGGTTTGTCCACACCTTTATGCACGCAAAGACACTCTCTGCTTATCTACAACATAACCAGACAGATCACTCCGATATTCAACCACTCACTCACTTCTCATCAACCTCCTCATCACCTCATCCTACACCATCAACGACTCAGAGTCTCTCAACGCGTTCCATCACCAATCAGTCAATTCTCATTCCAGGCTCAAACTCTGTTCTTAGCAATTTGTCTCCTATTAATAGTGTCTCTCTTCATCTACTTCATTTTCAATATCTGTAACTGTCAGTAAAGTATTCAGGTCTTAAACTCATATATTCTCTGATCTTCCTCGCGTCATCTTCTGTATAAATCGGGTTAATCTCTATTCCTGCTATCTCTTTATAATTGTTTTTCTTACCAACATTCTTTCTTTTATTTCTTTTTAGTGGTTGCCCGTTTGCCGTATCTGTCAATGTACCATATTGTTTATATCTTCCTAGCTCGTCCTCCGAATAATCACTGCCTATAGTTGTTCCACCGGCCTGTTTACTATATGCTGTAGAGGAGGAAGCAACGTCTCTGTAATTTGAACTAGCAATGCTGATATTCTTATTTCTGCCATTATTTCTGCCATACTTCATATTTCGGTCAGAGATATATTTAAGGTACAAATCTGAGGAGTCTGACCCATCTGTCGTATCACCTCCTACATTTACCAACAGACTGGTTGCAGACTTAGCCTTAACGCTTTTTCTAACTTTCCTCCTGGTATTCGTGGTCTTTGTCTGTCTATCTTTCTTAATTTTAACTGTGTCTCCCTTTTCTGATTTCACCTGAGGTGGTTCTGTAATTTCTACCATCTTAATAGTTTGCGTTCCCCTTTCTATCTTGCTAGCCGATTGTACCTGTGTCTGAGTGCCATTCTCTATCGTCTTAGATGTCTGCGTCTGTGTCTCCCGGTTTATTTTCTCTACTAATACTGTCTTCTTCTTTTCCGGTCTAGCCCTTACATTTGCAAGCGTCTTTGGAGTACTTTGTATCTTGTTTATGGGTTCAATTCCGTCTCTAAGCCCTGAATTTCTATATTGTCTCTGTCTTTGATCTAACCATTCGTCACGCAACTTTCTTGCGGTCGCACTATGGGATGGCCAAGCCCATTGTTTCTTTGGCAGATTTCTATATCTTTGAGAATTGTACCCACCCTGCCTGCTTCTACTGTTGAGGACGTTCTGGCTCAACGTATCTATTTCCATATACAGGGTTGTGTTGTTTTCTATTGTTGTTAACTAGTGGCAGTCTTCGGTTATTCTTGTTATATCTGGCATTACATTTATAATTCTCTTGTTCAAGTATTCTTCGGTGTAACCCATTCATAAAACCTGCCATCTCACTGACTGCTATTTTCAGTTCCGCCAGCCACACGGTCACCTTTCCCAATTCTCTACTTAGGTAGTTCATGTCTATTCAATACTTTGTCTCAATGCCACAGTTAACCTAAAACAATATGATTCCTATATGATTCCTAATACCTGTTCAAGTGACAGATCTTTGATCATTCATTACAAATACAATTATATTAATTAACTTCTACACTTCTACTAGTCTCTTAAAAATTAAAGTTATAGCTTACAGTGGTCGTCACTCTTAGTTCGTACCGTTTACAAAGTCCTCAGTTACAATCGCCAGCAGCTACTTGTGGACGGCTTTTCAAACACCATCAGCAAACGACTGAATGATTGAGCAGAACCGTCGCCCGTTTTCTTTCAACAGAGCTTCACCCGAGATGATTAAATACGGCCACCCCTGGGCGGGCTCTTGACTGCCGTCTTTGGACAGGCCCTTGATAGCTAGTAAACCGTCGCGCTTTTGACTGCCGCCTTTGGACAGGCCCTTGATAGCTAGTAAACCGTCGCGCTTTTGACTGCCGCCTTTGGACAGGCCCTTGATAGCTAGTACACCGTCGGGCTTTTGACTGCCGCCTTTGGACAGGTCCGTGATAGCTAGTAAACCGTCGCGCTTTTGACTGCCGCCTTTGGACAGGCCCTTGATAGCAAACAGCCGCCTGTGGATAGGCCCTTCAAAGCAAACAGCCGCCTTTGGATAGGCCCTTGAAAGCAAACAGCCGCCTGTGGATAGGCCCTTGAAAACAAACTATACCGTAATCCCTGCAGGCGTTGCAGGAGCCATATATCAGTTTTCCCTTGGCAGATGTTCACTGATAGTTTAAAAACGTGCGTCAATTCCTCCCAGAACAAACATTGGGGAATTCTAGTTCGCGGAGCTACTCTGTATATTCCGCGACATCCCAGGGCATCAGATCCGCTGTATAAGGCACCAAGTTTAGTTTAGTTTAGTCGATGGATCAACATCACGGCACACGGGTGCAACCCATAAGTGCTCCGTTCTCCTCCTAACTCAAACCTGAGTCTGGAGAAACTCAGCTCAGTGCACGAACTCCGTAGCACCGGCGAGTATCCTGAAATACTTTGGGTAAATTTTTAACTCGAAATTTTGCCCGGGCGGCGCCGTTAAGCTACTCTTTTTCGATTTCCAACTGCCAAGGGATTTTTTACGTGCGCGACAATACACACGGGCGTCCGATCTCACTTGAGATCAGGGGAATCTCCATCTATAGCAGTGTAGTGGAGATAATGTATTTTAACAGCGTCGATAGTGTTTGATGTAGAAATACAAGCAACTCGGTGTCTTCGGTTCCATTCTTTATTGGTTGGTAGTATACATCAAAAAGGAGTACTCAGATTTATCAAAAGGATGCATGGCAGTACTTCAAAAGTTGTAGGCTCATAACAAAAATGCAGAGTTCCACTATCTTTCCAGATGATTTCCAACCTACAACCGGTTCGTTTGCTGATTTGGTGGTAACTAACCCTGTGACGACTCTGTCGTCACATCACAGCTCCCCATAGCTACCTCCTACCACGGTGCCCACCCGTGCACTGCTCCATGATTGAAGCCTTACGTTGCACACTTCACTGCCTCTTACTCCTATAACTCTGTTTTATATCCAATCGACTAGTTTTTGCAATATTACATCCCTTTATTTATTCATTTATTTATAGCAGAGGTGGAGAATTCATGGAGGGAAAAGAGGGAAGAGGGTGCGGAGAGCAACCAATTCAGTTGACACAAAATTGGGGGAGGCTGAAATATATATAAAAAAAGTAAAGGTGCAGGATTTTAAACTCCAGGCAGCAGAGTCAAACAGGATTAAGTGGGAACAGTTTATCAATGAATTCGGTAGGGATGTGACTTAGGGAAAATTCTGGGGGATGCGCCGATAGATGAAAAGACAGGCGATGCCTGGTACATATGATGCAGTTTATGATGATAACAACCGACCTATGACAACTGACCAGGACAAAACGGAGGCTATTAGAGATAACGTCAGAGAAGCCTTGTCGCGGGTCACTAGGAAAGAGGACTGTGAGATTAAGGTGAAGGATATTAGACGGGTTCTGAAGCGGACTAAAGACACCAAATCATAACCCAGCAAAACACCTTTGGAAAAGTCCTCGAATAGATAGTAGCATGCATACTCCAGCGACATTTGGAAAGTTATAATCTGCTTCCCAAAGGGCTCGGGAGTTACCGGCCTGATAAAAACACCTGGGCCAATGCTGCAATTTTTGCATTTGATGTCTACGAGGGTTTCCAAGATAAACAAGAGACAGTGGTGGTAGCTCTTCACCTGGAGTGTGCGTTTAACAGGGTCCGGTATGATCGGCTGATGTACACACTGTTGGATATGGAGGTCTGCCCTTGCCTTGTTAGATGGGTTGTGCCGGTCGTTTATGAGCGAAAGGTTGCACTGCTCATGGGTTCCTGGACTTCTGCCTCTTATACTATTACACCTGGGTTGCCACAGGGATCTGCCTTGTCCCCAGTGCTCTTTAATGTCCACACCAGCAAAATAACAGCTATTGAGACACCAGATGTGGGTAGAATCTTGACATTTGCAGATGATGTGCTAGTGTACAAGCAGGAAAGGCACAGGTCCAGTTTGGCTAAAGACTTACAGGTGGCAGTAAATGGGGTGGCAGAGTGGTGAAGGGACGCAGGGGCGGTTATAAACCCAGACAAGGCATCGGTTGTATGGTACTCCCTGGATAACCGAATAGTGAAGGCAGATGTCCCAGGTATTATGTTGAATGGATGTCCTCTTAGTCGAGAGAGAAAATTGAAGTACTTGGGTATAACTTTTGACAGGTGTTTTCTTTTAAGGATCATGTGAAAGCTTTGGTGGTGAAGGCTGGTAGGGGACTTAATGCATTGAGGGCTATGGCAGCAATCGGGGTAGATCAGAGGATGATGTACAGGCTCTTTCTGCCAAGTAGTAGCGCAATTGATAAGACGTAAATAAATATTCGTGACAAAGTCGCGAACCAAATCTTGATAGAAACTAAGAAGCTGACTAAAAAACAGAATACGTCAGGAGAATTGTCAACAACAACATAGATTCGGATCAGAGAGCTGGACAAGAGAGGCTGCAAGTTGAAGTTATCTGGAACGTGGAAGATATTTACTGGCAGGACAACGTTATCATGGCCAAAAGCATATTGCAGAGGATAATGAGAAGATTCATGAACGATATATACATGAGCCCGAAATAATGGACAGACGTGAATATCTCAGAACAGGACTTAGAACGTCACGGCAAGGTGAAATCTATCCAGATTGGGAATGACAGAAGAACCGGGACATGGAATTGATAGTCATTAGGGTCTAGCACCTTCAACGATATATATTATTGTAATTACCGTCCAGCCTGGCAATAACAGGACCGGTAAACATAAATTGTTATTCTTTTATTGATCGTATTGAGATGCAATAGACTTGACCGTTGGGCAATTAAATTATGTCTTCAACTACATGATAGCCGGCCTTCAAGTTTGTCATTTCAGTTAATTTTGTCTGCTTCGAGAACTGTTGGAGTTGTGTCACACCCTGGACGACCGTTTGCCTGTTACTCATTTGTATTTGAATTCTGTTAGGACACATTCTAGCACTTTCAGCAGTTAATAATTTCTGTTATTGAGTATGGTTTGGGACTGCTGGCAGTATCAAAGAGCCAGCTTCAAAGGTTAGAGCGCATACAAAATGCTGCCATGCGGGTAATCCTGAGGTGCACAAAGGACACACCAATTATATGCAAGAGACATATCCTGGCGCTACCAACAATGGCGGATAAGCATAGGGTCCTTGAGGCCAAAAGGACGGAGGGTTGCTGCAGATAGGGATCACCCACTGCATGCAGCCATGAATATAGTCAAGGGTCATAGACTAAGACGAGGCAGGTCCTGGATGGCACAGGCGGAGCTTTCTATACGTCAAGTGTGTGATCTAGAAACCATCAATCGTGAAAAAGAATGGGTTGAAGGTCTGGAAGACATCACGGACTGGTACAATGTAATAATAACACTGGGTCGTGAGTGCAGGGAATGGGCAGCGGGCCGCACTGAGTTTGAAGTGCAACAGCTGATCAAGAGTAACACACATCAAGGCTACATAGTCATCTACACCAATGGGTCAGTGGTGAGAAACAGATATAGTGGTTGGGGATTTCTTGCAAAGGCCAATGGACAAGTCTCGAAAAAGGAGAGTCTGGCATATGTGATTACAACCTCCAGCATGGGAATGGAGATGGAGGCAGAAACAGCGGCATTCCGTTGGCTGAAGGATTGATTGATTCATTCATTCATTTAGGAGCCGACATCACAGCATTCGGGACATTCCCATAAGCGCTCCGTCCCCATCCTCAGCAGCCAGCGAAGAGTTCCAACACTAATAGTTCCAGTAGCAATCTTATTATATGTCCGTCTCGCCTTTCCTTTGAGCCTCATTCTTACCAGACTATGGTGATCCATTTGCTCCTCCGAGGTGTACAGTGCTCCCACAAGGCCGCAACCACGTCTGTCTTGTCATGCATCAATACTCCACCAAGATTTGCCGAGCCAGCCAATCTGTCCGCCTGTTCATTCCCCAGCACACTACTGCAACACACATTGTATTCGTCTCGGATTCAAAAAGTATGCTTTGTAAGGTGGAGAAAGGAATGTTTTGTGTGGAATGGCTATCGTTGCTTCAGAGGTCACAGATTTTGAGAATTGTATGGGTATTTTGCCCTGGCCATGCGGGGGTACAGGGGAATGAACGGGCTGATAGGCTAGCTGGGAATGCATCTCTTGGTAGTAGATTGCCTGTGGACCGGGGGGGGGGGGTCGTGCGCTTGTGGGACTAGGTGGAGAAGGCGGGGGTACAGACTGAGAACCCATATCTGGAAAGAATGAGATTGCGAGGGAACAGCAGGGGTTCTGGAAGAATCTCAAAACTGAGAGGGAAGACCTGGAGAACCTTTAATCAGATGGCGGTGGAGATGATTAGTAGCATGACTCTTCGCTAGCTGTTGAACGAGGGGACAGAGCATGTATGGGAATGTTTTGAATGCAGTGATGTCGGTTCTTAACTCAACTCCCCCTCTGCCATGTGTCCACCGTCACAAGGTAGAGGGGCTTGCGCGTTCTAATGACCCCAAGAGCTATGTCAACGGTAGCACAGCTACTGGTAGGGTAACCCATGTCGGACAGGTCAAGGAGAGGAACTAGACTCACACACACACACACACTTGCTGCCTTATAGGTAGACTGGGGACAGTCAAAAGCACACCCGAAAAATGCTTGTCGAAATCGGATGTACTGGGCCACAGGCTTGACAAAGCATTGCAACGTAGCGTAATCATTTCATGATGCCACAGTTTAAAATTAATCAGCATGGTGCTAATCCCGAGAAGTCCCATCAGGTGGTGATAGTATCGGGCCCCCTGCCTCGAGGGGGTCCACCCATGACTACTGGTGGTCACCATCCCCTGTGCTGTGGAGTCAAGGCACAGAGGAGTAAGTTAAGAGCTCTTGGCCAAACACCACGGACACTCAACATACTAAAGTGGAATGCTGAATGAGTTTCTAACAAGAAAATACCCTTAACATATCGTCTTCACAAAGATAGAATAGATGTGGCATGCATTCAATAGACACACACCAATGCCAATCGCAGATTCTCTGTCAGAGGATATCAGGACACACGTTTCGACCGCGAAGAACACAAAGTAGAAGTTTTAATGCTTACACGAAACACAATACCTTGTAGTGAAGTATCTGTGACTTCTGACAACTAAACGGAAATTATAGGTGTTGATATAATGATAAAGGACGTGAAAATAAGAATTTACAAACTGTATATCCCAGCAGTAAGTAAGGACCTTACACTTTCAAACATGAAAATAACTGACATAAACTGCATTATTGTCGGAGACTTTAATAGCCGTTCAGAAAGAAGGAGATACCCAGATACTGACAACAGAGGTGATGAAGTGGAGGACTGGGAAATAGACTCAAATCTCCATCTACTCAACAAAGCGGACGACACACCGAGCTTCTACTCTAGAAGATGGTTTGCCACTGCCATGTGCCGATATGAGGCAGACAGCAGTAAACAGATAGATTAAGAGTACGTTTAACATAGAAGAAGAGTTGTTGTAGTGAGAGCAATTCACGCGATCACAATGAGTTAACACGCACGGATAGAACAAGGATAGTCCGTGCGGAACACATGATGATGATGAATGACGAAGGGAGGTTATTCAAAGAAGTTGTGTATCACGTGACCCAAGTAGGGTAGTTCTCGTGAATCGGGGACAGCCACAGTCAGTCAGGCCAGGGTCGCTGTGAAAGAAGGACGTAAACTTGTGTTGAAGTTATGAACGAAGATAAGCACGGTTAGTGCAATGATTCTTTAACAACAGTGAAAGTGTTCGTCCAGTTGTGCGGCCAAGTGTAGCCAGTCAACGCTTAGTGCAGTGTGCTGATTTGAAGACACCCAGCAATGTGAACCGCCAGGCGTAAAGGGCAGCCAAGCGTAAGTTGTGACCTTAAGCTAGTCAGACATTGTGGTAGCCAGTATTAGGCAGATGAACGATTGTCTTCTGTTAAAGTAACTGAACAGTAGTCAGCAAGTGTAAATATATTCATCACATGTTATCCCACGTTTACGGGAACTGGTGATCATCAGTGCTGTGATAATCGTCCACAATAAACATTGCGATGTGTCAAGGACGACATGCTGTTCATTGTTGATCTCGTATGAATGATTCTACCAAGTCTGTCAGATGAATGATCCTGCTGAATCTGTCATCGAGGCTGAGAAAGTAAGATTCAGCTCCGTGGCAGAAGTGGAGGCTCGAATTATAAACAGCAGGAGCACACTGATTCAAGGTCACCTTGGGCGCCATTTGCAATTTCAAGTCAAAGATTACAACAATCATTTATATGATGCAGATTTTCGCTATGGCAATGAATCCAGCGATGCTAATCAAGCTGCAATAATATTTACTACGTCTACCCTATTTACCCTGGCCGTGACCACGTTTTGTTTGTGAACGTCTTGTCACACGTCTATCATCAAGTGTACTATGGAAGAGGCAGTCATCTGCCATACGAATACAGTGTGAACTATCCTGGGCGCAGAAATTGTTAACAGCCCAAAGACATTGAATAGCTGCAGAAATTAGCAGCTAGAAAGTGACATCCTGAAATACGAAGACGGCGCATCAGTAAGCAGCCGAAATACTGAAATACAATCCTATCACTATTCAGTATTCAACATACTAACATGGTAAATCAAAACGGCGACGATGTCCCAAAATTGACTGTTTTTCACCACTGACGCATTAGTAGTATGCAATGCGGTATTCCAGTCGAGTTTAAGGAGCACCCGAAATATAAACAGTTTATGTCAAAACGTCGATGATGTCCCCAAAGCGATGGTTAACAACATTATTATCGTCACAGCAGTAGTAGACCAAGCTGTTCTCCACCCGATTGTGATGATCATATAAATTTTTCAAGAAAGTGTCAAAATTTGGAACTTTGTTCTACAATCAACACCCAACTACCTGTACAGCCTGGAGAAAGACACCGGACCATTGGAGGACCTCAGCACAACACCAGAGCAGGAAAAACAGGCCAGTTAAATTGTCTGACTGTGTTTGTTTCATTTTGTGCGGTTGTTTGAAGTTAGTATTCGGATACTATCTCCATAGATTGTTTGTCTGCGTCTTCATTGTAGTTTCTGGGCTAGCAGTGGCAGAGTATGTGTGATAAATTATTATAGCAATCTGACAGCTGATTAGTACCGGTCTTGTGTCGTAACAGTATCTAATTGTCTTGACTATGCGTTTTCCGTGTCTTGTTTCTATGTGAGTACATGTATAGTATGCATCAAACGTAGGCTAAACTTGTGATAGGAGTTATCGTTTGTCCTGTATTGTGGAATATTGTAAACATTATAGCACCAGTACATCTGTACTTAAATAACATCTGTATACAGAAATACCTCCTGTCCTAAATATCACTTTACAACATCACAAGGACAAGTTCTGTATATTCACACCATCATTCATTGCATACACAGAAACATCAGATGTGTATACGAGTACCACCTTGCGTTGCTGACACATACATTCTTCTTAAGGTAATTAACAACACCATAGGTAAACATGTCTTCACTACAAGACTTCATAGCTTTGGGAGAGAAGTGTGGCATGTCAAGGCTTGATCTAGGAGCATGGGATAAACAAGAATTGAGCGCATTCCAAGCACAACAACGTGAAGACAGAGCAGCGGCAAAAGAAGCTAGAGAAGCACAAGCAGCTCTGGATAAAGAAAACAGAGAAGCGGTAGAGAGACAAAATGAGCAAGAACTGGCGTTGCAAAAAGAGAAACTTGCCTTAGAAAAAGAGAGGCTTGCCTTTGAGAAAGACAAGCTGGCAACCGATTTATTAATGAAAGAGATGGAGATTGAAGGCAACTTAAAGGTAAAGGCTCTTGAGAAAGACAGAGAGGCAGAGATAGCCCAAGCAAAAATAACAACACAATCTTTGGACCCCATTAAACGGTACACTGGACTCGTCAGAAACACGGCGATTCGATATCAGCCTGGGTAACCAACTTCGAAGTTCTAATGAACCATTATAAAGTGCCATCCGACGACTGGGCCATACTTTTCCACCGGCATTTGGCCCTCGAACGAACCCTTGAAGGTCGTAGAGGTCATACCTGAGAACCTCAGCACCAACTATACTTATGTTAGGAATCGGGTCTTGGCACATTTTTCACTCGATAAAGCTGGGTTACGAACAAAATTTAAAAACTTAGCACTGAAGGCAAACCAGACCCTCTTAGATTACGTAGCAGAAACAACATCACTCTTCGACAAATGGCTTAAGTCAGCCGATTTAGGCTCAGACTTTAATAAGCTACGTGACCTCATGTTGAAGGACAAGTTGATTTCTTCTGTACCAGAAGCAATGTCAACATTTCTGGTCGAGAACAAGTGTACGACTGTGCCAGAAATGGAGTCCAAAGGCGAGGCATTTTATAATGCCCATAGGGATATTTTCGCAGAAGGGGCTCTGCCTGATTTAATTATAGGTGCGGCTGCCAGATTGTCTAACCAAAGGTACAATGAAAGACCAAACAGATTTCAACAGTACGGTCGACAGTATAGAGGAAGAGGTCCACACTCCATAAATAACACACAAAGAGAGCCAGAGAGAGTCAGAAAAGGTTACCTAATGCAATGTCCTCATTGCAAACTACAACATGGTTCCCTTGAAATGTGTGACAATAATCCTGACTATGACAGTTATATTAGGAACTTGACATCACAAAAATTGAGTAAGTACACTACGTACAAGAACAACGTTAAATGCTTTGTCTGCAATAGTTTTGGACATGTGAGTAAAGACTGTAGGATTCGAAAGACATGGAAAAAGGCCAATGCAGTATTCTTGTTTACCAGCAGTTCACCTAACGAATATGAAGAGACAAATCAAGGTAACATACAGACTGATAGAAACGACAGTGATGACGATACTGACAACAAGGCTTACATATACGAAGCGAATTCGACTTACACGACGGACAGAAACCTAGACGTACGACTAGCATTAGTAAACGGACTAACAGTTCCAATGATAAGAGACACAGGGACTTCAATTATTGGAGTGAACGAGAGGTTAGTTAATGACGAAGACTTTACAAACGAAAAAGTGACATGTAGGACATTTAGGGGAGCATTAGAACAGTATAAAGTAGCATGGATTGACATCAATTTCCCTTATTACCAAGGACGGGTTACAGCTGCAGCGTTACCGCACCCAACAACTTACTTAATAGTAGGTAACGTTCCTAACGTAAAAGAGTGCACCAGCCAAGACGTTGAGAAATGGGAAAAAGAATTCATTAGTGAAGAACAAGCAAATTGTGCAGCATTACTTTTCCCAACAAAAAACAAAAAGAGTAAAAGACCAGATGACGAGTTAGAGATATTAACAGACAGATATAAGACGTATCAGAAGGAATCAACTCATGAATGTTTATCAACTAGCGACGATGACATTACGGACACAGACAACCTACCTAAATGGCTAATAGATAGGAATATTGACTGGGAATCACTTCCCCTCAAAGATAATTTAAGTAGGGAAGAAAAAGACAAAGTAACCTTTGCAATTGAAAATTTTAGTCAGATTAGTCCATCATTTAGTGAAAGCACAGTAATAGTAAAACAATTGTTTGCACCATATCTGAAAGATGAAAGGGACAAATGTAAGAATACAGAAACAGGAAATGAGCCAGTTTCATTTGCAGGTGCCGCAGAAAAGTATTTCCCAAGCTCAGGTGATATCTCTACTTCATCTTCTGATGAAGAGGAAAAAAACACCCCAGTCATTAAAGTCAAAGAAAAAAGTAAAGATACGACAAAATGATAGTGTCAACTATACAGAAGCAGGTTGGCAAAACAAAACCCCTCCAAAAGTATCTAATGTACGCTATACCGAATATAACACATCAAGGAAAGCTTGGAAAGATACAGGAGTATCTACAGCAGAGATAAAAAGACGAATACAGAAAATTAAATTAACAAACTGGGAACGATATTGGAAAGGCATAGGCTTGACAGAAGACGAAATAAAAGACAGAAGACAGCAAGTAAAGGAGAAGGGACTCAAAGAACCAGAAAAAATCTCGATAACGACTAAAGGTAGACTTCACGGCTAACAAACAACCTAACAAATCAACCTATACCTATCTGCATACTAATACAATTTCCTATACAGTTATAATTATTCTTATCTATCATAAGATTATAATATCATTACTATCTATCATATATATTTATCTATCATATACCCAGTAAAGACATTAACTTTCTAACTTTCCTACAACTAGTAGACTTTACTACACGGTAGTTAAACAATCCAACACTGTTGTATTTATTGTACCTAAAGATTAAAATGGAGATACAATTATCCGAGTATTAATTAAACTTCTGAACTACCGTATAGAATTATTACAAATTTCAGCAGTCAATTTGACATTTTAAGTTAATTAATTTAAATTGATTCAGATATGTACATATTTGTTCCATTTATAAATTACCAGAATGTACAGAAGATAAAGGCGAGTGTAGCCGAACCATGTAAGCGCCACAATAGATCCAAAAATGAATCTGGAAGTGGAACTCTGTGCCTACAACCCGAGTGTACCGAAAAAGCATGGTGGGGCTATCAAAATACCAGCAATCCAGGGTAAACAAATATGATCAAAAACACTTACTGCAAAGTAAGTGAGTATTATTATGATCACTCACTACTCATTATTACTTCATAAATCATACAGGTTGCATATTCCATCAATCATGATCAGACCATCATATCATTAAACATAAACATACCACCAGACATATCACAACTACTTTCATTTTTTCCTTTTTAATTCTCAAGATATCATTGTAAATTTCACCTATATTATTTCATTTGATGTTCATTGATAATGATGGCATCAGACATATTACAATGATGCTACAGTAATGATAACAATATCTCATTTTGTATCATTGTATAGGATTTTCATAACACACGAACGTTTACATGTATTTTCGACATATTCAGATTGTCTATCGCTAACAGAAGACTTAATAATTGATCTCTTTCCGCAGTAGTAGAAAGCAACAGTACAGGCACTAAAGACTAATGCAAGAGAGACAAGTCAAAGGTAAAGCTGAAGACTAATGAAAGAGACACTAGTCACAGTTGATAACAATGGTGTCCACAAGAATAACGTGAAGTTGAAGACTAATACAAGAGACACAACTCACAGTTGACAACAATGGTGTCAACAAGAAGAAGATAAAGCAACAATGGTGAAGAAACAGATGGCAACGAATGATAAGAGGGTGTAGTGCTGCCTAATTATAATGGTGCTACAATAATATCGAAGCATATATAGCACATTGATAATTTAATTTGATGTACATTTTTCCTTTTAAATTTTTCTTTTCAATTGATATTGTTGCATGATCAGCTCTAATGAGTCAATGATATTTAGTGCTGATAATTTTATTCTCCCATTGAAATATTTCATGGTAGAAACGCTCATGCACAGAAATGTGCATATATTTTTATGTCATACTATTTATTTAGAATACCAACAGAAGGTCATTAGATTGTATTTCAGGGAAATGAATGAATACCGAGACAGAGACAAACGTTTCACAAGAAACAATAACCTCAAGTCAAGGTCATGAAAGACAATGGAGAATGAACTACATCAAGTGCAGCAATATCAACCCACAATTGTGATGAACGATCAAAGTATTATAAACTTTGACATACACAAATGTGTTCATAATTGGATACATCATACATCCATATGAACAAGGTAATGAATATACAGTTATAAGATGAAAGTACATCAATTACGAAGAAGAAATAATCACCCTAGACAGAAAAATGATACAAGTAAACCTCAAATAAGCAACTGCTGAGGCAATGACACCATGTGTCAACAAATGAGGTAAACTAAGTAAAACGGTAACCCCAAATGACGGTTGGCAACCATAGCGATACAGAGGTCATTGATATATTGGTCATATTCTACATACCAGTCATAAATAATAATATAGAGGGTGATGGGATCCATTAATCACGCACGTTCCCTCATTCGGGCGTAATGGCCTTGATAGGTTTGGGGATGCTTGTCTATAGGGCAAATGAGGAACTACTATGGGGAGGCCACGGGACCTTATGAAACTCATACTAGTTAGCCCAGCCCCATTCCCACCCTATAGGCTGGGCTACACGACGTCTGCGGGGTAAGCAGATAGAAGGGCGTGTCTGACATTAATAATAATTTTTTTCCCATTGATTTTGTGCAGTGGTTAATGGAATACCATACCATCATATTATCACAGAGAAAAGGTATGGGGAAATACATGATTATAAAGTAGATTTATGAAATGCCTAAACAAAATAACTGTGAATATCGCCACAAGTAATAGGAATAGAAAACCGAAGAGACTGTGAAAATGGCTGCACCATTTTCAAAAACATGGGGGGGGGGGCATAATGCCATGTGCCGATATGAGGCAGACAGCAGTAAACAGATAGATTAAGAGTACGTTTAACATAGAAGAAGAATTGCTGTAGTGAGAGCAATTAACGCGATCACAATGAGTTAACACGCACGGATAGAACAAGGATAGTCCGTGCGGAACACATGATGATGATGAATGACGAAGGGAGGTTATTCAAAGAAGTTGTGTATCACGTGACCCAAGTAGGGTAGTTCTCGTGAATCGGGGACAGCCATGTGCCGATCAGGCCAGGGTCGCTGTGAAAGAAGGACGTAAGCTTGTGTTGAAGTTATGAACGAAGATAAGCACGGTTAGTGCAATGATTCTTTAACAACAGTGAAAGTGTTCGTCCAGTTGTGCGGCCAAGTGTAGCCAGTCAACGCTCAGTGCAGTGTGCTGATCTGAAGACGACCCAGCAATGCGAACCGCCAGGCGTAAAGGGCAGCCAAGCGTAAGTTGTGACCTTAAGCTAGTCAGACATTGTGGTAGCCAGTATTAGGCAGATGAACGATTGTCTTCTGTTAAAGTAACTTAACAGTAGTCAGCAAGTGTAAATATATTCATCACATGTTATCCCACGTTTACGGGAACTGGTGATCATCAGTGCTGTGATAATCGTCCACAATAAACATTGCGATGTGTCAAGGACGACATTCTGTTCATTGTTGATCTCGTATGAATGATTCTACCAAGTCTGTTAGATTAATTATCCTGCTGAATCTGTCATCGAGGCTGAGAAAGCGAGCCAGTAAGATTCAGCTCCATGGCAGCCACTTCTACTCCAGACTTAGGTTTCTGCACAGGAGACACCCTCCACAAA
This sequence comes from Cepaea hortensis, assembly GCA_963921405.1. NCBI lineage: Eukaryota > Metazoa > Mollusca > Gastropoda > Stylommatophora > Helicidae > Cepaea > Cepaea hortensis. Next base: position 66,842,988 of record OY992882.1, read on the forward strand.
ATCGACCACCGTGTGCTTGACCAATTAGCAGGTAGTGACCACAGACCAATCAAGCTTGTAATAAATATGGAGTAAGTTCCACAAGAGCAAACTCATTGGAATTACAAACGAGATTATTCGGACATATTTGCCATACTAACAGACAAATATTGTGAAAACATAAATACACGACATGGCAACATGAAACAAATGGTGGAAAGTCTAAACAATACAGGCGGCCACTGAGTCCATTCCAAGAGGAGCGAGGGAAAATTACAAACCATACTGGACTGGAGAACTACAAAAGAACAACAGACACATGATTGTAATACAGAGACAGCAGCAGAATATATGATGGCAAATCTGAAAATGGAATAAATGGAACAGATATTGAATACTCCAAAAAAGAAGAAATCACCAGGACAGGATGGAATCACAAATGAAATGCTAATAGGACTAGGCACTAAAGCAAAAGAGAAACTACTAGCAATCCTAAATTGCAGCTGGAAGAGAGGAATAGTCCCACAGTCATGGAAGGAAGCTATACTAATACAAATTTCAAAGAAAGGAAAAGACCTGGAAGAACCAAATGGCTATCGACCTATCAGTCTACTTAGCTGTGTAGGAAAATTAATGGAACGCATTATCAATGGCAAGCTAACATGGCACCTGGGAGAAAACCAACTCTTAACACCACACCAAGCAGGATTAAGAAAGTACAGATCCACTGAAGGTCAAATAACCTATATAGTCAGGAAATAGAGGATGCTTTCCAAGAGAAAAAGTACACACTAGCGGTCTGGATAGATTTAGAATAACCATTTGATAAAGTATGGAATCATGGACTGAAAGTAAAACTGCAAAAGATGCATGTTTGTGGGAAAATGTACAAATGGATCAGCCACTACCTTGAGAACAGAACTACCAGGACAAAAGTACAAGGACAAATAGAAATGGAATTCATAATGACACCTGGGAGACTGCAGCCAGAGACCGAAATTCGTGGCGTGCATCATTACGCAAGGGTGCAGTCACGTGTGAGGCAACCAGGACTGCAAGAGCTGTGAAGAAAAAGCAGGACAGAAAAACCACTGCAGGAAATCCTCCTCTAGAAACGTCAAGCATTCTCTGTTCACATTGTCAAAGAACATTTCGAGCCAAAATAGGCCTTATCAGCCATCTTAGAACTCACGGCTCCATACTTTCAACCCCACTGGATGAAATGAATGGTCATCATCATTCTTGATGGACAAAGAACACAAGGACAAACCAGCAAACAGATGCTGTTGGAGCAAGGTGTGCCCTAAGGAGAAGTTCTATCACCAACATTATTCCTAGCATATATAAATGACATTACATAAAATTTTCCAGCTAGAGTACACACATCCTCCTTTGCAGATGACCTAGCCATATGGACATCTGAAGAATATATTAGTACAGCTAACACCAGAATATAGCAAATCTTATTAGCGCTAGAGGAATGGTCAACATCATGGCTAGTGAAGATTGGTGAGGAGAAAACAACACGCGCAGTGTTCTCCTTCTCAAATAAAACTCTGCAGCCAAATCTGGTATTGAACGGAAAAATATTGCGCTATGAAGAAAATCCACACTATCTAGGAGTTACGCTCGATCGTCGCATAATATGGAAGACACAGGTTGAGAAAAATCGAACAAGAGCAAAGCAAAGAATGACAATCATGAAAAAAGCTTGCTGGTACAACGCTGGGATCAGATGAGAGAGTTCTCAAGAAGTTATAAACTGGACGGGTGAGGCCAGTCCTGGAATATGGCACCGCAGCTTGGGCAACAGCAGCTAAGTCAAACTTTAACAAAATAAGTAGAGTCCAAAATCAAGGAATGCGGATCATAACTGGAAGCTGAAGACAACGCCCATTAATGAACTAGAAAAGATCACATGTTTACAACCAATTCAGGATAGAAGAGATAGTAGAACCCAGCAACAAGTAGAAAAATTTAAAGATTGGCAGAACACCCTATGTATAAAAGGTTTAATGGTTTCGGAAAAGGAAGACGCGTAGCAACTTTGTAGACACTGTAAAAGGAAAGATAAGGGCAGGCCCTATACTTAATATATCAACAGTCAAACCCATTTACAATGCACACAAGTTCCCAGCTTGGAGACAGCAGCAATTTCCTGAGGTGATAGAAAATATTCCTGATATTGAGAAAAAGATCACTCAGAATGAACCCGAAAGAATAAAAATAACCCTAAACTACATAAAAGAACATTACCCAAGTAGCAATTGGACCCATGCATATACAGATGGATCAGCCAAACATTCAATAGAAAATGGAGGAGAAGGAATTCTCTTAAATTTAACAAATGGAGTGGGGAAAAATACAGTCAATGGCACATGGAAAATTTTCAAGTAGCTTCAAAGCAGAGGTAGAGGCTTTGAAAACTGCAGCAGAAATGCTATTGATGGAGGAAAGTAAAGAGAAGCAAATAGCTATATTCACAGATGCAAAGTCAGCTGTCTCAATGCAGAAGAGCAAAAACAGAACAGAACTAGCTGACCTAAGAGCAGCACTCCAAGGTCTATGACAGAAATTCAAAAATGTTGTAATACAGTGGATGCCATGACATTGCAGTATACCTGGAAATGAAAAGGCTGACAGACAAAAAGAGGGCGGATGACTACCACAGCCTGACATAGACACAACCTAAATAAGGCAAAGAGATTTATAAAAAGCACTTATAGAACCAAATGGGAATCAGAGCATCCAGACCACCAGAAGTATGGTGCATATTACAAACTCGACCGAAGAGAACAAGTAGCAATCTTTAGACCCCGCACAGGACATTACAGCTGAAATACCACTTGTTCAATAAACTAAAGATAGGAGATAGGCCTACCGATGAATGTTAAATGTGGAACTGGTAAAATGACAGCTAAACATTTGCTGCAGGAATGTCCAATATATGCAGAACAGAGAAAGATATTTTAGCCCACACAAATGCTTCATTTGAGGCTTTATGGAGATACCAACAAGCTCAAGTTGACCGAAGCTTACTTTAACTACAATCAGGTTGACATCTAAAGGTGCATGAAGAAGTAGTTTGACTGCCACACTTCATACGACAGGTTTGTCGATTACAAAAGCGTCACAGAGGCATGAAATGGAATATTGCTTGGCTAGCACATCCATTATGTGGAAAGTCCGAATCAAAAGCTCATTGTGTGGGCGTCATCAAAGGTGAAAAAGCGTCCCAGTGGCTCGAAATGGAATATTGCTTGGATAGCAAATCTATTACGTGGAAAGTCTGAATCGTAAGCTCACTGTGTGGGCTTAATAAAAGGTGGGAATAGTGTCCTAGTGGCACGAAATGAAATATTGCTTGGATAGCAAATCCGTTTCGTGGAAAGTTCAAATCGAAAGCTCACTGTGTGGATGTCATCTGCAGACTGCATTCTTCTGGTTTCCGGAGGAACAACCTATGGTGAATGGAAGGACCAATATATGGAAGTGAGGCTAAGCAGCCATGTGCAGGAAGTGACAATTCCTTGGGTGAGCCTATTATCAGAGCGCTATGTGTCGGCTCTGCAATTATGGAAGCCTCCTTGGATGGCGGGGAATGACATGGTCTGCCCCTGCCTTCCCTTGACGGCTGACCAGGATATCTTTGGCTGTTCTAAATGGGCCAGCCGGGATGGGGGATAACACCACAACAGTGAGAGTCAAACGTAGTAAGAAACCCCCGGGAAGGTTAACTTGGTCAACAAATGCCCACAGAAGTCGGATGTGTCGGCCTAATGGCGCAAGAACACAGCTCTTCTTAAATAGGCACATCGCAATCCCGTCCGAAAAAAAACTAAGGATGAACGCAGAAGAAGAAGAAGAAGAAGAAGAAGAAGAAGAAGAAATGGGTGAGTGAAGAAGTAGCCAGATAAGTGCTTCGATCGTTATTACGGGGTGGACGACTGGCGGAGTGGATGTTGAGTGGATGTCGGACGGGTTTTCGTTAGTAAAGAGGTGGACAGTTCGAGTCGTAGAGTGGTTGTAGTGTTGAGCCGTGTTGACAAAGTCGCGAAGAGGTTATTGTGGCAGAGTGTATGATTCGAATGGCCGAAGAAAGGATTCGAACCCAGTGGTCGCCGTGACTGAGTGTATTAACCAGTGGAAGGTGTGGCTGAGGGTATTGTTCATAGGGCGGCATGGCAGAAGGTATGAGTCGTATTATATGTAGAATTCTCTCGTGAACGCGCTCCCTCTCCCTCCCTCTCTCTCTCTCTCTCTCTCTCTCTCTCTCTCTCTCTCTCAATCCTCTCTCTCTCTCTCTCTCTCGCTCTCTCTCTCTCTCTCTCTCAATTTTCACTCTTGTGTGACATAAGGGTGATACCAGTACTTGTCTGAATATTGAGTATGTGTGTATGTGTGTGCGTGACTGTCGGTGTGATTCTATCCTTCTGTCTATCTGTCTGGCTAACTGTCTAGCCAGCTGTCTATATATCTGTGTTTCTCCATGTCTTGGTGTATGGGTGTCTATGTATCTCTGTATATATGAATGGTCATTTTTCTCTGTATTCGGCCGCGGGTGACAGTGATGTGATGTCAGTATGTATCCTCCTAATGACTGTGTGTGTCTATAAGTAGCGAAGAATAACTACACGGCCTGATCACAATTAATTAGCTGCCAGAAAAAATGCGCGTGTTATAGTAAGTAGTATGTAGTAGTATAGTTGGTAAACGTGGGGCATAATATTTGAGGAGCGTCCCTGAACCTGAAATACTATCTTAGAGGCACTTATGTGTCGTCACAACAAACCTTAAGGAGATTAATTTTTCAAAGCTCTCACAATTAAAAAGGTAAGCTTTAAATACTAAAAGTAATAGTGTATACGAGGTAATATTAACAAATAGTATATTTTGATGTGTAAAGTGAAAAAGTAAAGATGGCGACACATGATAGGAGGTCTACCATTATCAGCTTTGATACATATTTGAGAACCCGATCATCAGATGACCTAGGGTATTTTCGTTATATATCTAATGAAAAATGGCCCACTGTGTATTATAATAGTGATTATTACTGTCGTGGATTGGACTTAAACACTATCGTCATACCAAAGGCGATGTGTTAGAGATACAAGACTCGTCCTCGGGCTGTGTGATGGTGTATAACCAGTCAAATGGTCACATATCTAATAGATACATCAGGGACAGGTGATGAATGGCTTCATCCGGACCACGTGAGGTCACATGCATAAGGATACATCCAGGACACTGGGTAAAGGTTACATCCGGTTAAAAATGGCGTTCCAGCCGTAAAATATGTGAGGGTGCACCTGGAAAATGTGATTAAGAGGGGTACTACATAAAAGGTGTCATGTCGGTTGTCGAACCAGGGGACCTAACTCGTGATAACCACCATATAGAAGAGCGATTCCCCCACTTCGTCAATAGAGCATCGGAAATTAAAAATGGCTCCCGTCTCTCGCTCTCCTTTCTATAGCCGTTAGGGTGGTACACCATACATATATGCACTTTCATTAATTTTTCTGTCTGTCCATAGGGTCTTTACTTATTTCCCCAGAAACCCATTTCCAAGACCAATATATGTTTTCAGGCTTGTCTGCTCATTGCCACGATTCACACCCAAAGAAAATTATAGATTCTGTGTAACACTTCACCATTCAAATAATCAAATACGCTATCCAAAATATTACTAATGTTGGCCAAATACAGAAATATTTCGAAAATACTTATAAAAAGAAGGAAAATCGTTAGCTAAAATAATAAAACTGTTGACCAAATTAAGAAATATCTAAACCAAAGTTTTAAAAAGTAGGAAATAATAGTAACCAAACTATAAAAATTATGACCAAAATATAAAATAGCTCAACCAAACTTATAAATATATCGACCGAAATCAGAAAATAGGGTTTCCAGATTAAGGAAATGTTGGCCGGAATAAGAATCAATCAAATTTATAACAAGTAGAAAAATTTGTTAGCCAAATCGGAAAAAGGCGAGACAAAATATCTCAACCAAACTTATAAATATCTTGGTCAAACTTATAAAAATTCGGAAAATATCTTAGCCAAAATAGGAAACATATTGGCCAACTACAGAAATAGATCATCCAAACATATTAAAGTACGACAAAGTTATGTTGGAGTTTAAGCTCGTGCTGTTTGTGCCACAACTGCTTCGTCCAGAGTCTATTCTGCCTGATCTAGTTGCGTAACAGATTGTGTTAGAATTGTTTCTGCTAGTTCTGTTAGAGTTTCAGCTCGTGCAGGTCCATTTAAGCATCTTCTGATTGTGCCTCAACTGCTTTAACAGGGCTAATTCTGCCTGATCCATTTGCGTAAATGATAGTGTTAGACTTGTGTCTGCTAGCGCTGTTGGAGCTTCAGCTTGTGCTGATCTTCTGTTTCCGCCTCAACTGCTTCTTCCAGAGGCAATTCTGCTTAATTCGTTTGCATAACTGATCGTGTTAGACTTGCTTCTGCTAGTTCTTTTGGAGTTTGAGCTCGTGCTGATCACATGGAATTACCTTCAGTTTGTGCCCCAACCTCTTCTTCCCGATTGTAATCTGCCTGATCCAGTTGGTAACCGATCGTGTTAGACAAGTTTCTTCTAATTCTGTTGGAGTTTCAGCTCGTGCCGATCCTGTGGAAGAAACTTCTATTTGTGCCTGAAATTTCCGGGGCCAATTCTGCCGATCCATTTGCGTAACTGATCGCGTTAGACTTGTTTCTTCTAGATCTGATGAAGTTTGAGCTAATACTGATCCCATGGAAGCATCTTCTGTTTGTACCTCAACTAATTCTATCAGATGCAAATCTGCTTGATCCGTGTGCATATCTGATCGTGTTAGACTTGTTTTTTCTAGCTCTGTTGGATTTCACTTTGTGCTGATCTTCTATTTGTGCCTCAACGGCTTCTTCCAGAGGCAAATCTGCTTGATCCGTTTGCGTAACTGATCGTGTTAGACTAGTTTATACTAGTTCTGTTGGAGTTTTAGCTCGTGCTCATCCCATGGAAGCATCTTCTGTGTGTGCCTTAACTTAAAAGGCACTTCTTCCAGATTGTATTCTGCCTGATCCATTTGCGTGACCGATCGATTTAGACCTGTTTCCGCCAGTTCTGTTGGAGATTGAGCTCTTCTGTTTGTGCCTCAACTGCTTCTTCCTGAGTTAATTGTGTCTGAACCATTTGCATAATTTATCGTTTTAGAAATATTTATGTTAGTTCTGTTGGATTTTGAGACCGGGATTATCCTCTAGAAGCACCGTCTGTTTGTTTCAACTACTTCTTCCAGGAAGATGTCTGCAAGATCCATTCGCGTTACTAATCGTATTATATGGTTGACAGGCCGGTGATACATTAAGGTCTGTGTGTGATTTTATTTCTAGAGATGGTTTTCTTATGCGTATCTCCTCATTTTGGACATTATCATTTGACTTGGTCAACAAGATACTGGCCTGGCTGTTCGGTTCGGAAATAAAATGCTGATAAAATGTGAAAAACTTCAATTTTCAATAGTAAACATTCTGTTGTTATGTTAAGGTCAAGGAGAGTCTGCCAGAGTCGCATGAAGAAATTCAAAAGTACTAAATAGCATATGCATGTTTTCGGGATACAAGAGCTTTGATTCAAAGTACAGAAGAACAGAATCGTAAAGGCAACTATTTCAGTCATGTGCCTCTTTGTTAAATATTTTGGATTGTTCATACCAACGCCGGTCTCTCTGGCTGTGGGGTTACAACACTTTCTCTCTGTAATCCCGTTTATCACGCAGAGTCTCGCAGCGGAGCGAGAACTGAGGTGGTTCGACCCCCGCTCGTGACTTGCGGATACTGAGCCGGCCGCTCAGAAAGCAATGGCAAACTACTGAGCGTAATCTTGCCAAGAGATCAACAGACAGCTGAAAGATGCTGCTGTTGACAGCTAAGTCCTGTAAAAGGATACGCAAAACATTTTATTCATACCAACGGTTCTTGTAAATACGTCATTAAGTATAATTAACTTTTCTTCTGGGGTACTCTCAAACGCAGTGACTAAAGCTGTTGTACACTGACGGTGACGTCATCATTTTGGTTGTATCTATAAATAACAGACCGGAGGAACAGCATTATGTGCTCGTGTGTCTAGTAAGACCATTGTCTACTCTTGCAAAGGATAGGTGCTGAAGACGGAGGCAGCCAGCCAGGAGGAGCACCACAGAAATCAGGCTGCCACGCAATAACGCCGTGAATTATGTCGACAACTGCTACATGTTATGGTGCTCGCCGTGCTCTGGTCCCACAGACAGGTGCAGTGCCGGGCCTTATGCCTCGTAAGGGTCTAACCGCAAATAAGGGAGGTCCTTCTCAGATGTCCAGCGGAGCCAGAGGGCCTGACAATAGACCGTCTGGCCGTACCAAACAAAGACTTAAAATAATGCACTGGAATGCAGAGGGTATCATCAAAAAAAGAATAGAACTAGAAAACATCTTGGCCAATGAAAATGTAAGTGTATGTTGCTTGCAAGAAACTCACCTGAACGAAAATATAGCCTTCAAAATCAGAGGCTACCAGTGTTACCGATCTGACCGAAAGGACAGGCGAAAGGGTGGGATACTGAATCTTGTCAAAAACAACATTCCTGCTTCCGAAATTGAAGTTCACATGGAAGGAGCTGAGTATCAGGCACTTAAACTTAAGACAGACAATACAGACTTTCACCTGATCAATTACTACTGTCCAAATGACCGCCCACAGGCACTGGACATACTACCATTAAAAGGAAAAATGATTGTGTGTGGCGACTTCAACAGCCATTCGCAGAGCTGGGGCTATGATCACATGAACCAGAGAGGAGAGAGATTGGAAGATTGGCAGGATGAGAATAGATTCATCCTGATTAACAAGCCGTCTGACCCACATACCTTCTACTCGAGATCATGGCACTCTACAACTACACCTGACCTGGCGTTTCATTCACCAGACCTGGAGTGGAACATTACACGAATTGTTGGGAAACAACTTGGTGGCAGTGACCATCGGCCAGTCTTTCTAACTGTAGAAAATGAGCTTGTAAGTGAAAGCAGCACCATCTCGAGGTGGAACTACAAGAAATCAGACTGAGCAATGTACAAGCATCGCACTAGCATACTGGTTAGAAACCTGAACACTGAGAAGGACATAAATAAAGTAGTTGAAGAGTTTGGGAAATGCATACTACAGGCAGCACGCGAAACAATACCAAGAGGAGCCCGTAAACATTATAAACCCTACTGGAATAGTGAACTGGAACAGTTGCATAATGATGTGGGTATATGTAGAAAACAAGCAGAGGCCAATCCCAGCCAAGAGCACCACAATAAATATCAGCACGCAAAAGCCAAATTTCAAAGGGCCCAACTGCAGGCTAGACGGAAAAGCTGGCAGGAGAAAACAGGGTCACTGAACTTTGAAAAAGACACAAGGAAGTTATGGAGGCTAATAAAACAGCTTAACGATGAGGGCACAGGGAGAAACTCAAAAATTGCGCTACATAAAGACGGAAACATCTTAACAGGAAAGCAAGCAGCTGACCATTTTGCGGACTCATTCAAACAAGATAACAATATTGAAATTAGTCCAGAGAAACAACAGGAGATTCGAGAGAAATGGCAAAATACAGAACAGAAGGAAATTGTACAAGAGGTTATGGAGACACCTATCACATTCAGTGAACTGGAGCTAGCCATTTCAAAACTGAAAATGAGAAAATCACCAGGAGCTGATGGTATCTCCAATGAAATGATCAGGAACCTAGGAAGTGAGGCCAAAGCAAAGCTGCTACAGATCTTTAATAATACATGGACCTTAGGCAGTGTTCCACAAGTCTGGAGAGAAGCAATCATGATACCCCTCCTAAAATCTGGGAAAGACAGTTCCATTGCTTCCAGCTACAGACCCATTAGCCTCACCAGTTGTCTCTGCAAAACAATGGAACGCGTCATCAATCACAGACTACAGTGGTACATTGAAAGTGAAAACATCCTTGTGCCACAACAGGCTGCCTTTAGGCAGTGCTACTCTACGGAAGATCAGACAACCTACCTCTCTCAAGAAGTTGAGGATGCATTCCAAGAGAAGAAGCTGGTACTTGCGGCTTGGATAGATCTGAAGAAAGCCTTTGACAAAGTCTGGAAAGAAGGTCTGATGAAGAAACTGAGAAACTGTAAAGTCAACGGAAGAATGTACAAATGGGTAAAAGCATACTTGCACAACAGAAGAGCCCGAGTACAGATAGACGGTCTCAAGAGCAAGAAAGTACTATTGCGTCACGGTGTTCCCCAGGGCGGAGTCCTGTCCCCAACACTTTTTCTAATCTTCATCAATGATCTTGTTGCTAATCTACCCAATGGAGTTAAAGCGGCAATGTACGCTGATGACCTGGTTTTGTGGAGCGCAAATGAACATGCATCAGTGGCCACCATATTGCTACAAAGAGCTGTAGATACATTTGTTGCATGGGCGGATAGATGGTGTATCAGCATAAACACTGACAAGTGCAGCACCACTCTATTTACCCTTTCTCCGAAACAAAAGGCAGGGAGCATTCAGATAAATGGAACACCCCTAAGAGAAGATAAGGAACCAACATACCTTGGTGTAACATTCGACGACAGGCTGACATGGAGAAAACACATTAAAAAAGCAGTAGCAACAGCCAGAAGGAAAATTGCCATCCTGAGAAAGCTAACTGGAACCATTTGGGGAGCCAGTGGGAAAATACTTAGCAAAGTTTATCAACAGAGCATACGACCACACTTGGAATACGGGTCAACTGCGTGGTGTTCAGCATATAGTAGCAATGGAGAAAATGGGGAGGACACAAGCTTTAAGAGAACGCAGAGATACAAAAACACTAATACAAGCAGAAAAGTTCCTCAGCTTGCCAGGCCACCCTATGAAGAACAGATTTGAAAACTTAGCTATGGGGCGGTTGAAAAGAAGTAGTTTCATCCACCAGGCCAAACAACTCTGCAGAGAAACCATCGATCTTCCCACAGTTGATATCCCCCTGACAACTATTCCAGAGCGAACCCCGTGGAAAGATGAACATAGAATATCGCTACAAATCCAGTCAAAAGTGAGAGGAATATTTGACAAGGAAGAACAGAACAGTGTACAGCGCAGAACAGCCACTCTCAGCTTCCTTGATGACGAATACCCACAGGACCTCTGGATCCGAGTCTACACAGATGGGTCAGCACAAAATGCTGTTCGAAATGGAGGAGCGGGAGTGTATATAGAATACCCAAATAATACTAGAGACACGGCCAGAATTCCAACAGGAAAGTACTGCCATAATTATGATGCTGAAATTGAGGCAATCAAGATAGCCACAGAGAAATTACAAAATACCAGCCATGGTACACAACCTGTGGTGATATTAACAGATGCAAAATCCGTAATAGAGGCGCTCCTGTCTGGGAAATTGCCAGTTCTGAGGACACTACTTTCTGAACTTAGCAGTCAGCGTAAGATCACCATACAGTGGATACCATCCCACTGTGGAATCCCCGGAAACGACAGAGTTGATCGATTGGCTAAGGAAGGAGCACAAGAAGAACAACCAGATGTGCCTATTACATACCACCAAAAGAAAAGAATGATCAAATCAGTCAGAAGGCCACCAAACCTTACTCAAGACGACTACCACGTTATGGACAGACCAGTGTAACAAGCTATGTGGAGGGTCCCAAATAACTGTCTCAATTTTCTCATGTATATTTCATAGCCCTGGCTTTAAATAGGTCTTTCCCTGCCAACCCTCCTCCGTTTCCCCCGGGACTCACTGTCACTCTCTATTCGACCTCAGGACCTATTTCCTGCATGGTCGTTCTGGCTGACACGCATACAACATGACGTTCTTCAACATATTTGTAATTGTAAATTTAATAACTCAATACATAACAGCACAGAAAAAAAAAATATCTGACAATTAACTCATAAACATCTACACACAATCTAGAGAGAAAACTAGTCCATACAATATCAACACAAACATAAATCTCCTAGATCATCGTTTTCCATATTGTCCCATGAATTCACAACCACCTCATGGCAAGTTCACTGGTCTGTATTTCCCGCGTAGGTTGTTCGAACAACAGGGTTCCATAAATCCAGGATTCCAAGTTTCCGTGTCCTACACGAATGTAGTGTGTCCAATGGTTAGGGAAAGTGACCTGGGATCACGGGGCACAATTTTGGTGGGGAAATACTCAAGGAGAATAAATAGGATATATGTACGGGTGTGTCCGTGACTTAGGCGGGATCTAGCCCAAAATGCAAACATACTCGATCCCAGCTCAACGAAACGCCTGCCGAGGTGTCTGAAAGTATTCGTTCGGGCCCGCCGTGGTTCTATCTGGTATAGCCCAACAGCAGCAGGGACTTCATAGTAAACATAATGTTCTATGTCGATGCTCTGTCGAAACTTCCGGCTATATTCGCCGTCAAAAGAAGGATCCTGTAAAGTTAAAACAATTTTGAGAGCCTCTGGTGTAAACTTCAGATACAGCCGGCATGGAGATTCCAATGGTCTCAGCATGTCGGTTGCCATACATAAAATCCATACAATTACCTAGTATTCAATTGTCTTCATACCACACTCCTCTCCACACTCATACCATGCCTTTATTAATATTGGGCACATACCTTCTCAGGCTTCCCTCTCACTTGCAAACCTTGCCTTTCTCACGACAAAGCTATTGTGGAGTAGTGTGCGTAATTATGTATGTTTCCTACTCTTAACTAATATCATAATAGTGGGTCTGTATGGACCGCAGTGCATCTCCCTCCCCCATCCCTAGCAAGAACAGGAAAGAGGAAACTACCCTGTCCGGCCGCCGCTCTTGTCTGAGCTGTCATCGCAATGTATCGGCCGTGTCTCACATAACCCATATATTCAGATGAGTTCAGGTTCTCTCAGGGAGACAGGGAAGTCCATTTATACTCCCAACATCCTCCTATCGACCAGGAACCACCCGGTCCACCTGCGCCCCCCCCCCCATCAGCCGAAAGACGAAAGAGATAGCACAGTGGATCGCCTCTTCTGGCTCAAGAAGATATAACTCAGATGGGTGGAACCGGTCCCCACGGAGCCCTTCCCCTCGACATGTCATAGCTATAGAATGTTTATATTCAAATGAAAGATGACACTAAACAGAGGTAAAGCCATAGGAAGAAAGATAGCCCCCCACCCCCTTATCCGCCGCCAAGAATATGCGACATCATCTGGGAAAAGATATTGCCCCGATTTGTTCCCCCGCCATGCCCAGATCTAGACGCTTAGCCAAATTGACAAGACTGCCGTTTCACCAAATCGTCTCATTATTTGAGACGACCAAGCTTAATATGCCCAGGTCTGGCAGGACCTATTAATCTAAAATTACCTTTCATATCCCAGCCGTAGGATGCGGCACTTTATCTGTAAAATTCTTTAAAACTTGAATACATTGTGCCGACCACAACCGACAAGGTTGACAACGGACTTTTCACGCCCAAACCATTACCCTAGGTCATATTTGGTGCAAGGCGCGCCATTGGGTTTTCCCGAAGAACAGATAGATTTCAAAGTATTCGTGTCAAATGCTCGGGTTATGAAAGTACTCCAGAGAATCCCACTTCGAAGGAATTGAGCGGATAGGTATGAGGACATGGGCCACTGGGGTTTCGCTACATAGGCCCCCTCTTAAGAAAGTCGAACCCTACAAACTTTCAACTGCCAGAGGTTCTGTTCGAATTACCTCCCCCTCACCTTCGACCATAGGATGCCGTGACATAAAATCCGCTCCCACATTCTCCCTTCCGGTGATGTATTCGACCGTGAACTGATACGGTTGTAAGAGCAATGACCATCTCATTAACCTTGCGTTCAGTTTCTTAGAAGTTGCCAAAAACGTCAAAGGTTGATGGTCGGACTGCACTTTGAACGGTACTCCATACAGATAAGGTTGAAATTTCTGTACCGCCCACACTAGAGCCAGACATTCCCGTTCGACGGTGGAGTAATTCCGTTCCGCGGGTAACAGTTTTCTACTGGCATATGCCACCGGACATAGCACAGTAGGATCATCTCGCCCTTCCTGCAACAGAGTTGCTCCAATCCCTATGTTACTCGCGTCGGTTCTTAGAACAAACGTTTTCTCCAAATTTGGGAGTTGCAGGACTGGCCTATCCACCAAAGCCTGTTTCAACTTCCCATAAGCCTCTTCACAGCTCGGGGTCCAGACTATAGGATCTGGCGATCCTTTCTTCAGGGTTTCGGTTAACGGTGCCCCAATTTCGTTGAACTTCGGAATAAATTTCTGGTAAAACCCACACAGAGACAAGAAAGACCTAACATCCTTTTTGGATTTAGGACGGGGTGCGAGTCTGACCTTCTCTACATTCTTTTCTTCCGGTACCAAACCCCCCGGGGTAATAGTATGTCCCAGAAATTCTAAGGATTGATAGCCAATCATGCATTTGGCTGGACGGGCAGTTAACCCCTCCTCTTTCAATCTTATGAAGATCTGTTCCAAGGATTTCAGGTGATCTTTCAGATTGCCAGAAGCGATGAGAATATCATCCATAAACGAGACGACAGAGGGATCCCTTAAAGGGTCTAATAACTTTCTCATCATGCGTGTGAACACACTGGGCGCATTGCTCAGCCCAAAAGGCATCACCTTAAATTCGTAATGGCCGCTCGGAGTACTGAAAGCGAGCAAGGGTCGAACCTCAGGCTTCACAGGGATCTGATAATATCCCCGGCTTAAATCGATTTTTGAAAAGTACTTTGCCCTATTTAATCTGGCAAACAGTTGATTTGTGTTTGGTAACGGCTCAACTTGGAATGTCGTACAACTGTTTAAATGCCTGTAATCAATACACAAGCGGTGCTCCCCGCTTGGCTTTCTCAACAAGACAACCCCGGCATTATAAGGAGAAGTCGAAGGAGTTATGATGTCATCATCCAGAAGCTTCTGGATTTCGGCTTCCAGGGCCTTCTCTTTCGCAAAGGGCACTGGATATATTTTTTGGCGAATGGGGTCTTGGGTAGTCAGAGTCATATCAAACTCAACCAACCCTGTCCGCCCTGGACGATCGGTAAGAATCTGTTGATGGGACTCCAACAAACGGATGACTAGTTCTGTTTCTTCAGCCGACAGATCAGGATTTATATGTACATCCTTATAGGTTTCCCCAGGGTGTAAAGGATACTCCCTATCCGCGTCTTCGCCCGATTCAGTTTCCATCGCGACCGCCATAGTCATGAGTGGGAGAGAAGTACCATCGGATCGTTCCTCATATTTTTTGAGGAGGTTAATGTGGAAGATTTTAGATTTCCCCCTGATCCGGATAGCATAATTGGTACGGGACACAACCCTTTCCACCGGGAAAGGCCCCTGCCAACCGATCTCGAGTTTATTGGAACCTACTGGAAGTAACAACAGAACCCGATCCCCCACCTTCAGAGACCTATCTTTCGTCCTTCTATTGTAGTAGGCCGCGTGTCTCTTTCTGGCCGCTCTCAGATTCTGAGCCGCCAAAGCCCAACCTGTCTGGAGTTTCTTCTTTAACTCCTCGACGTATTTGTAGGAAGATACCACCTCTTCGGAAGTCTCCTCCTCTGTCCAACATCTCAATAAGGCTTCTAAGGGACCCTTAATTGGCCTCCCGAATAATAGAGTGGCTGGTGGCAACCCGGTTGACCCATGGGGAACCTCCCGATAGGCGAACAAGGCGGCTGGGATATATTCATCCCATCTGTCTGGTTTCTCTTGAGCCAGCTTCCTAAGCATGGTCATCAAGGTACCATTAAACCTCTCTACTTGCCCATTAGACTGAGGGTGGTATGGGCTTGTGTGAATGTGGTTAGTCTGGAAGATACGAAAGACTTCCTCCATCAGCTTACCACAAAACTGAGACCCATTGTCCGTCAGGATCTGGTTTGGAAATCCCAACCGAGTAAAAGTCTCCATCAGTGCATCAGCCACTCGCTTAGAGTCGATGGTGGCCAACGGTATCGCCTCGCCCCACATGGAACAGCAATCCACCATCGTCAGAATATACATATTCCTCTTCCTAGTCCGAGGAAGAGGACCAACCAGATCGATGGCAACTCTCTCGAAAGGAGAGTTCATAATGGGCATATCACCCAAGACTACCGGAGCCGTCCAGTGTTTTGGTGCCACACGCTGGCACTCTGGGCACGACTTGACGTACCTACGCACATCTCCAGTCATCCCTGGCCAGTAGTAATGGCAGGAAATGCGCTGAAGTGTTGCCCCGACACCCATATGTCCACTGAAAGAAATGGTGTGTCCCATATGAAGAAGCTGTTCCCGATAAGCCTTAGGAACTACCAGCTGTCCATGCTGGTGTTCCTCCACTCCGGCTCTCCGGTACAGTAACCGATTCTTCATATAATACTGACCCCGTCCTGGTGGGTCAGCACTTTTTGCCAACTGGTTGAAGCAAGGTTGCAAAGTAGCATCCTGGCTTTGAGCAGCTCGTAACTCCCCAGGCAAGGGATTCACGATCAAGGCCGGCGTCTGCTCCTCCTCCGATTGAGATCTGGTTTGCATCGCCCCTACGTACATGGGTTCGTTTGGGATCCCTAGGAAGACGTAGCGGCAACCCAAGATCATCGGGAAGATAGGATCGATCAGAACGGCTGCCTGAATAGTGCCGGTAACATATTTTGATTTGATGTCCACCTTCGCAATTGGAAGAGACATCGCTACCGCACTCTTTGTCGCCGTTTGAATCTCAATGGATTCCCCGGTTAGCTGCTCTGGGCTCACTAAGTGTGATGAAATTACGGCCTCAAACTAAAGACCTGTGTCATAGAGACACTCGACTGGTTGTCCGTTCACAAGAACCGTCTCTACTACTGGTGGTTTTTCTGAATCTTTGTTCCCAGGATCCCTCCCTTCTACCTCCTTGTTAGACCCCTCCCCGGTTTCTACAAGACAGGCAGCATAGTGAGAGTCTTTCTGTTTGCGCCTGCAATCGGCCGTATTATGTGTGGGAGATTTGCAGAAGGCGCACCACTTTTCACTGCACTTTCTTTTGGGAGATCCAGGCGGACTCTTACCAGAGGGTTTCTTAATGGGAACTTTTTCGAAAGGATTCTCCTTTTTGGTTTGAGTGGGTTTGGGGTTCTTCTTCTTTCCAGACCCAGTGTCTGGTGATCGGAGATTGGGTTGTGCCAGTTCCCCATTATCCCCATGAGCTAGCACATACCTTTCCGCCAATGTGTTGACTACGTCTAACCTTTCTGTCCCATTTTCAACCAAGAAGGTTTGCAATGGCTTAGGCATCATCCTCTTCATTTGGTCCACGACCACTAATTCTTCTAAACTTTCATAGTCGTTGGCAAATCCTGCTAATGACATCCATTTCAAAAGGTAAGACTTAAGTCTAACACTGTATGCTGAGAACATCTCTCCTGGCTCTCTCCTCGACTTTCTGAACTGTTGTCGGTAAGTATGGGCTGTCATCTGGAACCTTTTCAATAATGCCTTTTCCAGGGCCTCATAGTCATTCTCCATACCAGGTGGCAACCTTGAATAGACCTCATACGCGGTCCCCCTCAGGCCCTGTGAGAGTTTCAAGTTCCATTTCCCACGTTCCAATCCCATAGCCAAAGCCATCGACTGAAATCTGTGAAGATACTGGTCGATCTTATCTTTGTGTTCATCGAACGGGAGCAATGGGAACTTCATTGCCTGGTATGGACCGCCACTAGAAGTTGTTGAGTCAGGGAGAACTGCGCCTCCAACTGCACCCTCGCTTTCCTTGGCAGTTTGAGCTTTCAGCTCCAACTCCCTCATACGGAACTCATGGTCTCTGGCTGCCTGCTCGGCCTCCATCTTCCTAGCCTCAGCCTCAATTTTCTTTGCTTCGCGCTCTGCCTCGATTTTCTTAGCTTCGCGCTCTGCCTCAAATTTCTTAGCTTCGCGCTCTGCCTCAATTTTCTTAGCTTCGCGCTCTGCCTCGAATTTCTTAGCTTCGCGCTCTGCCTCAATTTTCTTAGCTTCGCGCTCAGCTTGTCGAAAATCTCTCTCCACTTCTTGAACATATTTCTGTAACTCAGCCCCTTCATAGCCTATCTCACGCCCTGTAGCCTGCACTTCAGCCACATTAAATTTCGCGGATGCCATCTTAACTCAGAGGGTAAGTGAATAGGTAATGGACAAATGGATATAATACACGACCACAACACTTCGTATGTCGTCAGTCTGTGCCAGGAAGAGTATAGACAATAGCCAGGTACGGTAAGCAGAACCTATTGATATTAGACCAGAATATCTGTCCCCTATCCCTATATCAGTCAGAGCTCCACCAGGATTTAAAATATCCCGCGACGTGCCCCCAGAAATTGTAACAAGCTATGTGGAGGGTCCCAAATAACTGTCTCAATTTTCTCATGTATATTTCATAGCCCTGGCTTTAAATAGGTCTTTCCCTGCCAACCCTCCTCCGTTTCCCCCGGACTCACTGTCACTCTCTATTCGACCTCAGGACCTATTTCCTGCAGGGTCGTTCTGGCTGACACGCATACAACATGACGTTCTTCAACATATTTGTAATTGTAAATTTAATAACTCAATACATAACAGCACAGAAAAAAAAATATCTGACAATTAACTCATAAACATCTACACACAATCTAGAGAGAAAACTAGTCCATACAATATCAACACAAATATAAATCTCCTAGATCATCGTTTTCCATATTGTCCCATGAATTCACAACCACCTCATGGCAAGTTCACTGGTCTGTATTTCCCGCGTAGGTTGTTCGAACAACAGGGTTCCATAAATCCAGGATTCCAAGTTTCCGTGTCCTACACGAATGTAGTGTGTCCAATGGTTAGGGAAAGTGCCCTGGGATCACGGGGCACAATTTTGGTGGGGAAATACTCAAGGAGAATAAATAGGATATATGTACGGGTGTGTCCGTGACTTAGGCGGGATCTAGCCCAAAATGCAAACATACTCGATCCCAGCTCAACGAAACGCCTGCCGAGGTGTCTGAAAGTATTCGTTCGGGCCCGCCGTGGTTCTATCTGGTATAGCCCAACAGCAGCAGGGACTTCATAGTAAACATAATGTTCTATGTCGATGCTCTGTCGAAACTTCCGGCTATATTCGCCGTCAAAAGAAGGATCCTGTAAAGTTAAAACAATTTTGAGAGCCTCTGGTGTAAACTTCAGATACAGCCGGCATGGAGATTCCAATGGTCTCAGCATGTCGGTTGCCATACATAAAATCCATACGATTACCTAGTATTCAATTGTCTTCATACCACACTCCTCTCCACTCTCATACCATGCCTTTATTAATATTGGGCACATACCTTCTCAGGCTTCCCTCTCACTTGCAAACCTTGCCTTTCTCACGACAAAGCTATTGTGGAGTAGTGTGCGTAATTATGTATGTTTCCTACTCTTAACTAATATCATAATAGTGGGTCTGTATGGACCGCAGTGCATCTCCCTCCCCCATCCCTAGCAAGAACAGGAAAGAGGAAACTACCCTGTCCGGCCGCCGCTCTTGTCTGAGCTGTCACCGCAATGTATCGGCCGTGTCTCACATAACCCATATATTCAGATGAGTTCAGGTTCTCTCAGGGAGACAGGGAAGTCCATTTATACTCCCAACATCCTCCTATCGACCAGGAACCACCCGGTCCACCTGCCCCCCCCCCATCAGCCGAAAGACGAAAGAGATAGCACAGTGGATCGCCTCTTCTGGCTCAAGAAGATATAACTCAGATGGGTGGAACCGGTCCCCACGGAGCCCTTCCCCTCGACATGTCATAGCTATAGAATGTTTATATTCAAATGAAAGATGACACTAAACAGAGGTAAAGCCATAGGAAGAAAGATAGCCCCCCACCCCCTTATCCGCCGCCAAGAATATGCGACATCATCTGGGAAAAGATATTGCCCCGATTTGTTCCCCCGCCATGCCCAGATCTAGACGCTTAGCCAAATTGACAAGACTGCCGTTTCACCAAATCGTCTCATTATTTGAGACGACCAAGCTTAATATGCCCAGGTCTGGCAGGACCTATTAATCTAAAATTACCTTTCATATCCCAGCCGTAGGATGCGGCACTTTATCTGTAAAATTCTTTAAAACTTGAATACATTGTGCCGACCACAACCGACAAGGTTGACAACGGACTTTTCACGCCCAAACCATTACCCTAGGTCATATTTGGTGCAAGGCGCGCCATTGGGTTTTCCCGAAGAACAGATAGATTTCAAAGTATTCGTGTCAAATGCTCGGGTTATGAAAGTACTCCAGAGAATCCCACTTCGAAGGAATTGAGCGGATAGGTATGAGGACATGGGCCACTGGGGTTTCGCTACAACCAGAACAGGTCATTCTTCTGCGCCTCAGAACAGGACACAATAGATTACGCAACCACATGTATACAAAATTCAAGATTGGTGACTCAGCCATGTGCACATGTGGTTTGGCGTCGCAGACAGCAGAGCACATACTCCAGGATTGCCCAAACTACAACATATCCAGGCGAACCTTCTGGCCTAGAGAGACAACAGTGGAAGATAAACTCTATGGACCGCTGAATGAACTAAAAAAGACTGTTAGATTCATACAAGAGACAACATTGCAGTTATAAACATATTTAAGGCGAACGAAAGAAGAAGAAGATTATTGTGTCTGCTAGTTATTTTGGAGTTTGAGCTCGAGCTAGATCCTACAGTAGCATCTTCTGTTTGTGCCTCAACTACCTCTTCCATTTCTAACTCTGCCTGGTATATTTGCGTAACCGATAGTGTTAGACCTGTTTCTTCTAGTTCTGTTGTTGTTCCAGGTCGTGCTGATCCTGTGGAGGCAACTTTTGTTTGTGCCTGAAAGGATTCTTCCGGGGCTAATTCTCGTTATCCATTTGAGTAACGGATCGTGTTAGCCTTATTTATGCTAGTTATGTTTTACTTTGAGCTCGTGCTGATCCTCTGGAAGCATCTTCTGTTTGTACTTCAACTGCTTCTTCCAGAGACGAATCTGCTTGATCCGTTTGCTTATCTGATCGTGTTAGACTTGTTATTTTTTTCTAGTTCTGTTGGAGTTTGAGCTCGTGCTGATCCTATAGAAGCATCTTCTGTTTGTGCCTCAACTGCTTCTTCCATGGTTATTTCTGCCTGATCAATTTGCATAACTGATTGTGTTAGACTTGTTTCTGCTAGTTCTCTTGGCAGATTAACTCCAGATAGGTGTATTGGCTGCAGGACATCAAGCTTATGATCAAGAAGTTTTCCTGAAAGTTTTTATGGGAGCGAGGCTCTGCAAAATACATGACACTGAATGAATGAATGAATCAATCAATCAATCAATTAATCAATCAATCGATCAATCAATCAATCAACGAGTTCTGTTGCTTCACATCCATATAAAAGTACAGGTTCTTCTTCTTCTTCTCTTCTTCTTCTGCGTTCATCCGGATTTTTTTTTTCGGATGTGACTGCGTTGTGCCTGATTACAGCAAAGCTGCGTTCTTGCGCCGTTAGGCCGACACATCCGACTTCTGCGGGCATTTGTTGACCGGGTTAACCTTCCCGGGGGTTTCTTAGGACGTTTCAATCTCACTGTTGTGGTGTTATCCCCCATCCTAGCTGGCCCATATAGAACAGCCAAAGACATCCTGGTCTACCCTCAAGGGAAGGCAGGGGCAGACCATGGGCATTCCCCGCCATCCAAGGAGGCTTCCATACTTGCAGAGCCATCACACAGCGCTCTGGTACTGGGCTCACCCAAGGAATCGTCACGTCCTGCACATGGCTGCTTAGCCTCACTTCCGTATATTGGGCCTTCCGTTCACCATAGGCTGTTCCTCCGGAAACCAGAAGAATGCAGTCTGCAGATGACATCCACACAGTGAGCTTTCGATTCAGACTTTCCACATAATGGATTTGCTATCCAAGCAATATTCCATTTCGTGTCACTAGGACACTTTCCCCACCTTTTATGAAGCCCACACAGTGAGCTTTTGATTCGGACTTTCCACGTAATGGATTTGCTATCCAAGCAATATTCCATTTCATGCCTCTAGGACGCTTTTGTAATCGACATACCTGTGGTATGAAGTGTGGCAGTCTAAATACATCTTCATGCACCTTTAGATGTCAACCTGAATGTAGTTAAAGTAAGTTGTAGTCAACTTGAGCTTGTTGATATCTCCATAGAGCTTGTCCTCAAATGAAGCAGGCGTGGGCCAAAATATCTTTCTCTGTTCTGCATATATTGGGCACTCCTGCAGCAAATGTTTAGCTGTCATTTTACCAGTTCCACAATTACATTCATCGGTATCTCCTATCTTTAGTTTATTGAACAAGTAGTGTTTCAGCCTGTTATGTCCTGTGCGGAGTCTGAAGATTGCTACTTGTTCTCTTCGGTCGAGTTTGTAATATGCATCATCCTTCTGGTGGCCTGGATGCTCTGATTCCCATTTGGTTCTATAAGTGCTTTTTATAAACCTTTTTGCCTCATTATAGGTTATGTCTATGTCAGGCTGTGGTAGTCGTCCGCCCTCTTTTGCTAGTCTGTCAGCCTCTTCATTTCCAGGTATACTGCAATGTGATGGGATCCACTGTATTACAACTTTTTTTGGATTTCTGGCATAGACCATGGAGTGCTGCTCTTAGGTCAGTTAGTTCTGTGCTGTTATTGCTCTTCAGTATTGAGACGGCTGACTTTGCATCTGTGAAGATAGCTATTTGCTTCTCTTTATTTTCCTCCATCAAGAGCATTTCTGCTGCAGTTTTCAGAGCCTCTACCTCCGCTTTGAAGTTACTTGAAAATTTTCCAATTGCCACTGAATGTGTTTTTTTCACTCCTTTTTTTAAATTTAGGAGAATTCTCCTCCTCCGTTCTCTATTGAATTTTTGGCTGATCCATCTGTATATGCATGGGTCCAATTGCTGCTTGGGTAATGTTCTTTTATGTAGTTTAGGGTTATTTCTCTTCTTTCAGTTTCATGCTGAGTGTTCTTTTTCTCAATACCAGGAATGTTTTCTATCATCTCAGGCAGTTGCTGCTGTCTCCAAGCTGGGAACTTGTGTGCATTGTAAATGGGTTTGGCTGTTGATATGTTAAGTATAGGATCTGCCCTAATCTTTTGTTTTGCAGTTTCTACAAAGTTGCTACGCTTCAGTCTTCCCTTTCCAAAACCATTAATCCTTTTATACATAGGGTGGTCTGTCACTCTTCTAAATTTTTCTGCTTGTTACTGGGCTCTGCTGTCAACGTCCTAGAGACCTAGGGAAATGAAACTCGGGTTCATGCAGGCAACAAACTCCGTTCTGATACTATCTGATATAATTTATTTACAGTAAGCTGGCGAAGAATGGTTTTCGCAGCCAGCTACATTTGATTAGCATATCACAGGAGTTCATAACAAAGCAATCATACATAATCATTACAACACACTCTATTATATATCTTATGAATAACACCCCTAAATACACTTGAGTTCAATCTATCAAGTCCCCCTTAAGTTAAGCCCTGTTGCTTCTTCGATGTCCAGTCGGCGTCTGCCCCCTAATGTGTCTCGGACACGGGCTGTATCTCTCCCCGAGCTTCTCGTGGAACAGGTCCTGGCACGCGGTCAGCGTGTCCACGGAGCTGTAGGCGAACTGACCTTCTCGAAGGCTCTAGATTGTTCGAGCATTCGAGTGTGTCTTCCTTGTATTGGGGTTATGTCCCTTGTCTAATTCCCTTCTATCTTTATGTTCCTACCGACTCCATGTGAGACTCTGACATCTGCTATCTCTTCTATCCTGCATTGGTTGTAAACAAGTGACCTTTTCTAGTTCTTTAATAGGTGTTGTCTTCAGGCTTCCAGTTATGATTCGCATTCCTTGATTTTGGACTCTACTTATTTTGTTAAAGTTTGACTTAGCTGCTGTTGCCCAAGCTGCGATGCCATATTCCAGTACTGGCCTCACCCGTCCAGTATATAACTTCTTGAGAACTTTCTCATCTGCTCCCCACTTTGTACCAGCAAGCATTTTCATGATTGCCATTCTTTGCCTTGCTCTTGTTCGATTTCTCTCAACCTGTGTTTTCCATGTCAAGCGACGATCAAAGGTGACTCCTAGATAGTTTGGATTTTCTTCATGGCGCAATATTTTTCCATTCAATACCAGCTTAGGTTGCTGAGTTTTATTTGAGAGGGAGAACGCTGTGCATGTTGTTTTCTCCTCACTTATCTTCACTAGCCATGACTTTGACCAGTCCTCTAGCGCTAATAGGGCTTGCTGTATTCTGCTGTTAGCTGTACTAATATATTCTTCAGATGTCCATATGGCTAGGTCATCTGCAAAGGAGGATGTGTGTACTCTGGCTGGAAAATTTTCCGTGATGTCATTTATATATGCTAGGAATAATGTTGGTGAAAGAACTCCTCCTTGGGGGACACCTTGCTCTAACAGCATCATTTTGCTGGTTTGTCCTTGTACTTTTGTCCTGGCAGTTCTGTTCTCAAGGTAGTGGCAAATCCATTTGTACATTTTCCCACAAACATGCATTTTTTGCAGTTGTACTTTCAGTCCTTCCTTCCATACTTTATCAAATGCTTTTTCTAAATCTATCCAGACCGCTAGTGTGTGCTTTTTCTCTTGGAAGGCATCCTCTATTTCCTGAGCTATATAGGTTATTTGATCTTCAGTTGATCTGTACTTTCTGAATCCTGCTTGGTGTGGTGTTAAGAGTTGGTTTTCTTCCAGATGCCATGTTAGCCTGCCATTGATAATGCGTTCCATTAATTTTCCTACACAGCTAAGTAGACTGATAGGTGGATAGCCATTTCGTTCTTCCAGGTCTTTTCCTTTCTTCGGGACTGGTATTAGTATAGCTTCCTTCCATGCCTGTGGGACTATTCCTCTCTTCCAGCTGTAATTTAGGACTGCTAGTAGTTTCTTTTTTGCCTTAGTGCCTAGTCCTATTAGCATTTCATTTGTGATTCCATCCTGTCCTGGTGATTTCTTCTTTTTTAGGGTATTCATTGCCTGTTCCATTTCTTTCACTGTTAGATTTGCCATCATATATTCAGCCTCCTTCTCTGTATTACTATGATGCATCTGTTTATCTTTGATTGCTTTCTTCTGTTCAGTTGTAATATCAATGTGGTTTGCACTGGCATAGTGTTCCATTAGTGCATTTGCAGCCTTCTTTCCTGTAAGCAAGGCATTTCCTTGTTTAATTGTTATTTGTTTGTTTCTAGGTCCTTCATTGTTCATGGCTTTCACTAGTTTCCATAGTTTGTTTCCATCCCTGTCAAAATTCAGGTTTTCTGTTTTTTTCCCTCCAACAATCTCTTGTTCTTTCATTTACTGTTCTTTTATATTTTGCTGAGATGGCTTTGAGAGAGATGTTCGCTTCAGTTGTTTGTTTTCTCTCTGCGGTCTTCCTGGCATCTTCAACTTTGTCCTCCAAAATTTGTAGTTCTTCAGTCCAGTATGGTTTGTAATTTTTCCTCGCTGCTCTTGGAATAGACTCAGTGGCCGCCGATATTATTGCTCTGTTTAGACTTTCCACCATTTGCTTCATGTTGCCATATCGTGTATTTATGTTTTCACAATATTTGTCTGTTAGTATGGCAAATCTGTCCCAATCTTCTCGTTTGTAATTCCAGCGGGGCAAAGGCTTTTGCTCCCGTGGAACATACTCCATATTCATTACAAGCTTGATTGGTCTGTGGTCACTACCTGCTAATTGATCAAGCACATGGCGATCGATTTTGTGGAGGATGTCTCCTTTGTAGAAAGCTAAGTTTGGAGTAGTAGTGGTAATCCATCTTCTGGAGTAGAAGCTCGGTGTGTCATCCGCTTTGTTGAGTAGATGGAGATTTGAGTCTATTTCCCAGTCCTCCACTTCATCTCCTCTTCTGTCAGTATCTGGGTATCCCCATCTTTCTGAACGGCTATTAAAGTCTCCGACAATAATGCAATTTGTGTCAGTTATTTTCTATTTTTGATATATTATTGTCAGTTATATTCTATATTGATCTTATTTTTTTGTAAGATCCTTATCTGCCGGTCTATACAGATTGCAAATTCTTATTTTCACGTCCTTTATCATTATGTCAACACCTATAATTTCCGTTTAGTTGCCAGAGATCACAGATACTTTGCTGCAAGGTATTGTATTTGTGTAAGTATTAGAACTCCTCCTTTGTGTCCTTCACGGTCGAAACGTGTGGCCTGATATCCTCTGACTGAGAATTTGTGATTGACGTTGAGGTGTGTCTCTTGAATGCATGCCACATCTATTCTATCTTTATGAAGACGATTTGGTAAGGAGAATTTCGTGTTATAAACTCCTTCGGCATTCCATTGTAGTATGTTGAGTGTCCTGGGTATTTGGTCAATAGCTCTTAACCTACTCCTCTGTGCCTTGACTCCACAGCACAGGGGAAGGTGACCACCAGTAGTCATGGGTGGACCCCCTCGAGGCAGGGGGCCCGGCACTATCACAGCCTGATGGGACTTCGCGGGATTAGCACCATAACGATTAATTTTCATCTGTGGCATCATGAAATGATAAAGTTACGTTGCACTGCTTTGTCAAGCCTGTGGCTCAGTACATCCGATTTCGACAAGCATATTTCGGGATGCTTTCCCTAGCCTTTGACTGTCCCCAGTCTACCTACAAGGCAGCAGGTTTTTGCATCGCTTCGTCTGGTCCCTCTCCCTTGACCTGTCCGACATGGGTGACCCTACCAGTAGCTGTGCTACCGTCGGCATAGCTCTTGGGGTCATTGGAACGCGCAAGCCCCACTACCTCGTCAAGGTGGACGCACGGCAGAGGGGGTACAGGTTCTATGTAGCACTAAATACTCTTTTCCTCGTTTCAAGTGACATCTTTTCATCGGTCAGTATGTTTTTCATCTTGCTAAAGGCTACTTTTGCCATGGCGATTCTTGTTCTAATCTCTTCAAAGCATCTCCCATCAGATGTTATTACTGTTCCGAGATAATTGTACCTATTCACTTGTTGAAGAATATTCTCATTTACTTGTATATTACACTCTTCCTTGTGACGACCATAATGTGTCTTTTTACAATTTAATTCTAATCCTAGTTGTTCACTATGTGTAACAACCGCATCTATTAAAAGTTGCAGGTCCTGTTCATTGTCTGCAATCAAGACTGTATGATCTGCATATCTAATGTTATTGATGCATCGTCCCCCAATGTTGATTCCTTCCATATCTTCAATATTTCTGAAAATACTTTCACTGTACAGGGAAAACAGATCTGGAGACATTACACACCCTTGTCGCACACCTCTCTTAATAGGCTGATATTGGCCTACTTCATTATCAACTCTTATGGCAGCTTGTTGTTTCCAATATATGTTTTTTACAAGTCTAAGGTCTTTTCCATCAATTTGTAGATCTTCAAGCATCCTTATCATTTATCATGTCGACATGTCTCACTTTATCGGAAGCCTTTGCGTAGTCAATAAAGCAAAGGTGTAGATCTTTGGTTACTTCTATAGAACGTTCGATTACGGTTCTTAGTATATACACAGCATTTACTGTACCCTTGCCTTCTACAAACGCATATTGTTCTTACCCTATTTCAGGTTGTATTTTCCTCCTAACTCTGTGCATGATAATTCTTAGCAAAACCTTCGTGATGTGACTCATTATACTAATTGTTCGATGTTGATCACATTCCAAGGCTCCTGCTTTATTTGGGATTGCAATAAATACAGAATTACATAATTCATGAGGTATATTTCCAATATCATATATTGTATTAAGCAGACTGGTAACTTTATCTATTCCATATTCTTCTAAAGCAGGGGTGGCCAACACGAGGCCCGCGGGCCGCATGCGGCCCGCCGGGAGTCATGTTGTGGCCCGCGGAGTGGGAAACGACGATGTGGTCGAAGCTGTAGCACGCTTGCTTGTTTACTTTAATTAACAAAAAATAAAAATAAAATTAGGTGCGTGGCCCGGCAGGAAATATTATTTCTGAAATTTGGCCCGCCTGCTGAAAAAGTTGGCCACCCCTGTTCTAAAGCATTAATCATTTCTGTTGTGACGCTGTCTGAACCGGGGGTCTGACCAGATTTCATATGGTTAAGAGCATTCTGAACCTCCATCTTCAAAATTGATGGTCCTTCATTATTATTTTGAACATCATACTGTTCGTCCCTGTTATCGTCATAAAGGTTTTTCACGTAATCTGACCATACGTGTAAGATCTGATCTTTTTCTATTATGACTCTTCCATCTTTTGTCTTTAGGCAGCCTGCTGATGTACGTGTTCTTTGATTAATAAGCTCCTGAATTCTTTTGTGCATTAGTTTTGTATTTTTACTGTTGTGTTTTTTTCAATTTCTCTGCAATTTTTCTCAAGCCATGCTTCTTTTTGCTTCCTTACATAAGGTTCTGTCTTTTCTGTGAATTTCTTCATATTTAGCAAGATTAATTTTGTTCTGTCTTGTTTCCTTTAGTTGTAAAATTTCTTCAGTCATCCATGTCTTACGGCCCACTTTCTTTAATTTTGGAACAGTTTTTTCTGCTGCCCAACTAATTGAATTCTTCAGCATTTCCCATTGATCATCTACATCTCGAAATAGGATCTTTAGATCAGACAATAAATCAAATTTGTTCTTTACTTCTATGTTAACATTATCTTGTATTTCATTGTCAGTTTTCAATTTGCACAAGTCATTTTTAGGATTTCCTGCTGTATACTTGACTTTCTTTAACTTTACCCTCAATGTGCCTGTAATTAACTTGTGATCACTGTAACAGTCTGCATTTGGAACTGTTTTTACGACTGTTAACGCATTTCGAAATCTTCTGCTAATAAGGATGTAATCTCAATTAATCAATCAGGTGCCGTCTCCGCAATGAAGGTTGGCTGCAATGGATCTCCAACACTGTCTGTCTCTTGCCTTGACTGTACATTCTGTCAGGCTGATGTTCGTCCATCTCTTGATGTTATCCTCCCACTTGTATCGTTGTGTACCTCTTACTCGTTTGCCCTCAACCTAGATTTCCAGTATGGTTTTTATAAGAGTATCATGTCTTTTAACGTGGCCAAAATATTTCACATGTCTCCTCTTTATTTATTTCTCAACTCTCTCTTCATTCCCCTTTTTTCTAGGACCTCTGCGTTTGATTGTTTTTGTTTCCATGAAATACGACCTATTCGTCTGTATATCCACATCTCCAGGGCTTCTATGCGACTTTCTAGTTGCTTGTTCAGTGTCCAGGCTTCCGAGCCACATAGTAGCGTTGAATATCCGTATCATTTGATAATTCTCATTTTTAATGCGTTATTAATTTCTCTAGATGTTAATACTGATTTCATGCCGTTGAAAGCATTTTTGGCCATTCCTATTCTCTTTTTGATTTCCATTTCACTTCTGCCATCATCTGTTATTATATGTCCAAATAAGAGAAACTTGTTACTTGTTCTAGTATCTGCCCGTTTACTGTGATGTTCATTGATGACCTTTCCTTTTCACTGCTAATTATCATAGTTTTTGTTTTTTGGATGTTAATATCTAAGCCACATTCTGCACTGTGCCTGTTTACTTCTTCCACTAGGTCTTGCCACTCTTGCTCACTTTCTGCTAGTAACACGGTATCGTCAGCATATCTAAGATTGTTTATGATTCTTCCATTGTTGCTGAATCCAGGCATTTCAGCTTGTTTAAAAATTCTTTCTGTGTATAGGTTGAAGAGGCTTGGGGACAGTACACATCCCTGCCGTACTCCTCTTTTTATCTCTATATGTGACGAATAGTTATTACAGCATCTAATAGACGCCACTTGTTCCCAGTACAAGTTACTAATAAGTCTGATGTCCTTTCCGTCTACTCCTATATCTTGAAGGCACGTAATTAGTCGTTCATGTTGTACTCTATCAAAAGCTTTCTTGTAGTCTATAAAACAAACATATATACTTTTTTCAACTTCTATATAGTTTTCAATTAACATCCTCGAACAGATAATTGCTTCTCTGATGCCGCTTTTTTTGCGGAACCCAAATTGTTCTTCAGCTACTTCCTCAGGAGGGGATCCGAGCACTTATGGACTGAATGGTTCGATGTGCAACGAGGATGATCTGTCGACTAAGTAGTATTTTAGTTATGTGGCCCATTAAGCTAATAGTTCTGTAATCCTCACAATCAACAGCTCTTGGCTTCTTCGGTAGTGTGATGAAAATTGATGTTTTCAAGTCCTTGGGGATGTACCCAGTATTATATACATCATTACATAATTCTGTGATAGTTTCAATGCCAAAGCTGGAATAGGATTTTATCATCTCTGTTGTTATCTTGTCAGGACCTGCAGCCCTTCCTTCTTTCATCTTTTTAATAGCCTTTTCTACTTCAGCCGTTAATATTTTGGTCCACCTTGAGTATTATATAATGTTGGTCTATTGACCCTGTTGTCCCAGAATAAATCTTCTGTGTACTCTGTCCATCGTTTAAATATGTCAGTGTTATTAATTATAATTTCTCCATTTTTTCCTCTGATACAACCGTTTCCTGTTATATTACTTTTCTTCTTTGTAAATCTTTTTATATGTTCATGTAATTCTTTCGAGTTGTATTTTATTTCCAGATCCTCCATTTCTTTGCAAAGTTTCTGCAGCCACTCTTCTTTGGCAACTCTGCACATGTGACGTATTTCTCTGTCTATTACTATATACTCTGGAGTGTTCTTTGCTTTCTTTCTTTGAGACATTTTACTCAATATTTCATCGGTTATCCATAATTGTTTTTTCTCATTAATTTTCACTGGCAAGGTGGTATTTGCAGTCTGAATACTGGTTTTTATACTTTCCCATTTTGTATTAATTTTATCCTCGGGATTTTCACGTCGATATTGTTCCATACTTTCAATGATTAGCCCATCATTTCTATTTTTGACTTCAACTAGGTATAGTTTTCTTATTTCTGGTTGTTTTAATGCCGATATATCTACGTGAGGTGTCTTCGATTTCCTTATTCCTGGGGTTTTTAAGTTTTATTTGTAATTTTAATACTACAGGTCAGAGTTGAAATCAGCACCAGGGTATGTTTTGGCATTTTTAACATTGTTTTTAAATCTATTTCTAATCATAATGTAGTCAGTTTGGTTTCTTGTTCTATCTCCAGGGTTCCTAAATCAATCAATCAATCAATCAATCAATCAATCAATCTCCAGGGCTTTTCCATGTATACAGTTTCCTAGGGTTATGTTGAAAGAATGTGTTGCAAACAATAAGATTGTTTTATTCACAGAACTGTATCAGCCGGTCTCCTCTGTCGTTTCTCTTTCCCATACCATATTGCCCTACTATCTGCTTATATTGATTTTTTCCGACTTTTGCGTTCATGTCTCCCATGACAATTAGGACCTCTGATGATTTTACAACTTTCAGTGTTTGTTGTAGGTCTTCATAGTATTCTTCTAGCTGTTCATCACTATAATCAGTTGTCGGAGCATATGTCTGAAGAATTACTATGTTGAATGGTCTTGCCTTAATTTTGAGAAGTATCATCCTATCTTTGTAAGTCTAGAATCCACCACTATTTTTCTCTAAATCTCGATTTACTAAAATTCCTACTGATGATCTCCTCCTGAATTAATGAATACGTTATAATGTCGAATATATACGTCGAATTATAACCATGCAGAATACAATAGGCAAGCTGCTGGAGAAGGTAATTGCCAGGAAAATATCAAGCCAACTAGAGAGGCAAGGTGTTTTCCCACCTACCCTGGGTGGGTACCGTCCAAAAAGAGAAACCTGGACCAATGCAGCAGTCTCTGCCCATGATGTCTATGAAGGCTTCCACTCAGGCACTGAAACCGTTGCTGCAGCGATTGATCTTGAGGACGCATACAACAGAGTACCACTGGATTTTTTAATGTTTCAGCTTCTTGAACTAAACGTAAGTCCATTCCTCCTTAGTTGGATCGCTGCAGCCCTCTTCCAACGGAAAGTAGTTTTTAGATGTGGCAGTTGGACTTCGGAACCAACAACAATATATCCTGGCCTACCACAGGGATCACCATTATCTCCGGTACTGTTCAACGCCTACACAGTGAGAATCACCAGTGAGCAGATCACTGGACCTGGCAGGACATTGTCATATGCCGATGATGTTTTAGTGTATCGTCAGGGTAAGGATAGAGAGGAGGTTGCTGTGGAACTACAAACCGAACTCAATCGCATAAGTACTTGGTGTGATGAAGCTGGGGCAATGGTCAACCCAACAAAGGCAACAGTGACTTGGTTCTCGTTGAATAATCATATTGTCAACAATCCAACACCAACTGTAATGCTGTGTTCAGAGACGGTGGAAAGAACGCAGGCAATGAATTACCTGGGGATACGGTTTGATCGAAGCCTTGCTTATAATGTGCACATAGAACAGGTGATAACAAAGGCCAAGCGGGGTTTGGCAGCGATGCGGGTGATGGCGGCAGCAAACTGTGAGCAGCGCCATCTATGTCTTCTGTACGAGGGGCTGGTCATGTCTGTTTTGGAGTATGCAATGGCAATCCTGACTCTCAGCCATAAGCAGATAGAAAGGATGGAAAGGATACAGAATGAAGCTATGCGTATTATTCTTGGATGTACAAGAGATACAGCATGCAGGGCGATGCGCTACCTTCTTGATTTTCCAACCATTGAAGAGAGAATACAAGTTTGCAGGGCACGCGCCTACCTCAGAATTAACGCAAACACACAACATCCACTGCATAGTGAAATTAGGAAGGTGAAGGGCAGCAGGTTAAAAAGAGGACGGTCGTGGATGGGTCAAGCCGAAGACATTCTTCAACAGGTGTGTTCACTTGAGGACTTAGAACCTGGCGAGGAGTGGGTGCAAGTGCCAACAGACTTCTGCACATCCTTTTCAGTTTGCATCCAACTAGATAGAAAATGCAGACAAGAAAATCCGGCTGCTGTTGAGGCTGAAGTACAAGCGTTGATTTTCGAGAATTCGCTAGACGGTGACGCGGTCATCTACACAGATGGGTCGGTCGTCCGACATGTGAGAAGCTCATGGGCCTTTACAGCTCGGGCCGGAGGTAGAATTGTGAAGGAGGACTCTGGTGCTTTCACTGAAACCACAAGTAGCCTGACCATGGAAGTCATGGCAGTAAGTAAAGCAATAACATGGCTCGAGACACAGACATTCACTAGGGCTTGTTTCCTTAGCGAATCA
This sequence comes from Cepaea hortensis, assembly GCA_963921405.1. Classification (NCBI taxonomy): domain Eukaryota; kingdom Metazoa; phylum Mollusca; class Gastropoda; order Stylommatophora; family Helicidae; genus Cepaea; species Cepaea hortensis. The sequence goes on from OY992882.1 coordinate 66,876,200, forward strand.
ATGAACATGATCAAGAGGATAGAGGAGGGGTCGATCCGAAGAGAATGGTTGCTGCCTCTGAAGCGGTCTCGGCTGGCAAAGATTAGTTTCATCTTCGTGCCAGGGCATTCGGGAGTACAAGGAAATGAGCGGGCTGACAAGCTCGCAGGTGAGGCTACTGTGGAGGGCGGACGCGCCATGGACCAGGCTGACATTCTGAATGCTCTACGAGAAGTGAGACTTTTGCGAGAACCAAGTGATGACTGTGAATCTACAACAATGGCCAGACTGCGAGAGCAGCAAATTAAAAGAAGGGTGGCCAAACAAGAACACTACGCAGGAAGCCAAAGAAGATTGATAAACCAACACAGAACTGGCGTCGTTAGCCGCTACACGCTGCGGGATTTGCTGAGGAGGGGGTCCGAGCACTTATGGACTGAATGGTTCGATGTGCAACGAGGATGATCTGTCGACTAACTAACTAACTAATGAATACGTAATCTTCTCTCCTTATATAACTTGTATCTGTCCATCTTGTTTCAGATACACCTAAGATATCCAAATTCAATTTTTTTGCATCTGCAATAAGGTTATCAAACTTCCCTGCTTGATATAAGGTGCGTACGTTCCACGTACCAATTCTCAGACTTCTCCTTTTACTTTTCAGGTAAGTATTGTCAGAATGCACCCTTTCAAAAGAATTTGGGATGCAGTCGTCATTATGCACTTCCTTATTCACTATAGGAGTTGTCTTTTTCCTGTTACTATTTGCAACAGGCTCATCTCCAAAGGGCCAAGAATTACCTGTATCGCTTTTTTCTTGTTGAATTACCATTGCTGTCTTTGGGATATTACATGGCGAGGTCCCAATCTCTTCCACGATGGCCAGCCATGTTCACTATCGTGTCCTGAACACGCCTCGTGTGCGCCATACACTCTGCTGTTTCGCTTTCGAAGCCGTTGATCTATTTAGATTCATCCGCCTTCTCCAGTCTTTGTGTACGAGGGATGGACATTCCCTTAGTAGGATATTACCCCTACTTCACTCATGTTGTTTAACCAGTCAGCCAAGACTGTTGCCCGTGGTGTGGCCACCTCCGTACACAAGCGGTATTCGTGGAGCCATACATGAGCTAGGTAAAGCGATGGAAACCAAATAGGATCCTGGTCTATCCCTTGGGATATGGCTGCCACTCACCGTGAGGTACCATCCCTCTCTCTTTACCCTGCACCACTATCTATCTGGTTTTAATACTGCTGTCTGGACTCCTCCATGTCCATAATCTTCTAGGATGCTGTTTAAACCAAGTGTTTTCTACAACCATTTCTTGTTCTTTTGCCCATTCTACAAGTCTGTATCCTCTTTCATTTCTCTCTCCCAAACCATGGTTGCCTACACTGCATCCATCGCCTTGCTTTCCTATTTGTGCGTTGAAATCACCCATTATGATATTTATTTCTGATTTTTTACAGTTCTTCAAAGCAGACTCCATGTCATTATAAAATTACTCTATACTTTCTTCACTGCATTCATTTGTTGGGGCATATACTTGAATGACATTTATTTTAAAAGGTCTTCCATTCAATTTTACTAATAGAACTCTGTCTAGAAGCCCGATATCCTTTGACAGAATTTGATGTTTGCTTATCTAATATAATGGCTACCCCTCTCTGCTGTTCTTCTCCCCCAGAGTAAACAATCTTACAATCCTCTCCTTTCCATCTCATTTCCGATATATTCCTAATATGTTAATCTTCTCTCTCTCTCTCTCTCTCTCTCTCTCTCTCTCTCTCTCTCTCTCTCTCTCTCTCTCTCTCTCTCTCCTCTCTCTCTCTCTCTCTCTCTCTCTCTCTCTCTCCATTTCTTGTTTGATGTTTTCTAATTTTCTATCTGCATTCATTGTTCTAACATTCCAAGTTCCTACTTTCAATGATATTAATCTTTTGCACCTAGTAGCCTGTTGACGGTCTGGAGTCACCTGGTGCACATGTCTATCCCTACCGGGCGAGGCTGCTCCTATGGAGCACCCATTTACGCCATTTCTCTGATTATCGATATGTCCACACAACATGATTTTCTTGGCATCTGTAAAGAAGGTAGTTTGCCATTGCTTTCCTTCCTAGCAGTGACCATACTGGTCAGTGACCGTAGCCGTCTCATCAAAAAAAAGATCCTCTGCCTACCGTCGTGAAGGTGGACACCATAACCTACAACTATCTGTCAGCTGCTCCCTATCTTCATCCACCACCTGAACCCATGGCTTCACGTAACCCTGATCGGGGGGACGGGGGACTGAACGGGTACTACACCTTGCCCAAGGGTGTCCCGTAGGCTAGCGGAGGGAAGGAAGCGCCTTACTTCTCCTTTGATAGAGGATACCCCTACCCCGCTACCTGTCGGTTACGCAAATGGATCAGGTACAATTGGCCCTGGAAGAAGCAGTTGAGGCACAAACAGAAGATGCTTCCATGGGATCAGCACGAACTCAAACTCCAACAAGTGGTTTCAGAGCTAGACATGTCCAGTTGGGACAATGACGACATACAAATACAAGCGGTTAGAGTTCAATCCGGTCTATCATTCGTGTTGGTGAATGTTTATGCCCGTAACGTGAGTATGGACTCCCAGAGGTTGCAGTGCTTAAGTGACATAATAGGTCACGAGAAGAATGTGATTTTCTGTGGCGATTTCAACGCTAAAGGCAGATCATGGGGAAACATTTCATCCAATGCACAGGAGGAGGAGCTCGAGACTGCACTTGAAACCATTGACCTGGTTTGTATCAACAGTGGCTGTGTCATCAGGACAGCAAGCCACCCAGGTGATGAGGACAGTGCTATTGACCTGGCGCTGGTTAATCCTTCTCTCACTACAGTGTGTAGATGGGGTGTCCTAGGGTACCACGACAGCGACCACCACCCTTGCAGCATATTGGTTGAGAAAGGCAGAACCAGACAGCACAAGTCAACGGTCAAGACTTTCCAGTATGACAGTAAGGGCAAGCTGTGGTGAGTGTAATAAGTCGCGAGAAGCGCAGAAAGCTTCAGGGCAGGAAAAAAAGCTGGGAGCATCCACCTTGGTGGAATTATGAGGTGGAGAAGGCCTGGATGGATAAGCGTACTGCTATAAGGAAATGGCAAACCACCAAGAAGAACAGAGTTGCCCAGCCTAGTCCCTGCATGCACTCAGAAAGAGAGATGCGCGCAAAAGTAAGCTATTTTTAAAAAAAAACTGGTTAAGGTGGTTAAAAGTGAAAAATGGACAGAGGTATGTCAAAGAGTAAGCAAAGACAAGTCACTGGAATTGTTCTGGCGACTATATAAAAGCATGAGAGGGTTAATCAAGAATAAGAGAATTTCTGACTTCCAAGGTGCTGACCTCATCTGGCAGAGGACTGACGAGAACAAAGGCAAAGCCCTATTCGAACGATATCTAGAGCAGAGCAACCAGACAGACATGAGAGGCCGAAATCTTGCCAAGGAGGTCACCGCAGACAGGTGCAAGGCTCAGAACACTTCGGATGAAGACACAGTGACAATGAAAGAAATCAAGGCTGTGCTTCGACGATCAAAAAACAGCGCTCCAGGGCCTGATGGCATAAGATACGACGACATCAATAAGTGTACCGACTAGCTAGAGGAACTAGCAGACATATACAACAACAGTATAGGTAATGCTAGCATCAAGGAGGAGTGATTACACAGCTATCTGATTCCCCTGCCGAAGCCTGGCAAAGACCACACACAAATTCAGGGATATCGAGTTATAACCATGCAGAATACAATAGGCAAGCTGCTGGAGTAGTTTATTGCCAGGAAAATATCAAGCCAGCTAGAGAGGCAAGGTGTTTTTCCACCTACCCTGGGAGGGTACCATCCAAAAAGAGAAACATGGACCAATGCAGCAGTTTTTGCCCATGACGTCTTTGAAGGTTTCCACTCAGGCGTTGAAACCTTTGCGGCTGCGATTGATCTTGAGGACGCGTACAACAGAGTACCATTGGAGTTTTTAATGCTTTAGCTTCTTGAACTCAAGATAAGTCCTTTCATCCTGAGGTGGATCGCTGCAGCCCTCTTCCAACGGAAAGTAGTTTTTAGATGTGGCAATTGGACTTCAGAACCAACAACAATATATCCTGGCCTACCACAGGGATCACCATTATCTCCAGTGCTGTTCAACGCCTACACTGTGAGAATCACCAGCGAGCAGATCACGGGATCAGGGAGGCCATTGTCATATGCCGATGATGTTTTTGTGTATCGGTAGGGTAAGGATAGAGATCAGGCTGCTGCGGAACTACAAACCGAACTCAATCGCATAAGTACTTGGTGTGTTGAAGCTGGAATAATGGTCAACCCAACAAAGGCAACAGTGACAATCATATTGTCAACACTCCAACACCAACTGTAAAGCTGTGTTCAGAGACTGTGGAAAGAACGCAGGCAATGAACTACCTGGGGATACGTTTGGATCGAAGCCTTGCTTATATCGAGTACATAGACCATGTGATAACAAAGGCCAAGCGGGGTTTGGCTGCGATGCGGGTGATGGCGGCAGCAAACTGTGAGCAGCGCCATCTATGTCTTCTGTACGAAGGGCTGGTCATGTATGTTTTTGAGTATGCGATAGCTATCCTGACTCTCAGCCGTAAGCAGATAGAAAGGATGGAAAGGATACAGAACGAAGCCATGCGCATTATTCTTGGATGTACAAGAGATACAGCATGCAGGGCGATGATCTACCTTTTTGATTTCCCAACCATTGAAGACAGAATACACATTTGTAGAGCACGTGCCTACCTCAGAGTTAACGCAAACACACAACATCCACTGCATAGTGAAATTAGGAAGGTGAAGGGCAGTAGGTTAAAAAGAGGAAGGTCGTGGATGGGTCAAGCCGAGGACATTCTTCAACAGGTATGTTCACTTGAGAACTTAGAACCTGGCGAGGGGTGGGTACAAGTGCCAGCAGATTTCTGTACGTCTCTTTCAGTCTGCATCCAACTAGACAGAACATGCAGACACGAAAATCCGGCTGCTGTGGAGGCGGAAGTACAAGCTTTGATTTTCGAGAATTCGTTAGACGATGATGCTGTCATATACACAGATGGGTTGGTCGTCCATCATGTGAGAAGCTCATGGGCTTTTACGGCGCAGGCCGGAGGGAGAATTGTGAAGGAGGACTGGTGCTTTTGCTGAGACCACAAGTAGCCAAACTATGGAAATCATGGCAGTAAGTAAAGCAATAACATGGCTCGAGACACAGACATTCACTAGGACATGTTTGCTTAGCGACTCAATGGGTATGCTCAAGAGGATAGAGATAGGGTGGATCCGAAGAGAGTGGTTGCTGTCTCTAGAGCGTTCTCGGTTGGCAAAGATTACTTTCATCTTCGTGCCAGGGCATGCGGGAGTACAAGGAAATGAGCGGGCTGACAAGCTCGCAGGTAATGCTACTGTGGAGGTCGAACGCGCTATGGACCAGGCTGACATTCTGAATACTCTACGAGAAGTAAGACTGTTGCGAGAACCAAGCGTAAACTGTGATTCTACAACCATGGTCAGACTGCGAGAACTGCAAATTAAAAGAGGTGTTGCCAAACAAGAACACGACGCAGGAAGCCAAAGAAGATTGATTAACCAACACAGAACTGGTGTCGTGAGCCGCTACACGTTGAGGGATTTGATGAGGAGGGGATGCGAGCAATTATGGACTGAATGGTTGATGTGCAATGAGGATGATCTGTCGACTAACTAACTAACTAACTAACTAACTAACTCCAACAGAACTAGCAGAAACAAGTCTAAAGAGATCAGATATGCAAACGGATCAATTAGATCAGTTATGGGAGCGAGATGCTACTGAATTATCAGGCAGAATTAGCCCCGGAAGAAGCATTTCAGGCACAAACAAAAGTTGCTTCCACAGGATTAGCACTAGCTGAAACAGCAACAGAACTAGAAAAAAACAGGTCTATTAGTCACGCAAATGGATCAGGAAGAGTTAGAAATGGAAGAAGCATTTTTAACAAACAGACGGTGCTTCTGGAGGATCATAGCGGGCCCAAAATCCAACAGAACTAACAGAAATAAGTTATGCAATTGGATCAAGCAGAATTGACTCAGGAAGAAGCAGTTGAAGCACAAACAGAAGAGCTCAATCTCCAACAAAACTGGCAGAAACAGGTCTAAAACGATCGTTCACGCAACTGGATCAGGCAGAATACAATCTGGAAGAAGCAGTTGAGGCACACACAAAAGATGCTTCCATGGGATGAGCAAGAGCTCAATCTGAAAAACAGAGCTAGAAAATATAAGTCTAATTAATTAATTAATTAGTTCTGTTGAAGTTTGAGCTCGTGTTGTTTGTGCGTCAACTGCGTCGTCCAGAGTCTATTCTGCCTGATCCATTTGTGTATCTGATCATGCTAGACTTGTGACTACTAGCTATGATGGAGCATCAGCGTGTCCTGATCTTCTGTTTGTGTCTCAACTGATTCTTCCAGACGCAAATCTGATTTATACGTTTGCATAACTGATCGTTTTACACTTGTTCTGCTAGTTCTATTAAAGATTGACCTCGTGCTGATCCACGGAAGCATCTTCTGTTTGTATCTCAACTGACTCTACCAGATGCAAATCTGCTTGATCCGTTTGAATTTCTGATCGTGTTAGACTTGTTTTTTACTAGCTCTGTTGGAACTTGCGCTCGTCCTCATCCCATGGAAGCATCTTTTGTGTGTGCCTCAACTGCTTCTTCCAGAGGCAAATCTGCTTGATCTTTTTGCATATCTGATCGTTTAGACTTATTTATGCTAGTACTGTTAGAGTTTGATCTCGTGCTGATCTAGTGGTGAATCTTCTGTTTGTGCCTCACCTGCTTCTTCCAGAGGCAAATCTGCTTGATCCGTTTCCGTAACTGATCGTGCTAGACTTGCTTCTGCTGATTCTGTTGGAGTATGAGCTCGTGCTCATCCAAAGGAAACATCTTCTGTGTGTGCCTCAACTGCTTCTTCCAGATTATATTCTGCCTAATCCAGTTGCGTAACAGATCGTTTTAGAACCTGTTTCTGCCAGTTCTGTTTGTGCTTCAACTGATTCTTCTTTTTCTAATTCTGCCCGATCCATTTGCGTAACCGATAGTGTTAGACCTGTTTCTTTTAGTTCTGTTGGTGTTTCAGCTCGTGCTGATCCTGTGGAAGCAATTTTTGTTTGTGCCTGAAAGGCTTCTTCTGTGGCTAATTTGCGTAACTGACCGCGTTAGACTTGTTTCTGCTAGTTCTGATGGAGTTTGAACTCATGCTGATCCCATGGAAGCATCTTCTGTTTGTACCTCAACTAATTCTATCAGACGCAGATAGATTTCTGAAATGTATTCTGAGTTTACTACTTGTTTTCCGAATATTTTATTTTCACACACAGCCGGAAGTAGGTTTTGTTTCATTTCCGTTTTAAAGTTTTGTACAAATCTAACTGTTCGAATTTCACTAAAGCAATGAGTGTCAATATCAAACGTAAGATTGAAGATGAATGCCGTGTTTTTAATGATGAATGGACAACTAAGTAATGTTTTATAAAAGTTGGTAGCAAATCAGTTTGCTTATTGTATCGTGAGTCAGTGGCTATCTTCAAGGAGTACAATTTAAAAAGACATTATCAAACAAAACATTCCGATTTCGGATACAATTTAACAACCGAAGGGAAGGGATGGAAATGCCTTGAGTTGGTGAAAAATGTGGAGAAACATGATACTGCCCAATTATTGATATTTATACGTGGAATAAACACTTCTTTCAAACTCACTGAAAAGTTACTGAGTGTTGAGTCACTCAAAGACACAACCACAGGTCATGATCTATTCAATGCTGTTACTAACTGTATTGAAAGAACTGGGTTAGTTAGGAACGAGATGGCAAGTGTTACAACTGACGGAGCTCGTGCGTTGAATGGAAAAAATGTAGGTCTGGTAAAGTTGATAATCATTGGCACCTTGCCGTCTTGACAGACGATAGTTTGTGCTTTAAAAAGGCATAATAACTTTTACCTACGGCGGTAGCGAATGTGACTGATAAGGCCAATTCGCGCTGTAAATGTCGGTTCACAGTGGGTGCGTTTGAACACGTGGTCATTTCCACCATCTTACATCTCACATGCTCGGTTTGTGACTTATCTGCAATAATTTTCTCCGTTGTCTTTATTCCATTTCTGATCTTTGCCCTCCATGCACCACGTTCAACGGCGACTTGCTCCCAATGTGCATTATCAATGTCTGTATCAGTCATGTCCCGCTTACACACATCTTTGTATCGTAGTAGAGGCCGACCCTGAGATCTCTTACCCATCTGTAATTCACCAAAAACTATGCCCTTTGGTATTCTACCATCATCTATCCTCCTAAGATGTCCTATCCATCTAAGTCTACGAAGACTGAGCATGGAATAAACCGTCACACAACCTGATCTTTCCAATACTTCAGTATTTGTGATTTTGTCTTGCCACTTAATACCAAGAATTCTTCGCAGGCACCGAATATGAAAGCTGTTTAAACGTTTCTCTTGGTGTGAGTAAGTTGTCCAGGTTTCACTGCCATAAAGAAGAGTACTAAGGACACAGGCTTAATAAACAAGGACTTTTGTTTTGGCAGTAAGCTTCCTGTTCTCTCAGACTCTTTTTCTTAACCTGTTCATTGTTGTTGCTGCCTAACCAATCCGGATGTTGATTTCCTGATCTAGGAATAATTTGCCATTTACCACTGATCCTAGATATGTAATATGGTCTACCATCTCTAGTTCGCCGTCATCAATAAAGATTGAAGGTACCCCATGTAAAACTTGTGACATAATCTGTGTCTTCCTTTTTGCTAATTGTTAAACCAACTTCAGAAAAAGCATTGGAGAATGCAGAAAGTAGACATTGCAATTCTTCCCCAGAGTGTGTCGTAACTGCAGCATCATCTGCAAAAACCAACTCTCTGATCAGTACCCTCCTAATTTTGGTCTTGGCCTTCAATCTCTGAGCATTGTAGAGGCCGCCATCTGAGCAAGAGTGAATGTACAAACCACCATCCTGATCATGAAAGGCATATTTCAGTAGAAGTTCAAAGTATATTCCAAAGAGGGTGGGAGCTAGTACATAACCTTGCTTAACTCCACTCTTGATTTCACACTCTTCAGAAGTTGCACCATCAAACTTGATTATAACCTTCATGCCTGTGTGGAACGATTCCACAATGGACAGAAGAGTTGGTGGGAAGCCAATCTTCTTTAGTGCCCCGAACAGACCCTCACGACTGACCTAATCAAATGCCTTTTTGAGGTCGATGAAGGCAATAAACAGTGGTTGATTCTGTTCACGGCATTTTTCTTGCATTTGTCGCAATGAGAATATCATATCAATGGTAGACAGGTTGAGTCGAAAGCCACACTGTGATTCGGGGTAGACTTGATCTCCTAGGACTTGAAGTCTGCGCAGAACAATTCTGGCAAATACTTTTCCAACAGTTCACAGAAGTGAGATACCCCTATAGTTGTTGCAGTCGCTGTCACGAAATTACTGGAGGTCGTCGACTAGAATGATCAAAGGCCAGAGACTGTCGGTCTAGGCCGCTACAACTTGTTGTTGTGGGAAATTTCCCCCCAGATCAAACACCGTCAGGACTCTTTGAATGCGGGGACGTATTTCCCGAGATCAAAGGAACCTCGTCGATATCAAAGGAGACTCGTCGTATCAACGGAGACTCGTCCGTATGTTTTTTTCCCATCGATCTAAAGACAAGAGAGGGAGCGAAGGAGTACTTGGTAGCCGGAAAAACCAGTGACGTCAGACAGGCAAAATACTAGGCTGTCTGAGAATAACGTTTTTAAAATCAGTATGCAGGCTGTATTAACACAGGCTGGAGTGTGGATCTATTTCAGTGCCGAATAAGAAATACAAATCCCGATGTATAGTGTTGTTTAAAAGCGACAGGCATTTGTCCTTGATGTGACTTGGTGGTTTAATTCTAGGACTGGAATAGGTTAAATAAGGTGATTATATGGATGTAGAGTAGGAATTGAGCGTAGTGAAATTGCGTTGTGTGCATTAGTATAAGAGCATAGGCAGCAGTAGGCTGAGGCGTAGCTTAGGCTAGGAATAGTGATATATCAGTGCACTCGGTAGGGTAAGACAAATGACGTGGGAAGATGTTCAGCAAGATTGAGAGTGGTTGGGGGAGATAAAGGATAGGTATATGGTAGGATATTCTGGTAGGGGGGTCTACTGGGGTTTCTGTGCCTCTCCTTTAGTCTTTCCTTCTCATACCACGTCTAAGGTAATGTGAACTCCTCTGTCTTACACCAGAGTGGTTCTATGAGGATCTAGATGTTAAATTCTGAGTACGGCCTTAGGCCTACACTCACATATAATGGGTCTGAGTCGGACTGATATCACCGGGTGTTATCTCTTCGACAGGTTTCACTGGTAGAGAGAAATTACCTGCCACTCTGAGAAGAAGAAAATGGCAATTCCCTGGCGCAGTGCTAACTGACATCAAGACTTGAACTCTGTTTCTCAAAGAAGGTTAGACAATTCCTGAGCTAAATTGAGCATAAAAAGTTATTCGCGGGAAGAGAGACTGATCAGTGTCTATATTCCAAACCACAACGGAATTACTAACCATAATATTTACCCGAAGAAGTATAGAAAGGGGAAGACTATAAATAAATAACATTTTCCCTAAGGACATGAACATTTCGTAGATTGACTGACAGCAGTGGTTTGGTGAGATATTATTGGACCAGTGTTTGTGTTCTTTCATCAATGGACTATATTAAATATCAGTTTATCGTCTGTGTAGAACTAAGGGACGATAACTAACCCAAACACCCATTGGTGACCAGACATTCAAATTTTCCAAGATATACTGAAAGAAGTCAACAATCGGTCGGAGAGACACATCATCGGGTGAGCTCCTTCTGATTTTGTCATGTTGTGCAGTGGTATGGCCGAAGCACGATGATGAGTGGCGCGACACTGTGAGCTGTGAGTTTCGTGTGAAGTGCTTGTGAATCTGCCCAATTTTTTTTTAAAACTAAACTGCATGTTTGGAGCGATGGCAGGTGGCTATGTCTCTGAGTTGACCGGTTTTTGGCTTATGCAGAAATGCGTGGCTGCTGGGCTTCTGGTTGACTGCCACTGCCGTTGGTGATGAACTGTATTTTCGTTGACTGTGTAGGTGAACATCTAGGAAACATCCAGATAGGAAAATGACTGTCGATTCCATCAGAGATGAATTGGGTGTTTCGTAGGGGACTATTGTGTTGACATTCTGGCGGCGGCATTATGCACAGTGTATCTGTGCGGGCTGTTGTTTGTCGAGACTCCTGTCTTTTCTACTTTTCACATTGGGCAGTGGGGAGCGTTTTGTGTGATATTCACTGGCACAGGAACGGAGCATAATGGGGACAACCCGTTGCTGTGAAGTTGGAACCGCGACTAACTAACTAACTAACTAAGGTCCGGCAGTAGCCCAAGCTGAGGAAAAGGAATTTTTAAAAAGTGTGCTTGTTGATTCCACCCCCCCCCCCCCCTTAGGGACGACAGGTGACATTTATGGGGGAACGTCGCACGGGATGGTGACATTACATTAATAGGGTAAAGTCGGAATGGTAAAGATCCATCTAGGGTGAATGTGGATAAGGGTTAAGACACATATCATACCTGTTCACACTTTACAAGTCTACATAGGTCTTGGTCCTAGTCTACTCTTGTCACTGAGAGATAATTTTGTGGTGTACTGTGTGGTGTCATATATATATTAATTGTAGATATTGTGTATCTACATATTGCTTTGGGGTTTTATACTCAACCTGCTGACTCACCTTCTTTAATATGGCCACTCCTAAACTAGATATGGCAGAACTGAGAGCAAGGGGTGAAGGAATGGGCTTGTCCGGTCCTGCACTATCAGAGTTTATACAGGGGGTGGAAAGAGAGTTTCGTCAGGCAGAAAGAGAAGATCGAAAGGCCGAGTTAGAGCTAAAAAAGATGGAGTTGGAGATCAAAAGAATAGAGGCTGAGCAGGCCACTAAGAAGTTGGAACTTGAAGCGGAACAAGCTGCCAAGAGACTTGAAGCGAAGCAAGCCGCTAAGAGATTGGAATCCAAGCAAGCTGCTAGGGAATGGGAAGCTGAGCAAGAAGCCCAGAAAAGAGAGCATGAATACCGGATGCGGGAACTTGAGCTCAAGGCACAAACTAAGGGAGAAACGGAGGGGGCAGAAGGAGCATCCTCTCCCCATGGTTCACCCAACATGAGTGGACATGGTTACCAGGCCATGAAGTTTCCTTTTGCTGTCTATGATGAAAGGAAAGAAAAAACAGACCAGTGCTTATAACGCTTCGAGGCCATGTCTGTCGCTAGGGGTCTGGATCGAGACAAATATTGCCTTAAATTGTCACAGGGATTACGTGGAACCGGTTACGAGGATTACTCCCGTCTACCACCAGGACACGAGAACAATTACGAAGAATTAAAAGCCGCTTTGATGAAACACTATGAGATGACCTCACACACGTATCTGAAGAAGTTTCGATCAGCGAAACGAGAGCCGGGGGAGCTATTCGCCGTCTAAAGTATGCGCCTGAAATCATATCTCCAAAAATGGATGGATTTGGCAGGGTTCACACATGACTATGAGAGACTGGAAGAGCTCATGATAGTCGACCAAATGCGCAAGCAAATGTCGAAACCTCTCAGGACATTCTTGGGAGAACAAGGGGCGGAGCGGATTGAGGTGGTGAATAAGTTGGCGGAGAGATTCGTTGAGGTACATGGGGAGGCTGGGGAACCAAGTACACAAACCACCAAAGGTCAGGAGAAACAGGACCGAACGAAATCCAAGAACTCGGAATAAGATAATGTGGAACCTTATGTGAAGACTTCAACGGAGAGTTCGGAGAAGACGAAGGAAGGAAGCAAGAGCACCTCGAATTCAAAACGACAGTGGACTGAGAAGTGGTGTTCGATTTGTAAGTCGCCCTCTCATAATACGAAGGACTGCAAATCGAAGGCTAAGAGCTCTCACTTCGCGGCATGCCAAGTGACTCCTAAGGAGGTTGTCACCGACAAGGCTGAGGTCGACGAAGAATCTCTGAACCAAGAGAGCGTACCGAAGTCCGGAAGGCAAAAACCTTGGACGGGAAAATGGTGCAAACGCTGCAGGTCGAACACGCATAATACTAAAGACTGCAGATTCACGTCAAAAGACTCCCACTTCACAGTATACCTCGCGGAACCAAAAGAGGACTTCACGGAAAGGGTCGAGGAGGTGGAAGACATTCCGGACCAAGGGAGACCACCTGTGGTTGAGTTGATTGAGGTGAATGGCCAATAAGTAAACTGTTTATATGATACTGGCCTGGACGGAGAAGCTGTGATTTCTACCGATCTGGCACACCCAGAACAACTCACAGGTGAGACCATGGAGATACAGCCTGCGACAAAGAGTGATGCGGCCATGAAGTTACCAATCGCTCAGGTGGAGATTCGGTCAAGATATGTCACCGGCACAATCAGGGCCGCGGTATTGACTGATCCCATCTTTCCAGTCATCCTCGGTTGCCGGATTGTCTTTCTGGGAATGCCCAAGGAACCAATCCACACGGGAGCCATGCAAACACGCTATCAGACGGGAACCGATCAGGCAGACGCAATAGTCTCAAACCCACTGCCGGGGGAGTTGCGAACTGCCCAGAGTGAGGATGCAACCCTACGTCCTTGCTATAGGAAGCTGCAGAAGAGTGCTGACCCACCAAAACGAGGTCAGTACTACATGAAGTATCGGCTGCTCTACCGGAGAGCCGGAAAGGGAGACAACCTACACGGTCAGTTGGTAGTCCCGAAGGCCTACCGTTCCCAAATTCTTCAGATGGGGCATACCATTTCGTTCAGCGGACACATGGGTATGGTCGCCACCATGCAGCGAATTTCCTGCCGTTATTATTGGCTAGGAATGACTGGAGATTACGTCGTATGTGAAATCATGCCTCGAGTGCCAGAGGGTGGCACCGAAACACTGGACAGCACCGGTGGGCCTGGGGGAAATGCCCCTAATGAACTCTCCCTTCGAGAGGGTGGCCATTGACATAGTGGGTCCTCTTCCAAGGACTAAGAAGAGGAACATGTACATCCTCACAATGGTGGATTTCTGTTCGATGTGGGGTGAAGCCATAACATTGCCAGCCATTGACTCGAAACGAGTGGCTGACGCACTAATGGAGGTCTTTACAAGATAAGGCTTCCCTAATCAGATTCTGACGGATAATGGGTCCCAGTTTTGTGGGAAACTCATGGAGGAGGTTTTTGGCGTGTTCCACTCCAACCATATTCACACCAGCCCTTACCACCCTCAAGCTAATGGACAAGTAGAGCGTTTCAACGGCACGTTGATGACAATGCTCCGGAAACTGGCACAGGAAAAACCTGATAGGTGGGATGAATACATCGCAGTAGCCCTTTTCGCCTATCGGGAAGTGCCTCATGGCTCAACAGGATTACCACCAGCTACTCTGCTGTTTGGTCGTCCCATCAAGGGCCCATTGGAGGCCTTGCTGAGGAGTTGGACGGAGGAGAGGACGTCAGAAGGAGTGATCTCCTCTTACAAATACGTGGAGGAACTGAAGGAAAAACTTCACACGGGCTGGGCTCTGGCGACTCAAAACTTGAGAAAGGCCAGAAAGAGACATGCGGCGTACTACAACCGCAGGTCTAGAGACAGATCTCTTGAGGTGGGAGACAAAGTCTTGTTGCTACTCCCAACGGGAACCAACAAACTGGAGATAGGATAGCAGGGACCATTTCCCATGGAAAGGGTGGTATCCAGAACCAACTATCAGATCCGGATCCGGGGAAAGTCGAAGATTATCTATATTAATCTCCTGCGGAAATACGAAGAGAGAACCAGTGAAGGAGCAGCCCATCTCATGGCGATGGCAGTGGCAGTGGAGACTGAAACAGGACCAGACGAGGGCATGGAGTATCCACTAGTGCACCAGGAAACCTATCGGAATGTGCAGGTGAACCCTGATCTGACTCCCCAGGAGAGGGAAAAGATTGCCCAGGTTCTCGAGTCTCATAAGCAGATCATGATTGATAAACTCGGACGGACAGAGCTGGTCGAGTTCGAGATGACCTTAACCACGCAAGATCCTGTCCGCCAAAAGGTCTACCCAGTGCCATTTTCTAAAGAGAAGACTTTGGAGGAGGAGATACAGAAACTGCTGGAGGATGACGTGATTGCGCCCTCCACATCCCCATATAATGCCGGGTGGTGTTGTTACGCAAACCAAGTGGAGAACACCGGTTGTGTATAGACTATAGACTCTTGAATAGTCACACCCAGTTTCAGGTGGAACCTTTGCCGAATCCAACACAGTTATTCGCTAGGCTCCATAAGGCGAAGTACTTCTCTAAAGTAGATCTGAGTCGGGGGTATTATCAGATCCCGGTCAAACCGGCGGTTCGACCCCTGCTAGCCTTCAGTACCCAAGTGGACACTATGAGTTCAAAGTAATGCCCTTTGGACTCAGCAATGCGCCAAATGTGTTTACACGCATGATGAGGGCCTTGTTAGATCCCCTACAGGATTCGTCCATTATCTCGTTCATGGATGATATACTGATTGCCAGTGACAGCTTAGGTGACCATTTGTGGTCCTTGGAGAGAGTTTTCATTAGGCTCCGGGAGTCAGGATTTACAGCGCGCCCAACCAAGTGCATGGTTGGTTACCAGACTCTTGAATTTCTAGGTCACACCATCACTCCAGGACAAATTGTCCCGGAGGATAAGAACCTAGAAAAGGTTAGACGAGCTCCAAGGCCAAAAACGAAGAAGGATGTGAGATCCTTCCTCTTGTTGTGCGGGTTTTACCAAAAGTTCATCCCGCATTTCACTGAACTGGGAAATCCATTAACGGAAACCTTAAAAAAGGGAACCCGAGGTACAATTGTATGGACGCCAGAATGCGAGGGGGCCTACAGTCATTTGAAGGAGGCCTTGGTGAATAAACCAGTTCTACAGCTCCCCGACCTTTCAAAACCCTTTGTGCTAAGAACAGATGCGATTGGTATTGGAATTGGGGCGGCCTTTTTACAGGAAGGGAGAGATGACGCTTCGATTTTGAAACCAGTGGCGTACGCAAGTAAGAAACTTCTCCCGGCTGAAAAGAATTATTCGACCGTCGAGAGAGAATGCTTGTCACTTGTATGGGCCGTGCAAAAATTCCAGCCGTGATTGTGTAATAATTACGAAGATATTTTTCCTATTCTCCCCAGAAAGGAACCAACTCTCAGCAACAACGATGTGCCACCACAACCTCCTGTTAGCCACCAACCAGAGGCTCTAGTTGGTAGTCATTACATACCCATGAGACATCATCAGTACTCATTTCATTGTAACCCAGAATGGTTGCACCTCACACGGTATAGCCCAGCTACACTTCGTCAAGCACTTATAATGTCGCTATGCCAACAACCAACACAACCTGGTATTTACTAGCAACTTAGCACAAAGCTACACCGGATCTCGGTACAAGAAAGAGCCTCTCCTAGAACGTTTATCTGCATATTTAGTTACTACTTGATCTAGTAACGTATTAGGTTATAAGCAACTACAAAACATTGACTTGTTTTGACTTTATATTAATTGATAGTAATTAGCAGTATAGCTTTTATAATACTTTTCATTGTGTTTTTACTGTGAGTGAGGGGGTCTTCGCTGTTCTTCCTTCTGCTTACTGTTTAACGTTTTATTTCCCGTGTGGGATACTCCGCTTTAAACAGAGACATTGACTTGTATAGTCATTTATTAATTCTTTTGGATAACAGTTGGTTACTTAGCTTGTGAAGTAATTTATTTTTTTTCAGGTTAATTATTTGTTGTATGTTCTTTAATTCGTTTTGTTCCGTGTTTGCATTATATTCGTTGGTCTAATTAGTTATATCGTTATAATATTGTCATTTACATATCGATTTGTATTACTGATATTTTGTAAGTTAATGTAATTGTGATTTTTTTTATGATCTTGTATTTTTGCTTAACTTTGACTAATTTACACTTTCTTCATGGATGAAATGTCTGAGAAGTGGCAACATTGGCTCAATAAGTCAGGAATACGCCTTGGACACTTAAACATTTGCAGCTTATTTAACAAGCTACCAGAGTTATCTTCTATTTTTAATCAAAATTTTCATTTATTCGGCCTTAGTGAAAGTAGACTTAATGATAACATTTCAGATGAGGACATATCTATTAAAGGGTACAAAGTTTTTAGAAGGGATCCCTGTAGGAAACAAGAGACAGGCATAGTAACCTATGTTTCTAATTTACTAAATGCTCACCGTAGGCTAGACTTTGAAACTTGCGAAATAGAATGTATGTGGTTAGAGCTAAAACTTCAAAACCGCACACCCCTGATAATTGGCTACCTCTATCGAAATCCCAGTGCTGGACACGTCTGGTACAAAAACTTCACTACCATGATGGATGTGGTTTTCGCTTCCGGGAAGGAAATTATACTACTCGGAGACTTTAACATTGACACCAACAAATCCAACATAATATGGGGAAATATAATTGCATCATACAATTTCCAACAAATAGTACAACAGGCTACTCGAGTTACAAAGTCATCTTCAACAGTCATAGATCACATTTATGTAACTTGCTCAGACAACATCATAGAATGCGCTGTACCCAATTGTGCAATGAGCGATCACTACCCAATATGCTGCACGTGGTCTAAACAAGGAATTAAAACTCCTAAACATAAACACATAAGTGTAAAATATAGAAGTTACAAACATTTCAACCAAAACGCATTTTTACAGGACTTGCTCAGTTCACCTCTAGACAATGTTTATCAGCTTCCTGACCCGGATGATGCTCTGGAATTCTGGATGAAAACATTTATTGATGTTTTTGATAGACATGTGCCAATCAAGGAAGTTCGAGTAAAACACCACGTCAAGCCACCTTGGATCACCCAGGAAATACTTGAAATTATGAGAGACAGAGATAAAGCACATAAAAAGCGGGATCTCAGCGCATACCATACTCTTAGAAACAAAGTTCAATACGACGGGAAAAGAAAAATTACTTTAAGAACTTAGTAATGGATAAAACAAATAGTAAGGATATATGGAAGGCAATTAACACCTTGACAAACAAGTATAACTTGCGAAATTCTTTACCATCAAATCATATTACATGCGACCAATTCAGTAATTTTTTTCAAACTGACATAGACCAGTTGAAGGCTTCAATACCTAATTCTCCTTGCAACTTATCTTTACTGTCATCGTTTTGCGAGAATAGATGCTCCGGCGATATTCTTTCCGACATACCGCTAATGACAATCACTGAGGTATTCACTTACCTCAGTAACCTAAAAAACACAACCTCATCTGGGTTAGATGGAATCAGCAACCGGATTCTCCGTTGTGCTGCGCCAATGATCTGTATATCACTAACCTATGTATATAATCAGTGTCTCACCAAAGGCCACTTTCCATCAGCTCTCAAAATCGCTAAAGTGTACCCTCTTCTTAAATCTGGTTCATTGGACAATGATCTCCCGAACAATTACAGACCCATTTCCTTACTATCATCACTATCTAAGCCACTAGAAAAACACATCCATAAAGTAACATTACAGTATTTAGTTCGCAACAAGCTTATTGTTGACAACCAATCAGGATTTCGACCAAAATATTCTTGCCATACGGCCCTAACAAACATGATAGAAAATTGGCACCAGAATATAAACAACAACAGTCTATGTGGAACTGTGTTTATTGATTTCAAGAAAGCATTTGATATGATAGACCATGTTATTTTAATTAAAAAACTTAAGACAATGAAAATTGGCCCTAATGTAGTCACTCTAATATCATCATTTCTATCAAACAGAAAGCAAGTAGTATCACATAATAAATGTCTGTCTCATACCACTACCTTCAATATTGGAGTACCGCAAGTCTCTATTCTTGGCCCTCTATTGTTTGTCATATATATTAACGATCTACCTTTGCATCTTTCGTCGTCCTGCTATCTATTTGCAGACGACTGTACAGTGTACACAAATGCTGAAAACTGTATTTTATTGGAGTCGTCTTTACAACAAGAATTAAATAATGTAGTTAGGTGGAGCTATTCAAACCGTATGCAAATTAACATCACTAAAATAAAATCAATGTTACTAACAACCAGACAAAGACTTCAAACTCTAAGCTCACACACACATCACTTCAACTTCACATCGATAACATGCCAGTAGAAAGTGTAATTGAGCACAAAACATTAGGCATAATCATTGATAGAAACCTAACCTTTAATTCCCACGTTCAAGCGCTTATTAAACAAACAGCGAAAAAAGTCTACCAACTCGCCAAAATTAAAAACTTCCTTGATGAGGACACAAGGAAACTATTCTATACTTCTCATATACAGACACACGTTGACTACTGCTTTACAATCTGGGACGGTTGTTCTAATTCAAACACCAAGCGACTTTGCTCACTCCAGAAACGGGCCATGAGTCTAATTTATAACAAACATTTATCTGACAATCCTAGCCTGTATAAACGCCTTCAGTTACTACCATTCCGCAAACGCCTGCTTTTCAATAAAGCTAAACTAATTCACAAATTCCTGCATCGGAATGCCCCAAATTACCTTTGGCCATTGTTTAAATATAATGCTAGACACAGTAAACGTTTAAGTATATTACACATTCCGAAGCCTAGGATTGACTTATACAAAACAAGTTTAATGTACTCTGCAGCTCAGCTGTGGAACAATCTTCCACAAGAAATCAAAGACATCACCAATCCCTATTCATATAATCGCAAATTACTCGAACACTATCTCAGTACGGATTATCTTCCCCCTTAATAATAGAGATAATAATAATAATAACAAAACCCTAGTATAACAGCCAGTCCCATTTTGGTAGGCCAGTATTTCCACATGGCTAATAAAAAGTGTCAGACCATTATCTAATTTTACTGTGTCGTGTAGTTTTGATGTTCGCATTTTAGCCCATGCCTTTATAATGCATATCTTTTATATTGTTGCTGTTCTCTGTTATCCTTGAATGATGTGTGAATGAAATAATGTATGAAAGAGAGTGATAGAAGGGCAGAATATTAGACGGGCCTGCGTGCCCAATTCTTAACCCTTTTAAAATAAAGTGTGTTCGTTCGTTCGTTCAACGCACGTTTGATGCGGTGGTCGTTGCTGCTTCAGCCGTACCACTTCACGGTGGAGTATATTCCTGGTAGAGAGAATGTACGAACGGATTTCCTGTCTAGACACCCAGCCCCTAGGAAGATGAGTAGGTTGTTGTAGAACATCTGGATCGAACCTCCAGGGAGTAAGAGTCGACGCGGTTAACTCTCTTAAGAGGGGGTCTATGTCACGGAATTACTGGAGGTCGTCGACCCGAATGATCAAAGGCCAGAGACAGTCGGTCTAGGCCGCTACAACTTGTTGTTGTGGGGAAAATATCCCCCAGATCAAACACGGTCAGGACTCTTTGAATGCGGGGACGTATTTCCCGAGATCAAAGGAACCTCGTTGTCAGCGTCTCGCTTCACACACACAGGCACTCAGCTCCTTCATACGCACTCAACGAAAGCGTATGGTAAACTCCATAATTTATTTACAGGCGAACCTGATATCATCACACAATAAATACAGGCGGTAAGTTTCATGCGAACATACATATGCCGCCTTTCATAATCTAATAACACACGATAGTTTCACACTACAATATTCGCTATACTCAACACTAATACTCTTGCAAACTAATACTCGTGATGGTTCCCTCGCCCTGCTACTGAGTGAGTGCGTGGCGCGACACTGTGAGCTGTGAGTTTCGTGTGAAATGCTTTTGAATCTGCCCGAGGATTTTTGGAACGTGACTGCATGTTCGGAGCGATGGCAGATGGCTATGTCCCAGAGTTGACCGGTTTTTGCCTTATGCAGAAATGCGTGGCTGCTGGGTTTCTGGTTGACTGCCACTACCATCGACGATGACCTGTATTTCGTGGACTGTGTGGGTGAACATCTAGGAAACATACAAATGGGAAAATGACTGCTGATTCCATCAGAGATGAACTCTGGGTTTCGTGGGGGACTATTGTGTTGACATTCTGGCGGCGGCATTATGCAGAGTGTATCTGTGCGGACTGTTATTTGTCGAGACTCCTGTCTTTTCCACTTTTCACCTTGGGCAGTGGGGAGCGTTTTGAGTGATATTCACTGGCACAGGAACGGAGCATAATGGGGACAACCCGTTGCTGTGAAGTTGGAACTGCGACTAACTGACTAACTGACTGACTGACTCTTGCAAACATTAAGCATTTGCTCAAAAGAAAACAGGTCCTCATTGAAACTGTCCCAAGTCCGGTCTGACGATTCTCAACTCCACCGCTGGGCTGGTCATACCAGGCCCAGTGCTGTTGTGTGAACCTCGTGTTGTCTCAACATTCTCGTTGTACTTCAAACTGTCCGTGCTAGTATAGGTCACTGACATCTAGTCCGTTCCGGGCAGTGTCCCGTGAACGGTGGTCCCCTTGTATTACCCGTTCTGGTCCTATCGTTACTCTGTCTAATACACGATAGTGTCCCTTACTATGTCATGTCTCCACTTCATCTACTGTCTTGTAGATGTCCTGTCTTATGACCCTCTGGTGTCCTGACTTATGTCCTGTCTTATGACCCTCTGATGTCCTGACCCATGTCCTGTCTATACTCTACTGACTATACTATAGATGTCTTTATCTATATCTTCTATGTCGTTATCTTAGTTGTCCTAACTCTGTTCTGTCTCTTGTCCTCTATGTACTGGTCCTGTAGCTACCCCTCAACACCCTGACACTCGTCGATATCAAAGAAGACTCGTCGATATCAACGGAGACTTGTCCGTATGTTTTTTTTCACCGATCTAAAGACGAGAGAGGGAGCGAAGGGGTCGCCGGAAAAACCAGTGACGTCAGACAGGCAAAATACTAGGCTGTCTGAAAATAACGTTTTTAAAATCAGTATGCAGGCTGGATTACCACAGGCTGGAGTGTGGATCTATTTCAGTGCCGAATAAGAAATACAAATCACGATGTCTAGTGGTGTTTAAAAGCGACAGGCATTTGTCCTTGATGTGACTTGGTGGTTTAATTCTAGGACTGGAATAGGTTAAATAAGGTGATTATATGGATGTAGAGTAGGAATTGAGCATAGTGAAATTGCGTTGTGTGCATTAGTATAAGAGCGTAGGCAGTAGTAGGCTGAGGCGTAGCTTAGGCTAGGGATAGTGATACATCAGTGGGTAGGGTAAGACAAATGACGTGGGAAGATGTTCAGCAAGATTGAGAGTGGTTGGGGGAGATAAAGGATAGGTATATGGTAGGATATTCTGGTAGGGGGGTCTACTGGGGTTTCTGTGCCTCTCCTTTAGTCTTTCCTTCTCATACCACGTCTAAGGTAATATGATGAACTCCTCTGTCTTACACCAGAGTGGTTCTATGAGGATCTAGATGTTAAAGTCTGAGTACGGCCTTAGGCCTACACTCACATATAATGGATCTGAGTCGGGTTGATATCACCGGGTGTTATCTCTTCGACAGTTTCCATTGGAAGAGAGAAATTACCTGCCACTCTGAGGATAAGAAAATGGCAATACCTTGGTACAGTGCTAACTGACATCAAGACTTGAACTCTGTTTCTCAAAGAAGGTTAGACAATTCCTGAGCTAAATTGAGCATAAAAAGTGATTCGCGGGAAGAGAGACTGATCAGTGGCTATATTCCAAACCACAACGGAATTACTAACCATAATATTTACCCGAAGAAGTATAGAAAGGGGAAGACTATAAATAAATAATATTTTCCCTAAGGACATGAACATTTCGTAGATTGACTGACAGCAGTGGTTCGGTGAGATATTATTGGACCAGTGGTTGTGTTCTTTCATCAATGGACTATATTAAATATCAGTTTATTGTCTGTGTAGAACTAAGGGACGATAACTAATCCAAACACCCATTGGTGACCAGACATTCAAATTTTCCAAGATATACTGAAAGAAGTCAACAATCGGTCGGAGAGACACATCATCGGGTGAGCTCCTTCTGATCTTGTCATGTTGTGCAGTGGTATGGCCGAAGCACGATGATGAAAGTTGCATCTAATCCTGAAATGCCAGAGTATATCTCACCTTCACGATAGAATACACCACATATCTCCACACACATACATCGCACACACACATGACACTTTTCTGCATTAAATGTTTTATCATTTTGCTCGAAGCCAGTGTTAGTGTGATATGTTCTGGAGGAACGTGAGACAAAGTATGATCGTATGGTAGGAAGAGAGAGAGATGGTGATTCACAGACTGAAAGGGGGTATGTAGACATAGGTCCGGCAGTAGACCAAGCTGAGGTAAAGGCATTTTTAAAAAGTGTGCTTGTTGATTCTACCTCCCCCCCCCCTCCCCTCCCCTCCCCTCAGGGACGACAGCTGACAGTCGCTCCGATCGCCCTTATTTTTGTACAGTGTTATAATGCTTGGGGCTTTGAAATCCTGTGGGACTTGTCCTTCTCGCAGCATAGCTCTATTAGCTGGTGGATCTGTAGAGTGAGTGTGTCTTGCCCACTCCTGATAACCTCTATTTAAATCCCATCCGTACCTGGAGCCTTGCCAGATGCAAGTTCATTTATAGCACACTTAACTTCTGTAATGGTGGGAAGTGTGTCCAGGTGGTCAAGAGTTGGTAGAGCCTCTATGGCGTTGAGGGCATCATCCGCTAGTTTGGTTTCACTTGAGTAAAGCTCAAAATAGTGCTCTACCCATCTGTCCATCTGCTGTTTCTTATCAGTGATGATTTCTCCAGTCAAGGTTTTCAATGGTGCACTTCTTTTGATCACTGCACCACAGACTTTCTTTATTCCTTCATACATGCTTCTGATGTTTCCCTTATCACTTGCGATTTGATTGGACTCACATAACTTGATCCACTAATCAAATGAGGTAAAAGTAGGTAAAAGTTATTATGTCTTTGTAAAGCACAAACTATCGTCTGTCAAGGCGGCAAGGTGCCAATAAAAAATGATGAATATATATATATATATATATATATATATATATATATATATATATATATATATATATATATATATATATATATATATATATATATATATATATATATATATACCAGCTTCCTGGCCTAGAGGTTAGCGACTTTTCTCTGTAATCTCGTATACTCTCGTAAGTAACGTGACGACGGTGAGAATAGCAGTGGTTCGAATCGCGTCGATAACTTACGTGGTATGTGAGTCGGCCGCTCAGAAAGCAATGGCAGACTACTGAGCGTAATCTTGCCAAGAAATCAACAATCAGCTGAAAGATGCTGATGTTGACAGCGATGTCCTGTAAAGGATACGCAAATATTTTATATAATGTTCATTTTGTTTACAGCAACCTATCACAATAAGTAATTATTAATTGTTTATAGGTTATTAAGCAGTATAAGCAACTAATTATTGCAATTTTATTTTACTTATACATTATATGGACATTATGGACAAAAACTTTTACAACTTGTTATTATAACAAATATTCCCCCGGGACGGTTAACCCGGTCAACAAATGCCCGCAGAAGTCGGATGTGTCGGCCTAAGGCGCAAGAACGCAGCTCTGCTGTAAACAGGCACAACGCAATCACATCCGAAAAAACTCCGGATGAACGCAGAAGAAGAAGATAACAAATATTCGTTATTATCTATCAATGGCTTTAATTTAGACACAAACCGACTACACTGTCACTATAATTGTTGATTTTTAATGAGATGTATGTAACTGCTTGCACTTTTTGACAATATTCTTGAAATCTGGAGCAAGTTTAGGCCCTACTTGTTAAAATTCGCATGACAGCATCATGCAAGTTGCAGTCCGACAATAAAGACCTATTCTTAGATTTGTTGATCTTCAAGCAAGAGAATGCTTGTTCGTTCGCAAATGTATGCTGATCCAAACAATGATAAAAGTTTAGCTGCAAAGTTTTTCAAGTTGGGAAATGATTCTTGTGATAAAGATCCATAGAAATCCAGCAAACCATCTGTCTTGAATTTCTCTTTCAGGTCATGATCTGCTTGTAAGTTAAGCAGCTCCAACTGTATGTCCTCTGTGGCTGTATCAGCTTCTGCACTAAAAGGGGAACTGATAATATTGAACTGTGGCTCTAAGTTCTTGAAATCTTGGAATCTCCATTCAAATTCTTCAATCAATGCATCTAATTGCGCTTTATACTTTTCGGTCCTTTCACCAGAAATGGTTTCTTGTTTCAGCAAAGGGAAGTGACAAAATCTTTTTTCACTTGCTTGTCTGGAGAACAGTGAGAGTTCTGCCTAACAGGATTTTACATGTACATACAATTCATGTGCAAATACACCATAGCCCTGAAGTTTGATATTCAGTTCATTTAACTTTTCCATAATTTCAATGGCAAACAATGGTTTAACTTCCACTCTTTATTGACAATGTTAGTATTAAAGTCTCATTCAACGCCCTTCATCTCCAGGAACACCACTATTTCTTCCCACACTCGTCTCAACACCTTGCCGAGACTCAGCCATCGAAGACTGGTGTGGTACAGGACATTGGAATGTTCAGTTTCCAAATCGTCAAGTAATACCTTGAACTGTATGTGATTAAGTCCCCTTGATCTGATGAGGTTAATGACACTGACAACTGGGTCAATAACATGCTTGATATTCAAAACAGTTTTACATAGACTTTCGTGATGAATCACACAGTGAAGTGGTAATACTGTGTGGTCTGTATATTCTGCTTTAAGCTGATCACTTACCAACTTTTTGTGGTGTCAGGTCTTGGTCAAATATGACTGAGCTACCGTATAACAGTAGACGGGCTTTGGACACGCCAGAGAGAGGATGCATAACTGAGAGTGTGACAGGATAGACTATACATAGGACTTCAGGGCCATTAACTAGCTGAGCCGTTTGACTTGTGCTTGTGTGTGTGGCTGTGATACAAGAGCGGAGTGGCTGTATCGTAACTTATTGCATTGCCACATTATTGCTGTATTGTGAATTAGTGCGAGAACGAACATTGTAACGATAGTTGAGACATTATTGCATGATTATATCATAGAGAAATAAATCATATCTTATTGACTCATGTGTTTATGTCTCATCTATGCTCGTACTATCTACCTGTCTTGAAACCTTGATCTTCTAATACCTCTAAGACCCTGACAACCTGCTTTCTGTTAGTGCCGAACGTTGGGCGGTGCTTACCAAACCCGACACCCCACAATGTACCAACGGCTTCGGGCGGAAGAGTGCAATTGGGAGGGTACAAGCCTTACCCTGGTGCGAGGAAATGCAACCTAAAGACAAATGTCATGGCAGAGCAGACCAGGCCCTAAGCCTTGGTTGGCGGCTGGTCTAAGATCGAAGCTCCGACAGGTGGACAGTTAGAGCATTGCTTTGCTGATCCGGCAGCTTCTGCAGCTTGTCTTGTTCCAGATGTAGAGGTGTTACCTTTCCTCTGGAGTGAACTAGACAGGCCGAGAGAGGGATCATGCTGCATGGGCAACACATGATCTCTGTATTTTAGCCCAGGCTTTGTGCTATGGAGAGGCAATACTCCATCCCTGGTCTTAACCGGTCTCGGAATCAAGCGAGAGGCAACTGTTACGGGTTATAAGTCCCTGTCAGTTGGCGTAGACATGGGGCGCCACGCGTTGCCTCTGACGGTGGGAGACACCTACAGGTGTCACTAATCAGCTACCGCCCTCCCCAAGCTGGGCAGCCCCCGGCCAATTGGGTGCTGATCCGCCACAGCCTGCCTGCTTCAATGGGTGCTTGGGGCTAGGACAAAATCTGGATCGCAGGCTGTAAAACCAGTCCACCAGGTACTAATAAAAAGAAAAATAGAAACCTCAAGCTACGGCTTACAGCCTGGAACGTAAGAACCATGTGTCCAGGATTTTCCACTGACTTGACCAATATTAACGATATGAGAATAACGGCTGTGATTGATGCCGAACTCAATCGTCTTAACATTGATATTGCTGACCTGCAGAGAGACTCGCCTCGCTGAGGGAGGGTCACTCAGGGAAAACAATTACACTTTTTTTTTTGGAAGGGTAGAGGGCAGGCAGAAAAAAGGCAACATGGTGTGGACTTTGAAGTGAAGAATTTGATACTGAGAATAATTGAAATTCCAGCAGGAGGAAATGAAAGACTATTATCCCTGCGCTTGGCAACCTCTTGTGGTTTTGCCACCATTATTACTGCATATGCACCGACACTCCATTCCTGTGATGATGTGAAGGATTCGTTCTATGAGGAGTTAGACTCCGTGATCAAGGCAGTTCCAAAATCTGACTACATTTATATGCTCAGTGATTGCAATGCTCGTGTGGACAAGGACTCGAATTCATGGCCAGTATGCTTTGGAAAATACAACATCGGTAGCATGCATGAACATAGGCAAAGGCTGGAGCTGGAGCATTGCACCAGAAACGACCTATGTATTAAAAACCCTTTTTTTAAAACAAAAGAGCTGCATGAGGTCACAAGGAAACATCCAAGATCCGGCCATTGGCACCAACTGGACTTCATCATTACACGGAGACAACATTTGAACCATATATCATTGACTCGAAGTTACCACAGTGCTGGCTGACTGTGATACGGGTCACTCTTTGGTTGTTGCAAGGGTTAGACTAAGACCAAAGAGGATCTACACAGCTAAACACAAGTCTAACCCCAGGATTAATATTATTAACACTCACGATC
Source organism: Cepaea hortensis (assembly GCA_963921405.1). Classification (NCBI taxonomy): domain Eukaryota; kingdom Metazoa; phylum Mollusca; class Gastropoda; order Stylommatophora; family Helicidae; genus Cepaea; species Cepaea hortensis. The sequence goes on from OY992882.1 coordinate 66,904,043, forward strand.
TTGAAAAGTACTTTCAGTTTCAACAGCAACTTTAAGACGCTTTAACTCATACACCAGAAAATTGTACAGTAAATGAAAAGTGGGGTCAACTTAAGGAAACTCTTTATAAACTGCCGTAGGGGTTTACGGCACTGCGGATCATAAGAGGCAGGACTGGTTTGCGGCAAACAGCCAGATTGCAGCCCTTGATTGATAAGAAGACAATAGCTCTCTTAAGAAACAGGGAAAGACCAACGCGTAACACTCTGAGTGAGTTAAAGCAAGCTAGGAATGATGTGCAAAAAGCTGCCAGGCAGTGTGCAAATGATTAGTGGATCAAGTTATGTGAGTCCATTCAAATCGCAAGTGATAAGGGAAACATCAAAAGCATGTATGAAGGAATAAAGAAAGTCTGTGGTGCAGTGATCAAAAGAAGTGCACCATTTAAAACCTTGACTGGAGAAATCAGAACTGATAAGAAACAGCAGATGGATAGATGGGTAGAGCACTATTTTGAGCTTTACTCAAGTGAGACCAAACTAGCGGATGATGCCCTCAACGCCATAGAGGCTCTCCCAGCCCTTGACCACCTGGACACATTTCACACCATTAAGAAGTTAAGTGTGCTATAAATGAACTTGCACCTGGCAAGGCTCCAGGTACGGATGGGATTCCAATAGAGGTTGTCAGGAGTGGGCAAGACACACTCACTCTACAGATCCACCAGCTAATAGAGCTATGCTGCGAGAAGGACAAGTCCCACAGGATTTCAAAGCTCCAAGAATAATAACACTGTACAAGAATAAGGGCGATCGGAGCGACTGCAACAACTATAGGGGTATCTCACTTCTGTGTACTGTTGGAAAAGTATTTGTCAGAATTGTTCTGCGCAGACTTCAAGTCCTAGAAGATCAAGTCTACCCCGAATCACAATGTGGCTTTCGACTCAACCGGTCTACCATTGATATGATATTCTCATTGCGACAAATGCAAGAGAAATGCCGTGAACAGAATCAACCACTGTTTATTGCCTTCATCGACCTCACAAAGGCATTTCATTTGGTCAGTCGTGAGGGTCTGTTCAAGGCACTAAAGAAGATTTGCTGCCCACCAACTCATCTGTCCATTGTGGAATCATTCCACACAGGTATGAAGGGTATAATCAAGTTTGATGGTGCAACTTCTGAAGAGTGTGAAATCAAGAGTGGAGTTAAGCAAGGTTATGTACTAGCTCCCACCCTCTTTGGAATATACTTTGAACTTCTACTGAAACATGCCTTTCATGATCAGGATGGTGGTATGTGCATTCACTCTTGCTCAGATGGCGGCCTCTACAATGCTCAGAGATTGAAGGCCGAGACCAAAATTAGGAGGGTACTGATCAGAGAGTTGCTTTTTGCAGATGATGATGCAGTTACGACCCACTCTGAGGAAGAATCGCAATATCTACTATCTGCATTCTCCAATGCTTGTTCTGAATTTGGTTTAACAATTAGCAAAAAGAAGACAGATTATGTCACAAGGTGCACATGGGGTACCATCAATCTTTTTTGACGACGCCGAACTAGAGATGGTAGACCATTTTACATATCTAGGATCAGTGGTAAATAGCAAATTATCCCTAGATCAGGAAATCAACATTCGGATTGGTTAGGCAGCAACAACAATGAACAGGTTAAGAAAAAGAGTCTGGGAGAACAGGAAGCTTACTGCCAAAACAAAAGTCATTGTCTATCAAGCCTGTGTCCTTAGTACTCTTCTTTATGGCAGTGAAACCTGGACTACTTACTCACACCAAGAGAAACGTTTAAACAGCTTTCATATTCGGTGCCTGCGAAGAATTCTTGGTATTAAGTGGCAAGACAAAATCACAAATACTGAAGTATTGGAAAGATCAGGTTGTGTGACGGTTTATTCCATGGTCAGTCTTCGTAGACTTAGATGGATAGGACATCTTAGGAGGATGGATGATGGTAGAATACCAAAGGACATCGTATTTGGTGAATTACAGATGGGTAAGAGATCTCAGGGTCGGCCTCTACTACGATACAAAGATGTGTGTAAGCGGGACATGACTGATACAGGCATTGATAATGCACATTGGGAGCAAGTCCCCGCTGAACGTGTTGCATGGAGGGCAAAGATTAGAAATGGAATAAAGGCAAAGGAGAAAATTATTGCAGATAAGTCACACACCGAGTGTGTGAGACGTAAGATGGTGCATGATGGTGGAAATGACCACGTGTTCACACGCACCCACTGTGAACGGACATTTACAGCGCGAATTGGCCTGATCAGTCACATTCGCTACCGTCATAGGTAAAAGTTATTATGCCTTTTTAAAGCACAAACTATCGTCTGTCAAGACGGCAAGGTGCCAATGATTATCAACTTTACCAGACCTACATTTTTTCCTGTCAACGCACGAGCTCCGTCAGTTGTAACACTTGCCATCTTGTTCCTAACTAACCCAGTTCTTTCAATACAGTTAGTAACAGCATTGAATATATCATGACCTTTGGTTGTGTCTTTAAATGACTCAACACTCAGTAACTTTTCAGTGAACTTGAAAGAAGTGTTTATTCCACGTATAAATATCAATAATTGGGCAGTATCATGTACATCGGTACTCTCATCCAATGCAAGAGAGTACCTCACAAATTGTTTACTTGCATCTTGAAGTTTATGCATCAAATTGTCACTTATCTTGTCAACACGTCTGACCACAGTTCTCCTTGATAAAGTAATGTTGTCAAATCAGTTACGGAAACGGATCAAGCAGATTTGCGTCTGGAAGAATCAGTTGAGACACAAACAGAAGATCAGGACAAGCTGATGCTCCATCATAACTAGTAGTCACAAGTCTAGCACGATCAGATACACAATTGGATCAGGCAGAATAGACTCTGGACGACGCATTTGACGCACAAATAGCACGAGCTCAAACTTCAACACAACTCATTAATTAATTAATTAATTAATTAATTAATTAATTAATTCATTCATTCATTCATTCATTTATTCATTCATTCATTCATTCATTCATTCATTCATTCATTCATTCAGTGGCATGTCCTTTGCAGAACCTCGCTCCCATAAACACTTTTCGGAAATCTTCTCGATCACAAGCCAGATGCACCTATCGGGAGATCATCTGCCAAGAGAACTAGAAAAAACAAGTCTAACACGATCAGTTACGCAAACGGATCAAGCAGATTGAGGTACAAACAGAAGATGCTTCCATGGGATCAGCACGAGCTCAAACTCCAACAGAACTAGTAGAAACGAGTCTAGCAAGAACAGTAATACAAATGGATCTTGCAGAATTTGTTGGAGCTTCAGCTTGTGCTGATTTTCTGTTTGTGTCTTACTGCTTCTTCAAGAGGTAAATCTGCTTGATCCGTTTACATATCTGATCGTGTTAGACTTGTTTCTGCTAGTTCTGTTGGAGCTTGTGCTGATCCAAGAATTCTTCGAAGAATCCAGCTCCAACAGACCTAGCAGAAACAAGTCTAGCATGATCAGTTACGCAAATGAATATTCAGAATTAGCCCTGGAAGAAGCATTTCAGGCACACAGAGATGATGCTTAATTGGGATCAGCACGAGAAGATAACAGAGAAGATAAAAACAAGTCTAACACGATCAGATATGCAAACGGATTAATCAGATTTATCTCTGGAAGAAGCAGGTGAGGCATAAAAAGAAAAGCTTAATCTCCAACTGACCTGACAGAAACAGGTCTAAAACGATCGGTTACGCAACTGGATCAGACAGAATACAATCTGGAAGAAGCAGTTAAGGCACACACAGATGATGCTTAATTGGGAGCAGCATGAGCTCAAACTCCATCATGAGTAGAATAAACAAGTCTAACACGATCAGTTACTCAAACGGATCAAGCAGTGTGCCTCTAGAAGAAGCAGTTGAGGCACAAACAGAGGATCATCACAAAGTAAAGCTCAAACAGTGCTTGAAAAAAAAAAGTCTAACATGATGAGATATGCATACGGATCAAGCAGATTGTTACAAACCTTGATATCTCCATTGATTGATACCTCCATTGGATCAGCACAAGCTCAAACTCCAACAGAGCTAGCAGAAACAAGTCTAACACGATCAGCTACGCAAATGGATAGGCAGAATTAGCCCCGGAAGAAGCATCTCAGACACAAACAGAAGTTGCTTCCACAGGATCAGCACGAGCTGAAACTCCAACACAAACTAGGTGAAACAAGTCTAACACGACCAGATATGCAAACGGATCAAGCAGATTTACCTCTGGAAGAAGCAGTTAAGACACAAACAGAAAATCAACACTTGCTGAAGCTCCAACAGAGCAAGCAGACACAAGTCCAACACGATCAGATACGCAAATTGATCCGGCAGATTTGGCTTTGGAATAAGCAGTTGAGGCATACACAGAAGAACAGCACGAGATCAACTCGAACAGAACTATCAGAAACACGTCTAACACGATCAGATATGCAAACGGATCAAACAGATTTAGTTGAGGCACAATGAGAAGAGCGCAATCTCCAACAGAACTTGCAGAAACAGGTAAAACGATCGGTTACGCAACTGGATCAGGCAGATACAATCTGGAAGAAGCAGTTCAGGCACACACAGAAGGTGCTTCCTTGGGATGAACAAGAGATGGAACTCCAACATAACTAGCAGAAACAAGTCTATCACGATCAGTTACGCAAAAGGATCAAGCAGATTTGCCCCTGGAAGAAGCAGTTGAGGCACAAACAGGTCTAAAACGATTGGCTACACAACTGGATCAGGCAGAAGCCCACCAACTCACCAACTCTTCTGTCAGATGTGCAAACGGATCAAGCAGATTTGCATCTGGTAGAATTAGTTGAATATACTTCCATGGGATCAGCACGAGCTCAAACTCCAACATAATTCAACTCTATTAGCTGGTGGTGGATCTGTAGAGTGAGTGTGTCTTGACCACTCCTGATAACCTTCCATCCTTACCTGAAGCCTTGCCAGATGTAAGTTCATTTATAGCACACTTAACTTCTGTTATGGTGGGAAGTGTGTCCAGGTGGTCAGGAGTTTGTAGAACCTCTATGACGTTGAGGGCATCATCCGCTAGTTTGGTCTCACTTGAGTAAAGCTCCAAATAATGCTCTACCCATCTGCCCATCTGCTGTTTCTTATCAGTTATGATTTCTCCAGTCAACGTTTTCAATGGTGCACTTCTTTTGATAGTTGGACCACAGGCTTTCTTTATTCCTCCATACATGCTTCTGATGTTTCCCTTATCCCCTATTATCCTCCGCATTTGTTGTTGTTTGTGATTGGTAGAAAGACCCATCACTGAGTTGTTGTGATGGAAGAAAGACCCATCACTGGGTTGTTTGTGGGTGGTAGAAAGACCCATCACTGTGTTGTCTGTGGTTGGTAGAAAGACCCATGACTGAGTTGTTTGTGGTTGGTAGAAAGACCCATCACTGAGTTGTTTGTGGTGGAAGAAAGACCCATCACTGAGTTGGCTGTGGTTGGTAGAAAGACACATCACTGTGTTGTTTGTGGGTGGTAGAAAGCCCTATTACTGAGTTGTTTGTGGTGGAAGGAAGACCCATCACTGAGTTGTCTGTGGTTGGTAGAAAGACCCATCACTGTGTTGTTTGTAGTTGGTAGAAAGACCCATCACTGTGTTGTTTGTGGGTGGTAGAAAGACCCATCACTGTATTGTTTGTGGTTGATAGAAAGACCCATCACTGAGTTGTTTGTGGTTGGTAGAAAGACCTATCACTGAGTTGTTTGTGGTTGGTAGAAACACCCATCACTTAGTTGTTTGTGGTTGATAGAAAGCCCCATCACTGTATTGTTTGTGGTTGGTAGAAAGACCCATCACTGAGTTGTTTGTGGTTTGTAGAAAGACCTATCACTGAGTTGTTTGTGGTTGGTAGAAACACCCATCACTTAGTTGTTTTGTGGTTGATAGAAAGACTCATCACTGAGTTGTTTGTGTTTGGTAGAAAGACCCATCACTGAGTTGTTTGTGGTTGGTAGAAAGACCTATCACTGAGTTGTTTGTGGTTGGTAGAAACACCCATCACATAGTTGTTTGTGGTTGATAGAAACACCCATCACTGAGTTGTTTGTGTTTGGTAGAAAGACCCATCACTGAGTTGTTTGTGGTTGGGAGAAAGACCCATCACTGAGTTGTTTGTGGTTGGTAGAAACACCCATCACTGACCTGTTTGTGGTTTTTAGAATGACCCATAACTGAGTTGTTTGTGGCTGGTAGAAAGATCCATCACTGTGTTGTTTGTGGTTGGTAGAAAGACGTATCAATGAGTTGTTTGTATTTGGTAGAAAGACCCATCACTGAGTTGTTTGTGTTGGAAGAAAGGCCCATCACTGAGTTGTTTGTGGGTGGTAGAAAGACCCATCACTGAGTTGTTTGTGGATTTTAGAATGACCCATCACTGAGTTGTTTGTGGGTGGTAGAAAAACCCATCACTGTGTTGTTTGTGGTTGGTAGAAAGACCCATCACTGTGTTGTTTGTGGTTGGTAGAAAGACCCATCACTGAGTTGTTTGTGGTTGGTAGAAAGACCCATCACTGAGTTGTTTGTGGTGGAAGAAAGACCCATCACTGTGTTGTTTGTGGTTGGTAGAAAGACCCATCACTGAGTTGTTTTTGGTGGAAGAAAGACCCATCACTGAGTTGTTTGTGGTTGGTAGAAAGACCCATCACTGTGTTGTTTGTGGTTGGTAGAAAGACCTATCACTGAGTTGTTTGTGGGTGGTAGAAAGACCCATCACTGTGTTGTTTGTAGTTGGTAGAAAGACCTATCACTGAGTTGTTTGTGGTTGGTAGAAACACCCATCAGTTAGTTGTTTGTGGTTGATAGAAAGACCCATCACTGATTTGTTAGTGTTTGGTAGAAAGACCCATCACTGAGTTGTTTCTGGTTGGTAGAAATACCTATCAGTGAGTTGTTTGTGGCTGGTAGAAAGACCCATCACTGATTTGTTTGTGTCCATCTGCAATGTAAAGATCGATTGGTAGGAATGCCCATCACTGAGTTGTTTCTGTCCTTCTGCAATGTAAAGATCGGTTTGGTAGAAAGACCCATCACTGAGTTGTTTGTGTCCATCTGCAATGTAAAGTTTGGTTGGTAGAAAGACCCATCACTGAGTTGTTTGTGTCCTTCTGCAATGTAAAGATCGGTTTGGTAGAAAGACCCATCACTGTGTTGTTTGTGGTTGGTAGAAAGACCCATTAGGGAGTTGTTTGTGGTTGGTAGAATGACCCATCACTGAGTTGTTTGTGGTTAGTAGAATGACCCATCACTGAGTTGTTTGCGGGTGGGAGAAAGACCCATCACTGAGTAGTTTGTGGGTGGTAGAAAGACCCATCACTGTGTTGTTTGTGGTTGGTAGAAAGACCCATCACAGAGTTGTTTGTGGTTGGTAGAACGACCCATCACTGAGTTGTTTGTGGTTGGTAAAGAACCCATCACTGGGTTGTTTGTGGTTGGTAGAATGACCAATCACTGAGTTGTTTGTGATTGGTAGAAAGACCCATCACTGAGTTGTTTGTGATTGGTAGAAAGACCCATCACTGAGTTGTTGTGGTGGAAGAAAGACCCATCACTGAGTTGTTTGTGGTTGGTAGAAAGACCCATCACTGTGTTGTTGTGGTTGGTAGAAAGACCTATCACTGAGTTGTTTGTGTATGGTAGAAAGACCAATCACTGAGTTGTTTGTGTTGGAAGAGAGGCCCATCACTGAGTTGTTTGTGGTTGGTAGAAAGACCCATCACTGAGTTGTTTGTGGTGTTTAGAATGACCCATCACTGGGTTGTTTGTGGGTGGTAGAAAGACCCATCACTGTGTTGTCTGTGGTTGGTAGAAAGACTCATGACTGAGTTGTTTGTGGTTGGTAGAAAGACCCATCACTGAGTTGTTTGTGGTGGAAGAAAGACCCATCACTGAGTTGGCTGTGGTTGGTAGAAAGACCCATCACTGTGTTGTTTGTAGTTGGTAGAAAGACCCATCACTGTGTTGTTTGTGGGTGGTAGAAAGACCCATCACTGTATTGTTTGTGGTTGATAGAAAGACCCATCACTGAGTTGTTTGTGGTTGGTAGAAAGACCTATCACTGAGTTGTTTGTGGTTGGTAGAAACACCCATCACTTAGTTGTTTGTCGTTGATAGAAAGACCCATCACTGAGTTGTTTGTGGTGGAAGAAAGACCCATCACTGATTTGTCTGTGGTTGGTAGAAAGACACATCACTGTGTTGTTGGTAGTTGGTAGAAAGACCTATCACTGAGTTGTTTGTGGGTGGTAGAAAGCCCCATCACTGTATTGTTTGTGGTTGGTAGAAAGACCCATCACTGAGTTGTTTGTGGTTGGTAGAAAGACCCATCACTGAGTTGTTTGTGGTTGGTAGAAACACCCATCATTTAGTTGTTTGTGGTTGATAGAAAGACCCATCACTGAGTTGTTTGTGTTTGATAGAAAGACCCATCACTGAGCTGTTTGTGGTTGGTAGAAAGACCCATCACTGAGTTGTTTGTGGCTGGTAGAAAGACCCGTCACTGAGTTGTTTGTGTCCTTCTGCAATGTAAAGATCGGTTGGTAGGAATGCCCATCACTGAGTTGATTGTGTCCTTCTGCAATGTAAAGATAGGTTTGGTAGAAAGACCCATCACTGAGTTGTTTGTGTCCGTCTGCAATGTAAAGATCGGTTGGTAGAAAGACCCATCACTGAGTTGTTTGTGTCCTTCTGCAATGTAAAGATCGGTTGGTAGAAAGACCCATCACTGTGTTGTTTGTGGTTGGCAGAAAGACCCATCACGGAGTTGTTTGTGGTTGGTAGAACGACCCATCACTGAGTTGTTTGTGGTTGGTAGAATGACCCATCACTGAGTTGTTTGTGGGTGGTAGGAAGACCCATCACTGTGTTGTTTGTGGTTGGTAGAACGACCCATCACTGAGTTGTTTGTGTTTGGTAGAACGACCCATCACTGAGTTGTTTGTGGTTGATAGAACGACCCATCACTGAGTTGTTTGTGGTTGGGAGAAAGACCCATCACTGAGTTGTTTGTGGTTGGTAGAAACACCCATCACTGAGTTGTTTGTGGTTTTTAGAATGACCCATCACTGAGTTGTTTGTGGGTGGTAGAAAGACCCATCACTGTGTTGTTTGTGGTTGGTAGAAAGACCTATCACTGAGTTGTTTGTATCTGGTAGAAAGACCCATCACTGGGTTGTTTTTGGTGGAAGAAAGACCCATCACTGAGTTGTTTGTGGTTGGTAGAAAGACCCATCACTGTGTTGTTTGTGGTTGGTAGAAAGACCTATCACTGAGTTGTTTGTGGGTGGTAGCAAGACCCATCACTGTGATGTTTGTAGTTGGTAGAAAGACCTATCACTGAGTTGTTTGTGGTTGGTAGAAACACCCATCACTTAGTTGTTTGTGGTTGATAGAAAGACCCATCACTGATTTGTTAGTGTTTGGTAGAAAGACCCATCACTGAGTTGTTTCTGGTTGGTAGAAATACCCATCAGTGAGTTGTTTATGGCTGGTAGAAAGACCCATCACTGAGTTGTTTGCGTCCTTCTGCAATGTAAAGATCGATTGGTAGGAATGCCCATCACTGAGTTGTTTCTGTCCTTCTGCAATGTAAAGATCGGTTTGGTAGAAAGACCCATCACTGAGTTGTTTGTGTCCGTCTGCAATGTAAAGATCGGTTGGTAGGAAGACCCATCACTGAGTTGTTTGTGTCCTTCTGCAATGTAAAGATCGGTTGGTAGAAAGACCCATCACTGTGTTGTTTGTGTTTGGTAGAAAGACCCATCACGGAGTTGTTTGTGGTTGGTAGAACGACCCATCACTGAGTTGTTTGTGGTTGGTAGAATGACCCATCACTGAGTTGTTTGTGGGTGGTAGAAAGACCCATCACTGAGTTGTTTGTGGGTGATAGAAAAACCCATCACTGTGTTGTTTGTGGTTGGTAGAAAGACCCATCACAGAGTTGTTTGTGGTTGGTAGAACGACCCATCACTGAGTTGTTTGTGGTTGGTAAAAAACCCATCACTGGGTTGTTTGTGGTTGGTAGAACGACCCATCACTGAGTTGTTTGTGATTGGTAGAAAGACCCATCACTGAGTTGTTGTGGTGGAAGAAAGACCCATCACTGAGTTGTTTGTGGTTGGTAAAAAACCCATCACTGGTTGTTTGTGGTTGGTAGAAAGACCCATCACTGAGTTGTTTGTGATTTGTAGAAAGACCCATCACTGAGTTGTTGTGGTGGAAGAAAGACCCATCACTAAGTTGTTTGTGGTTGGTAGAAAGACCCATCACTGTGTTGTTTGTGGTTGGTAGAAAGACCTATCACTGAGTTGTTTGTGGATGGTAGAAAGACCCATCACTGAGTTGTTTATGTTGAAAGAAAGGCCCATCACTGAGTTGTTTGTGGTTGGTAGAAAGACCCATCACTGAGTTGTTTGTGGTGTTTAGAATGACCCATCACTGGGTTGTTTGTGGGTGGTAGAAATACCCATCAGTGAGTTGTTTGTGGCTGGTAGAAAGACCCATCACTGATTTGTTTGTGTCCATCTGCAATGTAAAGATCGATTGGTAGGAATGCCCATCACTGAGTTGTTTCTGTCCTTCTGCAATGTAAAGATCGGTTTGGTAGAAAGACCCATCACTGAGTTGTTTGTGTCCATCTGCAATGTAAAGTTTGGTTGGTAGAAAGACCCATCACTGAGTTGTTTGTGTCCTTCTGCAATGTAAAGATCGGTTTGGTAGAAAGACCCATCACTGTGTTGTTTGTGGTTGGTAGAAAGACCCATTAGGGAGTTGTTTGTGGTTGGTAGAATGACCCATCACTGAGTTGTTTGTGGTTAGTAGAATGACCCATCACTGAGTTGTTTGCGGGTGGTAGAAAGACCCATCACTGAGTTGTTTGTGGGTGGTAGAAAGACCCATCACTGTGTTGTTTGTGGTTGGTAGAAAGACCCATCACAGAGTTGTTTGTGGTTGGTAGAACGACCCATCACTGAGTTGTTTGTGGTTGGTAAAGAACCCATCACTGGGTTGTTTGTGGTTGGTAGAACGACCCATCACTGAGTTGTTTGTGATTGGTAGAAAGACCCATCACTGAGTTGTTTGTGATTGGTAGAAAGACCCATCACTGAGTTGTTGTGGTGGAAGAAAGACCCATCACTGAGTTGTTTGTGGTTGGTAGAAAGACCCATCACTGTGTTGTTGTGGTTGGTAGAAAGACCTATCACTGAGTTGTTTGTGTATGGTAGAAAGACCAATCACTGAGTTGTTTGTGTTGGAAGAAAGGCCCATCACTGAGTTGTTTGTGGTTGGTAGAAAGACCCATCACTGAGTTGTTTGTGGTGTTTAGAATGACCCATCACTGGGTTGTTTGTGGGTGGTAGAAAGACCCATCACTGTGTTGTCTGTGGTTGGTAGAAAGACTCATGACTGAGTTGTTTGTGGTTGGTAGAAAGACCCATCACTGAGTTGTTTGTGGTGGAAGAAAGACCCATCACTGAGTTGGCTGTGGTTGGTAGAAAGACCCATCACTGTGTTGTTTGTAGTTGGTAGAAAGACCCATCACTGTGTTGTTTGTGGGTGGTAGAAAGACCCATCACTGTATTGTTTGTGGTTGATAGAAAGACCCATCACTGAGTTGTTTGTGGTTGGTAGAAAGACCTATCACTGAGTTGTTTGTGGTTGGTAGAAACACCCATCACTTAGTTGTTTGTCGTTGATAGAAAGACCCATCACTGAGTTGTTTGTGGTGGAAGAAAGACCCATCACTGATTTGTCTGTGGTTGGTAGAAAGACACATCACTGTGTTGTTGGTAGTTGGTAGAAAGACCTATCACTGAGTTGTTTGTGGGTGGTAGAAAGCCCCATCACTGTATTGTTTGTGGTTGGTAGAAAAACCCATCACTGAGTTGTTTGTGGTTGGTAGAAAGACCCATCACTGAGTTGTTTGTGGTTGGTAGAAACACCCATCATTTAGTTGTTTGTGGTTGATAGAAAGACCCATCACTGAGTTGTTTGTGTTTGATAGAAAGACCCATCACTGAGCTGTTTGTGGTTGGTAGAAAGACCCATCACTGAGTTGTTTGTGGCTGGTAGAAAGACCCGTCACTGAGTTGTTTGTGTCCTTCTGCAATGTAAAGATCGGTTGGTAGGAATGCCCATCACTGAGTTGATTGTGTCCTTCTGCAATGTAAAGATAGGTTTGGTAGAAAGACCCATCACTGAGTTGTTTGTGTCCATCTGCAATGTAAAGATCGGTTGGTAGAAAGACCCATCACTGAGTTGTTTGTGTCCTTCTGCAATATAAAGATCGGTTGGTAGAAAGACCCATCACTGTGTTGTTTGTGGTTGGCAGAAAGACCCATCACGGAGTTGTTTGTGGTTGGTAGAACGACCCATCACTGAGTTGTTTGTGGTTGGTAGAATGACCCATCACTGAGTTGTTTGTGGGTGGTAGGAAGACCCATCACTGTGTTGTTTGTGGTTGGTAGAACGACCCATCACTGAGTTGTTTGTGTTTGGTAGAACGACCCATCACTGAGTTGTTTGTGGTTGATAGAACGACCCATCACTGAGTTGTTTGTGGTTGGGAGAAAGACCCATCACTGAGTTGTTTGTGGTTGGTAGAAACACCCATCACTGAGTTGTTTGTGGTTTTTAGAATGACCCATCACTGAGTTGTTTGTGGGTGGTAGAAAGACCCATCACTGTGTTGTTTGTGGTTGGTAGAAAGACCTATCACTGAGTTGTTTGTATCTGGTAGAAAGACCCATCACTGGGTTGTTTTTGGTGGAAGAAAGACCCATCACTGAGTTGTTTGTGGTTGGTAGAAAGACCCATCACTGTGTTGTTTGTGGTTGGTAGAAAGACCTATCACTGAGTTGTTTGTGGGTGGTAGCAAGACCCATCACTGTGATGTTTGTAGTTGGTAGAAAGACCTATCACTGAGTTGTTTGTGGTTGGTAGAAACACCCATCACTTAGTTGTTTGTGGTTGATAGAAAGACCCATCACTGATTTGTTAGTGTTTGGTAGAAAGACCCATCACTGAGTTGTTTCTGGTTGGTAGAAATACCCATCAGTGAGTTGTTTGTGGCTGGTAGAAAGACCCATCACTGAGTTGTTTGCGTCCTTCTGCAATGTAAAGATCGATTGGTAGGAATGCCCATCACTGAGTTGTTTCTGTCCTTCTGCAATGTAAAGATCGGTTTGGTAGAAAGACCCATCACTGAGTTGTTTGTGTCCGTCTGCAATGTAAAGATCGGTTGGTAGGAAGACCCATCACTGAGTTGTTTGTGTCCTTCTGCAATGTAAAGATCGGTTGGTAGAAAGACCCATCACTGTGTTGTTTGTGTTTGGTAGAAAGACCCATCACGGAGTTGTTTGTGGTTGGTAGAACGACCCATCACTGAGTTGTTTGTGGTTGGTAGAATGACCCATCACTGAGTTGTTTGTGGGTGGTAGAAAGACTCATCACTGAGTTGTTTGTGGGTGATAGAAAGACCCATCACTGTGTTGTTTGTGGTTGGTAGAAAGACCCATCACAGAGTTGTTTGTGGTTGATAGAAAGACCCATCACTGAGTTGTTGTGGTGGAAGAAAGACCCATCACTGAGTTGTTTGTGGTTGGTAAAAAACCCATCACTGGTTGTTTGTGGTTGGTAGAAAGACCCATCACTGAGTTGTTTGTGATTTGTAGAAAGACCCATCACTGAGTTGTTGTGGTGGAAGAAAGACCCATCACTAAGTTGTTTGTGGTTGGTAGAAAGACCCATCATTGTGTTGTTTGTGGTTGGTAGAAAGACCTATCACTGAGTTGTTTGTGGATGGTAGAAAGACCCATCACTGAGTTGTTTATGTTGAAAGAAAGGCCCATCACTGAGTTGTTTGTGGTTGGTAGAAAGACCCATCACTGAGTTGTTTGTGGTGTTTAGAATGACCCATCACTGGGTTGTTTGTGGGTGGTAGAAAGACCCATCACTGTGTTGTCTGTGGTTGGTAGAAAGACCCATCACTGAGTTGTTTGTGGTTGGTAGAAAGAACCATCACTGAGTTGTTTGTGGTGGAAGAAAGACCCATCACTGAGTTGTCTGTGGGTGGTAGAAAGCCCTATCACTGAGTTGTTTGTGGTGGAAGAAAGACCCATCACTGATTTGTCTGTGGTTGATAGAAAGACCCATCACTGAGTTGTTTGTGGTTGGTAGAAAGACCTATCACTGAGTTGTTTGTGGTTGGTAGAAACACCCATCACTTAGTTGTTTGTCGATGATAGAAAGACCCATCACTGAGTTGTTTGTGGTGGAAGAAAGACCCATCACTGATTTGTCTGTGGTTGGTAGAAAGACACATCACTGTGTTGTTGGTAGTTGGTAGAAAGACCTATCACTGAGTTGTTTGTGGGTGGTAGAAAGCCCCATCACTGTATTGTTTGTGGTTGGTAGAAAGACCCATCACTGAGTTGTTTGTGGTTGGTAGAAAGACCCATCACTGAGTTGTTTGTGGTTGGTAGAAACACCCATCATTTAGTTGTTTGTGGTTGATAGAAAGACCCATCACTGAGTTGTTTGTGTTTGATAGAAAGACCCATCACTGAGCTGTTTGTGGTTGGTAGAAAGACCCATCACTGAGTTGTTTGTGGCTGGTAGAAAGACCCGTCACTGAGTTGTTTGTGTCCTTCTGCAATGTAAAGATCGGTTGGTAGGAATGCCCATCACTGAGTTGATTGTGTCCTTCTGCAATGTAAAGATAGGTTTGGTAGAAAGACCCATCACTGAGTTGTTTGTGTCCGTCTGCAATGTAAAGATCGGTTGGTAGAAAGACCCATCACTGAGTTGTTTGTGTCCTTCTGCAATGTAAAGATCAGTTGGTAGAAAGACCCATCACTGTGTTGTTTGTGGTTGGCAGAAAGACCCATCACGGAGTTGTTTGTGGTTGGTAGAACGACCCATCACTGAGTTGTTTGTGGTTGGTAGAATGACCCATCACTGAGTTGTTTGTGGGTGGTAGGAAGACCCATCACTGTGTTGTTTGTGGTTGGTAGAACGACCCATCACTGAGTTGTTTGTGTTTGGTAGAACGACCCATCACTGAGTTGTTTGTGGTTGATAGAACGACCCATCACTGAGTTGTTTGTGGTTGGGAGAAAGACCCATCACTGAGTTGTTTGTGGTTGGTAGAAACACCCATCACTGAGTTGTTTGTGGTTTTTAGAATGACCCATCACTGAGTTGTTTGTGGGTGGTAGAAAGACCCATCACTGTGTTGTTTGTGGTTGGTAGAAAGACCTATCACTGAGTTGTTTGTATCTGGTAGAAAGACCCATCACTGGGTTGTTTTTGGTGGAAGAAAGACCCATCACTGAGTTGTTTGTGGTTGGTAGAAAGACCCATCACTGTGTTGTTTGTGGTTGGTAGAAAGACCTATCACTGAGTTGTTTGTGGGTGGTAGCAAGACCCATCACTGTGATGTTTGTAGTTGGTAGAAAGACCTATCACTGAGTTGTTTGTGGTTGGTAGAAACACCCATCACTTAGTTGTTTGTGGTTGATAGAAAGACCCATCACTGATTTGTTAGTGTTTGGTAGAAAGACCCATCACTGAGTTGTTTCTGGTTGGTAGAAATACCCATCAGTGAGTTGTTTGTGGCTGGTAGAAAGACCCATCACTGAGTTGTTTGCGTCCTTCTGCAATGTAAAGATCGATTGGTAGGAATGCCCATCACTGAGTTGTTTCTGTCCTTCTGCAATGTAAAGATCGGTTTGGTAGAAAGACCCATCACTGAGTTGTTTGTGTCCTTCTGCAATGTAAAGATCGGTTGGTAGAAAGACCCATCACTGTGTTGTTTGTGTTTGGTAGAAAGACCCATCACGGAGTTGTTTGTGGTTGGTAGAACGACCCATCACTGAGTTGTTTGTGGTTGGTAGAATGACCCATCACTGAGTTGTTTGTGGGTGGTAGAAAGACCCATCACTGAGTTGTTTGTGGTTGGTAAAAAACCCATCACTGGGTTGTTTGTGGTTGGTAGAACGACCCATCACTGAGTTGTTTGTGATTGGTAGAAAGACCCATCACTGAGTTGTTGTGGTGGAAGAAAGACCCATCACTGAGTTGTTTGTGGTTGGTAAAAAACCCATCACTGGTTGTTTGTGGTTGGTAGAAAGACCCATCACTGAGTTGTTTGTGATTTGTAAAAAGACCTATCACTGAGTTGTTGTGGTGGAAGAAAGACCCATCACTAAGTTGTTTGTGGTTGGTAGAAAGACCCATCACTGTGTTGTTTGTGGTTGGTAGAAAGACCTATCACTGAGTTGTTTGTGGATGGTAGAAAGACCCATCACTGAGTTGTTTATGTTGAAAGAAAGGCCCATCACTGAGTTGTCTGTGGGTGGTAGAAAGCCCTATCACTGAGTTGTTTGTGGTGGAAGAAAGACCCATCACTGATTTGTCTGTGGTTGGTAGAAAGACCCATCACTGTGTTGTTTGTAGTTTTTAGAAAGACCCATCACTGTGTTGTTTGTGGTTGGTAGAAACACACATCACTTAGTTGTTTGTGGTTGATAGAAAGACCCATCACTGATTTGTTAGTGTTTGGTAGAAAGACCCATCACTGAGTTTTTTCTAGTTGGTAGAAATACCCATCAGTGAGTTGTTTGTGTCCTTCTGCAATGTAAAGATCGATTGGTAGGAATGCCCAGCACTGAGTTGTTTCTGTCCTTCTGCAATGTAAAGATCGGTTTGGTAGAAAGACCCATCACTGAGTTGTTTGTGTCCGTCTGCAATGTAAAGATCGGTTGGTAGAAAGACCCATCACTGAGTTGTTTGTGTCCTTCTGCAATGTAAAGATCGGTTGGTAGAAAGACCCATCACTGAGTTGTTTGTGGTTGGTAGAACGACCCATCACTGAGTTGTTTGTGGTTCGTAGAATGACCCATCACTGAGTTGTTTGTGGATGGTAGAAAGACCCATCACTGAGTTGTTTGTGTTGGAAGAAAGGGCCATCACTGAGTTGTTTGTGGTTGGTAGAAAGACCCATCACTGAGTTGTTTGTGGTGTTTAGAATGACCCATCACTGGGTTGTTTGTGGATGGTAGAAAGACCCATCACTGTGTTGTCTGTGGTTGGTAGAAAGACCCATGACTGAGTTGTTTGTGGTTGGTAGAAAGACCCATCACTGAGTTGTTTGTGGTGGAAGAAAGACCCATCACTGAGTTGGCTGTGGTTGGTAGAAAGACCCATCACTGTGTTGTTTGTGGGTGGTAGAAAGCCCTATCACTGAGTTGTTTGTGGTGGAAGAAAGACCCATCACTGAGTTGTCTGTGGTTGGTAGAAAGACCCATCACTGTGTTGTTTGGAGTTGGTAGAAAGACCCATCACTGTGTTGTTTGTGGGTGGTAGAAAGACCCATCACTGTATTGTTTGTGGTTGATAGAAAGACCCATCACTGAGTTGTTTGTGGTTGGTAGAAAGACCTATCACTGAGTTGTTTGTGGTTGGTAGAAACACCCATCACTTAGTTGTTTGTGGTTGATAGAAAGACCCATCACTGAGTTGTTTGTGGTGGAAGAAAGACCCATCATTGATTTGTCTGTGGTTGGTAGAAAGACCCATCACTATGTTGTTTGTAGTTGGTAGGAAGACCTATCACTGAGTTGTTTGTGGGTGGTAGAAAGCCCCATCACTGTATTGTTTGTGGTTGGTAGAAAGACCCATCACTGAGTTGTTTGTGGTTGGTAGAGAGACCTATCACTGAGTTTTTTATGGTTGGTAGAAACACCCATCACTTAGTTGTTTGTGGTTGATAGAAAGACCCATCACTGAGTTGTTTGTGTTTGATAGAAAGACCCATCACTGAGTTGTTTGTGGTTGGTAGGAATGCCCATCACTGAATTGATTGTGTCCTTCTGCAATGTAAAGATAGGTTTGGTAGAAAGACCCATCACTGAGTTGTTTGTGTCCATCTGCAATGTATAGATCGGTTGGTAGAAAGACCCATCACTGAGTTGTTTGTGTCCTTCTGCAATGTAAAGATCGGTTGGTAGAAAGACCCATCACTGTGTTGTTTGTGGTTGGTAGAAAGCCCCATCACGGAGTTGTTTGTGGTTGGTAGAACGACCCATCACTGAGTTGTTTGTGGTTGGTAGAATGACCCATCACTGAGTGATTTGTGGGTGGTAGAAAGACCCATCACTGTGTTGTTTGTGGTTGGTAGAACGACCCATCACTGAGTTGTTTGTGGTTGGTAGAACGACCCATCACTGAGTTGTTTGTGGTTGGTAGAACGACCCATCACTGAGTTGTTTGTGGTTGGGAGAAAGACCCATCACTGAGTTGTTTGTGGTTGGTAGAAACACCCATCACTGAGTTGTTTGTGGTTTTTAGAATGACCCATCACTGAGTTGTTTGTGGGTGGTAGAAAGACCCACCACTGTGTTGTTTGTGGTTGGTAGAAAGACCTATCACTGAGTTGTTTGTATCTGGTAGAAAGACCCATCACTGAGATGTTTGTGTTGGAAGAAAGGCCCATCACTGAGTTGTTTTTGGTGGAAGAAAGACCCATCACTGAGTTGTTTGTGGTTGGTAGAAAGACCCATCACTGTGTTTTTTGTGGTTGGTAGAAAGACCTATCACTGAGTTGTTTGTGGGTGGTAGAAAGACCCATCACTGTGATGTTTGTAGTTGGTAGAAAGACCTATCACTGAGTTGTTTGTGGTTGGTAGAAACACCCATCACTTAGTTGTTTGTGGTTGATAGAAAGACCCATCACTGATTTGTTAGTGTTTGGTAGAAAGACCCATCACTGAGTTGTTTCTGGTTGGTAGAAATACCCATCAGTGAGTTGTTTGTGGCTGGTATAAAGACCCATCACTGAGTTGTTTGTGTCCTTCTGCAATGTAAAGATCGATTGGTAGGAATGCCCATCACTGAGTTGTTTCTGTCCTTCTGCAATGTAAAGATCAGTTTGGTAGAAAGACCCATCACTGAGTTGTTTGTGTCCGTCTGCAATGTAAAGATCGGTTGGTAGAAAGACCCATCACTGAGTTGTTTGTGTCCTTCTGCAATGTAAAGATCGGTTGGTAGAAAGACCCATCACTGTGTTGTTTGTGTTTGGTAGAAAGACCCATCACGGAGTTGTTTGTGGTTGGTAGAACGACCCATCACTGAGTTGTTTGTGGTTGGTAGAATGACACATCACTGAGTTGTTTGTGGGTGGTAGAATGACCCATCACTGAGTTGTTTGTGGGTGATAGAAAGACCCATCACTGTGTTGTTTGTGGTTGGTAGAAAGAGCCATCACAGAGTTGTTTGTGGTTGGTAGAACGACCCATCACTGAGTTGTTTGTGGTTGGTAAAAAACCCATCACTGGGTTGTTTGTGGTTGGTAGAACAACCCATCACTGAGTTGTTTGTGGTTGGTAGAAAGACCCATCACTGAGTTGTTTGTGATTGTTAGAAAGACCCATCACTGAGTTGTTGTGGTGGAAGAAAGACCCATCACTGAGTTGTTTGTGGTTGGTAGAAAGACCCATCACTGTGTTGTTTGTGGTTGGTAGAAAGACCTATCACTGAGTTGTTTGTGGATGGTAGAAAGACCCATCACTGAGTTGTTTATGTTGGAAGAAAGGCCAATCACTGAGTTTTTTGTGGTTGGTAGAAAGACCCATCACTGAGTTGTTTGTGGTGTTTAGAATGACCCATCACTGGGTTGTTTGTGGGTGGTAGAAAGACCCATCACTGTGTTGTCTGTGGTTGGTAGAAAGACCCATGACTGAGTTGTTTGTGGTTGGTAGAAAGACCCATCACTGAGTTGTTTGTGGTGGAAGAAAGACCCATCACTGAGTTGGCTGTGGTTGGTAGAAAGACCCATCACTATGTTGTTTGTGGGTGGTAGAAAGCCCTATCACTGAGTTGTTTGTGGTGGAAGAAAGACCCATCACTGAGTTGTCTGTGGTTGGTAGAAAGACCCATCACTGTGTTGTTTGTAGTTGGTAGAAAGACCCATCACTGTGTTGTTTGCGGGTGGTAGAAAGACCCATCACTGTATTGTTTGTGGTTGATAGAAAGACCCATCACTGAGTTGTTTGTGGTTGGTAGAAAGACCTATCACTGAGTTGTTTGTGGTTGGTAGAAACACCCATCACTTATTTGTTTGAGGTTGATAGAAAGACCCATCACTGAGTTGTTTGTGGTGGAAGAAAGACCCATCACTGATTTGTCTGTGGTTGGTAGAAAGACCCATCACTGTGTTGTTTGTAGTTGGTAGGAAGACCTATCACTGAGTTGTTTGTGGGTGGTAGAAAGCCCCATCACTGTATTGTTTGTGGTTGGTAGAAAGACCCATCACTGAGTTGTTTGTGGTTGGTAGAGAGACCTATCACTGAGTTGTTTGTGGTTGGTAGAAACACCCATCACTTAGTTGTTTGTGGTTGATAGAAAGACCCATCACTGAGTTGTTTGTGTTTGGTAGAAAGACCCATCACTGAGTTGTTTGTGGTTGGTAGAAAGATCCATCACTGAGTTGTTTGTGTCCTTCTGCAATGTAAAGATCGGTTGGTAGGAATGCCCATCACTGAATTGATTGTGTCCTTCTGCAATGTAAAGATAGGTTTGGTAGAAAGACCCATCACTGAGTTGTTTGTGTCCATCTGCAATGTAAAGATCGGTTGGTAGAAAGACCCATCACTGAGTTGTTTGTGTCCTTCTGCAATGTAAAGATCGGTTGGTAGAAAGACCCATCACTGTGTTGTTTGTGGTTGGTAGAAAGACCCATCACGGAGTTGTTTGTGGTTGGTAGAACGACCCATCACTGAGTTGTTTGTGGTTGGTAGATTGACCCATCACTGAGTTGTTTGTGGGTGGTAGAAAGACCCATCACTGTGTTGTTTGTGGTTGGTAGAACGACCCATCACTGAGTTGTTTGTGGTTGGTAGAACGACCCATCACTGAGTTGTTTGTGGTTGGTAGAACGACCCATCACTGAGTTGTTTGTGGTTGGGAGAAAGACCCATCACTGAGTTGTTTGTGGTTGGTAGAAACACCCATCACTGAGTTGTTTGTGGTTTTTAGAATGACCCATCACTGAGTTGTTTGTGGGTGGTAGAAAGACCCACCACTGTGTTGTTTGTGGTTGGTAGAAAGACCTATCACTGAGTTGTTTGTATCTGGTAGAAAGACCCATCACTGAGATGTTTGTGTTGGAAGAATGGCCCATCACTGAGTTGTTTGTAGGTGGTAGAAAGACCCATCACTGAGTTGTTTGTGGTATTTAGAATGACCCATCACTGAGTTGTTTGTGGGTGGTAGAAAGACCCATCACTGTGTTGTTTGTGGTTGGTAGAAAGACCCATCACTGTGTTGTTTGTGGTTGGTAGAAAGACCCATCACTGGGTTGATTTTGGTGGAAGAAAGACCCATCACTGAGTTGTTTGTGGTTGGTAGAAAGACCCATCACTGTGTTTTTTGTGGTTGGTAGAAAGACCTATCACTGAGTTGTTTGTGGGTGGTAGAAAGACCCATCACTGTGATGTTTGTAGTTGGTAGAAAGACCTATCACTGACTTGTTTGTGGTTGGTAGAAATACCCATCACTTAGTTGTTTGTGGTTGATAGAAAGACCCATCACTGATTTGTTAGTGTTTGGTAGAAAGACCCATCACTGAGTTGTTTCTGGTTGGTAGAAATACCCATCAGTGAGTTGTTTGTGGCTGGTATAAAGACCCATCACTGAGTTGTTTGTGTCCTTCTGCAATGTAAAGATCGATTGGTAGAAAGACCCATCACTGTGTTGTTTGTGTTTGGTAGAAAGACCCATCACGGAGTTGTTTGTGGTTGGTAGAACGACCCATCACTGAGTTGTTTGTGGTTGGTAGAATGACACATCACTGAGTTGTTTGTGGGTGGTAGAAAGACCCATCACTGAGTTGTTTGTGGGTGATAGAAAGACCCATCACTGTGTTGCTTGTGGTTGGTAGAAAGACCCATCACAGAGTTGTTTGTGGTTGGTAGAACGACCCATCACTGAGTTGTTTGTGGTTGGTAAAAAACCCATCACTGGGTTGTTTGTGGTTGGTAGAACGACCCATCACTGAGTTGTTTGTGGTTGGTAGAAAGACCCATCACTGAGTTGTTTGTGATTGTTAGAAAGACCCATCACTGAGTTGTTGTGGTGGAAGAAAGACCCATCACTGAGTTGTTTGTGGTTGGTAGAAAGACCCATCACTGTGTTGTTTGTGGTTGGTAGAAAGACCTATCACTGAGTTGTTTGTGGATTGTAGAAAGACCCATCACTGAGTTGTTTATGTTGCAAGAAAGGCCAATCACTGAGTTGTTTGTGGTTGGTAGAAAGACCCATCACTGAGTTGTTTGTGGTGTTTAGAATGACCCATCACTGGGTTGTTTGTGGGTGGTAGAAAGACCCATCACTGTGTTGTCTGTGGTTGGTAGAAAGACCCATGACTGAGTTGTTTGTGGTTGGTAGAAAGACCCATCACTGAGTTGTTTGTGGTGGAAGAAAGACCCATCACTGAGTTGGCTGTGGTTGGTAGAAAGACCCATCACTGTGTTGTTTGTGGGTGGTAGAAATCCCTATCACTGAGTTGTTTGTGGTGGAATAAAGACCCATCACTGATTTGTCTGTGGTTGGTAGAAAGACCCATCACTGTGTTGTTTGTAGTTGGTAGGAAGACCTATCACTGAGTTGTTTGTGGGTGGTAGAAAGCCCCATCACTGTATTGTTTGTGGTTGGTAGAAAGACCCATCACTGAGTTGTTTGTGGTTGGTAGAGAGACCTATCACTGAGTTGTTTGTGGTTGGTAGAAACACCCATCACTTAGTTGTTTGTGGTTGATAGAAAGACCCATCACTGAGTTGTTTGTGTTTGGTAGAAAGACCCATCACTGTGTTGTTTGTGGTTGGTAGAAAGACCCATCACTGAGTTGTTTGTGGGTGATAGAAAGACCCATCACTGAGTTGTTTGTGGTTGGTAGAAAGACCTATCACTGAGTTGTTTGTGGTTGGTAGAAACACCCATCACTTATTTGTTTGTGGTTGATAGAAAGACCCATCACTGAGTTGTTTGTGGTGGAAGAAAGACCCATCACTGAGTTGGCTGTGGTTGGTAGAAAGACCCATCACTGTGTTGTTTGTGGGTGGTAGAAAGACCCATCACTGTGTTGTTTGTGGTTGGTAGAAAGACCCATCACGGAGTTGTTTGTGGTTGGTAGAACGACCCATCACTGAGTTGTTTGTGGTTGGTAGATTGACCCATCACTGAGTTGTTTGTGGGTGGTAGAAAGACCCATCACTGTGTTGTTTGTGGTTGGTAGAACGACCCATCACTGAGTTGTTTGTGGTTGGTAGAACGACCCATCACTGAGTTGTTTGTGGTTGGTAGAACGACCCATCACTGAGTTGTTTGTGGTTGGGAGAAAGACCCATCACTGAGTTGTTTGTGGTTGGTAGAAACACCCATCACTGAGTTGTTTGTGGTTTTTAGAATGACCAATCACTGAGTTGTTTGTGGGTGGTAGAAAGACCCACCACTGTGTTGTTTGTGGTTGGTAGAAAGACCTATCACTGAGTTGTTTGTATCTGGTAGAAAGACCCATCACTGAGATGTTTGTGTTGGAAGAAAGGCCCATCACTGAGTTGTTTGTGGGTGGTAGAAAGACCCATCACTGAGTTGTTTGTGGTATTTAGAATGACCCATCACTGAGTTGTTTGTGGGTGGTAGAAAGACCCATCACTGTGTTGTTTGTGGTTGGTAGAAAGACCCATCACTGAGTTGTTTGTGGTTGGTAGAAAGACCCATCACTGAGTTGTTTGTGGTGGAAGAAAGACCCATCACTGTGTTGTTTGTGGTTGGTAGAAAGACCCATCACTGGGTTGATTTTGGTGGAAGAAAGACCCATCACTGAGTTGTTTGTGGTTGGTAGAAAGACCCATCACTGTGTTTTTTGTGGTTGGTAGAAAGACCTATCACTGAGTTGTTTGTGGGTGGTAGAAAGACCCATCACTGTGATGTTTGTAGTTGGTAGAAAGACCTATCACTGACTTGTTTGTGGTTGGTAGAAACACCCATCACTTAGTTGTTTGTGGTTGATAGAAAGACCCATCACTGATTTGTTAGTGTTTGGTAGAAAGACCCATCACTGAGTTGTTTCTGGTTGGTAGAAATACCCATCAGTGAGTTGTTTGTGGCTGGTATAAAGACCCATCACTGAGTTGTTTGTGTCCTTCTGCAATATAAAGATCGATTGGTAGAAAGACCCATCACTGTGTTGTTTGTGTTTGGTTGAAAGACCCATCACAGAGTTGTTTGTGGTTGGTAGAACGACCCATCACTGAGTTGTTTGTGGTTGGTAAAAAACCCATCACTGGGTTGTTTGTGGTTGGTAGAACGACCCATCACTGAGTTGTTTGTGGTTGGTAGAAAGACCCATCACTGAGTTGTTTGTGATTGTTAGAAAGACCCATCACTGAGTTGTTGTGGTGGAAGAAAGACCCATCACTGAGTTGTTTGTGGTTGGTAGAAAGACCCATCACTGTGTTGTTTGTGGTTGGTAGAAAGACCTATCACTGAGTTGTTTGTGGATGGTAGAAAGACCCATCACTGAGTTGTTTATGTTGGAAGAAAGGCCAATCACTGAGTTGTTTGTGGTTGGTAGAAAGACCCATCACTGAGTTGTTTGTGGTGTTTAGAATGACCCATCACTGGGTTGTTTGTGGGTGGTAGAAAGACCCATCACTGTGTTGTCTGTGGTTGGTAGAAAGACCCATGACTGAGTTGTTTGTGGTTGGTAGAAAGACCCATCACTGAGTTGTTTGTGGTGGAAGAAAGACCCATCACTGAGTTGGCTGTGGTTGGTAGAAAGACCCATCACTGTGTTGTTTGTGGGTGGTAGAAATCCCTATCACTGAGTTGTTTGTGGTGGAATAAAGACCCATCACTGATTTGTCTGTGGTTGGTAGAAAGACCCATCACTGTGTTGTTTGTAGTTGGTAGGAAGACCTATCACTGAGTTGTTTGTGGGTGGTAGAAAGCCCCATCACTGTATTGTTTGTGGTTGGTAGAAAGACCCATCACTGAGTTGTTTGTGGTTGGTAGAGAGACCTATCACTGAGTTGTTTGTGGTTGGTAGAAACACCCATCACTTAGTTGTTTGTGGTTGATAGAAAGACCCATCACTGAGTTGTTTGTGTTTGGTAGAGAGACCTATCACTGAGTTGTTTGTGGTTGGTAGAAACACCCATCACTTAGTTGTTTGTGGTTGATAGAAAGACCCATCACTGAGTTGTTTGTGTTTGGTAGAAAGACCCATCACTGAGTTGTTTGTGGTTGGTAGAAAGATCCATCATTGAGTTGTTTGTGTCCTTCTGCAATGTAAAGATCGGTTGGTAGGAATGCCCATCACTGAATTGATTGTGTCCTTCTGCAATGTAAAGATAGGTTTGGTAGAAAGACCCATCACTGAGTTGTTTGTGTCCATCTGCAATGTAAAGATCGGTTGGTAGAAAGACCCATCACTGAGTTGTTTGTGTCCTTCTGCAATGTAAAGATCGGTTGGTAGAAAGACCCATCACTGTGTTGTTTGTGGTTGGTAGAAAGACCCATCACGGAGTTGTTTGTGGTTGGTAGAACGACCCATCACTGAGTTGTTTGTGGTTGGTAGAATGACCCATCACTGAGTTGTTTGTGGGTGGTAGAAAGACCCATCACTGTGTTGTTTGTGGTTGGTAGAACGACCCATCACTGAGTTGTTTGTGGTTGGTAGAACGACCCATCACTGAGTTGTTTGTGGTTGGTAGAACGACCCATCACTGAGTTGTTTGTGGTTGGGAGAAAGACCCATCACTGAGTTGTTTGTGGTTGGTAGAAACACCCATCACTGAGTTGTTTGTGGTTTTTAGAATGACCCATCACTGAGTTGTTTGTGGGTGGTAGAAAGACCCACCACTGTGTTGTTTGTGGTTGGTAGAAAGACCTATCACTGAGTTGTTTGTATCTGGTAGAAAGACCCATCACTGAGATGTTTGTGTTGGAAGAAAGGCCCATCACTGCGTTGTTTGTGGGTGGTAGAAAGACCCATCACTGAGTTGTTTGTGGTTTTTAGAATGACCCATCACTGAGTTGTTTGTGGGTGGTAGAAAGACCCATCACTGTGTTGTTTGTGGTTGGTAGAAAGACCCATCACTGAGTTGTTTGTGGTTGGTAGAAAGACCCATCACTGAGTTGTTTGTGGTGGAAGAAAGACCCATCACTGTGTTGTTTGTGGTTGGTAGAAAGACCCATCACTGGGTTGATTTTGGTGGAAGAAAGACCCATCACTGAGTTGTTTGTGGTTGGTAGAAAGACCCATAACTGTGTTTTTTGTGGTTGGTAGAAAGACCTATCACTGAGTTGTTTGTGGGTGGTAGAAAGACCCATCACTGTGATGTTTGTAGTTGGTAGAAAGACCTATCACTGAGTTGTTTGTGGTTGGTAGAAACACCCATCACTTAGTTGTTTGTGGTTGATAGAAAGACCCATCACTGATTTGTTAGTGTTTGGTAGAAAGACCCATCACTGAGTTGTTTCTGGTTGGTAGAAATACCCATCAGTGAGTTGTTTGTGGCTGGTGTAAAGACCCATCACTGAGTTGTTTGTGTCCTTCTGCAATGTAAAGATCGATTGGTAGAAAGACCCATCACTGTGTTGTTTGTGTTTGGTAGAAAGACCCATCACAGAGTTGTTTGTTTTTGGTAGAACGACCCATCACTGAGTTGTTTGTGGTTGGTAAAAAACCCATCACTGGGTTGTTTGTGGTTGGTAGAACGACCCATCACTGAGTTGTTTGTGGTTGGTAGAAAGACCCATCACTGAGTTGTTTGTGATTGTTAGAAAGACCCATCACTGAGTTGTTGTGGTGGAAGAAAGACCCATCACTGAGTTGTTTGTGGTTGGTAGAAAGACCCATCACTGTGTTGTTTGTGGTTGGTAGAAAGACCTATCACTGAGTTGTTTGTGGATGGTAGAAAGACCCATCACTGAGTTGTTTATTGTCAGAGCCTAACATGGTATAGCTGTGCAGCAACATCGTTGCGACACCCGGCTGACAAGATTGTTACCTGACACGCGACCAGCGGTCAGGCTGACGACAGACGCACGCAGGACACGTGACACCACTAGAGGCAGTGGGCAGTTGGCGTGCTAAGGTCAGACCGAGCTGGGACTGGAGACCGGACGGACATGTGCGATGAGAGCAAGGCGTTTGTATGAATCTCCGTGATTGAAAGCCGAACGACTGATATCTTGAGCGTCAGACCTATGAGCTGTATTGTGGTTGTGAGCGTCGTGAGTTATATATTGTAGATTGCTGTAATTATCGTTCTGTATTTAATGTGGCAATAAATCCATAGAACTTGTGTTGCTGTGTCTTACGTCGAATCACGTTATACTTGTACTGTCTCACACGTGTTAGCCAACGAGCCAATTATAAGACCCTGACATGTGTGGACGTGGGTTGCTCGTCCTTGTTTAAGAACCTAATATATGTAGACGTGTGTTGCTCGTCTTTCGTATTTAAAACTATAATTCTTGAACTTGTGAAATTTGTCAAGGTTATAGCTATGTAAATGTGATCGTGAAAGTCTCAGTATGATCCATTATTACATTGTTCAAATATGTGTAAAACCATTAGTAAATGTGCAGTACATATTGTTTGATCCTGTAAACGTGTAAAACATTTGTGATTTGTGAAACTTGTCACCGTTTGACCTTGTCGACATTGTTATTTTGTCGCCATTTTGACCTTGTCGCCATCTTGTAAACTTGATGTCTATGTCCTTACTGAATGTCATCTTGATGTAAGTGATGTGTCATCAATGTTATTGAGTGTTCAAATACAGATAGATTGTCTTTGTGCATTGAGTTTGTGGAACGCAAAGAGTTTTGGAAAGAGTGTAACTTCTGTTGAAACTGTTGACGACAAATTTACGACATACAATTACACTCGACGCCATCCAAACCTAGTCAACACTTAGTGACTTGCAGGCACACACCAACAAATAGACGCTAACTTATTTTCTTCCAAAAATAAAGCAGGTTTTTCCGTACCATCCATAACCTTGCCGTAGAGGTCATTAGTGGTTCCGAAGTAACGACCCTACAGTTTTCTAGCCCGAGTGTCCAACCATTCTTCACCGTATCCAGGGCACTTGAGTATATTTTTCTATACTTTAACTTTACGTATGCAATAGTAGGCACGCATCGTATAGTAAAACAAATTGTAAATTGTTTATTACTAACCATTTATAACATATTTTGTGTGGTTGATTTTCATTGACGTATTTTCTCCATCATGTCGTCACTATTTGATTTCATCGATATGGGTATTAAATTACATCTAACAGGTGATGAATTAACAAAATGGAGCGAAGACAAATACGCTGAATACCTGCTGGTACAGGAGAAAAATAATGAACGCGAAGAAAGAGCAGCGGAGAGAGCTCTAAAACAAGCAGAAATGGCTGCCAAACAGGCAGAGATTGAAACAGCATTAAAGCAAGCCGAAGTAGAAATGGCTGCAAAGACAAAGCAAGCTGAGATAGACAGTGAACTTAAGAAAGCAGAAATAGCAGCTCAGAGTAAGAAAGAAGAACTAGAGTTACAGTTGAAAATGAAACAACTTGACACTGAGACTGCGATGAATAAAGAATCAAAGAAATCTGAAAGACTGGAAAAAGAAAACCAGTATAAGAAGTATCAAGGTATCGTACGTAACTATACCTCGGGTGACTGCATAGCAGCCTTTACTCAAAATTTTGAGACTTTAATGGAACATTACCAAGTTCCACTTTCTGAATGGAATATTCTTTATATGAGGAGTCTATCTGGGGAACCTCTTAAAGTCATTGAAACCATCCCCAAAGACCTAAGGAAAGAGTACCATTATATTAAATCTAAGATAATGGCACATTTCATGTTAGACGAGGCAGGTTACAGAGAACAATTCAGTAAATTGAGTCCAAAATCAACTCAAACGTTCTCTGACTACCTCTGTTTAGTCCGAGATGTTTTCAGCAAATGGACTTCAGCAGCCAAAATTAATAAAAGTTATGATAGATTAGAAGATCTCATCATTCGAGATAAAATCATTTCTTCTATCCCATCATCGTTTTCTAAGTTCTTACAGGAGAATGAATGCACAAGTGTGGAAGAAATTGAAAGACGTGGGTCGGCCTATTACACGGCCAACAAACAATGCTTTGCCACTGAAGCTACTGACAGTAACTGGGTAGCAGCAGCCAACTATGAGAAAAACTATAGTAGGCAAAAACCAAACAGGCCTACCTCTGAAAAATTTAGACAGTGCAGATTTTGTAAATTTTCTCACCATTTGAACGAGATGTGCGATCAAAACCCAGGATACCAGACATACTTGCAAAATATAGTAAACAGTCAAGACAGAGAACGTAAATTGTTCAAAAATAAACGTAAATGTTTTCTCTGCAAGGCTTTCGGGCACCATCGCATGGATTGTAGAGGCAGGCATATGACCAACAAAGCCAATGCCGCCTTGTTCGATAGCTCAGCGTCAGAAGACGAAAATCCAGAGAAACATCCTGTGAATGCAGCACAGGCTTGTGATGTATTTAATGCTAACAAATGCACTGTCTGTAACACCTTCTATGAAGATGGTATCTTAACATGCGGGCACGCCATCCCTATTGCCAGTGAGGAAGCTAACTTGGTAATAGACTCAAAAGGCAGATTAGACATCCATCACGGGTATGTTAATGGCAAGTTTGCTACAGTACTTCGCGACACCGGAAGTACACTTATTGGCCTGAAAACAACATTCATAACGCCTACAGACTATACAGGCAGACACATCACATGTAGAACATTTTCAGGCAATATTGAAAAATATCCATTAGCATGGGCATACATTGAAACACCATTCCTCACCGGGAAAGTAAAGGTCGCGGCACTTACAAACCCAGTGTGCGATATAATCATAGGAAATTTACCTGAGGTGAATGACAAACCTCATAATCATGACATAACATCACTATGTATTGATGATAACACATCACCACCAAATGTCATCACTGAAAATGTCATATCACCTATTGAATGTATGTTAGCTAATGCAGCACTAAGTTCTCATCACATCATTGACGATATCATTCCATCATCATCTGATGTCATTGAGTGTGTGAACGCAGTAACAAGAGCTACTGCTAGAGTGCAAGATGAAAGTAACCAAACTGAGGCTATACAAATGCTTAGCCCAGAATTACCACCTAGTGACTCTATGAAGGAAACATTCATAACAGCTCAAAAAGCTGATCCTTCACTGTCAAAGTACTTTGACCTGATCGGCAAAAAGGCAAGAGTAACCAAAAATGCGAAATGGCATTTTGCTTTACACAATGATATACTCACCAGGTACTACACCAGAGGTGACATTACAACAAAGCAAACTGTTTTGCCAACTACTTATCGCAAGCAAGCTTTACATCTTGCTCACGATATACCTTTTGCAGGTCATATGGCATATGTTAAAACCAGGTCAAGACTTTTGACACAGTTTCATTGGCCAAAATTTTGCAATGACATAAGAACATATTGCAGAAGTTGTGATACATGCCAGAAACTAGTAAAAAAAGGTAAACACCCACAGGCAAAGTTACAAGTCACTGACTTAGCCAGTCGACCTTTTGAAAAATTATCAGTTGACATTGTGGGCCCTCTTAGTCATACAACTACTAGAGGGAATAAATATATTCTAACTTTTGTTGATCAATGTAGTAGATGGCCAGAAGCGATCCCGCTAAAGAACATTACTGCCAACGACATCATGGAAGTATTCTTCCATATTTTCTCCCGAATTGGATTTCCAGATACTATCCAGTCTGATAGAGGCACTCAGTTTATTGCCGCATCCACCCAAGCTTTCACTAAAATGTTAGGAGTGAAGCAAGTTTTCAATACCCCCTATCATCCTCACTCTAGCGGGATTATAGAAAAGCTTAATGGGGACCTGAAGCACATGCTTGCCAAAGTAACTCAAGATCACCCCAACAACTGGGATGTATACTTACCAGCTGTCCTTTTTGCTTATCGCGAGGTACCACATTCTAGTACCGGTTTCTCTCCTTTTGAACTAATCTATGGTGCCAAACCACGAGGCCCATTAACAATTTATCACCAAATGTTAACTAATTCTACTCCAATACTGAAACCCATATCATCATTTGTGTATGTAACATCATTGCGTGAAAGGATTATTAAATCATGTGAAATTGCTAAAAATGCACTTAAACTATCTGGTGCTACTTACAGACAGTACGCAGACAAAGGTAACAGGACTATAACATTGACACCTGGACAGGACGTTCTACTACTACTACCTAGTGACAGAGAGCTACTGACTGATTCTTGGCAGGGACCTTTTAAAGTGACAAGACAAATCTCACCTGTAGACTACGAAATCCTAATAAAAGACAAACACAAAATATTTCACATAAATATGCTAAGACCATACCACAACAGAGACAACGAACAAGACGATACAACAGCTTGCACCGTGATAATAGATCACGAAGATGACGATTCTAGCGACGAGATCCCAACACCTACATTAGACACGACAAACTGCTTGAAGGAAATCAAGATCAATCCGAACTTAAGTCAAGCAGAGACAAACAGTTGCAAACAGTTGATACAACAATACAACACCATCTTTTCAGACAACCCAGGACAAACAGAATTAGTACAGCATCACATCACACTCACATCAAACACACCAATAAGATGTAGACCATACACAATACCATTACACTACAAAGAACAGTTACATCAAGAAATTATCAACTTAGAAAAAAACAACATCATCAGACGATCCTTATCAGACTTCTCTTCACCCATGGTCATTGTACGAAAAAAGGACAAGACAATACGACTTTGCATCGACTACAGAAAACTGAACAAAATAACTGTTTTAGATCTTGAACCAATGGCAAACACTGACGATCTTTTAACAGAACTGACTGACGCTAAGTTCTTTACGACGCTTGACATGTCTAAAGGTTATTGGCAGATAGCTGTACATGAAGACAGCAGACATCTAACAGCTTTTGCCACGCCTTGGGGACTGTACGAATGGTGCAAACTTCCATTTGGGCTAGTCAATGCCCCAGCCACATTCGTACGCATGACACGACTCCTCCTATCTGACATTCCTAATATCATTTGCTATATTGACGACATCTGTGTCCATACAGAGACAATGACGGAACATATAAAGACACTAGAACAGACACTAGAACGTATCAGACAGCACGGACTGACAGTGAAGCCTTCAAAGGTGAACATGGCTTACCAAGAGATATCATTTTTGGGGTACAGAATATCCCATGGCTTTGTCATGACAGACAACAAAATTGTCTCCAAAATTCTGAAACTGTCACTCCCGACTAATAAGAAACAAGTCCGGAGTTTGTTGGGACTGATCAATTATTACAGGCAATTCATTCCTGATTTTTCAGAACTGACCGAGGTTTTTTCTAACTTACTAACCAAGGATAAGCCTGAAAAAGTTGTACACGATGAATGCCTACGAAATGCATTTCATAAAGTTTTGACATACTTTTCTGATAAGAATTCGAATAATCTCATCCTTAAATTGCCCAACATTCGTTTACCTTTCAGATTGAGAACAGATGCTAGCTCCGTTGCGATTGGGGCAGTCCTATTGCAGGAATACAACAACATCCTGCATCCCATTTGTTTCATATCAAGAAAGCTAAGGCCTAGAGAACGGGCATGGTCCATTCCGCAATTAGAGGCACTTGCCTTAGTAGAAAGTGTGACGAAACTATCCAGATATCTTCTAGGACGTCACTTTATCATCGAAACTGACAACAGTCCATTACGGTATATAAATGCCGGAGTACCATCCAACAATATGATTGCTCGCTGGTCCTTGAAGCTTCAGAATTACAGTTTCGAGGTTCGTCACATTTCTGGCAGAATCAATACAATTGCCGATCTTTTGTCCCGTTGTCCAACCGACCCAGTAAGCAATGTCTGAGTGCAGAGTGTACTAATACACTCAGAACAACACAGCCACCAATGAGTGAATGTTTTCTATTCACCTACTGTGTAAGGTCTATAATTGTAATTGTGATACGGTTAAAAAACCGACATGTATAATATACTTATTTTAATCAAGCCATGTAATGAGTGTAGTATAATTGTGTAGTGTGTGTTAGAAAGAGAACATTATTAATTGTAAATATACACCAAGAACAGTGTCACAGACGCTTAACCACTTACCAGAAGCGAAATTTACCATTTAACAGTGACAACTGTGAGTGATTTTCTTCACCGTGATATTTTAACGACGTGTGCAAATGTGGACTGAACAATGACTTATACACCACCTCTGCATCGAATTTAATCCAAAATGTTCCACAATTGAACATCGGAAATAAGAACATTCAATCTTTATCCAGAAGTTGTGAACACATCGGAAATAAGAACATTCCATCATAATCCGATAGTTGTGATACTAGAACATCAAACACGAACTTTGAGAACATTTAACTATCCGTTACAAAATAAAACGGGAGCATTTGTGTTCAAACCGTGTAACAGCAACTAAATTTTGCGTTTCGTGTGTACTTCCTGTGTAATTTAAAAAGTATAGCAAAATTAGCAGACGATATACAAATATTCAAAAACTTATGACGATTGTAAAATCCTTTTGAATCTATAAAATATAATACACCAATTGGGTACTTATTTAAATTGATTAGTGTAATCTTAGAATCATATCTTGATTAATGTATTCATATTACCGACTTTTTCTCGTTAATATGAAGAAACGTCAAGCAATGACGCTAAGAAATTAAATAATTATTGTCATTTATTGAATTTCTTAATTGTCAAAATTACTTCCCTTGCATTTACGAATTACACCAAGGGCCATAATTTGAAACATATTCATTAATGTGTATTGTATAAATAGACATTTTGTTGCTCAAATGGTTAACACACCGGGTAGGCGTCCACCAAGCATGGCAGATAGCTGCCAACATTGCAAACCAACATAAGAGCTCCTGGCCAAATGAGGTCAGAGTTTGAGTGTTTAATGCGACTTATGTAAAGTCGTATTTCAGTCTGGCTAGATGGCTGTTGCAAGACAACCATATTATTACGTTTTTTTCAAATTGCTGCGAAGTAGATGCGTGAAGCTGGTAACTACTGATCTGACTGGGTATTATTGCAATGGAGGTAACCAGCCATCAGGGGGATGAAACCTAAGTTGTGTTAAAAGTTGTACTTCATTTGTCATTTCAATGCAACTTACATTTTTTGTATATATTTCCATGCCATATATGTATTTTTATGCATAACACTGGGAAAGAGTAGTCTCTGACATGAAGTTAACACTACCCCAGTATATACAGACATCATGAATGAAAGATGACATCTTTCATTGAGGTACCCGGGGAGAATGTCAGAGCCTAACATGGTATAGCTGTGCAGCAACATCGTTGCGACACCCGGCTGACAAGATTGTTACCTGACACGCGACCAGCGGTCAGGCTGACGACAGACGCACGCAGGACACGTGACACCACTAGAGGCAGTGGGCAGTTGGCGTGCTAAGGTCAGACCGAGCTGGGACTGGAGACCGGACGGACATGTGCGATGAGAGCAAGGCGTTTGTATGAATCTCCGTGATTGAAAGCCGAACGACTGATATCTTGAGCGTCAGACCTATGAGCTGTATTGTGGTTGTGAGCGTCGTGAGTTATATATTGTAGATTGCTGTAATTATCGTTCTGTATTTAATGTGGCAATAAATCCATAGAACTTGTGTTGCTGTGTCTTACGTCGAATCACGTTATACTTGTACTGTCTCACACGTGTTAGCCAACGAGCCAATTATAAGACCCTGACATTTATGTTGGAAGAAAGGCCAATCACTGAGTTGTTTGTGGTTGGTAGAAAGACCCATCACTGAGTTGTTTGTGGTGTTTAGAATGACCCATCACTGGGTTGTTTGTGGGTGGTAGAAAGACCCATCACTGTGTTGTCTGTGGTTGGTAGAAAGACCCATGACTGAGTTGTTTGTGGTTGGTAGAAAGACCCATCACTGAGTTGTTTGTGGTGGAAGAAAGACCCATCACTGAGTTGGCTGTGGTTGGTAGAAAGACCCATCACTGTGTTGTTTGTGGGTGGTAGAAATCCCTATCACTGAGTTGTTTGTGGTGGAATAAAGACCCATCACTGATTTGTCTGTGGTTGGTAGAAAGACCCATCACTGTGTTGTTTGTAGTTGGTAGGAAGACCTATCACTGAGTTGTTTGTGGGTGGTAGAAAGCCCCATCACTGTATTGTTTGTGGTTGGTAGAAAGACCCATCACTGAGTTGTTTGTGGTTGGTAGAGAGACCTATCACTGAGTTGTTTGTGGTTGGTAGAAACACCCATCACTTAGTTGTTTGTGGTTGATAGAAAGACCCATCACTGAGTTGTTTGTGTTTGGTAGAGAAACCTATCACTGAGTTGTTTGTGGTTGGTAGAAACACCCATCACTTAGTTGTTTGTGGTTGATAGAAAGACCCATCACTGAGTTGTTTGTGTTTGGTAGAAAGACCCATCACTGAGTTGTTTGTGGTTGGTAGAAAGATCCATCACTGAGTTGTTTGTGTCCTTCTGCAATGTAAAGATCGGTTGGTAGGAATGCCCATCACTGAATTGATTGTGTCCTTCTGCAATGTAAAGATAGGTTTGGTAGAAAGACCCATCACTGAGTTGTTTGTGTCCATCTGCAATGTAAAGATCGGTTGGTAGAAAGACCCATCACTGAGTTGTTTGTGTCCTTCTGCAATGTAAAGATCGGTTGGTAGAAAGACCCATCACTGTGTTGTTTGTGGTTGGTAGAAAGACCCATCACGGAGTTGTTTGTGGTTGGTAGAACGACCCATCACTGAGTTGTTTGTGGTTGGTAGAATGACCCATCACTGAGTTGTTTGTGGGTGGTAGAAAGACCCATCACTGTGTTGTTTGTGGTTGGTAGAACGACCCATCACTGAGTTGTTTGTGGTTGGTAGAACGACCCATCACTGAGTTGTTTGTGGTTGGTAGAACGACCCATCACTGAGTTGTTTGTGGTTGGGAGAAAGACCCATCACTGAGTTGTTTGTGGTTGGTAGAAACACCCATCACTGAGTTGTTTGTGGTTTTTAGAATGACCCATCACTGAGTTGTTTGTGGGTGGTAGAAAGACCCACCACTGTGTTGTTTGTGGTTGGTAGAAAGACCTATCACTGAGTTGTTTGTATCTGGTAGAAAGACCCATCACTGAGATGTTTGTGTTGGAAGAAAGGCCCATCACTGCGTTGTTTGTGGGTGGTAGAAAGACCCATCACTGAGTTGTTTGTGGTTTTTAGAATGACCCATCACTGAGTTGTTTGTGGGTGGTAGAAAGACCCATCACTGTGTTGTTTGTGGTTGGTAGAAAGACCCATCACTGAGTTGTTTGTGGTTGGTAGAAAGACCCATCACTGAGTTGTTTGTGGTGGAAGAAAGACCCATCACTGTGTTGTTTGTGGTTGGTAGAAAGACCCATCACTGGGTTGATTTTGGTGGAAGAAAGACCCATCACTGAGTTGTTTGTGGTTGGTAGAAAGACCCATAACTGTGTTTTTTGTGGTTGGTAGAAAGACCTATCACTGAGTTGTTTGTGGGTGGTAGAAAGACCCATCACTGTGATGTTTGTAGTTGGTAGAAAGACCTATCACTGAGTTGTTTGTGGTTGGTAGAAACACCCATCACTTAGTTGTTTGTGGTTGATAGAAAGACCCATCACTGATTTGTTAGTGTTTGGTAGAAAGACCCATCACTGAGTTGTTTCTGGTTGGTAGAAATACCCATCAGTGAGTTGTTTGTGGCTGGTATAAAGACCCATCACTGAGTTGTTTGTGTCCTTCTGCAATGTAAAGATCGATTGGTAGGAATGCCCATCACTGAGTTGTTTCTGTCCTTCTGCAATGTAAAGATCGGTTTGGTAGAAAGACCCATCACTGAGTTGTTTGTGTCCGTCTGCAATGTAAAGATCGGTTGGTAGAAAGACCCATCACTGAGTTGTTTGTGTCCTTCTGCAATGTAAAGATCGGTTGGTAGAAAGACCCATCACTGTGTTGTTTGTGTTTGGTAGAAAGACCCATCACGGAGTTGTTTGTGGTTGGTAGAACGACCCATCACTGAGTTGTTTGTGGTTGGTAGAATGACACATCACTGAGTTGTTTGTGGGTGGTAGAAAGACCCATCACTGAGTTGTTTGTGGGTGATAGAAAGACCCAGCACTGTGTTGTTTGTGGTTGGTAGAAAGACCCATCACAGAGTTGTTTGTGGTTGGTAGAACGACCCATCACTGAGTTGTTTGTGGTTGGAAAAAAACCCATCACTGGGTTGTTTGTGGTTGGTAGAACGACCCATCACTGAGTTGTTTGTGGTTGGTAGAAAGACCCATCACTGAGTTGTTTGTGATTGGTAGAAAGACACATCACTGAGTTTTTGTGGTGGAAGAAAGACCCATCACTGAGTTGTTTGTGGTTGGTAGAAAGACCCATCACTGTGTTGTTTGTGGTTGGTAGAAAGACCTATCACTGAGTTGTTTGTGGATGGTAGAAAGACCCATCACTGAGTTGTTTATGTTGGAAGAAAGGCCAATCACTGAGTTGTTTGTGGTTGGTAGAAAGACCCATCACTGAGTTGTTTGTGGTGTTTAGAATGACCCATCACTGTTTTGTTTGTGGGTGGTAGAAAGACCCATCACTGTGTTGTCTGTGGTTGGTAGAAAGACCCATCACTGAGTTGTTTGTTGTTGGTAGAAAGACCCATCACTGAGTTGTTTGTGGTGGAAGAAAGACCCATCACTGAGTTGTCTGTGGTTGGTAGAAAGACCCATCACTGTGTTGTTTGTGGGTGGTAGAAAGCCCTATCACTGAGTTGTTTGTGGTGGAAGAAAGACCCATCACTGATTTGTCTGTGGTTGGTAGAAAGACCCATCACTGTGTTGTTTGTAGTTGGTAGAAAGACCCATCACTGTGTTGTTTGTGGTTGGTAGAAACACCCATCACTTAGTTGTTTGTGGTTGATAGAAAGACCCATCACTGATTTGTTAGTGTTTGGTAGAAAGACCCATCACTGAGTTTTTTCTGGTTGGTAGAAATACCCATCAGTGAGTTGTTTGTGGCTTGTAGAAAGACCCATCACTGAGTTGTTTGTGTCCTTCTGCAATGTAAAGATCGATTGGTAGGAATGCCCAGCACTGAGTTGTTTCTGTCCTTCTACAATGTAAAGATCGGTTTGGTAGAAAGACCCATCACTGAGTTGTTTGTGTCCGTCTGCAATGTAAAGATCGGTTGGTAGAAAGACCCATCAATGAGTTGTTTGTGTCCTTCTGCAATGTAAAGATCGGTTGGTAGAAAGACCCATCACTGTGTTGTTTGTGGTTGGTAGAAAGACCCGTCACGGAGTTGTTTGTGGTTGGTAGAACGACCCATCACTGAGTTGTTTGTGGTTGGTAGAATGACCCATCACTGAGTTATTTGTGGGTGGTAGAAAGACCCATCACTGAGTTGTTTGTGGGTGGTAGAAAGACCCATCACTGTGTTTGTGGTTGGTAGAAAGACCCATCACAGAGTTGTTTGTGGTTGGTAGAACGACCCATCACTGAGTTGTTTGTGGTTGGTAAAAAACCCATCACTGGGTTGTTTGTGGTTGGTAGAACGACCCATCACTGAGTTGTTTGTGGTTGGTAGAAAGACCCATCACTGAGTTGTTTGTGATTGGTAGAAAGACCCATCACTGAGTTGTTGTGGTGGAAGAAAGACCCATCACTGAGTTGTTTGTGGTTGGTAGAAAGACCCATCACTGTGTTGTTTGTGGTTGGTAGAAAGACCTATCACTGAGTTGTTTGTGGATGGTAGAAAGACCCATCTCCCCCGATGTGTCTCCACCTTGCCGTGGTGGGGGAGCTTGCGTGTCCCATCGACCCCATGTGCTTGCCGATGGGTGAAAACTACATATCGGACGGCTCGTGGGATAGGGACCAGACTAAGAGAGACACAACCTGCTGCTCTGCAGGTAAGACTGAGGATAGCAGTCAAAATCAGGCAAACGATCCCTAAATCTCAGTCCGGGCATAACCTCTAAGGCTCCCATCCGAGGTGTATGGCTGAACGTCTCTAAGCCATAAACTCTCGGAAGTGAGAGCCTGGCCGACACAAACCTACATCAAAATTGTGATGATGTGCTGAGAACGCTACATGCTCGGCGAAGATTCGTTCGATGGCTCTTAGCTGGGGGATATGAGGTATCCCCGGATGAAAGGGCCTGACCGTTACTCGCCCACAGACGCACGGAGGTAAGGTGCTGAGCCGGCAGCACATGTAGCCTACCTCGTGAGTGAGTACAAAAGTTGGGAAAACACCTTGGTCGCACGTCTCGCAGACGTCCGATAGTCTGTAACCACACTCATGGAGTGAGTGTAGTCAAAGGTGGAAAATTGTCTCGTTGACACGAAATGGAACACCTGTCTTGCGAATCCATTACGTGGCAGCCCGAAGCGAAAGCTTGCTGTGTGGAAGCCGAAACAAGAGTCTCGAAACCCGAGGAAGGCTAACCTCATTAAAAAATGCCCGCCGGAAGCCGGAAGTGTCGTCCTACGGGTGGCAAACTAAAAATTGACACTACGCATTTACGTCCGAGTGAAATGTCTCGTCCGAATGTCTCTCATGCTAGGAACAGCTCTGACTACCTAGTTTCCGAATGCCGCTCTTGTTCAGAACAGCTCTGACTAGGTAGTTTTCCGAATGACTGTCGTGCCTGGAACAGCTCTGACGGGCGCAACGACAAGCACATGTCCGAAAACTCGCTGAGTGGATGCCGTCTGCAAACCTGTCTGGTTTGTGCGGGAATGGCCCGGGGCAAACGAAATGACCAATATATTGAAGTGAGGAATTAAAGCAGCCATGAGCAGGACGTGACGATTCCCTCGGCTAGCCCAGAACCAGGGCGTTATGTGTCGGCCCTGCAACTATGGAAGCAACCTTGGATGGCGGAAAATGCTATGGACTGTCCCTGCCTTCCTTTGAGGGATGACCGTTGTCTTCGACCGTTCTAACTTGGCCAGCATGGATGTAGACGGCACCAGAAAAGTGAGAGTCTCCCAGGAATGCTACCTGGTCAAAAAAGCACGCTAAAGTCGATGTGTTGGCCTACGGGTTTCGGCCCAAGGGCGCATAACAGACACACCGCAATCACATCTGGAAAAAAAACACTCCGGATGAACGAAAAGAAGAAGAAGAAGAAAGACCCATCACTGAGTTGTTTGTGTTGGAAGAAAGGCTCATCACTGAGTTGTTTGTGGTTGGTAGAAAGACCCATCACTGAATTGTTTGTGGCTGGTAGAAAGACCCGTCACTGAGTTGTTTGTGTCCTTCTGCAATGTAAAGATCGGTTGGTAGGAATGCCCATCACTGAGTTGATTGTGTCCTTCTACAATGTAAAGATCGGTTTGGTAGAAAGACCCATCACTGAGTTGTTTGTGTCCGTCTGCAATGTAAAGATCGGTTGGTAGAAAGATCCATCACTGAGTTGTTTGTGTCCTTCTGCAATGTAAAGATCGGTTGGTAGAAAGACCCATCACGGAGTTGTTTGTGGTTGGTAGAACGAGCCATCACTAAGTTGTTTGTGGTTGGTAGAATGACCCATCACTGAGTTGTTTGTGGGTGGTAGAAAGACCCATCACTGTGTTGTTTGTGGTTGGTAGAACGACCCATCACTGAGTTGTTTGAGGTTGGTAGAACGACCCATCACTGAGTTGTTTGAGGTTGGTAGAACGAACCATCACTGAGTTGTTTGTGGTTGGGAGAAAGACCCATCACTGAGTTGTTTGTGGTTGGTAGAAACACCTATCACTGAGTTGTTTGTATCTGGTAGAAAGACCCATCACTGAGATGTTTTTGATGGAAGAAAGGCCCATCACTGAGTTGTTTGTGGGTGGTAGAAAGACCCATCACTGAGTTGTTTGTGGTTTTTAGAATGACCCATCACTGAGTTGTTTGTGGGTGGTAGAAAGACCCATCACTGTGTTGTTTGTGGTTGGTAGAAAGACCCATCACTGTGTTGTTTGTGGTTGATAGAAAGACCCATCACTGAGTTGTTTGTGGTTGGTAGAAAGACCCATCACTGAGTTGTTTGTGGTGGAAGAAAGACCCATCACTGTGTTGTTTGTGGTTGGTAGAAAGACCCATCACTGGGTTGTTTTTGGTGGAAGAAAGACCCATCACTGAGTTGTTTGTGGTTGGTAGAAAGACCCATCACTGTGTTGTTTGTGGTTGGTAGAAATACCTATCACTGAGTTGTTTGTGGTTGGTAGAAACACCTATCACTTAGTTGTTTGTGGTTGATAGAAAGACCCATCACTGAGTTGTTTGTGTTTGGTAGAAAGACCCATCACTGAGTTGTTTGTGGTTCGTAGATAGACCCATTACTGAGTTGTTTGTGGCTGGTAGAAAGACCCGTCACTGAGTTGTTTGTGTCCTTCTGCAATGTAAAGATCGGTTGGTAGGAATGCCCATCACTGAGTTGATTGTGTCCTTCTGCAATGTAAAGATCGGTTGGTAGAAAGACCCATCACTGAGTTGTTTGTGTCCTTCTGCAATGTAAAGATAGGTTGGTAGAAAGACCCATCACGGAGTTGTTTGTGGTTGGTAGAACGACCCATCACTGAGTTGTTTGTGGTTGGTAGAATGACCCATCACTGAGTTGTTTGTGGGTGGTAGAAAGACCCATCACTGTGTTGTTTGTGGTTGGTAGAACGACCCATCACTGAGTTGTTTGAGGTTGGTAGAACGACCCATCACTGAGTTGTTTGTGGTTGGTAGAACGACCCATCACTGAGTTGTTTGTGGTTGGGAGAAAGATCCATCACTGAGTTGTTTGTGGTTGGTAGTAACACCCATCACTGACTTGTTTGTGGTTTTTAGAATGACCCATCACTGAGTTGTTTGTGGGTGGTAGAAAGACCCATCACTGTGTTGTTTGTGGTTCGTAGAAAGACCTATCACTGAGTTGATTGTATCTGGTAGAAAGACCCATCACTGAGATGTGTGTGTTGTAAGAAAAGCCCATCACTGAGTTGTTTGTGGGTGGTAGAAAGACCCATCACTGAGTTGTTTGTGGTTTTTAGAATGACCCATCACTTAGTTGTTTGTGGGTGGTAGAAAGACCCATCACTGTGTTGTTTGTGGTTGGTAGAAAGACCCATCACTGTGTTGTTTGTGGTTGGTAGAAAGACCCATCACTGAGTTGTTTGTGGTTGGTAGAAAGACCCATCACAGAGTTGTTTGTGGTGGAAGAAAGACCCATCACTGTGTTGTTTGTGGTTGGTAGAAAGACCCATCACTGGGTTGTTTTTGGTGGAAGAAAGACCCATCACTGAGTTGTTTGTGGTTGGTAGAAAGACCCATCACTGTGTTGTTTGTAGTTGGTAGAAAGACCTATCACTGAGTTGTTTGTGGTTGGTAGAAACACCCATCAGTTAGTTGTTTGTGGTTGATAGAAAGACCCATCACTGATATGTTAGTGTTTGGTAGAAAGACACATCACTGAGTTGTTTCTGGTTGGTAGAAATACCCATCAGTGAGTTGTTTGTGGCTGGTAGAAAGACACATCACTGAGTTGTTTGTGTCCTTCTGCAATGTAAAGATCGATTGGTAGGAATGCCCATCACTGAGTTGTTTCTGTCCTTCTGCAATGTAAAGATCGGTTCGGTAGAAAGACCCATCACTGAGTTGTTTGTGTCCGTCTGCAATGTAAAGATCGGTTAATAGAAAGACCCATCACTGAGTTGTTTGTGTCCTTCTGCAATGTAAAGATCGGTTGGTAGAAAGACCCTACACTGTGTTGTTTGTGGTTGGTAGAAAGACCCATCACGGAGTTGTTTGTGGTTGGTAGAACGACCCATCACTGAGTTGTTTGTGGTTGGTAGAATGACCCATCACTGAGTTGTTTGTGGGTGGTAGAAAGACCCATCACTGAGTTGTTTGTGGGTGGTAGAAAGACCCATCACTGTGTTGTTTGTGGTTGGTAGAAAGACCCATCACAGAGTTATTTGTGGTTGGTAGAACGACCCATCACTGAGTTGTTTGTGGTTGGTAAATAACCCATCACTAGGTTGTTTGTGGTTGGTAGAACGACCCATCACTGAGTTGTTTGTGGTTGGTAGAAAGACCCATCACTGAGTTGTTTGTGATTGGTAGAAAGACCCATCACTGAGTTGTTGTGGTGGAAGAAAGACCCATCACTGTGTTGTTTGTGGTTGGTAGAAAGACCCATCACTGTGTTGTTTGTGGATGGTAGACAGACCCATCACTGAGTTCTTTGTGTTGGAAGAAAGGCCCATCACTGAGTTGTTTGTGGTTGG
Source organism: Cepaea hortensis (assembly GCA_963921405.1). NCBI lineage: Eukaryota > Metazoa > Mollusca > Gastropoda > Stylommatophora > Helicidae > Cepaea > Cepaea hortensis. The sequence goes on from OY992882.1 coordinate 66,947,557, forward strand.
TAGAAAGACCCATCACTGAGTTGTTTGTGGTGTTTAGAATGACCCATCACTGGGTTGTTTGTGGGTGGTAGAAAGACCCATCACTGTGTTGTCTGTGGTTGGTAGAAAGACCCATCACTGAGTTGTTTGTGGTTGGTAGAAAGACCCATCACTGAGTTATTTGTGGTGGAAGAAAGACCCATCACTGAGTTGTCTGTGGTTGGTAGAAAGACCCATCACTGTGTTGTTTGTGGTTGGTAGAAAGACCCATCACAGAGTTGTTTGTGCTTGGTAGAACGGCCCATCACTGAGTTGTTTGTGGTTGGTAAAAAACCCATCACTGGGTTGTTTGTGGTTGGTAGAACGACCCATCACTGAGTTGTTTGTGGTTGGTAGAAAGACCCATCACTGAGTTGTTTGTGATTGGTAGAAAGACCCATCACTGAATTGTTGTGGTGTAAGAAAGACCCATCACTGAGTTGTTTGTGGTTGGTAGAAAGACCCATCACTGTGTTGTTTGTGGGTGGTAGAAAGCCCTATCACTGAGTTGTTTGTGGTGGAAGAAAGACCCATCACTGAGTTGTCTGTGGTTGGTAGAAAGACCCATCACTGTGTTGTTTGTAGTTGGTAGAAAGACCAAGCACTGTGTTGTTTTTGGGTGGTAGAAAGACCCATCACTGAGTTGTTTGTGGGTGGTAGAAAGACCCATCACTGAGTTGTCTGTGGTTGGTAGAAAGACCCATCACTGTGTTGTTTGTAGATGGTAGAAAGACCTAACAATGAGTTGTTTGTGGGTGGTAGAAAGCCCCATCACTGTATTGTTTGTGGTTGGTAGAAAGACCCATCACTGAGTTGTTTGTGGTTGGTAGAAAGACCTATCTTTGAGTTGTTTGTGGTTGGTAGAAACACCCATCACTTAGTTGTTTGTCGTTGATAGAAAGACCCATCACTGAGTTGTTTGTGGTTGATAGAAAGATTCATCACTGAGTTGTTTGTGGTTGGTAGAAAGACCCATCACTGGGTTGTTTTTGGTGGAAGAAAGACCCATCACTGAGTTGTTTGTGGTTGGTAGAAAGACCCACCACTGTGTTGTTTGTGGTTGGTAGAAATACCTATCACTGAGTTGTTTGTGGTTGGTAGAAACACCCATCACTTAGTTGTTTGTGGTTGATAGAAAGATCCATCACTGAGTTGTTTGTGTTTGGTAGAAAGACCCATCACTGAGTTGTTTGTGGTTCGTAGATAGACCCATTACTGAGTTGTTTGTGGCTGGTAGAAAGACCCGTCACTGAGTTGTTTGTGTCCTTCTGCAATGTAAAGATCGGTTGGTAGGAATGCCCATCACTGAGTTGATTGTGTCCTTCTGCAATGTAAAGATCGGTTGGTAGAAAGACCCATCACGGAGTTGTTTGTGATTGGTAGAACGACCCATCACTGAGTTGTTTGTGATTGGTAGAATGACCCATCACTGAGTTGTTTGTGGGTGGTAGAAAGACCCATCACTGTGTTGTTTGTGGTTGGTAGAACGACCCATCACTGAGGTGTTTGAGGTTGGTAGAACGACCCATCACTGAGTTGTTTGTGGTTGGTAGAACGACCCATCACTGAGTTGTTTGTGGTTGGGAGAAAGATCCATCACTGAGTTGTTTGTGGTTGGTAGTAACACCCATCACTGAGTTGTTTGTGGTTTTTAGAATGACCCATCACTGAGTTGTTTGTGGTTCGTAGAAAGACCTATCACTGAGTTGTTTGTATCTGGTAGAAAGACCCATCACTGAGATGTTTGTGTTGGAAGAAAAGCCCATCACTGAGTTGTTTGTTGGTGGTAGAAAGACCCATCACTGAGTTGTTTGTGGTTTTTAGAATGACCCATCACTGAGTTGTTTGTGGGTGGTAGAAAGACCCATCACTGTGTTGTTTGTGGTTGGTAGAAAGACCCATCACTGTGTTGTTTGTGGTTGGTAGAAAGACCCATCACTGAGTTGTTTGTGGTTGGTAGAAAGACCCATCACAGAGTTGTTTGTTGTGGAAGAAAGACCCATCACTGTGTTGTTTGTGGTTGGTAGAAAGACCCATCACTGGGTTGTTTTTGGTGGAAGAAAGACCCATCACTGAGTTGTTTGTGGTTGGTAGAAAGACCCATCACTGTGTTGTTTGTAGTTGGTAGAAAGACCTATCACTGAGTTGTTTGTGGTTGGTAGAAACACCCATCAGTTAGTTGTTTGTGGTTGATAGAAAGACCCATCACTGATATGTTAGTGTTTGGTAGAAAGACACATCACTGAGTTGTTTCTGGTTGGTAGAAATACCCATCAGTGAGTTGTTTGTGGCTGGTAGAAAGACACATCACTGAGTTGTTTGTGTCCTTCTGCATTGTAAAGATCGATTGGTAGGAATGCCCATCACTGAGTTGTTTCTGTCCTTCTGCAATGTAAAGATCGGTTTGGTAGAAAGACCCATCACTGAGTTGTTTGTGTCCGTCTGCAATGTAAAGATCGGTTGATAGAAAGAACAATCACTGAGTTGTTTGTGTCCTTCTGCAATGTAAAGATCGGTTGGTAGAAAGACCCATCACTGTGTTGTTTGTGGTTGGTAGAAAGACCCATCACGGAGTTGTTTGTGGTTGGTAGAACGACCCATCACTGAGTTGTTTGTGGTTGGTAGAATGACCCATCACTGAGTTGTTTGTGGGTGGTAGAAAGACCCATCACTGAGTTGTTTGTGGGTGGTAGAAAGACCCATCACTGTGTTGTTTGTGGTTGGTAGAAAGACCCATCACAGAGTTATTTGTGGTATGTAGAACGACCCATCACTGAGTTGTTTGTGGTTGGTAAATAACCCATCACTAGGTTGTTTGTGGTTGGTAGAACGACCCATCACTGAGTTGTTTGTGGTTGGTAGAAAGACCCATCACTGAGTTGTTTGTGATTGGTAGAAAGACCCATCACTGAGTTGTTGTGGTGGAAGAAAGACCCATCACTGTGTTGTTTGTGGTTGGTAGAAAGACCCATCACTGTGTTGTTTGTGGATGGTAGACAGACCCATCACTGAGTTGTTTGTGTTGGAAGAAAGGCCCATCACTGAGTTGTTTGTGGTTGGTAGAAAGACCCATCACTGAGTTGTTTGTGGTGTTTAGAATGACCCATCACTGGGTTGTTTGTGGGTGGTAGAAAGACCCATCACTGTGTTGTCTGTGGTTGGTAGAAAGACCCATCACTGAGTTGTTTGTGGTTGGTAGAAAGACCCATCACTGAGTTATTTGTGGTGGAAGAAAGACCCATCACTGAGTTGTCTGTGGTTGGTAGAAAGACCCATCACTGTGTTGTTTGTGGTTGGTAGAAAGACCCATCACAGAGTTGTTTGTGCTTGGTAGAACGACCCATCACTGAGTTGTTTGTGGTTGGTAAAAAACCCATCACTGGGTTGTTTGTGGTTGGTACAACGACCCATCACTGAGTTGTTTGTGGTTGGTAGAAAGACCCATCACTGAGTTGTTTGTGATTGGTAGAAAGACCCATCACTGAATTGTTGTGGTGTAAGAAAGACCCATCACTGAGTTGTTTGTGGTTGGTAGAAAGACCCATCACTGTGTTGTTTGTGGTTGGTAGAAAGACCTATCACTGAGTTGTTTGTGGATGGTAGAAAGACCCATCACCGAGTTGTTTGTGTTGGAAGAAAGGCCCATCACTGAGTTGTTTGTGGTTGGTAGAAAGACCCATCACTGAGTTGTTTGTGGTGGAAGAAAGACCCATCACTGAGTTGTCTGTGGTTGGTAGAAAGACCCATCACTGTGTTGTTTGTGGGTGGTAGAAAGCCCTATCACTGAGTTGTTTGTGGTGGAAGAAAGACCCATCACTGAGTTGTCTGTGGTTGGTAGAAAGACCCATCACTGTGTTGTTTGTAGTTGGTAGAAAGACCAAGCACTGTGTTGTTTTTGGGTGGTAGAAAGACCCATCACTGAGTTGTTTGTGGGTGGTAGAAAGACCCATCACTGAGTTGTCTGTGGTTGGTAGAAAGACCCATCACTGTGTTGTTTGTAGATGGTAGAAAGACCTAACAATGAGTTGTTTGTGGGTGGTAGAAAGCCCCATCACTGTATTGTTTGTGGTTGGTAGAAAGACCCATCACTGAGTTGTTTGTGGTTGGTAGAAAGACCTATCTTTGAGTTGTTTGTGGTTGGTAGAAACACCCATCACTTAGTTGTTTGTCGTTGATAGAAAGACCCATCACTGAGTTGTTTGTGGTTGATAGAAAGATTCATCACTGAGTTGTTTGTGGTTGGTAGAAAGACCCATCACTGGGTTGTTTTTGGTGGAAGAAAGACCCATCACTGAGTTGTTTGTGGTTGGTAGAAAGACCCATCACTGTGTTGTTTGTGGTTGGTAGAAATACCTATCACTGAGTTGTTTGTGTTTGGTAGAAACACCCATCACTTAGTTGTTTGTGGTTGATAGAAAGACCCATCACTGAGTTGTTTGTGTTTGGTAGAAAGACCCATCACTGAGTTGTTTGTGGTTCGTAGATAGACCCATTACTGAGTTGTTTGTGGCTGGTAGAAAGACCCGTCACTGAGTTGTTTGTGTCCTTCTGCAATGTAAAGATCGGTTGGTAGGAATGCCCATCACTGAATTGATTGTGTCCGTCTGCAATGTAAAGATCGGTTGGTAGAAAGACCCATCACTGAGTTGTTTGTGTCCTTCTGCAATGTAAAGATCGGTTGGTAGAAAGACCCATCACGGAGTTGTTTGTGATTGGTAGAACGACCCATCACTGAGTTGTTTGTGATTGGTAGAATGACCCATCACTGAGTTGTTTGTGGGTGGTAGAAAGACCCATCACTGTGTTGTTTGTGGTTGGTAGAACGACCCATCACTGAGTTGTTTGAGGTTGGTAGAACGACCCATCACTGAGTTGTTTGTGGTTGGTAGAACGACCCATCACTGAGTTGTTTGTGATTGGGAGAAAGATCCATCACTGAGTTGTTTGTGGTTGGTAGTAACACCCATCACTGAGTTGTTTGTGGTTTTTAGAATGACCCATCACTGAGTTGTTTGTGGGTGGTAGAAAGACCCATCACTGTGTTGTTTGTGGTTCGTAGAAAGACCTATCACTGAGTTGTTTGTATCTGGTAGAAAGACCCATCACTGAGATGTTTGTGTTGGAAGAAAAGCCCATCACTGAGTTGTTTGTTGGTGGTAGAAAGACCCATCACTGAGTTGTTTGTGGTTTTTAGAATGACCCATCACTGAGTTGTTTGTGGGTGGTAGAAAGACCCATCACTGTGTTGTTTGTGGTTGGTAGAAAGACCCATCACTGTGTTGTTTGTGGTTGGTAGAAAGACCCATCACTGAGTTGTTTGTGGTTGGTAGAAAGACCCATCACAGAGTTGTTTGTGGTGGAACAAAGACCCATTACTGTGTTGTTTGTGGTTGGTAGAAAGACCCATCACAGAGTTGTTTGTGGTGGAACAAAGACCCATCACTGTGTTGTTTGTGGTTGGTAGAAAGACCCATCACAGAGTTGTTTGTGGTGGAACAAAGACCCATCACTGTGTTGTTTGTGGTTGGTAGAAAGACCCATCACAGAGTTGTTTGTGGTGGAACAAAGACCCATCACTGGGTTGTTTTTGGTGGAAGAAAGACCCATCACTGAGTTGCTTGTGGTTGGTAGAAAGACCCATCACTGTGTTGTTTGTAGTTGGTAGAAAGACCTATCACTGAGTTGTTTGTGGTTGGTAGAAACACCCATCAGTTAGTTGTTTGTGGTTGATAGAAAGACCCATCACTGATATGTTAGTGTTTGGTAGAAAGACACATCACTGAGTTGTTTCTGGTTGGTAGAAATACCCATCAGTGAGTTGTTTGTGGCTGGTAGAAAGACACATCACTGAGTTGTTTGTTACCTTCTGCAATGTAAAGATCGATTGGTAGGAATGCCCATCACTGAGTTGTTTCTGTCCTTCTGCAATGTAAAGATCGGTTTGGTAGAAAGACCCATCACTGAGTTGTTTGTGTCCGTCTGCAATGTAAAGATCGGTTGGTAGAAAGACCCATCACTGAGTTGTTTGTGTCCTTCTGCAATGTAAAGATCGGTTGGTAGAAAGACCCATCACTGTGTTGTTTGTGGTTGGTAGAAAGACCCATCACAGAGTTGTTTGTGGTTGGTAGAACGACCCATCACTGAGTTGTTTGTGGGTGGTAGAAAGACCCATCACTGTGTTGTTTGTGGTTGGTAGAAAGACCCATCACAGAGTTGTTTGTGGTTGGTTGAACGACCCATCACAGAGTTGTTTGTGGTTGGTAAAAAACCCATCACTGGGTTGTTTGTGGTTGGTAGAACGACCCATCACTGAGTTGTTTGTGGTTGGTAGAAAGACCCATCACTGAGTTGTTTGTGATTGGTAGAAAGACCCATCACTGAGTTGTTTGTGGCTGGTAGAAAGACCCGTCACTGAGTTGTTTGTGTCCTTCTGCAATGTAAAGATCGGTTGGTAGAAAGACCCATCACTGAGTTGTTTGTGTCCTTCTGCAATGTAAAGATCGGTTGGTAGAAAGACCCATCACTGAGTTGTTTGTGATTGGTAGAAAGACCCATCACTGAGTTGTTGTGGTGGAAGAAAGACCCATCACTGAGTTGTTTGTGGTTGGTAGAAAGACCCATCACTGTGTTGTTTGTGGTTGGTAGAAAGACCTATCACTGAGTTGTTTGTGGATGGTAGAAAGACCCATCACTGAGTTGTTTGTGTTGGAAGAAAGGCCCATCACTGAGTTGTTTGTGGTTGGTAGAAAGACCCATCACTGAGTTGTTTGTGGTGTTTAGAACGACCCATCACTGGGTTGTTTGTGGGTGGTAGAAAGACCCATCACTGTGTTGTCTGTGGTTGGTAGAAAGACCCATCACTGAGTTGTTTGTGGTTGGTAGAAAGACCCATCACTGAGTTGTTTGTGGTGGAAGAAATACCCATCACTGAGTTGTCTGTGGTTGGTAGAAAGACCCATCACTGTGTTGTTTGTGGGTGGTAGAGAGCCCTATCACTGAGTTGTTTGTGGTGGAAGAAAGAACCATCACTGAGTTGTCTGTGGTTGGTAGAAAGACCCATCACTGTGTTGTTTGTAGTTGGTAGAAAGACCAATCACTGTGTTGTTTTTGGGTGGTAGAAAGACCCATCACTGAGTTGTTTGTGGGTGGTAGAAAGACCCATCACTGAGTTGTCTGTGGTTGGTAGAAAAACCCATCTCTGTGTTGTTTGTAGATGGTAGAAAGACCTAACAATGAGTTGTTTGTGGGTGGTAGAAAGCCCCATCACTGTATTGTTTGTGGATGGTAGAAAGACCCATCACTGAGTTGATTGTGGTTGGTAGAAACACCCATCACTTAGTTGTTTGTCGTTGATAGAAAGACCCATCACTGACTTGTTTGTGGTTGATAGAAAGATCCATCACTGAGTTGTTTGTGGCTGGTAGAAAGACCCGTCACTGAGTTGTTTGTGTCCTCCTGCAATGTAAAGATCGGTTGGTAGGAATGCCCATCACTGAGTTGTTTGTGTCCTTCTGCAATGTAAAGATCGGTTTGGTAGAAAGACCCATCACTGAGTTGTTTGTGTCCGTCTGCAATGTAAAGATCGGTTGGTAGAAAGATCCATCACTGAGTTGTTTGTGTCCTTCTGCAATGTAAAGATCGGTTGGTAGAAAGACCCATCACGGAGTTGTTTGTGGTTCGTAGAACGACCCATCACTAAGTTGTTTGTGGTTGGTAGAATGACCCATCACTGTGTTGTTTGTGGGTGGTAGAAAGCCCTATCACTGAGTTGTTTGTGGTGGAAGAAAGACCCATCACTGAGTTGTCTGTGGTTGGTAGAAAGACCCATCACTGTGTTGTTTGTAGTTGGTAGAAAGACCAATCACTGTGTTGTTTTTGGGTGGTAGAAAGACCCATCACTGAGTTTTTTGTGGTGGAAGAAAGACCCATCACTGAGTTGTCTGTGGTTGGTAGAAAGACCCATCACTGTGTTGTTTGTAGATGGTAGAAAGACCTAACACTGAGTTGTTTGTGGGTGGTAGAAAGCCCCATCACTGTATTGTTTGTGGTTGGTAGAAAGACCCATCACTGAGTTGTTTGTGGTTGGTAGAAAGACCTATCACTGAGTTGTTTGTGGTTGGTAGAAACACCCATCACTTAGTTGTTTTTCGTTGATAGAAAGACCCATCACTGAGTTGTTTGTGGTTGATAGAAAGACCCATCACTGAGTTGTTTGTGGCTGGTAGAAAGACCCGTCACTGAGTTGTTTGTGTCCTTCTGCAATGTAAAGATCGGTTGGTAGGAATGCCCATCACTGAGTTGATTGTGTCCTTCTGCAATGTAAAGATCGGTTTGGTAGAAAGACCCATCACTGAGTTGTTTGTGTCCGTCTGCAATGTAAAGATCGGTTGGTAGAAAGATCCATCACTGAGTTGTTTGTGTCCTTCTGCAATGTAAAGATCGGTTGGTAGAAAGACCCATCACGGAGTTGTTTGTGGTTGGTAGAACGACCCATCACTAAGTTGTTTGTGGTTGGTAGAATGACCCATCACTGAGTTGTTTGTGGGTGGTAGAAAGACCCATCACTGTGTTGTTTGTGGTTGGTAGAACGACCCATCACTGAGTTGTTTGAGGTTGGTAGAACGACCCATCACTGAGTTGTTTGTGGTTGGGAGAAAGACCCATCACTGAGTTGTTTGTGGTTGGTAGAAACACCCATTACTGAGTTGTTTGTGGTTTTTAGAATGACCCATCACTGAGTTGTTTGTGGGTGGTAGAAAGACCCATCACTGTGTTGTTTGTGGTTGGTAGAAAGACCTATCACTGAGTTGTTTGTATCTGGTAGAAAGACCCATCACTTTGTTGTTTGTGGTTGGTAGAAAGACCCATCACAGAGTTGTTTGTGGTTGGTAGAACGACCCATCACTGAGTTGTTTGTGGTTGGTAAAAAACCCATCACTGGGTTGTTTGTGGTTGGTAGAACGACCCATCACTGAGTTGTTTGTATTTGGTAGAAAGACCCATCACTGAGTTGTTTGTGATTGGTAGAAAGACCCATCACTGAATTGTTGTGGTGGAAGAAAGACCCATCACTGAGTTGTTTGTGGTTGGTAGAAAGACCCATCACTGTGTTGTTTGTGGTTTGTAGAAAGACCCATCACTGAGTTGTTTGTGGTGGAAGAAAGACCCATCACTGTGTTGTTTGTAGTTGGTAGAAAGACCTATCACTGAGTTGTTTTTGGTGGAAGAAAGACCCATCACTGAGTTGTTTGTGGTTGGTAGAAAGACCCATCACTGTGTTATTTGTGGTTGGTAGAAAGACCTATCACTGAGTTGTTTGTGGGTGGTAGAAAGACCCATCACTGTGTTGTTTGTAGTTGGTAGAAAGACCTATCACTGAGTTGTTTGTGGTTGGTAGAAACACCCATCAGTTAGTTGTTTGTGGTTGATAGAAAGACCCATCACTGATTTGTTAGTGTTTTGTAGAAAGACCCATCACTGAGTTTTTTCTGGTTGGTAGAAATACCCATCAGTGAGTTGATTGTGGCTGGTAGAAAGACACATCACTGAGTTGTTTGTGTCCTTCTGCAATGTAAAGATCGATTGGTAGGAATGCCCATCACTGAGTTGTTTCTGTCCTTCTGCAATGTAAAGATCGGTTTGGTAGAAAGACCCATCACTGAGTTGTTTGTGTCCGTCTGCAATGTAAAGATCGGTTGGTAGAAAGACCCATCACTGAGTTGTTTGTGTCCTTCTGCAATGTAAAGATCGGTTGGTAGAAAGACCCATCACTGTGTTGTTTGTGGTTGGTAGAAAGACCCATCACGAAGTTGTTTGTGGTTGGTAGAACGACCCATCACTGAGTTGTTTGTGGTTGGTAGAATGACCCATCACTGAGTTGTTTGTGGGTGGTAGAAAGACCCATCACTGAGTTGTTTGTGGGTGGTAGAAAGACCCATCACTGTGTTGTTTGTGGTTGGTAGAAAGACCCATCACAGAGTTGTTTGTGGTTGGGAGAACGACCCATCACTGAGTTGTTTGTGGTTGGTAAAAAACCCATCACTGGGTTGTTTGTGGTTGGTAGAACGACCCATCACTGAGTTGTTTGTGGTTGGTAGAAAGACCCATCACTGAGTTGTTTGTGATTGGTAGAAAGACCCATCACTGAGTTGTTGTGGTGGAAGAAAGACCCATCACTGAGTTGTTTGTGGTTGGTAGAAAGACCCATCACTGTGTTGTTTGTGGTTGGTAGAAAGACCTATCACTGAGTTGTTTGTGGATGGTAGAGAGAACCATCACTGAGTTGTTTGTGTTGGAAGAAAGGCCCATCACTGAGTTGTTTGTGGTTGGTAGAAAGACCCATCACTGAGTTGTTTGTGGTGTTTAGAACGACCCATCACTGGGTTGTTTGTGGGTGGTAGAAAGACCCATCACTGTGTTGTCTGTGGTTGGTAGAAAGACCCATCACTGAGTTGTTTGTGGTTGGTAGAAAGACCCATCACTGAGTTGTTTGTTGTGGAAGAAAGACCCATCACAGAGTTGTTTGTGGTTGGTAGAACGACCCATCACTGAGTTGTTTGTGGTTGGTAAAAAAAAACCATCACTGGGTTGTTTGTGGTTGGTAGAACGACCCATCACTGAGTTGTTTGTGGTTGGTAGAAAGACCCATCACTGAGTTGTTTGTGATTGGTAGTAAGACCCATCACTGAATTGTTGTGGTGGAAGAAAGACCCATCACTGAGTTGTTTGTGATTGGTAGAAAGACCCATCACTGTGTTGTTTGTGGTTGGTAGAAAGACCTATCACTGAGTTGTTTGTGGATGGTAGAAAGACCCATCACTGAGTTGTTTGTGTTGGAAGAAAGGCCCATCACTGAGTTGTTTGTGGTTGGTAGAAAGACCCATCACTGAGTTGTTTGTGGTGGAAGAAAGACCCATCACTGAGTTGTCTGTGGTTGGTAGAAAGACCCATCACTGTGTTGTTTGTGGGTGGTAGAAAGCAATATCACTGAGTTGTTTGTGGTGGAAGAAAGACCCATCACTGAGTTGTCTGTGGTTGGTAGAAAGACCCATCACTGTGTTGTTTGTAGTTGGTAGAAAGACCAAGCACTGTGTTGTTTTTGGGTGGTAGAAAGACCCATCACTGAGTTGTTTGTGGGTGGTAGAAAGACCCATCACTGAGTTGTCTGTGGTTGGTAGAAAGACCCATCACTGTGTTGTTTGTGGTTGGTAGAAAGACCCATCACTGTGTTGTTTGTGGTTGGTAGAAAGACCTATCACTGAGTTGTTTGTGGATGGTAGAGAGACCCATCACTGAGTTGTTTGTGGATGGTAGAGAGACCCATCACTGAGTTGTTTGTGTTGGAAGAAAGGCCCATCACTGAGTTGTTTGTGGTTGGTGTCACGAATTGGCCGCCTTAACATCCCAGAATATTTTTCTCGGTCTCCAAATTTGAGAGGCCAAATTGAGAAAGAATGAATTAATCACACTACTCCAAAATTATCTAGTCGTGAGGTAAGATTATTCACAAAAAGCCTCTAGCCATGACGTAAGCTTGCAGATGGCAAGTAAAATGGCAACTAGATAATTAGTATACACCTTGGGAAACTGCTGACCCAGACATGCTGAATCAACAATGAAGGGGCCATGGACTGTGTAATTAAAACCTGGTTTACCCACAGAGTTGTAAACTGGCTGTTGACCATGAGAACCTAATTGTTCCCTTGACATGACACCTGATAAGAATAGCTAGGAAATCGCCCAGGTGTGAACAACATTAACCCAGGGAAAGATAATAGCCCCAGGGCTGTAAACTAAGCCCCGCCCACTCTGACTGGCAGACTCAGGGAGGTGTGAACCAGGTCTGATAAGACAATTAACACTGAGGACTTGGGGCCAGACAGAGAGGAGCAAGGTGTGATGGCCAGTTGCAATGATAAGGGCAATTACTGTCAGGAGGAGATAAGAAGAATTTATGACGGGAATGCCAAGGAGATAATATGGTCTGCTTGACTTAGCTTAAATAAGGGTCCCTAGCCTGTTTTAGGTTAGATTAAGTTTGCCTTCAGAACAGGTAGGAACTATCTCAATGTCTGTAGTCATATGCATGAATATTATGTTGGCTGCTAGGAATTATTTCTTAGTAACTAGTCCCTTAGTAAGTCTCTTAGTTTCTTAGATGGATGGACCGATTTTCAGTCTATATCTGATCTAGGTTATTGCAAGAACTATCATTGTCATAGATTACTTGAGTGTTCTTTCTAAGTTCTGCGTTCAATATCATATTGCTTTAAAGTGTTATTCTTCTGAGAAATAGAGCCTTATGTGAGACAGATCTTGTCTGGGTAGACTTTTAGGTGTCTTGGTAGATGCTTGTCATTTCTTTGTACACTATCCTAGTTGCCTTTTGGTGTGTGCATTTGTTGTACAGAATATAGTCAACTGACTATTTATTTAATTCTTACAACAGCAGTAACTAAGTGTGATTAAACCGGGCAGCTCAGCAAATATAGCTGGTCTGTGTGGTAACTTCAATTAGACTTGTTGTATATCTCATTTTGTAGCTATACAATATTAGTTCTCATTAATAATGCCTGATGCTATTATGTTGAGTATAATTAGATGTCCATCTTGAAGTAATATAATGTCACGGATATGTTGGATGTATGTAAGTGTAATTTCATAAACTAACTAGTGCATTATGCTATGATGTTAAAGTATCATAATATGTCTAGTTTAATCAATATGTTTATGTGTATTGGATGTTTGATATATTGATTTGTCATATGCAAACCTACCAATATGAAGTGTTATGCTATTGTCTGCACATTGGCACATTGGCCAATGATTGTGTTGGAAGCAGAGGTGTAATGGTACAGACCTTACCCACAATTGGTATATGGTGCTAAACTTTCTCAGTGTATTGTGGGCGTGCGTCCACGGTAATGCACGGAAACCTGGCACAGCTACTGGTCACGGCTTGCAAGCCCGGATGATCAGGCATTGTTATAATACCCTTACCGACCCTGTGAGCTGCTAAACTAACATTGGACGGAGCGGCTGTACGACACAGAATTTCTGCATTAGCGACATGGACATGGGGCGGCAGAAATGTAATCATTACAGGCGTGTGAGACAATTGAAAAGCCCGTCCCAGACTAAAGACAGTAGGGAGAAGGAGGATGGTGAACACAGTAGAGCTGGAAGATAAACTTGGCCAGACTGGTCATTGTATATGTTTGTGTTATGATATGTTTTAATTAGGATTGCGCTGATGTAGAACTGATATAACACATTCTTGACTTTCTTTCAAGCTCTCACAAGGAGCACCTATGTTATAGATCTCAAGAACGAGTTATGACTAGGTAGAGCCAGGACTGGCAGACGTTAGAATACCGGCAAGCTGTTCTTTTGTTGAGTCTACTGGAGAGTGGGGATCTGGACCACAGTCCAGATAGATGAAGTAACAAGTAAAGTTACGTAATGTTTCTCATCACAATATGTTATATGATTTTATCATCCTCATATTGACAATCATCCGATGTCTATTGTTATGATTAGCAAATAAATGTTGTAGTATTGTAACTCATAGTTCTGTCGTTATATTTTAATTCCAATTGTGCATACGTGTTGTGTGTGTACATTGGTGGGGGTTCACTTACACACCAAGGAAAGGAGCAGTCAGGGAGAAAAACCTGTACTAGGATAGTTGTCTTTAAACTTTAATTCAGACTTAAAAATCTACCCTAGATAACCTTCTCTTTCCTAGTCCTTGGCGAATATTCAGCTCAGTTCATTTCAATTTTGTAACGAGCCACTTAGAGCTGTACGTTGGATATTCAAGGGCTTAATCTGTAGTTCAGCCATATAGATTTTGTCCCTAGTCAGTTTCTGACTATCTGGGGTTGCTCGCCAGTGAATCATACATTCATCTAGCCGGTGGGGCACCCCGACTTCTGACAGTTGGTAGAAAGACCCATCACTGAGTTGTTTGTGGTGTTTAGAACGACCCATCACTGGGTTGTTTGTGGGTGGTAGAAAGACACATCACTGTGTTGTCTGTGGTTGGTAGAAAGACCCATCACTGAGTTGTTTGTGGTTGGTAGAAAGACCCATCACTGAGTTGTTTGTGGTGGAAGAAAGACCCATCACTGAGTTGTCTGTGGTTGGTAGAAAGACCCATCACTTTGTTGTTTGTGGTTGGTAGAAAGACCCATCACAGAGTTGTTTGTGGTTGGTAGAACGACCCATCACTGAGTTGTTTGTGGTTGGTAAAAAACCCATCACTGGGTTGTTTGTGGTTGGTAGAACGACCCATCACTGAGTTGTTTGTATTTGGTAGAAAGACCCATCACTGAGTTGTTTGTGATTGGTAGAAAGACCCATCACTGAATTGTTGTGGTGGAAGAAAGACCCATCACTGAGTTGTTTGTGGTTGGTAGAAAGACCCATCACTGTGTTGTTTGTGGTTTGTAGAAAGACCCATCACTGAGTTGTTTGTGGTGGAAGAAAGACCCATCACTGTGTTGCTTGTAGTTGGTAGAAAGACCTATCACTGAGTTGTTTTTGGTGGAAGAAAGACCCATCACTGAGTTGTTTGTGGTTGGTAGAAAGACCCATCACTGTGTTATTTGTGGTTGGTAGAAAGACCTATCACTGAGTTGTTTGTGGGTGGTAGAAAGACCCATCACTGTGTTGTTTGTAGTTGGTAGAAAGACCTATCACTGAGTTGTTTGTGGTTGGTAGAAACACCCATCAGTTAGTTGTTTGTGGTTGATAGAAAGACCCATCACTGATTTGTTAGTGTTTGGTAGAAAGACCCATCACTGAGTTTTTTCTGGTTGGTAGAAATACCCATCAGTGAGTTGTTTGTGGCTGGTAGAAAGACACATCACTGAGTTGTTTGTGTCCTTCTGCAATGTAAAGATCGATTGGTAGGAATGCCCATCACTGAGTTGTTTCTGTCCTTCTGCAATGTAAAGATCGGTTTGGTAGAAAGACCCATCACTGAGTTGTTTGTGTCCGTCTGCAATGTAAAGATCGGTTGGTAGAAAGACCCATCACTGAGTTGTTTGTGTCCTTCTGCAATGTAAAGATCGGTTGGTAGAAAGACCCATCACTGTGTTGTTTGTGGTTGGTAGAAAGACCCATCACGAAGTTGTTTGTGGTTGGTAGAACGACCCATCACTGAGTTGTTTATGGTTGGTAGAATGACCCATCACTGAGTTGTTTGTGGGTGGTAGAAAGACCCATCACTGAGTTGTTTGTGGGTGGTAGAAAGACCCATCACTGTGTTGTTTGTGGTTGGTAGAAAGACCCATCACAGAGTTGTTTGTGGTTGGTAGAACGACCCATCACTGAGTTGTTTGTGGTTGGTAAAAAACCCATCACTGGGTTGTTTGTGGTTGGTAGAACGACCCATCACTGAGTTGTTTGTGGTTGGTAGAAAGACCCATCACTGAGTTGTTTGTGATTGGTAGAAAGACCCATCACTGAGTTGTTGTGGTGGAAGAAAGACCCATCACTGAGTTGTTTGTGGTTGGTAGAAAGACCCATCACTGTGTTGTTTGTGGTTGGTAGAAAGACCTATCACTGTGTTGTTTGTGGTTTGTAGAAAGACCCATCACTGAGTTGTTTGTGGTGGAAGAAAGACCCATCACTGTGTTGCTTGTAGTTGGTAGAAAGACCTATCACTGAGTTGTTTGTGGATGGTAGAGAAAGACCCATCACTGAGTTGTTTGTGTTGGAAGAAAGGCCCATCACTGAGTAGTTTGTGGTTGGTAGAAAGACCCATCACTGAGTTGTTTGTGGTGTTTAGAACGACCCATCACTGGGTTGTTTGTGGGTGGTAGAAAGACCCATCACTGTGTTGTCTGTGGTTGGTAGAAAGACCCATCACTGAGTTGTTTGTGGTTGGTAGAAAGACCCATCACTGAGTTGTTTGTTGTGAAAGAAAGACCCATCACAGAGTTGTTTGTGGTTGGTAGAACGACCCATCACTGAGTTGTTTGTGGTTGGTAAAAAACAACCATCACTGGGTTGTTTGTGGTTGGTAGAACGACCCATCACTGAGTTGTTTGTGGTTGGTAGAAAGACCCATCACTGAGTTGTTTGTGATTGGTAGAAAGACCCATCACTGAATTGTTGTGGTGGAAGAAAGACCCATCACTGAGTTGTTTGTGATTGGTAGAAAGACCCATCACTGTGTTGTTTGTGGTTGGTAGAAAGACCTATCACTGAGTTGTTTGTGGATGGTAGAAAGACCCATCACTGAGTTGTTTGTGTTGGAAGAAAGGCCCATCACTGAGTTGTTTGTGGTGGAAGAAAGACCCATCACTGAGTTGTCTGTGGTTGGTAGAAAGACCCATCACTGTGTTGTTTGTGGGTGGTAGAAAGCAATATCACTGAGTTGTTTGTGGTGGAAGAAAGACCCATCACTGAGTTGTCTGTGGTTGGTAGAAAGACCCATCACTGTGTTGTTTGTAGTTGGTAGAAAGACCAAGCACTGTGTTGTTTTTGGGTGGTAGAAAGACCCATCACTGAGTTGTTTGTGGGTGGTAGAAAGACCCATCACTGAGTTGTCTGTGGTTGGTAGAAAGACCCATCACTGTGTTGTTTGTAGATGGTAGAAAGACCTAACACTGAGTTGTTTGTGGGTGGTAGAAAGCCCCATCACTGTATTGTTTGTGGTTGGTAGAAAGACCCATCACTGAGTTGTTTGTGGTTGGTAGAAAGACCTATCACTGAGTTGTTTGTGGTTGGTAGAAACACCCATCACTTAGTTGTTTGTCGTTGATAGAAAGACCCATCACTGAGTTGTTTGTGGTTGATAGAAAGACCCATCACTGAGTTGTTTGTGGCTGGTAGAAAGACCCATCACTGAGTTGTTTGTGTCCTTCTGCAATGTAAAGATCGGTTGGTAGAAAGACCCATCACTGAGTTGTTTGTGTCCTTCTGCAATGTAAAGATCGCTTGGTAGAAAGACCCATCACTGTGTTGTTTGTGGTTGGTAGAAAGACCCATCACGGAATTGTTTGTGGTTGGTAGAACGACCCATCACTGAGTTGTTTGTGGTTGGTAGAATGACACATCACTGAGTTGTTTGTGGTTGGTAGAAAGACCCATCACTTAGTTGTTTGTGGGTGGTAGAAAGACCCATCACTGTGTTGTTTGTGGTTGGTAGAAAGACCCATCACAGAGTTGTTTGTGGTTGGTAGAACGACCCATCACTGAGTTGTTTGTGGTTGGTGAAAAACACATCACTGGGTTGTTTGTGGTTGGTAGAACGACCCATCACTGAGTTGTTTGTGGTTGGTAGAAAGACCCATCACTGAGTTGTTTGTGATTGGTAGAAAGACCCATCACTGAGTTGTTGTGGTGGAAGAAAGACCCATCACTGAGTTGTTTGTGGTTGGTAGAAAGACCCATCACTGTGTTGTTTGTTGTTGGTAGAAAGACCTATCACTGATTTGTTTGTGGATGGTAGAAAGACCCATCACTGAGTTGTTTGTGTTGGAAGAAAGTCCCATCACTGAGTTGTTTGTGGTTGGTAGAAAGACCCATCACTGAGTTGTTTGTGGTGTTTAGAACGGCCCATCACTGGGTTGTTTGTGGGTGGTAGAAAGACCCATCACTGTGTTGTCTGTGTTTGGTAGAAAGACCCATCACTGAGTTGTTTGTGGTTGGTAGAAAGACCCATCACTGAGTTGTTTGTGGTGGAAGAAATACCCATCACTGAGTTGTCTGTGGTTGGTAGAAAGACCCATCACTGTGTTGTTTGTGGGTGGTAGAAAGCCCTATCACTGAGTTGTTTGTGGTGGGAGAAAGACACATCACTGAGTTGTCTGTGGTTGGTAGAAAGACCCATCACTGTGTTGTTTGTAGTTGGTAGAAAGACCAATTACTGTGTTGTTTTTGGGTGGTAGAAAGACCCATCACTGAGTTGTTTGTGGGTGGTAGAAAGACCCATCACTGAGTTGTCTGTGGTTGGTAGAAAGACCCATCACTGTGTTGTTTGTAGATGGTAGAAAGACCTAACACTGAGTTGTTTGTGGGTGGTAGAAAGCCCCATCACTATATTGTTTGTGGTTGGTAGAAAGACGCATCACTGAGTTGTTTGTGGTTGGTAGAAAGACCTATCACTGAGTTGTTTGTGGTTGGTAGAAACACCCATCACTTAGTTGTTTGTCGTTGATAGAAAGACCCATCACTGAGTTGTTTGTGGTTGTTAGAAAGACCCATCACTAAGTTGTTTGTGGCTGGTAGAAAGACCCGTCACTGAGTTGTTTGTGTCCTTCTGCAATGTAAAGATCGGTTGGTAGGAATGCCCATCACTGAGTTGTTTGTGTCCTTCTGCAATGTAAAGATCGGTTTGGTAGAAAGACCCATCACTGAGTTGTTTGTGTCCGTCTGCAATGTAAAGATCGGTTGGTAGAAAGATCCATCACTGAGTTGTTTGTGTCCTTCTGCAATGTAAAGATCGGTTGGTAGAAAGACCCATCACGGAGTTGTTTGTGGTTGGTAGAACGACCCATCAATAAGTTGTTTGTGGTTGGTAGAATGACCCATCACTGAGTTGTTTGTGGGTGGTAGAAAGACCCATCACTGTGTTGTTTGTGGTTGGTAGAACGACCCATCACTGAGTTGTTTGTGGTTGGTAGAACGACCCACCACTGAGTTGTTTGGGGTTGGGAGAAAGACCCATCACTGAGTTGTTTGTGGTTGGTAGAAACACCCATTACTGAGTTGTTTGTGGTTTTTAGAATGACCCATCACTGAGTTGTTTGTGATTGGTAGAAAGACCCATCACTGTGTTGTTTGTGGTTGGTAGAAAGACCTATCACTGAGTTGTTTGTATCTGGTAGAAAGACCCATCACTGAGTTGTTTGTGGTTGGTAGAAACACCCATCACTTAGTTGTTTGTGGTTGATAGAAAGACCCATAACTGAGTTGTTTGTGTTTGGTAGAAAGACCCATCACTGAGTTGTTTGTGGTTCGTAGATAGACCCATTACTGAGTTGTTTGTGGCTGGTAGAAAGACCCGTCACTGAGTTGTTTGTGTCCTTCTGCAATATAAAGATCGGTTGGTAGAAAGACCCATCACTGAGTTGTTTGTGTCCTTCTGCAATGTAAAGATCGGTTGGTAGAAAGACCCATCACGGAGTTGTTTGTGGTTGGTAGAACGACCCATCACTGAGTTGTTTGTGGTTGGTAGAATGACCCATCACTGAGTTGTTTGTGGGTGGTAGAAAGACACATCACTGTGTTGTTTGTGGTTGGTAGAACGACCCATCACTGAGTTGTTTGAGGTTGGTAGATTGACCCATCACTGAGTTGTTTGTGGTTGGGAGAAAGACCCATCACTGAGTTGTTTGTGGTTGGTAGAAACACCCATCACTGAGTTGTTTGTGGTTTTTAGAATGACCCATCACTGAGTTGTTTGTGGGTGGTAGAAAGACCCATCACTGTGTTGTTTGTGGTTGGTAGAAAGACCTATCACTGAGTTGTTTGTATCTGGTAGAAAGACCCATCACTGAGATGTTTGTGTTGGAAGAAAGGCCCATCACTGAGTTGTTTGTGGGTGGTAGAAAGACCCATCACTGAGTTGTTTGTGGTTTTTAGAATGACCCATCACTGAGTTGTTTGTGGGTGGTAGAAAGACCCATCACTGTGTTGTTTGTGGTTGGTAGAAAGAGCTATCACTGTGTTGTTTGTGGTTGGTAGAAAGACCCATCACTGAGTTGTTTGCGGTTGGTAGAAAGACCCATCACTGAGTTGTTTGTGGTGGAAGAAAGACCCATCACTGTGTTATTTGTGGTTGGTAGAAAGACCCATCACTGGGTTGTTTTTGGTGGAAGAAAGACCCATCACTGAGTTGTTTGTGGTTGGTAGAAAGACCTATCACTGAGTTGTTTGTGGTTGGTAGAAACACCCATCAGTTAGTTGTTTGTGGTTGATAGAAAGACCCATCACTGATTTGTTAGTGTTTGGTAGAAAGACCCATCACTGAGTTGTTTCTGGTTGGTAGAAATACCCATCAATGAGTTGTTTGTGGCTGGTAGAAAGACACATCACTGAGTTGTTTGTGTCCTTCTGCAATGTAAAGATCGATTGGTAGGAATGCCCATCACTGATTTGTTTCTGTCCTTCTGCAATGTAAAGATCGGTTTGGTAGAAAGACCCATCACTGAGTTGTTTGTGTCCGTCTGCAATGTAAAGATCGGTTGGTAGAAAGACCCATCACTGAGTTGTTTGTGTCCTTCTGCAATGTAAAGATCGGTTGGTAGAAAGACCCATCACGGAGTTGTTTGTGGTTGGTAGAACGACCCATCACTGAGTTGTTTGTGGTTGGTAGAATGACCCATCACTGAGTTGTTTGTGGGTGGTAGAAAGACCCATCACTGAGTTGTTTGTGGGTGGTAGAAAGACCCATCACTGTGTTGTTTGTGGTTGGTAGAAAGACCCATCACTGTGTTGTTTGTAGTTGGTAGAAAGACCAATCACTGTGTTGTTTTTGGGTGGTAGAAAGACCCATCACTGAGTTGTTTGTGGTGGAAGAAAGACCCATCACTGAGTTGTCTGTGGTTGGTAGAAAGACCCATCACTGTGTTGTTTGTAGATGGTAGAAAGACCTAACACTGAGTTGTTTGTGGGTGGTAGAAAGCCCCATCACTGTATTGTTTGTGGTTGGTAGAAAGAACCATCACTGAGTTGTTTGTGGTTGGTAGAAAGACCTATCACTGAGTTGTTTGTGGTTGGTAGAAACACCCATTACTGAGTTGTTTGTGGTTTTTAGAATGACCCATCACTGAGTTTTTTGTGGGTGGTAGAAAGACCTATCACTGGGTTGTTTTTGGTGGAAGAAAGACCCATCACTGAGTTGTTTGTGGTTGGTAGAAAGACCCATCACTGTGTTGTTTGTGGTTGGTAGAAAGACCCATCACTGAGTTGTTTGTGGTTGGTAGAAAGACCCATCACTGAGTTGTTTGTGGTGGAAGAAAGACCCATCACTGTGTTGTTTGTGGTTGGTAGAACGACCCATCACTGAGTTGTTTGTGGTTGGTAGAAAGACCCATCACTGTGTTGTCTGTGGTTGGTAGAAAGACCCATCACTGAGTTGTTTGTGGTTGGTAGAAAGACCCATCACTGAGTTGTTTGTGGTGGTAGAAAGACCCATCACTGAGTTGTTTGTGGTTGGTAGAAAGACCCATCACTGAGTTGTCTGTGGTTGGTAGAAAGACCCATCACTGTGTTGTTTGTGGGTGGTAGAAAGCCCTATCACTGAGTTGTTTGTGGTGGGAGAAAGACACATCACTGAGTTGTCTGTGGTTGGTAGAAAGACCCATCACTGTGTTGTTTGTAGTTGGTAGAAAGACCAATTACTGTGTTGTTTTTGGGTGGTAGAAAGACCCATCACTGAGTTGTTTGTGGGTGGTAGAAAGACCCATCACTGAGTTGTCTGTGGTTGGTAGAAAGACCCATCACTGTGTTGTTTGTAGATGGTAGAAAGACCTAACACTGAGTTGTTTGTGGGTGGTAGAAAGCCCCATCACTGTATTGTTTGTGGTTGGTAGAAAGACGCATCACTGAGTTGTTTGTGGTTGGTAGAAAGACCTATCACTGAGTTGTTTGTGGTTGGTAGAAACACCCATCACTTAGTTGTTTGTCGTTGATAGAAAGACCCATCACTGAGTTGTTTGTGGTTGTTAGAAAGACCCATCACTAAGTTGTTTGTGGCTGGTAGAAAGACCCGTCACTGAGTTGTTTGTGTCCTTCTGCAATGTAAAGATCGGTTGGTAGGAATGCCCATCACTGAGTTGTTTGTGTCCTTCTGCAATGTAAAGATCGGTTTGGTAGAAAGACCCATCACTGAGTTGTTTGTGTCCGTCTGCAATGTAAAGATCGGTTGGTAGAAAGATCCATCACTGAGTTGTTTGTGTCCTTCTGCAATGTAAAGATCGGTTGGTAGAAAGACCCATCACGGAGTTGTTTGTGGTTGGTAGAACGACCCATCAATAAGTTGTTTGTGGTTGGTAGAATGACCCATCACTGAGTTGTTTGTGGGTGGTAGAAAGACCCATCACTGTGTTGTTTGTGGTTGGTAGAACGACCCATCACTGAGTTGTTTGTGGTTGGTAGAACGACCCACCACTGAGTTGTTTGGGGTTGGGAGAAAGACCCATCACTGAGTTGTTTGTGGTTGGTAGAAACACCCATTACTGAGTTGTTTGTGGTTTTTAGAATGACCCATCACTGAGTTGTTTGTGGGTGGTAGAAAGACCCATCACTGTGTTGTTTGTGGTTGGTAGAAAGACCTATCACTGAGTTGTTTGTATCTGGTAGAAAGACCCATCACTGAGTTGTTTGTGGTTGGTAGAAACACCCATCACTTAGTTGTTTGTGGTTGATAGAAAGACCCATAACTGAGTTGTTTGTGTTTGGTAGAAAGACCCATCACTGAGTTGTTTGTGGTTCGTAGATAGACCCATTACTGAGTTGTTTGTGGCTGGTAGAAAGACCCGTCACTGAGTTGTTTGTGTCCTTCTGCAATATAAAGATCGGTTGGTAGAAAGACCCATCACTGAGTTGTTTGTGTCCTTCTGCAATGTAAAGATCGGTTGGTAGAAAGACCCATCACGGAGTTGTTTGTGGTTGGTAGAACGACCCATCACTGAGTTGTTTGTGGTTGGTAGAATGACCCATCACTGAGTTGTTTGTGGGTGGTAGAAAGACACATCACTGTGTTGTTTGTGGTTGGTAGAACGACCCATCACTGAGTTGTTTGAGGTTGGTAGATTGACCCATCACTGAGTTGTTTGTGGTTGGTAGAACGACCCATCACTGTGTTGTTTGTGGTTGGGAGAAAGACCCATCACTGAGTTGTTTGTGGTTGGTAGAAACACCCATCACTGAGTTGTTTGTGGTTTTTAGAATGACCCATCACTGAGTTGTTTGTGGGTGGTAGAAAGACCCATCACTGTGTTGTTTGTGGTTGGTAGAAAGACCTATCACTGAGTTGTTTGTATCTGGTAGAAAGACCCATCACTGAGATGTTTGTGTTGGAAGAAAGGCCCATCACTGAGTTGTTTGTGGGTGGTAGAAAGACCCATCACTGAGTTGTTTGTGGTTTTTAGAATGACCCATCACTGAGTTGTTTGTGGGTGGTAGAAAGACCCATCACTGTGTTGTTTGTTGTTGGTAGAAAGAGCTATCACTGTGTTGTTTGTGGTTGGTAGAAAGACCCATCACTGAGTTGTTTGCGGTTGGTAGAAAGACCCATCACTGAGTTGTTTGTGGTGGAAGAAAGACCCATCACTGTGTTATTTGTGGTTGGTAGAAAGACCCATCACTGGGTTGTTTTTGGTGGAAGAAAGACCCATCACTGAGTTGTTTGTGGTTGGTAGAAAGACCTATCACTGAGTTGTTTGTGGTTGGTAGAAACACCCATCAGTTAGTTGTTTGTGGTTGATAGAAAGACCCATCACTGATTTGTTAGTGTTTGGTAGAAAGACCCATCACTGAGTTGTTTCTGGTTGGTAGAAATACCCATCAATGAGTTGTTTGTGGCTGGTAGAAAGACACATCACTGAGTTGTTTGTGTCCTTCTGCAATGTAAAGATCGATTGGTAGGAATGCCCATCACTGATTTGTTTCTGTCCTTCTGCAATGTAAAGATCGGTTTGGTAGAAAGACCCATCACTGAGTTGTTTGTGTCCGTCTGCAATGTAAAGATCGGTTGGTAGAAAGACCCATCACTGAGTTGTTTGTGTCCTTCTGCAATGTAAAGATCGGTTGGTAGAAAGACCCATCACTGTGTTGTTTGTGGTTGGTAGAAAGACCCATCACGGAGTTGTTTATGGTTGGTAGAATGACCCATCACTGAGTTGTTTGTGGGTGGTAGAAAGACCCATCACTGAGTTGTTTGTGGGTGGTAGAAAGACCCATCACTGTGTTGTTTGTGGTTGGTAGAAAGACCCATCACAGAGTTGTTTGTGGTTGGTAGAACGACCCATCACTGAGTTGTTTGTGGTTGGTAAAAAACCCATCACTGGGTTGTTTGTGGTTGGTAGAACGACCCATCACTGAGTTGTTTGTGGTTGGTAGAAAGACCCATCACTGAGTTGTTTGTGATTGGTAGAAAGACCCATCACTGAGTTGTTGTGGTGGAAGAAAGACCCATCACTGAGTTGTTTGTGGTTGGTAGAAAGACCCATCACTGTGTTGTTTGTGGTTGGTAGAAAGACCTATCACTGAGTTGTTTGTGGATGGTAGAGAGAACCATCACTGAGTTGTTTGTGTTGGAAGAAAGGCCCATCACTGAGTAGTTTGTGGTTGGTAGAAAGACCCATCACTGAGTTGTTTGTGGTGTTTAGAACGACCCATCACTGGGTTGTTTGTGGGTGGTAGAAAGACCCATCACTGTGTTGTCTGTGGTTGGTAGAAAGACCCATCACTGAGTTGTTTGTTGTGAAAGAAAGACCCATCACAGAGTTGTTTGTGGTTGGTAGAACGACCCATCACTGAGTTGTTTGTGGTTGGTAAAAAACAACCATCACTGGGTTGTTTGTGGTTGGTAGAACGACCCATCACTGAGTTGTTTGTGGTTGGTAGAAAGACCCATCACTGAGTTGTTTGTGATTGGTAGAAAGACCCATCACTGAATTGTTGTGGTGGAAGAAAGACCCATCACTGAGTTGTTTGTGATTGGTAGAAAGACCCATCACTGTGTTGTTTGTGGTTGGTAGAAAGACCTATCACTGAGTTGTTTGTGGATGGTAGAAAGACCCATCACTGAGTTGTTTGTGTTGGAAGAAAGGCCCATCACTGAGTTGTTTGTGGTTGGTAGAAAGACCCATCACTGAGTTGTTTGTGGTGGAAGAAAGACCCATCACTGAGTTGTCTGTGGTTGGTAGAAAGACCCATCACTGTGTTGTTTGTGGGTGGTAGAAAGCAATATCACTGAGTTGTTTGTGGTGGAAGAAAGACCCATCACTGAGTTGTCTGTGGTTGGTAGAAAGACCCATCACTGTGTTGTTTGTAGTTGGTAGAAAGACCAAGCACTGTGTTGTTTTTGGGTGGTAGAAAGACCCATCACTGAGTTGTTTGTGGGTGGTAGAAAGACCCATCACTGAGTTGTCTGTGGTTGGTAGAAAGACCCATCACTGTGTTGTTTGTAGATGGTAGAAAGACCTAACACTGAGTTGTTTGTGGGTGGTAGAAAGCCCCATCACTGTATTGTTTGTGGTTGGTAGAAAGACCCATCACTGAGTTGTTTGTGGTTGGTAGAAAGACCTATCACTGAGTTGTTTGTGGTTGGTAGAAACACCCATCACTTAGTTGTTTGTCGTTGATAGAAAGACCCATCACTGAGTTGTTTGTGGTTGATAGAAAGACCCATCACTGAGTTGTTTGTGGCTGGTAGAAAGACCCATCACTGAGTTGTTTGTGTCCTTCTGCAATGTAAAGATCGGTTGGTAGAAAGACCCATCACTGAGTTGTTTGTGTCCTTCTGCAATGTAAAGATCGCTTGGTAGAAAGACCCATCACTGTGTTGTTTGTGGTTGGTAGAAAGACCCATCACGGAATTGTTTGTGGTTGGTAGAACGACCCATCACTGAGTTGTTTGTGGTTGGTAGAATGACACATCACTGAGTTGTTTGTGGTTGGTAGAAAGACCCATCACTTAGTTGTTTGTGGGTGGTAGAAAGACCCATCACTGTGTTGTTTGTGGTTGGTAGAAAGACCCATCACAGAGTTGTTTGTGGTTGGTAGAACGACCCATCACTGAGTTGTTTGTGGTTGGTGAAAAACACATCACTGGGTTGTTTGTGGTTGGTAGAACGACCCATCACTGAGTTGTTTGTGGTTGGTAGAAAGACCCATCACTGAGTTGTTTGTGATTGGTAGAAAGACCCATCACTGAGTTGTTGTGGTGGAAGAAAGACCCATCACTGAGTTGTTTGTGGTTGGTAGAAAGACCCATCACTGTGTTGTTTGTTGTTGGTAGAAAGACCTATCACTGATTTGTTTGTGGATGGTAGAAAGACCCATCACTGAGTTGTTTGTGTTGGAAGAAAGTCCCATCACTGAGTTGTTTGTGGTTGGTAGAAAGACCCATCACTGAGTTGTTTGTGGTGTTTAGAACGGCCCATCACTGGGTTGTTTGTGGGTGGTAGAAAGACCCATCACTGTGTTGTCTGTGGTTGGTAGAAAGACCCATCACTGAGTTGTTTGTGGTTGGTAGAAAGACCCATCACTGAGTTGTTTGTGGTGGAAGAAATACCCATCACTGAGTTGTCTGTGGTTGGTAGAAAGACCCATCACTGTGTTGTTTGTGGGTGGTAGAAAGCCCTATCACTGAGTTGTTTGTGGTGGGAGAAAGACACATCACTGAGTTGTCTGTGGTTGGTAGAAAGACCCATCACTGTGTTGTTTGTAGTTGGTAGAAAGACCAATTACTGTGTTGTTTTTGGGTGGTAGAAAGACCCATCACTGAGTTGTTTGTGGGTGGTAGAAAGACCCATCACTGAGTTGTCTGTGGTTGGTAGAAAGACCCATCACTGTGTTGTTTGTAGATGGTAGAAAGACCTAACACTGAGTTGTTTGTGGGTGGTAGAAAGCCCCATCACTATATTGTTTGTGGTTGGTAGAAAGACGCATCACTGAGTTGTTTGTGGTTGGTAGAAAGACCTATCACTGAGTTGTTTGTGGTTGGTAGAAACACCCATCACTTAGTTGTTTGTCGTTGATAGAAAGACCCATCACTGAGTTGTTTGTGGTTGTTAGAAAGACCCATCACTAAGTTGTTTGTGGCTGGTAGAAAGACCCGTCACTGAGTTGTTTGTGTCCTTCTGCAATGTAAAGATCGGTTGGTAGGAATGCCCATCACTGAGTTGTTTGTGTCCTTCTGCAATGTAAAGATCGGTTTGGTAGAAAGACCCATCACTGAGTTGTTTGTGTCCGTCTGCAATGTAAAGATCGGTTGGTAGAAAGATCCATCACTGAGTTGTTTGTGTCCTTCTGCAATGTAAAGATCGGTTGGTAGAAAGACCCATCACGGAGTTGTTTGTGGTTGGTAGAACGACCCATCAATAAGTTGTTTGTGGTTGGTAGAATGACCCATCACTGAGTTGTTTGTGGGTGGTAGAAAGACCCATCACTGTGTTGTTTGTGGTTGGTAGAACGACCCATCACTGAGTTGTTTGTGGTTGGTAGAACGACCCACCACTGAGTTGTTTGGGGTTGGGAGAAAGACCCATCACTGAGTTGTTTGTGGTTGGTAGAAACACCCATTACTGAGTTGTTTGTGGTTTTTAGAATGACCCATCACTGAGTTGTTTGTGGGTGGTAGAAAGACCCATCACTGTGTTGTTTGTGGTTGGTAGAAAGACCTATCACTGAGTTGTTTGTATCTGGTAGAAAGACCCATCACTGAGTTGTTTGTGGTTGGTAGAAACACCCATCACTTAGTTGTTTGTGGTTGATAGAAAGACCCATAACTGAGTTGTTTGTGTTTGGTAGAAAGACCCATCACTGAGTTGTTTGTGGTTCGTAGATAGACCCATTACTGAGTTGTTTGTGGCTGGTAGAAAGACCCGTCACTGAGTTGTTTGTGTCCTTCTGCAATATAAAGATCGGTTGGTAGAAAGACCCATCACTGAGTTGTTTGTGTCCTTCTGCAATGTAAAGATCGGTTGGTAGAAAGACCCATCACGGAGTTGTTTGTGGTTGGTAGAACGACCCATCACTGAGTTGTTTGTGGTTGGTAGAATGACCCATCACTGAGTTGTTTGTGGGTGGTAGAAAGACACATCACTGTGTTGTTTGTGGTTGGTAGAACGACCCATCACTGAGTTGTTTGAGGTTGGTAGATTGACCCATCACTGAGTTGTTTGTGGTTGGGAGAAAGACCCATCACTGAGTTGTTTGTGGTTGGTAGAAACACCCATCACTGAGTTGTTTGTAGTTTTTAGAATGACCCATCACTGAGTTGTTTGTGGGTGGTAGAAAGACCCATCACTGTGTTGTTTGTGGTTGGTAGAAAGACCTATCACTGAGTTGTTTGTATCTGGTAGAAAGACCCATCACTGAGATGTTTGTGTTGGAAGAAAGGCCCATCACTGAGTTGTTTGTGGGTGGTAGAAAGACCCATCACTGAGTTGTTTGTGGTTTTTAGAATGACCCATCACTGAGTTGTTTGTGGGTGGTAGAAAGACCCATCACTGTGTTGTTTGTGGTTGGTAGAAAGAGCTATCACTGTGTTGTTTGTGGTTGGTAGAAAGACCCATCACTGAGTTGTTTGCGGTTGGTAGAAAGACCCATCACTGAGTTGTTTGTGGTGGAAGAAAGACCCATCACTGTGTTATTTGTGGTTGGTAGAAAGACCCATCACTGGGTTGTTTTTGGTGGAAGAAAGACCCATCACTGAGTTGTTTGTGGTTGGTAGAAAGACCTATCACTGAGTTGTTTGTGGTTGGTAGAAACACCCATCAGTTAGTTGTTTGTGGTTGATAGAAAGACCCATCACTGATTTGTTAGTGTTTGGTAGAAAGACCCATCACTGAGTTGTTTCTGGTTGGTAGAAATACCCATCACTGAGTTGTTTGTGGGTGGTAGAAAGACCCATCACTGTGTTGTTTGTGGTTGGTAGAACGACCCATCACTGAGTTGTTTGTGGTTGGTAGAACGACCCACCACTGAGTTGTTTGGGGTTGGGAGAAAGACCCATCACTGAGTTGTTTGTGGTTGGTAGAAACACCCATTACTGAGTTGTTTGTGGTTTTTAGAATGACCCATCACTGAGTTGTTTGTGGGTGGTAGAAAGACCCATCACTGTGTTGTTTGTGGTTGGTAGAAAGACCTATCACTGAGTTGTTTGTATCTGGTAGAAAGACCCATCACTGAGTTGTTTGTGGTTGGTAGAAACACCCATCACTTAGTTGTTTGTGGTTGATAGAAAGACCCATAACTGAGTTGTTTGTGTTTGGTAGAAAGACCCATCACTGAGTTGTTTGTGGTTCGTAGATAGACCCATTACTGAGTTGTTTGTGGCTGGTAGAAAGACCCGTCACTGAGTTGTTTGTGTCCTTCTGCAATATAAAGATCGGTTGGTAGAAAGACCCATCACTGAGTTGTTTGTGTCCTTCTGCAATGTAAAGATCGGTTGGTAGAAAGACCCATCACGGAGTTGTTTGTGGTTGGTAGAACGACCCATCACTGAGTTGTTTGTGGTTGGTAGAATGACCCATCACTGAGTTGTTTGTGGGTGGTAGAAAGACACATCACTGTGTTGTTTGTGGTTGGTAGAACGACCCATCACTGAGTTGTTTGAGGTTGGTAGATTGACCCATCACTGAGTTGTTTGTGGTTGGGAGAAAGACCCATCACTGAGTTGTTTGTGGTTGGTAGAAACACCCATCACTGAGTTGTTTGTAGTTTTTAGAATGACCCATCACTGAGTTGTTTGTGGGTGGTAGAAAGACCCATCACTGTGTTGTTTGTGGTTGGTAGAAAGACCTATCACTGAGTTGTTTGTATCTGGTAGAAAGACCCATCACTGAGATGTTTGTGTTGGAAGAAAGGCCCATCACTGAGTTGTTTGTGGGTGGTAGAAAGACCCATCACTGAGTTGTTTGTGGTTTTTAGAATGACCCATCACTGAGTTGTTTGTGGGTGGTAGAAAGACCCATCACTGTGTTGTTTGTGGTTGGTAGAAAGAGCTATCACTGTGTTGTTTGTGGTTGGTAGAAAGACCCATCACTGAGTTGTTTGCGGTTGGTAGAAAGACCCATCACTGAGTTGTTTGTGGTGGAAGAAAGACCCATCACTGTGTTATTTGTGGTTGGTAGAAAGACCCATCACTGGGTTGTTTTTGGTGGAAGAAAGACCCATCACTGAGTTGTTTGTGGTTGGTAGAAAGACCTATCACTGAGTTGTTTGTGGTTGGTAGAAACACCCATCAGTTAGTTGTTTGTGGTTGATAGAAAGACCCATCACTGATTTGTTAGTGTTTGGTAGAAAGACCCATCACTGAGTTGTTTCTGGTTGGTAGAAATACCCATCAATGAGTTGTTTGTGGCTGGTAGAAAGACACATCACTGAGTTGTTTGTGTCCTTCTGCAATGTAAAGATCGATTGGTAGGAATGCCCATCACTGATTTGTTTCTGTCCTTCTGCAATGTAAAGATCGGTTTGGTAGAAAGACCCATCACTGAGTTGTTTGTGTCCGTCTGCAATGTAAAGATCGGTTGGTAGAAAGACCCATCACTGAGTTGTTTGTGTCCTTCTGCAATGTAAAGATCGGTTGGTAGAAAGACCCATCACTGTGTTGTTTGTGGTTGGTAGAAAGACCCATCACGGAGTTGTTTGTGGTTGGTAGAATGACCCATCACTGAGTTGTTTGTGGGTGGTAGAAAGACCCATCACTGAGTTGTTTGTGGGTGGTAGAAAGACCCATCACTGTGTTGTTTGTGGTTGGTAGAAAGACCCATCACTGTGTTGTTTGTAGTTGGTAGAAAGACCAATCACTGTGTTGTTTTTGGGTGGTAGAAAGACCCATCACTGAGTTGTTTGTGGTGGAAGAAAGACCCATCACTGAGTTGTCTGTGGTTGGTAGAAAGACCCATCACTGTGTTGTTTGTAGATGGTAGAAAGACCTAACACTGAGTTGTTTGTGGGTGGTAGAAAGCCCCATCACTGTATTGTTTGTGGTTGGTAGAAAGAACCATCACTGAGTTGTTTGTGGTTGGTAGAAAGACCTATCACTGAGTTGTTTGTGGTTGGTAGAAACACCCATTACTGAGTTGTTTGTGGTTTTTAGAATGACCCATCACTGAGTTTTTTGTGGGTGGTAGAAAGACCTATCACTGGGTTGTTTTTGGTGGAAGAAAGAACCATCACTGAGTTGTTTGTGGTTGGTAGAAAGACCCATCACTGTGTTGTTTGTGGTTGGTAGAAAGACCCATCACTGAGTTGTTTGTGGTTGGTAGAAAGACCCATCACTGAGTTGTTTGTGGTGGAAGAAAGACCCATCACTGTGTTGTTTGTGGTTGGTAGAACGACCCATCACTGAGTTGTTTGTGGTTGGTAGAAAGACCCATCACTGTGTTGTCTGTGGTTGGTAGAAAGACCCATCACTGAGTTGTTTGTGGTTGGTAGAAAGACCCATCACTGAGTTGTTTGTGGTGGTAGAAAGACCCATCACTGAGTTGTTTGTGGTTGGTAGAAAGACCCATCACTGAGTTGTCTGTGGTTGGTAGAAAGACCCATCACTGTGTTGTTTGTGGGTGGTAGAAAGCCCTATCACTGAGTTGTTTGTGGTGGGAGAAAGACACATCACTGAGTTGTCTGTGGTTGGTAGAAAGACCCATCACTGTGTTGTTTGTAGTTGGTAGAAAGACCAATTACTGTGTTGTTTTTGGGTGGTAGAAAGACCCATCACTGAGTTGTTTGTGGGTGGTAGAAAGACCCATCACTGAGTTGTCTGTGGTTGGTAGAAAGACCCATCACTGTGTTGTTTGTAGATGGTAGAAAGACCTAACACTGAGTTGTTTGTGGGTGGTAGAAAGCCCCATCACTGTATTGTTTGTGGTTGGTAGAAAGACGCATCACTGAGTTGTTTGTGGTTGGTAGAAAGACCTATCACTGAGTTGTTTGTGGTTGGTAGAAACACCCATCACTTAGTTGTTTGTCGTTGATAGAAAGACCCATCACTGAGTTGTTTGTGGTTGTTAGAAAGACCCATCACTAAGTTGTTTGTGGCTGGTAGAAAGACCCGTCACTGAGTTGTTTGTGTCCTTCTGCAATGTAAAGATCGGTTGGTAGGAATGCCCATCACTGAGTTGTTTGTGTCCTTCTGCAATGTAAAGATCGGTTTGGTAGAAAGACCCATCACTGAGTTGTTTGTGTCCGTCTGCAATGTAAAGATCGGTTGGTAGAAAGATCCATCACTGAGTTGTTTGTGTCCTTCTGCAATGTAAAGATCGGTTGGTAGAAAGACCCATCACGGAGTTGTTTGTGGTTGGTAGAACGACCCATCAATAAGTTGTTTGTGGTTGGTAGAATGACCCATCACTGAGTTGTTTGTGGGTGGTAGAAAGACCCATCACTGTGTTGTTTGTGTTTGGTAGAACGACCCATCACTGAGTTGTTTGTGGTTGGTAGAACGACCCACCACTGAGTTGTTTGGGGTTGG
Organism: Cepaea hortensis; assembly: GCA_963921405.1. Lineage (NCBI taxonomy): Eukaryota > Metazoa > Mollusca > Gastropoda > Stylommatophora > Helicidae > Cepaea > Cepaea hortensis. The sequence goes on from OY992882.1 coordinate 66,979,745, forward strand.
GAGAAAGACCCATCACTGAGTTGTTTGTGGTTGGTAGAAACACCCATTACTGAGTTGTTTGTGGTTTTTAGAATGACCCATCACTGAGTTGTTTGTGGGTGGTAGAAAGACCCATCACTGTGTTGTTTGTGGTTGGTAGAAAGACCTATCACTGAGTTGTTTGTATCTGGTAGAAAGACCCATCACTGAGTTGTTTGTGGTTGGTAGAAACACCCATCACTTAGTTGTTTGTGGTTGATAGAAAGACCCATAACTGAGTTGTTTGTGTTTGGTAGAAAGACCCATCACTGAGTTGTTTGTGGTTCGTAGATAGACCCATTACTGAGTTGTTTGTGGCTGGTAGAAAGACCCGTCACTGAGTTGTTTGTGTCCTTCTGCAATATAAAGATCGGTTGGTAGAAAGACCCATCACTGAGTTGTTTGTGTCCTTCTGCAATGTAAAGATCGGTTGGTAGAAAGACCCATCACGGAGTTGTTTGTGGTTGGTAGAACGACCCATCACTGAGTTGTTTGTGGTTGGTAGAATGACCCATCACTGAGTTGTTTGTGGGTGGTAGAAAGACACATCACTGTGTTGTTTGTGGTTGGTAGAACGACCCATCACTGAGTTGTTTGAGGTTGGTAGATTGACCCATCACTGAGTTGTTTGTGGTTGGTAGAACGACCCATCACTGTGTTGTTTGTGGTTGGGAGAAAGACCCATCACTGAGTTGTTTGTGGTTGGTAGAAACACCCATCACTGAGTTGTTTGTGGTTTTTAGAATGACCCATCACTGAGTTGTTTGTGGGTGGTAGAAAGACCCATCACTGTGTTGTTTGTGGTTGGTAGAAAGACCTATCACTGAGTTGTTTGTATCTGGTAGAAAGACCCATCACTGAGATGTTTGTGTTGGAAGAAAGGCCCATCACTGAGTTGTTTGTGGGTGGTAGAAAGACCCATCACTGAGTTGTTTGTGGTTTTTAGAATGACCCATCACTGAGTTGTTTGTGGGTGGTAGAAAGACCCATCACTGTGTTGTTTGTTGTTGGTAGAAAGAGCTATCACTGTGTTGTTTGTGGTTGGTAGAAAGACCCATCACTGAGTTGTTTGCGATTGGTAGAAAGACCCATCACTGAGTTGTTTGTGGTGGAAGAAAGACCCATCACTGTGTTATTTGTGGTTGGTAGAAAGACCCATCACTGGGTTGTTTTTGGTGGAAGAAAGACCCATCACTGAGTTGTTTGTGGTTGGTAGAAAGACCTATCACTGAGTTGTTTGTGGTTGGTAGAAACACCCATCAGTTAGTTGTTTGTGGTTGATAGAAAGACCCATCACTGATTTGTTAGTGTTTGGTAGAAAGACCCATCACTGAGTTGTTTCTGGTTGGTAGAAATACCCATCAATGAGTTGTTTGTGGCTGGTAGAAAGACACATCACTGAGTTGTTTGTGTCCTTCTGCAATGTAAAGATCGATTGGTAGGAATGCCCATCACTGATTTGTTTCTGTCCTTCTGCAATGTAAAGATCGGTTTGGTAGAAAGACCCATCACTGAGTTGTTTGTGTCCGTCTGCAATGTAAAGATCGGTTGGTAGAAAGACCCATCACTGAGTTGTTTGTGTCCTTCTGCAATGTAAAGATCGGTTGGTAGAAAGACCCATCACTGTGTTGTTTGTGGTTGGTAGAAAGACCCATCACGGAGTTGTTTGTGGTTGGTAGAACGTCCCATCACTGAGTTGTTTGTGGTTGGTAGAATGACCCATCACTGAGTTGTTTGTGGGTGGTAGAAAGACCCATCACTGAGTTGTTTGTGGGTGGTAGAAAGACCCATCACTGTGTTGTTTGTGGTTGGTAGAAAGACCCATCACTGTGTTGTTTGTAGTTGGTAGAAAGACCAATCACTGTGTTGTTTTTGGGTGGTAGAAAGACCCATCACTGAGTTGTTTGTGGTGGAAGAAAGACCCATCACTGAGTTGTCTGTGGTTGGTAGAAAGACCCATCACTGTGTTGTTTGTAGATGGTAGAAAGACCTAACACTGAGTTGTTTGTGGGTGGTAGAAAGCCCCATCACTGTATTGTTTGTGGTTGGTAGAAAGAACCATCACTGAGTTGTTTGTGGTTGGTAGAAAGACCTATCACTGAGTTGTTTGTGGTTGGTAGAAACACCCATTACTGAGTTGTTTGTGGTTTTTAGAATGACCCATCACTGAGTTTTTTGTGGGTGGTAGAAAGACCTATCACTGGGTTGTTTTTGGTGGAAGAAAGACCCATCACTGAGTTGTTTGTGGTTGGTAGAAAGACCCATCACTGTGTTGTTTGTGGTTGGTAGAAAGACCCATCACTGAGTTGTTTGTGGTTGGTAGAAAGACCCATCACTGAGTTGTTTGTGGTGGAAGAAAGACCCATCACTGTGTTGTTTGTGGTTGGTAGAAAGACCCATCACTGGGTTGTTTTTGGTGGAAGAAAGACCCATCACTGAGTTGTTTGTGGTTGGTAGAAAGACCCATCACTGTGTTGTTTGTGGTTGGTAGAAAGACCTATCACTGAGTTGTTTGTGGGTGGTAGAAAGACCCACCACTGTGTTGTTTGTAGTTGGTAGAAAGACCTATCACTGAGTTGTTTGTGGTTGGTAGAAACACCCATCACTAAGTTGTTTGTGGTTGGTAGAAAGACCTATCACTGAGTTGTTTGTGGTTGGTAGAAACACCCATCACTTAGTTGTTTGTCGTTGATAGAAAGACCCATCACTGAGTTGTTTGTGGTTGATAGAAAGACCCATCACTGAGTTGTTTGTGGCTGGTAGAAAGACCCGTCACTGAGTTGTTTGTGTCCTTCTGCAATGTAAAGATCGGTTGGTAGGAATGCCCATCACTGAGTTGTTTGTGTCCTTCTGCAATGTAAAGATCGGTTTGGTAGAAAGACCCATCACTGAGTTGTTTGTGTCCGTCTGCAATGTAAAGATCGGTTGGTAGAAAGATCCATCACTGAGTTGTTTGTGTCCTTCTGCAATGTAAAGATCGGTTGGTAGAAAGACCCATCATGGAGTTGTTTGTGGTTGGTAGAACGACCCATCAATAAGTTGTTTGTGGTTGGTAGAATGACCCATCACTGAGTTGTTTGTGGGTGGTAGAAAGACCCATCACTGTGTTGTTTGTGGTTGGTAGAACGACCCATCACTGAGTTGTTTGTGGTTGGTAGAACGACCCATCACTGAGTTGTTTGTGGTTGGGAGAAAGACCCATCACTGAGTTGTTTGTGGTTGTTAGAAACACCCATTACTGAGTTGTTTGTGGTTTTTAGAATGACCCATCACTGAGTTGTTTGTGGGTGGTAGAAAGACCCATCACTGTTTTGTTTGTGGTTGGTAGAAAGACCTATCAGTGAGTTGTTTGTATCTGGTAAAAAGACCCATCACTGAGTTGTTTGTTGTTGGTAGAAACACCCATTACTTAGTTGTTTGTGGTTGATAGAAAGACCCATCACTGAGTTGTTTGTGTTTGGTAGAAAGACCCATCACTGAGTTGTTTGTGGTTCGTAGATAGACCCATTACTGAGTTGTTTGTGGCTGGTAGAAAGACCCGTCACTGAGTTGTTTGTGTCCTTCTGCAATGTAAAGATCGGTTAGTAGGAATGCCCATCACTGAGTTGATTGTGTCCTTCTGTAATGTAAAGATCGGTTTGGTAGAAAGACCCATCACTGAGTTGTTTGTGTCCGTCTGCAATGTAAAGATCGGTTGGTAGAAAGACCCATCACTGAGTTGTTTGTGTCCTTCTGCAATGTAAAGATCGGTTGGTAGAAAGACCCATCACGGAGTTGTTTGTGGTTGGTAGAACGACCCATCACTGAGTTGTTTGTGGTTGGTAGAATGACCCATCACTGAGTTGTTTGTGGGTGGTAGAAGCACCCATCACTGTGTTGTTTGTGGTTGGTAGAACGACCCATCACTGAGTTGTTTGAGGTTGGTAGCACGACCCATCACTGAGTTGTTTGTGGTTGGTAGAACGACCCATCACTGAGTTGTTTGTGGTTGGGAGAAAGACCCATCACTGAGTTGTTTGTGGTTGGTAGAAACACCCATCACTGAGTTGTTTGTGGTTTTTAGAATGACCCATCACTGAGTTGTTTGTGGGTGGTAGAAAGACCCATCACTGTGTTGTTTGTGGTTGGTAGAAAGACCTATCACTGAGTTGTTTGTATCTGGTAGAAATACCCATCACTGAGATGTTTGTGTTGGAAGAAAGGGCCATCACTGAGTTGTTTGTGGGTGGTAGAAAGACCCATCACTGAGTTGTTTGTGGTTTTTAGAATGACCCATCACTGAGTTGTTTGTGGGTGGTAGAAAGACCCATCACTGTGTTGTTTGTGGTTGGTAGAAAGACCCATCACTGTGTTGTTTGTGGTTGTTAGAAAGACCCATCACTGAGTTGTTTGTGGTTGGTAGAAAGACCCATCACTGAGTTGTTTGTGGTGGAAGAAAGACCCATCACTGTGTTGTTTGTGGTTGGTAGAAAGACTCATCACTGGGTTGTTTTTGTGGAAGAAAGACCCATCACTGAGTTGTTTGTGGTTGGTAGAAAGACCCATCACTGTGTTGTTTATGGTTGGTAGAAAGACCTATCACTGAGTTGTTTGTGGGTGGTAGAAAGACCCATCACTGTGTTGTTTGTAGTTGGTAGAAAGACCTATCACTGAGTTGTTTGTGGTTGGTAGAAACACCCATCACTTAGTTGTTTGTGGTTGATAGAAAGACCCATCACTGATTTGTTAGTGTTTTGTAGAAAGACCCATCACTGAGTTGTTTCTGGTTGGTAGAAATACCCATCAGTGAGTTGTTTGTGGCTAATAGAAAGACACATCACTGAGTTGTTTGTGTCCGTCTGCAATGTAAAGATCGGTTGGTAGAAAGATCCATCACTGAGTTGTTTGTGTCCTTCTGCAATGTAAAGATCGGTTGGTAGAAAGACCCATCACGGAGTTGTTTGTGGTTGGTAGAACGACCCATCACTAAGTTGTTTGTGGTTGGTAGAATGACCCATCACTGAGTTGTTTGTGGGTGGTAGAAAGACCCATCACTGTGTTGTTTGTGGTTGGTAGAACGACCCATCACTGAGTTGTTTGAGGTTGGTAGAACGACCCATCACTGAGGTGTTTGTGGTTGGTAGAACGACCCATCACTGAGTTGTTTGTGGTTGGGAGAAAGACCCATCACTGAGTCGTTTGTGGTTGGTAGAAACACCCATTACTGAGTTGTTTGTGGTTTTTAGAATGACCCATCACTGAGTTGTTTGTGGGTGGTAGAAAGACCCATCACTGGGTTGTTTTTCGTGGAAGAAAGACCCATCACTGAGTTGTTTGTGGTTGGTAGAAAGACCCATCACTGAGTTGTTTGTGGTTGGTAGAAAGACCAATCACTGAGATGTTTGTGGTGGAAGAAAGACCCATCACTGTGTTGTTTGTGGTTGGTAGAAAGACCCATCACTGGGTTGTTTTTGGTGGAAGAAAGACCCATCACTGAGTTGTTTGTGGTTGGTAGAAAAACCCATCACTGTGTTGTTTGTGGTTGGTAGAACGACCTATCACTGAGTTGTTTGTGGGTGGTAGAAAGACCCATCACTGTGTTGTTTGTAGTTGGTAGAAAGACCTATCACTGAGTTGTTTGTGGTTGGTAGAAACACCCATCACTTAGTTGTTTGTGGTTGATAGAAAGACCCATCACTGATTTGTTAGTGTTTGGTAGAAAGACCCATCACTGAGTTGTTTCTGGTTGGTAGAAATACCCATCAGTGAGTTGTTTGTGGCTGGTAGAAAGACCCATCACTGAGTTGTTTGTGTCCTTCTGCAATGTAAAGATCGATTGGTGAGAATGCCCATCACTGAGTTGTTTCTGTCCTTCTGCAATGTAAAGATCGGTTTGGTAGAAAGACCCATCACTGAGTTGTTTGTGTCCGTCTGCAATGTAAAGATCGGTTGGTAGAAAGACCCATCACTGAGTTGTTTGTGTCCTTCTGCAATGTAAAGATCGGTTGGTAGAAAGACCCATAACTGTGTTATTTGTGGTTGGTAGAAAGACCCATCACGGAGTTGTTTGTGGTTGGTAGAACGACCCATCACTGAGTTGTTTGTGGTTGGTAGAATGACCCATCACTGATATGTTTGTGGGTGGTAGAAAGACCCATCACTGATATGTTTGTGGTTGGTAGAAAGACCCATCACAGAGTTTTTTGTGGTTGGTAGAACGACCCATCACTGAGTTGTTTGTGGTTGGTAAATAACCCATCACTGGATATAAGCAATTAAGGCACAAACAGAAGAACAGCACGAGAACAACTCCAACAGAACTAGCAGAATCAAGACAAACAAGACTTGTTACGCATACGGATCAAGCAGAATTGCCTCTGGAAGAAGCAGTTGAGGCACAAACAGAAGATGAGCATAAGCTGAAGTTCCAACAGAGCTAAAAGAATCAAGTCTAACAACGATCTGATATGCAAACGGATCAAGCAGATTGAGGCACAAATAGAAGATGCCTTCTTTAAATCAGCACGAGGTCAAACTCCAACAGAGCTAGAGAAAACAAATCTAATACGAACAGTTACGCATACGGATCAAGCAGATTTGCCTCTGGAAGAAGCAGTTGAGGCACAAACAGAAGATCAGCATAAGCTGAAGTTCCAACAAAGCTAGAAAAACCAAGTCTAACACGATCTGATATGCAAACGGATCAAGCAGATTTACCTCTTGAAGAAGCAGTAAGACAAAAACAGAAAATCAGCACAAGCTGAAGCTCCAACAGAGCAAGCAGACACAAGTCTAACACGATCAGATAGGCAAATGGATCAGTTAGAATTGGCTATGGTATAAGCAATTAAGGCACAAACAGAAGAACAGCCCGAGGTTAACTCCAACAGAACTAGCAGAATCAAGACTAACACGATCAGTTACGCAAACGGATCAAGCAGATTTGCCTCTAGAAGAAGCAGTTGAGGCACAAACAGAAGATCAGCATAAGCCAACAGAGCTAGAAAAACCAAGTCTAACACGATCTGATATGCAAACGGATCAAGCAGATTGAGGCACAAATAGAAGATCACCACGAGCTCAAACTCCAACGGAACTAGCAGAAACAAGTCTAACACGACCAGTTACGCAAATGGATATTCAGAAGTAGCCCTTGAAGAAGCATTTTAGGCACAAAAACAATATCAGTACAGCATCGGATCAGTATAAGCTGCAGCATAACTAGCAGAAACAGGTCTAACACGATCAGATATGCAAACGGATCAAGCAGATTTACCTCTTGAGGAAGCAGTAAGAAAATCAGCACAAGCTGAAGCTCCATCAAAGCAAGCAGACACAAGTCTAACACAATCAGATACGCAAACGGATTAAGTAAATTTGCATCTTGTAGAATCCATTGGATCAGCACGAGCTCAAACTTAAATAGGTGTAGTAGAAACAAGTCTAACACGAACTGTAATACAAATAGACTTTGCAGAATTGGCCCTGGAAGAAGCCGTGGAGGTACAGACAGAAGATCAGCACAAGATGATGTTCCAACAGAGCAAGCAGGCACAAGTCTAACAGGAACAGATAAATGGATCAGGCAGCATTGGCTTTAGTATAAGCAATTAAGGCACAAACAGAAGAACAGCACGAGGTCAATCTCCAACAGAACTAGCAGAATCAAGGCTAACAGGATCAGTTACGCAAATGAATAGGGAGAAGTAGCCCTTGAAGAAGCATTTCCGACACAAACACAATATCAGCACAAGATCACACAGGATCAGCACAAGCTGCAACAGAACTAGCATAAACAAGTCTAACACGATCAGATATGCAAACGGATCTATCAGATTTACCTCTTGAAGAAGCAGTAAGACAAACAGAAAATCAACACAAACTGAAGCTCCTAGAGACACAAGTCTATCCCGATCAGATACGGAAATGAAGCAGATAAAATTGGCTTTGGAATAAGCAGCTGAGGCATACACAGAAGAACAGCAAGATATCAACTCGAACAGAACTAACAGAAACAGGTCTAACACGATCAGATATGCAAACGGATGAAGCAGATTTACCTCTTGAGGAAGCAGTAAGAAAATCAGCACAAGCTGAAGCTCCATCAAAGCAAGCAGACACAAGTCTAACACAATCAGATACGCAAACGGATTAAGTAAATTTGCATCTTGTAGAATCCATGGGATCAGCACGAGCTCAAACTCAAATAGTAGTAGTAGAAACAAGTCTAGCACGATCTGTAATACAAATAGACTTTGCAGAATTGGCCCTGGAAGAAGCCGTGGAGGTACAAACAGAAGATCAGCACAAGCTGATGTTCCAACAGAGCAAGCAGGCACAAGTCTAACAGGATCAGATACGAAAATGGATCAGGAAGCATTGGCTTTAGTATAATCAATTAAGGCACAAACAGAAGAACAGCACGAGAACAACTCCAACAGAACTAGCAGAATCAAGACTAACAAGAATAGTTACGCATACGGATCAAGCAGATTTGCCTCTGGAAGAAGCAGTTGAGGCACAAACAGAAGATGAGCATAAGCTGAAGTTCCAACAGAGCTAAAAGAACCAAGTCTAACAACGATCTGATATGCAAACGGATCAAGCAGATTGAGGCACAAATAGAAGATGCCTTCTTTAAATCAGCACGAGGTCAAACTCCAACAGAGCTAAAGAAAACAAATCTAATACGAACAGTTACGCATACGGATCAAGCAAATTTGCCTCTGGAAGAAGCAGTTGAGGCACAATCAGAAGATCAGCACAAGCTGAATTTCCAACAGAGCAAGAAAAACCAAGTCTAACACGATCTGATATGCAAATGGATCAAGCAGATTGAGGCACAAATAGAAGATCACCACGAGCTCAAACTCCAACAGAACTAGCAGAAACAAGTCTGACACGACCAGTTATGCAAATGGATACTGGGAATTAGCCCTTGAAGAAGCATTTTCGGCACAAACACAATATCAGCACAAGATCACACAGGATCAGAACAGGCTGCAACAGAACTAGCAGAAACAAGTCTTCAGAACTAGCAGAATCAAGATTAACACGATCAGTTACGCAAACGGATCAAGCAGATTTGCCTCTGGAAGAAGCAGTTGAGGCACAAACAGAAGATCAGCATAAGCTGAAGTTCCAACAAAGCTAGAAAAACCAAGTCTAACACGATCTGATATTCAAACGGATCAAGCAGATTTACCTCTTGAATAAGCAGTAAGACAAAAACAGAAGATCAGCACAAGCTGAAGCTCCAACAGAGCAAGCAGACACAAGTCTAACACGATCAGATAGGCAAATGGATCAGTTAGAATTGGCTATGGTATAAGCAATTAAGGCACAAACAGAAGAACAGCCCGAGGTTAACTCCAACAGAACTAGCAGAATCAAGACTAACACGATCAGTTACGCAAACGGATCAAGAAGATTTGCCTCTGGAAGAAGCAGTTGAGGCACAAACAGAAGATCAGCATAAGCCAACAGAGCTAGAAAAACCAAGTCTAACACGATCTGATATGCAAACGGATCAAGCAGATTGAGGCACAAATAGAAGATCACCACGAGCTCAAACTCCAACGGAACTAGCAGAAACAAGTCTAACACGACCAGTTACGCAAATGGATATTCAGAAGTAGCCCTTGAAGAAGCATTTTAGGCACAAAAACAATATCAGTACAGCATCGGATCAGTATAAGCTGCAGCATAACTAGCAGAAACAGGTCTAACACGATCAGATATGCAAACGGATCAAGCAGATTTACCTCTTGAGGAATCAGTAAGAAAATCAGCACAAGCTGAAGCTCCATCAAAGCAAGCAGATGTAACAAGGCGAACTCATACAAATGACGGAACTCAGTTGGTTCTTTATAAAAAGTGTTTAATACTATAGATGACAGCCGGATCTAAGTTGGCGACCTTCTGGTTCTCTAGCTTGATGGTAACTGCCCCTTTGACAACAAAGCACGTCACGACTTGAGCATCTTTCCTCTCGTTCGACCCCGATGCTCAATCGTGCTGTAGTCGTTTCCCACCTAAATACTACCAAAACCCCTACCTCTGTTACACCTCCCTATGTTTTTCTAAAGAATTTTTCCTATAAAGGAAAAATTCTTTACTCCCAACTCTCTTACTCTATTCCCTCTTTTTCCTTAACTCCCACATTTCCTCTAATCTTCCCCAAACCAACTCAAATTTGAGTATATACTATATCCTTTAACCCTTCTCCCTGTCATATTGTTAATCTAGTAACCTACTATCAACTTCTTCTTCGTTTCTGCCTCTTCATACTTTACCGGATATAAATCTCAACTTTATAAACTTATACATGTACTTCATACCCCATATGATTACGCCTTTAAACTAACTCCTTCTTCCCTATCTTTTAGTTCTCACAGTTCCCCTAATCTCTTTACCCTACTTTATTTTAAATAAACCAATCTATTTCCTCGAAGCATATAGCCATCCATTATATATACTCCAAATTCTTGCTTGTCTCCTCAAGTTCCTGTATCAATCATACATATCATAAGAATAATAGGTCGTATAATCGTTATTGTACACATGGCATTATAAAATCTCTCACTCCTTCACAACACAAGACAACCAGAAACAACGTAGTTAGAAAAAGTAAAGAAGGGGTGCGCACCCAGTGTAAAGCATAAAGAATGAATAGTCAACATGATCACATCTACATACAGTAATGCATAGTCCACATTACCACATTTACCTCCCTTGCCAATAAAAAAAATTTTGTACAACAATTTTTTTAAATACGTCTTATAGATCTTTGTTCTCCATAAACCAAGTTGACATAAGTTTTTCCAACATTTGTATATATAACATTTATATTGCCATCCACAATCTTGTCTATTTTTCCGTCACCTCACCTTTTACCACGAGCCAATGTTCATATTCTATGAACATTATCAATTTAATTAACGCTGGTTTTTCACAGCACCTATTTCTTTCCCCCTCACATCCCATTATTTGTTTCTTTATCCAACCATATAATTATTCTCGCCTATATGCTGCCATTCACAGTTTTCTCCTCCTTTTTCTTCATATAATGCTGACTTTACGCAGCTCCTATTTTATTTTCTAAGAGTTTATATCTACAAGAACCTCTTCATGCCGAGCATCTATATGTCTCTCTAATAGCCCTCATCTATTCCAGCCAATACCATAACTTAATTAAATATATAACGAGGTAATCTAATACACATAATAATTAAACAAAATCAAAACCACATATTATACCTCCCCAACTCAATCAAAAAAACACATTTTAACACAATAAAACATTATTAAATCAAAAGGAAATATTCTAGTCTACCTAACACTACTGGTCTCTTTTATGGACCAATAGTATGTATTTTATGAACACAACAACCCTAAAATCAAATTATAACAATCATCTCATAGGATTAAATCAAAACAAAAAAAAAACATATTATATGATGCATTTCAACCTCAGCCTCAACAAAACAAGTGTCATCTCGCTAAAGAGAAGAGAAGGTCTTCAAAAAAAATTATAATTCATATAGAATTAGCTACTTAAAGCAACCAAGCAAAATTTTCCTCCTATACGAATCAACGTAAGTCATATCTATTCACTCAAGTCATTCCATTGTTTTTATAGTGAGAAACTGAAACAATTCACCGCCAGGTCTATTTATATCTATATCTGTTATTTACAGAACAAATTCTAACTTAAAACAATATCTGTTCTTCTCATGAAAGTCTTTAACTAACAATGACCATAATATATAAAGTCCATGTACTACTTAATTACTACTGCACACCACGATATTCTTATCACCTAATCTTCCTGCTGTACCATTGACTAACTTATCTATCTAATAAGAAGCCAAAACATAATATCCACCAGCAATTCCGTCAGCGAGAGAAAAAATACATATATGCCTCAATCAAACCTACCTCCACTGCTTCACTACTCCTCCATATCCTTTATAAAAATTAATCAACAGAAGTCTCACACAGTTCATCAAGTATCACTTTCCCTAAAGCCTGAAACTTATATCTTGCTATCTGCAATATCTCTATCAACTTATCTCTTCCGTTTCCACTTCTTCAACAACTCCAAGTTTCTCTGTATCAACGCTATCTCTACATCAATATCTTCCTCTCCGTATAATCTATCATCTTCCTCCATACTACTAATTGACTCTGATTTCTCATCCATTTCTTCTTCTTCATCTGTTTGTCTTTCGTTAGCAGCCGCTAATCTCTTCCGTTCAATATCCCATCTAATCTGTCTATCATTATTTCTTAAGGACATTTCTAGTAAAGGCATTTCTTCACCACTTGTTGAATACTCTCTAATTCTCCTCTGTCTTTTCACTTCTCTTTCTCTTTGTTTATCCATTCTTCTTTTTGTTGCTTGTCTAGTATTTTTAAAAGGAGCACCTACTTCTTCTTCCATAGTTTCTATACTATCATAATGACTCTCATTCACTTTTCCCTCTACTATCGTTTTCGGTATTGCTTGTTCTTGAGTATCATCATAACCTGAAGCTGTTTTTAACTGACGGTGTGTCGGATCTTTTCTAAAATCTGGTATTATTGTAGTCCCCCTGACGACTCGTTCATCTATGTATCCGGTGTTTGAACAACAATTATTATTATAATTATCATTTTCCTTCTCATCATCATCTCTTCTTAAGTGTTCCACGTGTGCCCTTGCTACATGTCCCGTCACCTGGTTCTTGATACTATACGATACCTTTCCTAGCCTTTCTATAACGTAATAACCTGGTATCCAACGATCATCAAACTTAGAGTTCCTTCTATGCTTTTTGTAATAAACCCTATCTCCTACTTTAAACTCCTGTAACTTAGTATTTAGGTTTTTGTACTTTTTCTGTCTTTCTCTAGCTTTAACTATATTATTCTTCAACCTCATGTGTGCTTTATGCATTTCTTGTATAATGGTCTCCTGAAAGTCTTCTCCCATATACTTCCGTCTTGGTTTTAACAGATTATCTATTGGTAGTATTGGTTCTCTCCCGTGTATTAAATAAAACGGTGAAAAGCCTGTGCTCTCATTTTGATTTGTGCGTATGGCGCTAAGTGCTGGTCCTAAAAATAAATCCCAGTCTTTTTCATGTTCATCCACAATCTTTGCTATAACATCATACAATGTCCGATGTTGTCGTTCGTTTTTAGCATTTGAAGAAGGTCTATAGTATGAGGTCTTTACATGTTTTATATTTAAATCCTTCAACAATTTTTCAAACTTTTTATTCACAAATTCTCTACCATTATCCGTGAGTATAACCTGTGGACAACTAAACCTTGGTACAAACTCCTGTAAAAAAATATTAATGACAGTATCAGCGCTCTTATCTGGAATTGCATAAATTTCCGGCCAAAGACTGTAGACGTCTACTATATGAATTACATACACGTTCCCTGACAATGTTCTAGGGTGAGGACCCGATATATCTAAACTAACTTTCTGCATAGGAAACTGAGGAATATCTGTATCTTGTAAAGGACACTTAATTGTTTTCATATTCCTTAACCTGCATCTTTCACACGTATCCACATATTTGCAAGCAGACCTAAATAAATTCGGCCAATAATATTTACTAGTAAGTGCTTTCACCAATTTATCCCGACCGAGATGACCGTTCTCATCATGATATGCTTTTAAAACTTCACTTTCCAAATGTTTTGGAATATATTTCCTTAGCTGTTCATTCCTTTCACACATATAATATAACTGCTCGTCTTCTTGTAACACTAAATAATTTTTCTTATATTTGTTCTCTTCTGTTTCTTTCAACTTCTGTTTTATTTGTAAGACTTTTGGATCTAACTCCTGTTCTTCCTTCATACTAAATTGTGCTAAATGTGGGTCTTCTTCCACTCTATGTTCAGTCTCATGATCCGACGGTAAACTCTCAAAGTCTTCTCCATTTATTATGGCAGAATCTAAAATATTTACTTGCCAATTTCGGTCGTCGATCTCTGGTTCTCCTTCATCTTCTGTGTCACCTGACGACTGTGGGTAGGGGATCCTAGATAGTAAGTCAGCACACGTGTTAATCCTACCTGGAATGTATTCAACTCTGGCATTGTATCCTTGTAGATTCAACGCCCAGGTCTGTATTTTCCTGTTCTGCACTGGAGCTTCTAAAAGAGACTTTAAAGGCATATGGTCAGTTCTAATAACAAAATTTGCATTATGTAAGTAATAATCTAGTTTCTGAAGAGCGTAGTGTATTGCATAAGCCTCCTTCTCAATAGTAGTCCATTTTCGTTGTGACCTGCTAAGCTTATGAGACAAGAAATAAATTGGCCTTTCATTTTTAACCCCTGGTATTCCAGACTCTTTTCCTTCATATGATTAAACTAAACACGCTCCTATAGCACTATCAGAAGCATCTGTATATAGTATTAACTGTTTATTCAAGTCTGGATGCGTCAATAGCGGTACCACTGTTAAACTGTTTTTTAAAAAATCGAATGCTTTTTGACACTCCTCATCCCACTTAAATCTAGCGTATTTGCCCGTTAAATTCGTAATTGGTTCTGCAATCTTTGAAAACGCTGGAATGAACCGCCGATAATACCCACAAGTTCCTACAAACGCACGCACTTCCTTTACGTTATTTGGAGGAGGTAAATCTTTAATAACCTTTATTTTGTCTTGGTCTGGTTTGATTCCCTCTCTATTTATAATATATCCCAAATATTTTGTTTCTGTTTTTAAAAACTCGCACTTACTAAGCTTTAATTTCACGTTATGTACTCTTAATCTGTCGAACACTAACCTTATATGTTTTAAATGATCACCTACATCTCCTTTCGTATATATAAGAATATCGTCTATGTAAGCCAGGGCAAAGTTTTGCATGCCTTCCAGTACTTCATTTATTAACATCATGTAATGAGATGGAGCAGTTCGAACCCCGAATGGCATTCTTAAAAATTCGTAAGAACCCATATGAGTACAGAAAGCACTCTTCTTTTGAGCGTCCTTCGACATCGGGATACACCAGAATCCCGATCTTGCGTCCAGTGTCGTGAAAAATGTAGAGCCATTGAGCAACCCTAAAATATCATCAATCACCGGCAGTGGGTATGCCACATTCTTAGTAACTTTGTTCAACGCCCGATAGTCGCAACAGAACCGACTTGAACCATCAGGTTTGGCTCCAATCACCACCGGAGATGACCACTCTGATTTCGATCTTGTGATTATTCCTGCTTTCAACATTTCTTCTATTGCTTTTTCAACAATTTCTCTATTTCTTAAGGGAGTTCTATATGGTTTTAAGCTAATCGGTGGATGGTCTCCCGTATCTATTTCCATTGTAACTGTTTTTGTCTTTCCCAATTCTAAATCACTAATTGCAAACACATCCTGGTTTTCTTTTATAAGTTGTTCCAATACTTTTTTATTTTCTGGTGGAGCCTTTAACTGTGCCAACAACTCTTGTTCTCTTGTCTTTTTATCTAGTGAATGTATTTGGGCTGTATTTCTTTTGCATGGATGGATCAATTCATCCATTTGTGAGTTTCCTCTACTTCCGCGTCCGCGTCTGTTATTAACTCTTTCACTAGAAGATTGTGAACAGTTTGCTCCCGGCATTTCTACTCTATCAGTTCCCAATATATCACTAATGTTATGTTCTAGTTTTGCTACTACACACCCTCTGTATAACTTAATTTCTCTACCTGTGTTGTTAATCACCATTACTGGAAATGTTAAGTGTTTATCTAATGCTATTATTCCATCCGGAACTTCCAAACCAGGCTCATCAATTACTTCCTCTTGCAACTCAGTGATTCTGACTGTGTCCCCTGCCACATAATATGGGTTTCTCTTTACCTTTGCCTGTATCAAATTAACCGACTGTGGTTTTAACGTCGTGGACATTTTAACTCTAACTAGTGCTGATATATGCATGTCTTCTTCCATATCCACATAGACGTCCTTGAACTTTAATTTGTGTAAATCAAAGAAAAGTCTTACTCCATTTTTTATCAAAAAATCTCTTCCTAACAGCATGTTTCTATTTAAATCTTTCACTACATGAAAAAGATGTTTTACGTTGACCCCTCCTAGCTTGAAATTTATCATCGTTTGCCCAATTACTTGTAAATTCTGTCCCGTAACAGAGTGAAGATTATTATGGCTCTTAAATATCCTACAATTTCTCACTATTTTGTATAGAAAACTTTCTTTTACCACACTAACCTGAGCTCCCGAATCAATTAATGTACGAATTCTATACTTTCCTATTTCTATTATACAAGAGCTATAATCTGTTTTATTTTCCGTAAACTGTTTGACTTCATCTAGTTGACAGTATTCTCTGTTCGTTCTACTATACCTGTTATTAACATATTCTTTAAACCTTGGGACCTTATCATTTTCCCTCCTATCACAGGTCCTATTTAATAGGTGGGGCGCCCGTTTCCCTGCGTTCTTGTACCTGTAAAATTTCTGTGTCTATCTTCAACATTCCTATTGCCAGTTCTACTCTGTGTATTCGACTGAACATGCCTGTTACCACAAAAACGAGAAAAGTGTCCGCGCTGACCACAAACCCAACAGACCACATTTGTGTTATTTGTTTTGCGCACTGTCTCACTGGTAGGATACCTTATTTGTCTTCTTTCATTGTATTCACCTCTATTTCTGCCTTGTAACATCTGTACACCTCCTCTCCTATTCCATCCGAACCTTGTTTGTCCTATTTCCATAGGCTCCTCAACTCTATCTTCTCGACTAGTTCCTATTTCTCGTCCTGTTCTCAATCTAAACCTACGTCTCAAATTTTCTTCTTGTACTGCAATATCTACAGCTTGTGACAACCTCTCAGGGTTTTCTCTCATCAACTTAAACTTTAATCCATCGGATTTTATGCCATCTACAAAAATCCCGACTAACATCCTCTCCACCTCTTCTCCTCGTACATTCTGTCCTAAGAATGCATCTTCAGCCAAGTTAATCAACCTATCGCTGAACAACTGTACTGTCTCTCCCGTCTCTTGTTTAGACTGTCTCAATACCGAAAACGCATGTTGTGGATCCGTTATTTCTGCGTACTTGTGTGCTAGGTCGTCCTTAAACTGTTCCCATGTCTCATCTATTCTAGCCTCTAATTTTCTTCTAATATGCTGTGAAACCGGTTCTGTGGCTGCCTGATATGCAAGTCTCATTTTCTCTTCATCTGATGCAGATACCAAATACGCATATTTCTCTATGGAAGTTATCCATTTCTTAAACTCTCTGGCCTGTCCACTAAACTTCACAATTTCAGTTGCCATACCTTGTTGTTTCATACTTGTATTTAGTCTATTTAACACTGTTCCTACTCCCGTCAGCACCTGTGTCAATGATTCCTGCTCTGTCATGCTGAAATATTATTATCACAATCTCAAACAATTTCACATTTATAATCAACCAATACAAGAAATATTACCTTCAATAACAATTTCACCTGGTTAATAAGTTTACTGCCTACTCTATTCCTCCTTCTCGACTTAAAATTCCTCTACGTTCGCCGTCAAGTGAGTCACTATGAGTCTGCGTCAGCTGAAATCCAATCAATCGCGGAGTTCAGGTAGTCTGTCTCGTCACTTCCTCCAGGGAATCTCGTCTCTTCAGGTAGTTACTTCTCTTAGGATGCCTCGACAAAACTTCAACCCCTGGTTGGGTCCCGACCAGATTTCTGGCTTCTGACTTCGCCCCGGGTGGGGTACACCATCGACGTTTTGAGAAGGACTCAGAGGTAACAGAGCCCAAAAGGATCAGGATCAGCTAGCGGACTAGCGATAGTCTGACTGCTTCAAACAAAACATGGCCCAATCAATGGAAGAACGAGGTATTTATCTGCTGTCCTGATATTTCATGATCACCTCCATTAATTTGACTTGATTACACGAACTTTGGAAGACTTTTGATTGTAGGCGAGTAACTCTTAAAGTCTTTAATTTATCTTTGAAACTTTAATTGGAGGCAAGGGGTCAATTTGAGGGAGCTATTGGAAAATTCTCGCTCACCTGCAACAAACCATGTTCAGACTGGATTGACCTTCAACCGCATGATGACCGGAGATTGATCTTCAACGGAATTCTTGAATTCTTGTTCACCCGACAAAATATTCAGACTGGATTGACTTTCCACAGCATGATGATTACGCTCGTAGGCAAACTGGTTTTCACTCTTCTCTTGACGCCAATTAAATTTTGACAGCAAGTCTTGAAAAAGACTTACAGACAACCACCCCTGGGCGGGCTTTTGGTCGCTGTACTTCTCGCTGATAAGTTATTGGCCCATTTTTCTAACTGCGCCTTGTTTATGTTCAGTACTTGTCTAGAACCGCAATTCTGTCCTTGGCGACCGACATGAACGGAGAAAAGATCTTCAGCATTTTTGAGACTCCGCGTTATACCAGGCTCGAATCCTCGGTCGTTGGCACCAATTTCACCTTCTGTAACAAGGCGAACTCATACAAATGACGGAACTCAGTTGGTTCTTTATAAAAAGTGTTTAATACTATAGATGACAGCCGGATCTAAGTTGGCGACCTTCTGGTTCTCTAGCTTGATGGTAACTGCCCCTTTGACAACAAAGCACGTCACGACTTGAGCATCTCTCCTCTCGTTCGACCCCGATGCTCAATCGTGCTGTAGTCGTTTCCCACCTAAATACTACCAAAACCCCTACCTCTGTTACACAGACACAAGTCTAACACAATCAGATACGCAAACGGATTAAGTAAATTTGCATCTTGTAGAATCCATGGAATCAGCACGAGCTCAAACTCAAATAGGTATAGTAGAAAAAAGTCTAACACGAACTGTAATACAAATAGACTTTGCAGAATTGGCCCTGGAAGAAGCCGTGGAGGTACAGACAGAAGATCAGCACAAGCTGATGTTCCAACAGAGCAAGCAGGCACAAGTCTAACAGGAACAGATAAATGGATCAGGCAGCATTGGCTTTAGTATAAGCAATTAAGGCACAAACAGAAGAACAGCACGAGGTCAATCTCCAACAGAACTAGCAGAATCAAGGCTAACAGGATCAGTTACGCAAATGGATAGGGAGAAGTAGCCCTTGAAGAAGCATTTCCGGCACAAACACAATATCAGCACAAGATCACACAGGATCAGCACAAGCTGCAACAGAACTAACATAAACAAGTCTAACACGATCAGATATGCAAACGGATCTATCAGATTTACCTCTTGAAGAAGCAGTAAGACAAACAGAAAATCAGCACAAACTGAAGCTCCTAGAGACACAAGTCTATCCCGATCAGATACGGAAATGAAGCAGATAAAATTGGCTTTGGAATAAGCAGCTGAGGCATACACAGAAGATCAGCAAGATATCAACTCGAAAAGAACTAACAGAAACAGGTCTAACACGATCAGATATGCAAACGGATGAAGTAGATTTACCTCTTGAGGAAGCAGTAAGAAAATCAGCACAAGCTGAAGCTCCATCAAAGCAAGCAGACACAAGTCTAACACAATCAGATAAGCAAACGGATTAAGTAAATTTGCATCTTGTAGAATCCATGGGATCAGCACGAGCTCAAACTCAAATAGGAGTAGTAGAAACAAGTCTAGCACGATCTGTAATACAAATAGACTTTGCAGAATTGGCCCTGGAAGAATCCGTGGAGGTACAAACAGAAGATCAGCACAAGCTGATGTTCCAACAGAGCAAGCAGGCACAAGTCTAACAGGATCAGATACGAAAATGGATCAGGAAGCATTGGCTTTAGTATAATCAATTAAGGCACAAACAGAAGAACAGCACGTAGTCAATCATCAACAGAACTAGCAGAATCAAGGCTAACAGGATCAGTTACGCAATTTGGAGAAGTAGCCCTTGAAGAAGCATTTCCGGCACAAACACAATATCAGCACAAGATCACACAGGATCAGAACAAACTGCAACAGAACTAGCACAAACAAGTCTAACACGATCAGATATGCAAACGGATCAATCGGATTTATCTCTTGAAGAAGCAGTAAGACACAAACAGAAAATCAGCACAAGCTGAAGCTCCAACAGAGCAAGCAGACACAAGTCTAACACGATCAGATTCGCAAATGGGTCAGATAGAATTGGTTATGATATAAGCAATTAAGGCACAAACAGAAGAACAGCACGAGAACAACTCCAACAGAACTAGCAGAATCAAGACAAACAAGACTAGTTACGCATACGGATCAAGCAGATTTGCCTCTGGAAGAAGTAGTTGAGGCACAAACAGAAGATGAGCATAAGCTGAAGTTCCAACAGAGCTAAAAGAACCAAGTCTAACAACGATCTGATATGCAAACGGATCAAGCAGATTGAGGCACAAATAGAAGATGCCTTCTTTAAATCAGCACGAGGTCAAACTCCAACAGAGCTAGAGAAAACAAATCTAATACGAACAGTTACGCATACGGATCAAGCAAATTTGCCTCTGGAAGAAGCAGTTGAGGCACAATCAGAAGATCAGCACAAGCTGAATTTCCAACAGAGCAAGAAAAAACAAGTCTAACACGATCTGATATGCAAATGGATCAAGCAATTTGAGGCAGAAATAGAAGATCACCACGAGCTCAAACTCCAACAGAACTAGCAGAAACAAGTCTAACACGACCAGTTATGCAAATGGATACTGGGAATTAGCCCTTGAAGAAGCATTTCCGGCACAAACACAATATCAGCACAAGATCACACAGGATCAGAACAGGCTGCAACAGAACTAGCAGAAACAAGTCTTCAGAACTAGCAGAATCAAGATTAACACGATCAGTTACGCAAACGGATCAAGCAGATTTGCCTCTGGAAGAAGCAGTTGAGGCACAAACAGAAGATCAGCATAAGCTGAAGTTCCAACAAAGCTAGAAAAACCAAGTCTAACACGATCTGATATGCAAACGGATCAAGCAGATTGAGGCACAAATAGAAGATCACCACGAGCTCAAACTCCAACAGAACTAGCAGAATCAAGACTAACACGATCAGTTACGCAAACGGATCAAGCAGATTTGCCTCTGGAAGAAGCAGTTGAGGCACAAACAGAAGATCAGCATAAGCCAACAGAGCTAGAAAAACCAAGTCTAACACGATCTGATATGCAAACGGATCAAGCAGATTGAGGCACAAATAGAAGATCACCACGAGCTCAAACTCCAACAGAACTAGCAGATTCAAGGCTAACAGGATCAGTTACGCAAATGGATAGGGAGAAGTAGCCCTTAAAGAAGCATTTCCGGCACAAACACAATATCAGCACAAGATCACACAGGATCAGCACAAGCTGCAACAGAACTAGCAGAAACAAGTCTAACACGATCAGATATGCAAACGGATCTATCAGATTTACCTCTTGAAGAAGCAGTAAGACAAACAGAAAATCAGCACAAACTGAAGCTCCTAGAGACACAAGTCTATCCCGATCAGATACGGAAATGAATCAGATAAAATTGGCTTTGGAATAAGCAGCTGAGGCATACACAGAAGAACAGCAAGATATCAACTCGAACAGAACTTGCAGAAACAGGTCTAACACGATCAGATATGCAAACGGATGAAGCAGATTTACCTCTTGAGGAAGCAGTAAGAAAATCAGCACAAGCTGAAGATCCATCAAAGCAAGCAGACACAAGTCTAACACAATCAGATACGCAAACGGATTAAGTAAATTTGCATCTTGTAGAATCCATTGGATCAGCACGAGCTCAAACTCCAACAGAACTAGCAGAAACAAGTCTTCAGAACTAGCAGAATCAAGATTAACACGATCAGTTACGCAAACGGATCAAGCAGATTTGCCTCTAGAAGAAGCAGTTGAGGCACAAACAGAAGATCAGCATAAGCCAACAGAGCTAGAAAAACTAAGTCTAACACGATCTGATATGCAAACGGATCAAGCAGATTGAGGCACAAATAGAAGATCACCACGAGCTCCAACTCCAACGGAACTAGCAGAAACAAGTCTAACACGACCAGTTACGCAAATGGATATTCAGAAGTAGCCCTTGAAGAAGCATTTCAGGCACAAAAATAATATCAGTACAGCATCGGATCAGTATAAGCTGCAGCATAACTAGCAGAAACAAGTTTAACACGATCAGAATGCAAACGGATCAAGCAGATTTACCTCTTGAGGAAGCAGTAAGAATATCAGCACAAGCTGAAGCTCCATCAAAGCAAGCAGACACAAGTCTAACATGATCAGATACGCAAACGGATTAAGTAAATTTGCATCTTGTAGAATCCATGGGATCAGCACGAGCTCAAACTCAAATAGGTGTAGTAGAAACAAGTCTAACACGAACTGTAATACAAATAGACTTTGCAGAATTGGCCCTGGAAGAAGCCGTGGAGGTACAGACAGAAGATCAGCACAAGCTGACGTTCCAACAGAGCAAGCAGGCACAAGTCTAACAGGATCAGATAAATGGATCAGGCAGCATTGGCTTTAGTATAAGCAATTAAGGCACAAACAGAAGAACAGCACGAGGTCAATCTCCAACAGAACTAGCAGAATCAAGGCTAACAGGATCAGTTACGCAAATGGATAGGGAGAAGTAGCCCTTAAAGAAGCATTTCCGGCACAAACACAATATCAGCACAAGATCACACAGGATCAGCACAAGCTGCAACAGAACTAGCAGAAACAAGTCTAACACGATCAGATATGCAAACGGATCTATCAGATTTACCTCTTGAAGAAGCAGTAAGACAAACAGAAAATCAGCACAAACTGAAGCTCCTAGAGACACAAGTCTATCCCGATCAGATACGGAAATGAATCAGATAAAATTGGCTTTGGAATAAGCAGCTGAGGCATAGACAGAAGAACAGCAAGATATCAACTCGAACAGAACTAGCAGAAACAAGTTTAACACGATCAGAATGCAAACGGATCAATCGGATTTATCTCTTGAAGAAGCAGTAAGACACAAACAGAAAATCAGCACAAGCTGAAGCTCCAACAGAGCAAGCAGACACAAGTCTAACACGATCAGATTCGCAAATGGGTCAGATAGAATTGGTTATGATATAAGCAATTAAGGCACAAACAGAAGAACAGCACGAGAACAACTCCAACAGAACTAGCAGAATCAAGACAAACAAGACTAGTTACGCATACGGATCAAGCAGATTTGCCTCTGGAAGAAGCAGTTGAGGCACAAACAGAAGATGAGCATAAGCTGAAGTTCCAACAGAGCTAAAAGAACCAAGTCTAACAACGATCTGATATGCAAACGGATCAAGCAGATTGAGGCACAAATAGAAGATCACCACGAGCTCAAACTCCAACAGAACTAGCAGAAACAAGTCTGACACGACCAGTTATGCAAATTGATACTGGGAATTAGCCCTTGAAGAAGCATTTCCGGCACAAACACAATATCAGCACAAGATCACACAGGATCAGAACAGGCTGCAACAGAACTAGCAGAAACAAGTCTTCAGAACTAGCAGAATCAAGATTAACACGATCAGTTACGCAAACGGATCAAGCAGATTTGCCTCTGGAAGAAGCAGTTGAGGCACAAACAGAAGATCAGCATAAGCTGAAGTTCCAACAAAGCTAGAAAAACCAAGTCTAACACGATCTGATATGCAAACGGATCAAGCAGATTGAGGCACAAATAGAAGATCACCACGAGCTCAAACTCCAACAGAACTAGCAGAAACAAGTCTAACACGATCAGATATGCAAACGGATCAAGCAGATTTACCTCTTGAATAAGCACTAAGACAAAAACAGAAGATCAGCACAAGCTGAAGCTCCAACAGAGCAAGCAGACACAAGTCTAACACGATCAGATAGGCAAATGGATCAGTTAGAATTGGCTATGGTATAAGCAATTAAGGCACAAACAGAAGAACAGCACGAGGTCAATCTCCAACAGAACTAGCAGAATCAAGGCTAACAGGATCAGTTACGTAAATGGATAGGGAGAAGTAGCCCTTAAAGAAGCATTTCCGGCACAAACACAATATCAGCACAAGATCACACAGGATCAGCACAAGCTGCAACAGAACTAGCAGAAACAAGTCTAACACGATCAGATATGCAAACGGATCTATCAGATTTACCTCTTGAAGAAGCAGTAAGACAAACAGAAAATCAGCACAAACTGAAGCTCCTAGAGACACAAGTCTATCCCGATCAGATACGGAAATGAATCAGATAAAATTGGCTTTGGAATAAGCAGCTGAGGCATACACAGAAGAACAGCAAGATATCAACTCGAACAGAACTAGCAGAAACAAGTTTAACACGATCAGAATGCAAACGGATCAATCGGATTTATCTCTTGAAGAAGCAGTAAGACACAAACAGAAAATCAGCACAAGCTGAAGCTCCAACAGAGCAAGCAGACACAAGTCTAACACGATCAGATTCGCAAATGGGTCAGATAGAATTGGTTATGATATAAGCAATTAAGGCACAAACAGAAGAACAGCACGAGAACAACTCCAACAGAACTAGCAGAATCAAGACAAACAAGACTAGTTACGCATACGGATCAAGCAGATTTGCCTCTGGAAGAAGCAGTTGAGGCACAAACAGAAGATGAGCATAAGCTGAAGTTCCAACAGAGCTAAAAGAACCAAGTCTAACAACGATCTGATATGCAAACGGATCAAGCAGATTGAGGCACAAATAGAAGATCACCACGAGCTCAAACTCCAACAGAACTAGCAGAAACAAGTCTGACACGACCAGTTATGCAAATTGGTACTGGGAATTAGCCCTTGAAGAAGCATTTCCGGCACAAACACAATATCAGCACAAGATCACACAGGATCAGAACAGGCTGCAACAGAACTAGCAGAAACAAGTCTTCAGAACTAGCAGAATCAAGATTAACACGATCAGTTACGCAAACGGATCAAGCAGATTTGCCTCTGGAAGAAGCAGTTGAGGCACAAACAGAAGATCAGCATAAGCTGAAGTTCCAACAAAGCTAGAAAAACCAAGTCTAACACGATCTGATATGCAAACGGATCAAGCAGATTGAGGCACAAATAGAAGATCACCACGAGCTCAAACTCCAACAGAACTAGCAGAAACAAGTCTAACACGATCAGATATGCAAACGGATCAAGCAGATTTACCTCTTGAATAAGCACTAAGACAAAAACAGAAGATCAGCACAAGCTGAAGCTCCAACAGAGCAAGCAGACACAAGTCTAACACGATCAGATAGGCAAATGTATCAGTTAGAATTGGCTATGGTATAAGCAATTAAGGCACAAACAGAAGAACAGCACGAGGTCAATCTCCAACAGAACTAGCAGAATCAAGGCTAACAGGATCAGTTACGCAAATGGATAGGGAGAAGTAGCCCTTAAAGAAGCATTTCCGGCACAAACACAATATCAGCACAAGATCACACAGGATCAGCACAAGCTGCAACAGAATTAGCAGAAACAAGTCTAACACGATCAGATATGCAAACGGATCTATCAGATTTACCTCTTGAAGAAGCAGTAAGACAAACAGAAAATCAGCACAAACTGAAGCTCCTAGAGACACAAGTCTATCCCGATCAGATACGGAAATGAATCAGATAAAATTGGCTTTGGAATAAGCAGCTGAGGCATACACAGAAGAACAGCAAGATATCAACTCGAACAGAACTTGCAGAAACAGGTCTAACACGATCAGATATGCAAACGGATGAAGCAGATTTACCTCTTGAGGAAGCAGTAAGAAAATCAGCACAAGCTGAAGATCCATCAAAGCAAGCAGACACAAGTCTAACACAATCAGATACGCAAACGGATTAATTAAATTTGCATCTTGTAGAATCCATTGGATCAGCACGAGCTCAAACTCAAATAGGAGTAGTAGAAACAAGTCTAGCACGATCTGTAATACAAATAGACTTTGCAGAATTGGCCCTGGAAGAAGCCGTGGAGGTACAAACAGAAGATCAGCACAAGCTGATGTTCCAACAGAGCAAGCAGGCACAAGTCTAACAGGATCAGATACGAAAATGGATCAGGAAGCATTGGCTTTAGTATAAGCAATTAAGGCACAAACAGAAGAACAGCACGAGGTCAATCTCCAACAGAACTAGCAGAATCAAGGCTAACAGGATCAGTTACGCAAATGGATAGGGAGAAGTAGCCCTTAAAGAAGCATTTCCGGCACAAACACAATATCAGCACAAGATCACACAGGATCAGCACAAGCTGCAACAGAACTAGCAGAAACAAGTCTAACACGATCAGATATGCAAACGGATCTATCAGATTTACCTCTTGAAGAAGCAGTAAGACAAACAGAAAATCAGCACAAACTGAAGCTCCTAGAGACACAAGTCTATCCCGATCAGATACGGAAATGAATCAGATAAAATTGGCTTTGGAATAAGCAGCTGAGGCATACACAGAAGAACAGCAAGATATCAACTCGAACAGAACTAGCAGAAACAAGTTTAACACGATCAGAATGCAAACGGATCAATCGGATTTATCTCTTGAAGAAGCAGTAAGACACAAACAGAAAATCAGCACAAGCTGAAGCTCCAACAGAGCAAGCAGACACAAGTCTAACACGATCAGATTCGCAAATGGGTCAGATAGAATTGGTTATGATATAAGCAATTAAGGCACAAACAGAAGAACAGCACGAGAACAACTCCAACAGAACTAGCAGAATCAAGACAAACAAGACTAGTTACGCATACGGATCAAGCAGATTTGCCTCTGGAAGAAGCAGTTGAGGCACAAACAGAAGATGAGCATAAGCTGAAGTTCCAACAGAGCTAAAAGAACCAAGTCTAACAACGATCTGATATGCAAACGGATCAAGCAGATTGAGGCACAAATAGAAGATCACCACGAGCTCAAACTCCAACAGAACTAGCAGAAACAAGTCTGACACGACCAGTTATGCAAATTGATACTGGGAATTAGCCCTTGAAGAAGCATTTCCGGCACAAACACAATATCAGCACAAGATCACACAGGATCAGAACAGGCTGCAACAGAACTAGCAGAAACAAGTCTTCAGAACTAGCAGAATCAAGATTAACACGATCAGTTACGCAAACGGATCAAGCAGATTTGCCTCTGGAAGAAGCAGTTGAGGCACAAACAGAAGATCAGCATAAGCTGAAGTTCCAACAAAGCTAGAAAAACCAAGTCTAACACGATCTGATATGCAAACCGATCAAGCAGATTGAGGCACAAATAGAAGATCACCACGAGCTCAAACTCCAACAGAACTAGCAGAAACAAGTCTAACACGATCAGATATGCAAACGGATCAAGCAGATTTACCTCTTGAATAAGCACTAAGACAAAAACAGAAGATCAGCACAAGCTGAAGCTCCAACAGAGCAAGCAGACACAAGTCTAACACGATCAGATAGGCAAATGGATCAGTTAGAATTGGCTATGGTATAAGCAATTAAGGCACAAACAGAAGAACAGCACGAGGTCAATCTCCAACAGAACTAGCAGAATCAAGGCTAACAGGATCAGTTACGCAAATGGATAGGGAGAAGTAGCCCTTAAAGAAGCATTTCCGGCACAAACACAATATCAGCACAAGATCACACAGGATCAGCACAAGCTGCAACAGAACTAGCAGAAACAAGTCTAACACGATCAGATATGCAAACGGATCTATCAGATTTACCTCTTGAAGAAGCAGTAAGACAAACAGAAAATCAGCACAAACTGAAGCTCCTAGAGACACAAGTCTATCCCGATCAGATACGGAAATGAATCAGATAAAATTGGCTTTGGAATAAGCAGCTGAGGCATACAGAGAAGAACAGCAAGATATCAACTCGAACAGAACTTGCAGAAACAGGTCTAACACGATCAGATATGCAAACGGATGAAGCAGATTTACCTCTTGAGGAAGCAGTAAGAAAATCAGCACAAGCTGAAGATCCATCAAAGCAAGCAGACACAAGTCTAACACAATCAGATACGCAAACGGATTAAGTAAATTTGCATCTTGTAGAATCCATTGGATCAGCACGAGCTCAAACTCAAATAGGAGTAGTAGAAACAAGTCTAGCACGATCTGTAATACAAATAGACTTTGCAGAATTGGCCCTGGAAGAAGCCGTGGAGGTACAAACAGAAGATCAGCACAAGCTGATGTTCCAACAGAGCAAGCAGGCACAAGTCTAACAGGATCAGATACGAAAATGGATCAGGAAGCATTGGCTTTAGTATAATCAATTAAGGCACAAACAGAAGAACAGCACGAAGTCAATCATCAACAGAACTAGCAGAATCAAGGCTAACAGGATCAGTTACGCAATTTGGAGAAGTAGCCCTTGAAGAAGCATTTTCGGCACAAACACAATATCAGCACAAGATCACACAGGATCAGAACAAACTGCAACAGAACTAGCACAAACAAGTCTAACACGATCAGATATGCAAACGGATCAATCGGATTTATCTCTTGAAGAAGCAGTAAGACACAAACAGAAAATCAGCAAAAGCTGAAGCTCCAACAGAGCAAGCAGACACAAGTCTAACACGATCAGATTCGCAAATGGGTCAGATAGAATTGGCTATGATATAAGCAATTAAGGCACAAACAGAAGAACAGCACGAGAACAACTCCAACAGAACTAGCAGAATCAAGACAAACAAGACTAGTTACGCATACGGATCAAGCAGATTTGCCTCTGGAAGAAGCAGTTGAGGCACAAACAGAAGATGAGCATAAGCTGAAGTTCCAACAGAGCTAAAAGAACCAAGTCTAACAACGATCTGATATGCAAACGGATCAAGCAGATTGAGGCACAAATAGAAGATGCCTTCTTTAAATCAGCACGAGGTCAAACTCCAACAGAGCTAGAGAAAACAAATCTAATACGAACAGTTACGCATACGGATCAAGCAAATTTGCCTCTGGAAGAAGCAGTTGAGGCACAATCAAAAGATCAGCACAAGCTGAATTTCCAACAGAGCAAGAAAAACCAAGTCTAACACGATCTGATATGCAAATGGATCAAGCAGATTGAGGCACAAATAGAAGATCACCACGAGCTCAAACTCCAACAGAACTAGCAGAAACAAGTCTGACACGACCAGTTATGCAAATGGATACTGGGAATTAGCCCTTGAAGAAGCATTTCCGGCACAAACACAATATCAGCACAAGATCACACAGGATCAGAACAGGCTGCAACAGAACTAGCAGAAACAAGTCTTCAGAACTAGCAGAATCAAGATTAACACGATCAGTTACGCAAACGGATCAAGCAGATTTGCCTCTGGAAGAAGCAGTTGAGGCACAAACAGAAGATCAGCATAAGCTGAAGTTCCAACAAAGCTAGAAAAACCAAGTCTAACACGATCTGATATGCAAACGGATCAAGCAGATTTACCTCTTGAATAAGCACTAAGACAAAAACAGAAGATCAGCACAAGGTGAAGATCCAACAGAGCAAGCAGACACAAGTCTAACACGATCAGATAGGCAAATGGATCAGTTAGAATTGGCTATGGTATAAGCAATTAAGGCACAAACAGAAGAACAGCACGAGGTCAATCTCCAACAGAACTAGCAGAATCAAGGCTAACAGGATCAGTTACGCAAATGGATAGGGAGAAGTAGCCCTTAAAGAAGCATTTCCGGCACAAACACAATATCAGCACAAGATCACACAGGATCAGCACAAGCTGCAACAGAACTAGCAGAAACAAGTCTAACACGATCAGATATGCAAACGGATCTATCAGATTTACCTCTTGAAGAAGCAGTAAGACAAACAGAAAATCAGCACAAACTGAAGCTCCTAGAGACACAAGTCTATCCCGATCAGATACGGAAATGAATCAGATAAAATTGGCTTTGGAATAAGCAGCTGAGGCATACACAGAAGAACAGCAAGATATCAACTCGAACAGAACTTGCAGAAACAGGTCTAACACGATCAGATATGCAAACGGATGAAGCAGATTTACCTCTTGAGGAAGCAGTAAGAAAATCAGCACAAGCTGAAGATCCATCAAAGCAAGCAGACACAAGTCTAACACAATCAGATACGCAAACGGATTAAGTAAATTTGCATCTTGTAGAATCCATTGGATCAGCACGAGCTCAAACTCAAATAGGAGTAGTAGAAACAAGTCTAGCACGATCTGTAATACAAATAGACTTTGCAGAATTGGCCCTGGAAGAAGCCGTGGAGGTACAAACAGAAGATCAGCACAAGCTGATGTTCCAACAGAGCAAGCAGGCACAAGTCTAACAGGATCAGATACGAAAATGGATCAGGAAGCATTGGCTTTAGTATAATCAATTAAGGCACAAACAGAAGAACAGCACGAAGTCAATCATCAACAGAACTAGCAGAATCAAGGCTAACAGGATCAGTTACGCAATTTGGAGAAGTAGCCCTTGAAGAAGCATTTCCGGCACAAACACAATATCAGCACAAGATCACACAGGATCAGAACAAACTGCAACAGAACTAGCACAAACAAGTCTAACACGATCAGATATGCAAATGGATCAATCGGATTTATCTCTTGAAGAAGCAGTAAGACACAAACAGAAAATCAGCAAAAGCTGAAGCTCCAACAGAGCAAGCAGACACAAGTCTAACACGATCAGATTCGCAAATGGGTCAGATAGAATTGGCTATGATATAAGCAATTAAGGCACAAACAGAAGAACAGCACGAGAACAACTCCAACAGAACTAGCAGAATCAAGACAAACAAGACTAGTTACGCATACGGATCAAGCAGATTTGCCTCTGGAAGAAGCAGTTGAGGCACAAACAGAAGATGAGCATAAGCTGAAGTTCCAACAGAGCTAAAAGAACCAAGTCTAACAACGATCTGATATGCAAACGGATCAAGCAGATTGAGGCACAAATAGAAGATGCCTTCTTTAAATCAGCACGAGGTCAAACTCAAACAGAGCTAGAGAAAACAAATCTAATACGAACAGTTACGCATACGGATCAAGCAAATTTGCCTCTGGAAGAAGCAGTTGAGGCACAATCAGAAGATCAGCACAAGCTGAATTTCCAACAGAGCAAGAAAAACCAAGTCTAACACGATCTGATATGCAAATGGATCAAGCAGATTGAGGCACAAATAGAAGATCACCACGAGCTCAAACTCCAACAGAACTAGCAGAAACAAGTCTGACACGACCAGTTATGCAAATTGATACTGGGAATTAGCCCTTGAAGAAGCATTTCCGGCACAAACACAATATCAGCACAAGATCACACAGGATCAGAACAGGCTGCAACAGAACTAGCAGAAACAAGTCTTCAGAACTAGCAGAATCAAGATTAACACGATCAGTTACGCAAACGGATCAAGCAGATTTGCCTCTGGAAGAAGCAGTTGAGGCACAAACAGAAGATCAGCATAAGCTGAAGTTCCAACAAAGCTAGAAAAACCAAGTCTAACACGATCTGATATGCAAACGGATCAAGCAGATTGAGGCACAAATAAAAGATCACCACGAGCTCAAACTCCAACAGAACTAGCAGAAACAAGTCTAACACGATCAGATATGCAAACGGATCAAGCAGATTTACCTCTTGAATAAGCAGTAAGACAAAAACAGAAGATCAGCACAAGCTGAAGCTCCAACAGAGCAAGCAGACACAAGTCTAACACGATCAGATAGGCAAATGGATCAGTTAGAATTGGCTATGGTATAAGCAATTAAGGCACAAACAGAAGAACAGCCCGAGGTTAACTCCAACAGAACTAGCATAATCAAGTCTAACACGATCTGATATGCAAACGGATCAAGCAGATTGAGGCACAAATAGAAGATCACCACGAGCTCAAACTCCAACAGAACTAGCAGAAACAAGTCTAACACGATCAGATATGCAAACGGATCAAGCAGATTTACCTCTTGAATAAGCACTAAGACAAAAACAGAAGATCAGCACAAGGTGAAGATCCAACAGAGCAAGCAGACACAAGTCTAACACGATCAGATAGGCAAATGGATCAGTTAGAATTGGCTATGGTATAAGCAATTAAGGCACAAACAGAAGAACAGCACGAGGTCAATCTCCAACAGAACTAGCAGAATCAAGGCTAACAGGATCAGTTACGCAAATGGATAGGGAGAAGTAGCCCTTAAAGAAGCATTTCCGGCACAAACACAATATCAGCACAAGATCACACAGGATCAGCACAAGCTGCAACAGAACTAGCAGAAACAAGTCTAACACGATCAGATATGCAAACGGATCTATCAGATTTACCTCTTGAAGAAGCAGTAAGACAAACAGAAAATCAGCACAAACTGAAGCTCCTAGAGACACAAGTCTATCCCGATCAGATACGGAAATGAATCAGATAAAATTGGCTTTGGAATAAGCAGCTGAGGCATACACAGAAGAACAGCAAGATATCAACTCGAACAGAACTTGCAGAAACAGGTCTAACACGATCAGATATGCAAACGGATGAAGCAGATTTACCTCTTGAGGAAGCAGTAAGAAAATCAGCACAAGCTGAAGATCCATCAAAGCAAGCAGACACAAGTCTAACACAATCAGATACGCAAACGGATTAAGTAAATTTGCATCTTGTAGAATCCATTGGAACAGCACGAGCTCAAACTCAAATAGGAGTAGTAGAAACAAGTCTAGCACGATCTGTAATACAAATAGACTTTGCAGAATTGGCCCTGGAAGAAGCCGTGGAGGTACAAACAGAAGATCAGCACAAGCTGATGTTCCAACAGAGCAAGCAGGCACAAGTCTAACAGGATCAGATACGAAAATGGATCAGGAAGCATTGGCTTTAGTATAATCAATTAAGGCACAAACAGAAGAACAGCACGAAGTCAATCATCAACAGAACTAGCAGAATCAAGGCTAACAGGATCAGTTACGCAATTTGGAGAAGTAGCCCTTGAAGAAGCATTTTCGGCACAAACACAATATCAGCACAAGATCACACAGGATCAGAACAAACTGCAACAGAACTAGCACAAACAAGTCTAACACGATCAGATATGCAAACGGATCAATCGGATTTATCTCTTGAAGAAGCAGTAAGACACAAACAGAAAATCAGCAAAAGCTGAAGCTCCAACAGAGCAAGCAGACACAAGTCTAACACGATCAGATTCGCAAATGGGTCAGATAGAATTGGCTATGATATAAGCAATTAAGGCACAAACAGAAGAACAGCACGAGAACAACTCCAACAGAACTAGCAGAATCAAGACAAACAAGACTAGTTACGCATACGGATCAAGCAGATTTGCCTCTGGAAGAAGCAGTTGAGGCACAAACAGAAGATGAGCATAAGCTGAAGTTCCAACAGAGCTAAAAGAACCAAGTCTAACAACGATCTGATATGCAAACGGATCAAGCAGATTGAGGCACAAATAGAAGATGCCTTCTTTAAATCAGCACGAGGTCAAACTCCAACAGAGCTAGAGAAAACAAATCTAATACGAACAGTTACGCATACGGATCAAGCAAATTTGCCTCTGGAAGAAGCAGTTGAGGCACAATCAGAAGATCAGCACAAGCTGAATTTCCAACAGAGCAAGAAAAACCAAGTCTAACACGATCTGATATGCAAATGGATCAAGCAGATTGAGGCACAA
The DNA here is from genome assembly GCA_963921405.1 of Cepaea hortensis. Lineage (NCBI taxonomy): Eukaryota > Metazoa > Mollusca > Gastropoda > Stylommatophora > Helicidae > Cepaea > Cepaea hortensis. Next base: position 67,013,358 of record OY992882.1, read on the forward strand.
ATAGAAGATCACCACGAGCTCAAACTCCAACAGAACTAGCAGAAACAAGTCTGACACGACCAGTTATGCAAATTGATACTGGGAATTAGCCCTTGAAGAAGCATTTCCGGCACAAACACAATATCAGCACAAGATCACACAGGATCAGAACAGGCTGCAACAGAACTAGCAGAAACAAGTCTTCAGAACTAGCAGAATCAAGATTAACACGATCAGTTACGCAAACGGATCAAGCAGATTTGCCTCTGGAAGAAGCAGTTGAGGCACAAACAGAAGATCAGCATAAGCTGAAGTTCCAACAAAGCTAGAAAAACCAAGTCTAACACGATCTGATATGCAAACGGATCAAGCAGATTGAGGCACAAATAAAAGATCACCACGAGCTCAAACTCCAACAGAACTAGCAGAAACAAGTCTAACACGATCAGATATGCAAACGGATCAAGCAGATTTACCTCTTGAATAAGCAGTAAGACAAAAACAGAAGATCAGCACAAGCTGAAGCTCCAACAGAGCAAGCAGACACAAGTCTAACACGATCAGATAGGCAAATGGATCAGTTAGAATTGGCTATGGTATAAGCAATTAAGGCACAAACAGAAGAACAGCCCGAGGTTAACTCCAACAGAACTAGCATAATCAAGTCTAACACGATCTGATATGCAAACGGATCAAGCAGATTGAGGCACAAATAGAAGATCACCACGAGCTCAAACTCCAACAGAACTAGCAGAAACAAGTCTAACACGATCAGATATGCAAACGGATCAAGCAGATTTACCTCTTGAATAAGCACTAAGACAAAAACAGAAGATCAGCACAAGCTGAAGCTCCAACAGAGCAAGCAGACACAAGTCTAACACGATCAGATAGGCAAATGGATCAGTTAGAATTGGCTACATACATTGGCACCTTGCCGTCTTGACAGACGATAGTTTGTGCTTTAAAAAGGCATAATAACTTTTAACTATGGCGGTAGCGAGTGTGACTGATAAGGCCAATTTGCGCTGTAAATGTCCGTTCACAGTGGGTGCATGTGAACACGTGGTCATTTCCACCATCATGCACCATCTTACGTCTCAAACGCTTGGTGTGTGACTTTTCTGCAATAATTTTCTCCTTTGACTTTATTCCATTTCTGATATTTGCCCTCCATGCAACACGTTCAGCGGCGACTTGCTCCCAATGTGCATTATCAATGCCTGTATCAATCATGTCCCGCTTACACACATCTTTGTATCGTAGTAGAGGCCGACCCTGAGATCTCTTACCCATCTGTAATTCACCAAAAAAGATATCCTTTGGTATTCTACCATCATCCATCCGCCTAAGATGTCCTATCCATCTAAGTCTACGAAGACTGAGCATGGAATAAACTGTCACACAACCTGATCTTTCCAATACTTCAGTATTTGTGATTTTGTCTTGCCACTTAATACCAAGAATTCTTCGCAGACACCGCATATGAAAGCTGTTTAAATTGTTCTCTTGGTGTGAGTAAGTTGTCCAGGTTTCACTGCCATAGAGAAGAGTACTAAGGACACAGGCTTGATAGACAAGGACTTTTGTTTTGGCAGTAAGCTTCCTGTTCTCCCAGACTCTTTTTCTTAACCTGTTCATTGTTGTTGCTGCCTTTCCAATCCGGATGTTGATTTCCTGATCTAGGGATAATTTGCTATTTACCACCGATCCCAGATATGTAAAATGGTCTACTATCTCTAGTTCGGCGTCGTCAATAAAGATTGATGGTACCCCATGTGCACCTTGTGACATAATCTGTGTCTTCTTTTTGCTAATTGTTAAACCAAATTCAGAACAAGCATTGGAGAATGCAGATAGTAGACATTGCAATTCTTCCTCAGAGTGGGTCGTAACTGCAGCATCATCTGCAAAAAGCAACTCTCTGATCAGTACCCTCCTAATTTTGGTCTTAGCCTTCAATCTCTGAGCATTGTAGAGGCCGCCATCTGAGCGTGAGTGAATGTATATACCACCATCCTGATCACGAAATGCATATTTCAGTAGAAGTGAAAAGTATATTCCAAAGAGGGTGGGAGCTAGTACACAACCTTGCTTAACTCCACTCTTGATTTCAAATTCTTCAGAAGTTGCACCATCAAACTTGATTATACCCTTCATGCCTGTGTGGAACGATTCCACAATGGACAGAAGAGTTGGTGGGCAGCCAATCTTCTTTAGTGCCTTGAACAGACCCTCACGACTGACCAAATCAAATGCCTTTGTGAGGTCGATGAAGGCAATAAACAGTGGTTGATTCTGTTCACGGCATTTTTCTTGCATTTGTCGCAATGAGAATATCATATCAGTGGTAGACCGGTTCTGTCGAAAGCCACACTGTGATTCGGGGTAGACTTGATCTCCTAGGACTTGAAGTCTGCGCAGAACAATTCTGGCAAATACTTTTCCAACAATACACAGAAGTGAGATACCCCTATAGTTGTTGCAGTCGCTCCGATCACCCTTGTTCTTGTACAGTGTTATGATGCTTGAATCTTTGAAATCCTGTGGGACTTGTCCTTCACGCCAGCATAGCTCTATTAGCTGGTGGATCTGTATAGTGAGTGTGTCTTGCCCACTCCTGATAACCTCTATTGGAATCCCATCCTTACCTGGAGCCTTGCCAGATGCAAGTTCATTTATAGCACACTTAACTTCTGTTATGGTGGGAAGTGTGTCCAGGTGGTCAAGAGTTGGTAGAGCCTCTATGGCGTTGAGGGCATTATCCGCTAGTTTGGTCTCACTTGAGTAAAGCTCCAAATAGTGCTCTACCCATCTGTCCATCTGCTGTTTCTTATCAGTGATGACTTCTCCAGTCAAGGTTTTCAATGGTGCACTTCTTTTGATCACTGGACCACAGGCTTTCTTTATTCCTTCATACATACTTCTTATGTCTCCCTTATCACTTGCGATTTGAATGGACTCACATAACTTGATCCAATAATCATTTGCACACTGCCTGGCAGCCTTTTGCACATCCTTCCTAGCTTGCCTTAGCTCACTCAGAGTGTTACGCGTTTGTCTTTCCTTGTTTCTTAAGAGAGCTTTCTTCTTCTTATCAATCAAGGGCTGCAGAGTCTCGCTGTTGGCCGCAAACCAGTCCTGCCTCTTATGATCCACAGTGCCGTAAACCTTTACGGCAGTTTTACAAAGAGTTTCCTTAAGTTTATTCCATTTATCATTTACTGTACAATTTTCTGGTGTATCAGTGAAAGCGTCTTCAAGTTGCTGTTGAAACTGAAAGCACTTTTCAGGATCATGAGTGTTAATAATATTAATCCTGGGGCTAGATTTGTGTTTAGCTGTGTAGATTCTCTTTGGTCTCAGTCTAACCCTTGCAACAACCAAAGAATGATCCGTATCACAGTCAGCACTATGGTAACTACGAGTCAATGATATATGGTTCAGATGTTGTCTCCGTGTGATGATGAAGTCCAGCTGGTGCCAATGGCCGGATCTTGGATGTTTCCATGTGACCTTATGCATCTCTTTTGTTTTAAAAAAAGAGTTTGTAATACATAGGTCATTACTGGTGCAATGCTCCAGCAGCCTTTGCCCATTTTCATTCATGCGACCGATGTTGTATTTTCCAAGGCACACTGGCCATGAACTCGAGTCCTTGCCCACACGAGCATTGAAATCACCGAGCATATAAATGTAGTCGGATTTTGGAACTGCCTTGATCACAGAGTCTAACTCCTCATAGAACAAATCCTTCACATCATCAGAGGAATCGAGTGTCGGTGCATATGCAGTAATAATGGTGGCAAACCCACAAGAGGTTGCCAAGCGCAGGGATAATAGTCTTTCATTTCCTCCTGCTGGAATTTCAATCATTCCTAGTAGCGAATTCTTCACTGCAAAGCCCACACCGTGTTGCCTTTTTTCTGCCTGCCCTTTACCCTTCCAGAAAAAGGTGTAGTTGTTTTCCCTGATTGACCCTTCCTCAGCGAGGCGAGTCTCCTGCAGGCCAGCAATATCAATGTTAAGACGATTGAGTTCGGCATCAATCACAGCCGTTTTTCTCACATCGTCAATATTGGTCAAGTCAGTGGAAAATCCTGGACACATGGTTCTCACGTTCCAGGTTGCAAGCCGTAGCTTGAGGTTTCTATTTATATTTTTGTTTGTACCTGGTGCATTGGTTTTACAGCCTGCGATTCAGATTTTGTCCTAGCCCCAAGCACCCATTGAAGCAGGCAGGCTGTGGCGGATCAGCACCCAATTGGCTGGGGGCTGCCCAGCTTGAGGCGGGCGGTAGCTGATCAGTGACACCTATAGGTGTCTCCCACCGTCAGAGGCAACGCGTGGCGCCCCATGTCTACGCCAACTGACAAGGACTTATAACCCGTAACAGTTGCCTCTCGCTTTGATTTCGAGACCAGTTAAGACCAGGGATGGAGTTATTGCCTCTCCATAGCACAAAGCCTGGGCTAAAATATAGAGATCATGTGTTGCCCATGCAGCATGATCCCTCTCTCGGCCTGCCTAGTTCACTCCAGAGGAAAGGTAACACCCCTACATCTGGAACAAGACAAGCTGCAGAAGCTGCCGGATCAGCAAAGCAATGCTCTAACTGTCCGCCTGTCGGAGCTTCGATCCTAGACCAGTCGCCAACCAAGGCTTGGGGCCTGGTCTGCCCTGCCATGACAATTTTGTCTTTAGCTTGCATTTCCTCGCACCAGGGTAAGGCTTGTACCCTCCCAATTGCGCTCTTCCGCCCGAAGCCGTTGGCACAATGTGGGGTGTCGGGTTTGGTAAGCGCCGCCCAACGTTCGGCGCTAACAGAAACCAGGTAGTACCGTCTACTGTTATACGGTAGCTCAGTCATATCTGACTACGACCTGACTGCTCGAAGAATACTGACTGCTCATAGAATTGGCTATGGTATAAGCAATTAAGGCACAAACAGAAGAACAGCACGAGGTCAATCTCCAACAGAACTAGCAGAATCAAGGCTAACAGGATCAGTTACGCAAATGGATAGGGAGAAGTAGCCCTTAAAGAAGCATTTCCGGCACAAACACAATATCAGCACAAGATCACACAGGATCAGCACAAGCTGCAACAGAACTAGCAGAAACAAGTCTAACACGATCAGATATGCAAACGGATCTATCAGATTTACCTCTTGAAGAAGCAGTAAGACAAACAGAAAATCAGCACAAACTGAAGCTCCTAGAGACACAAGTCTATCCCGATCAGATACGGAAATGAATCAGATAAAATTGGCTTTGGAATAAGCAGCTGAGGCATACACAGAAGAACAGCAAGATATCAACTCGAACAGAACTTGCAGAAACAGGTCTAACACGATCAGATATGCAAACGGATGAAGCAGATTTACCTCTTGAGGAAGCAGTAAGAAAATCAGCACAAGCTGAAGATCCATCAAAGCAAGCAGACACAAGTCTAACACAATCAGATACGCAAACGGATTAAGTAAATTTGCATCTTGTAGAATCCATTGGATCAGCACGAGCTCAAACTCAAATAGGAGTAGTAGAAACAAGTCTAGCACGATCTGTAATACAAATAGACTTTGCAGAATTGGCCCTGGAAGAAGCCGTGGAGGTACAAACAGAAGATCAGCACAAGCTGATGTTCCAACAGAGCAAGCAGGCACAAGTCTAACAGGATCAGATACGAAAATGGATCAGGAAGCATTGGCTTTAGTATAATCAATTAAGGCACAAACAGAAGAACAGCACGAAGTCAATCATCAACAGAACTAGCAGAATCAAGGCTAACAGGATCAGTTACGCAATTTGGAGAAGTAGCCCTTGAAGAAGCATTTTCGGCACAAACACAATATCAGCACAAGATCACACAGGATCAGAACAAACTGCAACAGAACTAGCACAAACAAGTCTAACACGATCAGATATGCAAACGGATCAATCGGATTTATCTCTTGAAGAAGCAGTAAGACACAAACAGAAAATCAGCAAAAGCTGAAGCTCCAACAGAGCAAGCAGACACAAGTCTAACACGATCAGATTCGCAAATGGGTCAGATAGAATTGGCTATGATATAAGCAATTAAGGCACAAACAGAAGAACAGCACGAGAACAACTCCAACAGAACTAGCAGAATCAAGACAAACAAGACTAGTTACGCATACGGATCAAGCAGATTTGCCTCTGGAAGAAGCAGTTGAGGCACAAACAGAAGATGAGCATAAGCTGAAGTTCCAACAGAGCTAAAAGAACCAAGTCTAACAACGATCTGATATGCAAACGGATCAAGCAGATTGAGGCACAAATAGAAGATGCCTTCTTTAAATCAGCACGAGGTCAAACTCAAACAGAGCTAGAGAAAACAAATCTAATACGAACAGTTACGCATACGGATCAAGCAAATTTGCCTCTGGAAGAAGCAGTTGAGGCACAATCAGAAGATCAGCACAAGCTGAATTTCCAACAGAGCAAGAAAAACCAAGTCTAACACGATCCGATATGCAAATGGATCAAGCAGATTGAGGCACAAATAGAAGATCACCACGAGCTCAAACTCCAACAGAACTAGCAGAAACAAGTCTGACACGACCAGTTATGCAAATTGATACTGGGAATTAGCCCTTGAAGAAGCATTTCCGGCACAAACACAATATCAGCACAAGATCACACAGGATCAGAACAGGCTGCAACAGAACTAGCAGAAACAAGTCTTCAGAACTAGCAGAATCAAGATTAACACGATCAGTTACGCAAACGGATCAAGCAGATTTGCCTCTGGAAGAAGCAGTTGAGGCACAAACAGAAGATCAGCATAAGCTGAAGTTCCAACAAAGCTAGAAAAACCAAGTCTAACACGATCTGATATGCAAACGGATCAAGCAGATTGAGGCACAAATAAAAGATAACCACGAGCTCAAACTCCAACAGAACTAGCAGAAACAAGTCTAACACGATCAGATATGCAAACGGATCAAGCAGATTTACCTCTTGAATAAGCAGTAAGACAAAAACAGAAGATCAGCACAAGCTGAAGCTCCAACAGAGCAAGCAGACACAAGTCTAACACGATCAGATAGGCAAATGGATCAGTTAGAATTGGCTATGGTATAAGCAATTAAGGCACAAACAGAAGAACAGCCCGAGGTTAACTCCAACAGAACTAGCATAATCAAGTCTAACACGATCTGATATGCAAACGGATCAAGCAGATTGAGGCACAAATAGAAGATCACCACGAGCTCAAACTCCAACAGAACTAGCAGAAACAAGTCTAACACGATCAGATATGCAAACGGATCAAGCAGATTTACCTCTTGAATAAGCACTAAGACAAAAACAGAAGATCAGCACAAGGTGAAGATCCAACAGAGCAAGCAGACACAAGTCTAACACGATCAGATAGGCAAATGGATCAGTTAGAATTGGCTATGGTATAAGCAATTAAGGCACAAACAGAAGAACAGCACGAGGTCAATCTCCAACAGAACTAGCAGAATCAAGGCTAACAGGATCAGTTACGCAAATGGATAGGGAGAAGTAGCCCTTAAAGAAGCATTTCCGGCACAAACACAATATCAGCACAAGATCACACAGGATCAGCACAAGCTGCAACAGAACTAGCAGAAACAAGTCTAACACGATCAGATATGCAAACGGATCTATCAGATTTACCTCTTGAAGAAGCAGTAAGACAAACAGAAAATCAGCACAAACTGAAGCTCCTAGAGACACAAGTCTATCCCGATCAGATACGGAAATGAATCAGATAAAATTGGCTTTGGAATAAGCAGCTGAGGCATACACAGAAGAACAGCAAGATATCAACTCGAACAGAACTTGCAGAAACAGGTCTAACACGATCAGATATGCAAACGGATGAAGCAGATTTACCTCTTGAGGAAGCAGTAAGAAAATCAGCACAAGCTGAAGATCCATCAAAGCAAGCAGACACAAGTCTAACACAATCAGATACGCAAACGGATTAAGTAAATTTGCATCTTGTAGAATCCATTGGATCAGCACGAGCTCAAACTCAAATAGGAGTAGTAGAAACAAGTCTAGCACGATCTGTAATACAAATAGACTTTGCAGAATTGGCCCTGGAAGAAGCCGTGGAGGTACAAACAGAAGATCAGCACAAGCTGATGTTCCAACAGAGCAAGCAGGCACAAGTCTAACAGGATCAGATACGAAAATGGATCAGGAAGCATTGGCTTTAGTATAATCAATTAAGGCACAAACAGAAGAACAGCACGAAGTCAATCATCAACAGAACTAGCAGAATCAAGGCTAACAGGATCAGTTACGCAATTTGGAGAAGTAGCCCTTGAAGAAGCATTTCCGGCACAAACACAATATCAGCACAAGATCACACAGGATCAGAACAAACTGCAACAGAACTAGCACAAACAAGTCTAACACGATCAGATATGCAAACGGATCAATCGGATTTATCTCTTGAAGAAGCAGTAAGACACAAACAGAAAATCAGCAAAAGCTGAAGCTCCAACAGAGCAAGCAGACACAAGTCTAACACGATCAGATTCGCAAATGGGTCAGATAGAATTGGCTATGATATAAGCAATTAAGGCACAAACAGAAGAACAGCACGAGAACAACTCCAACAGAACTAGCAGAATCAAGACAAACAAGACTAGTTACGCATACGGATCAAGCAGATTTGCCTCTGGAAGAAGCAGTTGAGGCACAAACAGAAGATGAGCATAAGCTGAAGTTCCAACAGAGCTAAAAGAACCAAGTCTAACAACGATCTGATATGCAAACGGATCAAGCAGATTGAGGCACAAATAGAAGATGCCTTCTTTAAATCAGCACGAGGTCAAACTCAAACAGAGCTAGAGAAAACAAATCTAATACGAACAGTTACGCATACGGATCAAGCAAATTTGCCTCTGGAAGAAGCAGTTGAGGCACAATCAGAAGATCAGCACAAGCTGAATTTCCAACAGAGCAAGAAAAACCAAGTCTAACACGATCTGATATGCAAATGGATCAAGCAGATTGAGGCACAATTAGAAGATCACCACGAGCTCAAACTCCAACAGAACTAGCAGAAACAAGTCTGACACGACCAGTTATGCAAATGGATACTGGGAATTAGCCCTTGAAGAAGCATTTCCGGCACAAACACAATATCAGCACAAGATCACACAGGATCAGAACAGGCTGCAACAGAACTAGCAGAAACAAGTCTTCAGAACTAGCAGAATCAAGATTAACACGATCAGTTACGCAAACGGATCAAGCAGATTTGCCTCTGGAAGAAGCAGTTGAGGCACAAACAGAAGATCAGCATAAGCTGAAGTTCCAACAAAGCTAGAAAAACCAAGTCTAACACGATCTGATATGCAAACGGATCAAGCAGATTGAGGCACAAATAAAAGATCACCACGAGCTCAAACTCCAACAGAACTAGCAGAAACAAGTCTAACACGACCAGATATGCAAACGGATCAAGCAGATTTACCTCTTGAATAAGCAGTAAGACAAAAACAGAAGATCAGCACAAGCTGAAGCTCCAACAGAGCAAGCAGACACAAGTCTAACACGATCAGATAGGCAAATGGATCAGTTAGAATTGGCTATGGTATAAGCAATTAAGGCACAAACAGAAGAACAGCCCGAGGTTAACTCCAACAGAACTAGCAGAATCAAGTCTAACACGATCTGATATGCAAACGGATCAAGCAGATTGAGGCACAAATAGAAGATCACCACGAGCTCAAACTCCAACAGAACTAGCAGAAACAAGTCTAACACGATCAGATATGCAAACGGATCAAGCAGATTTACCTCTTGAATAAGCACTAAGACAAAAACAGAAGATCAGCACAAGCTGAAGCTCCAACAGAGCAAGCAGACACAAGTCTAACACGATCAGATAGGCAAATGGATCAGTTAGAATTGGCTATGGTATAAGCAATTAAGGCACAAACAGAAGAACAGCACGAGGTCAATCTCCAACAGAACTAGCAGAATCAAGGCTAACAGGATCAGTTACGCAATTTGGAGAAGTAGCCCTTGAAGAAGCATTTTCGGCACAAACACAATATCAGCACAAGATCACACAGGATCAGAACAAACTGCAACAGAACTAGCACAAACAAGTCTAACACGATCAGATATGCAAACGGATCAATCGGATTTATCTCTTGAAGAAGCAGTAAGACACAAACAGAAAATCAGCAAAAGCTGAAGCTCCAACAGAGCAAGCAGACACAAGTCTAACACGATCAGATTCGCAAATGGGTCAGATAGAATTGGCTATGATATAAGCAATTAAGGCACAAACAGAAGAACAGCACGAGAACAACTCCAACAGAACTAGCAGAATCAAGACAAACAAGACTAGTTACGCATACGGATCAAGCAGATTTGCCTCTGGAAGAAGCAGTTGAGGCACAAACAGAAGATGAGCATAAGCTGAAGTTCCAACAGAGCTAAAAGAACCAAGTCTAACAACGATCTGATATGCAAATGGATCAAGCAGATTGAGGCACAAATAGAAGATCACCACGAGCTCAAACTCCAACAGAACTAGCAGAAACAAGTCTGACACGACCAGTTATGCAAATGGATACTGGGAATTAGCCCTTGAAGAAGCATTTCCGGCACAAACACAATATCAGCACAAGATCACACAGGATCAGAACAGGCTGCAACAGAACTAGCAGAAACAAGTCTTCAGAACTAGCAGAATCAAGATTAACACGATCAGTTACGCAAACGGATCAAGCAGATTTGCCTCTGGAAGAAGCAGTTGAGGCACAAACAGAAGATCAGCATAAGCTGAAGTTCCAACAAAGCTAGAAAAACCAAGTCTAACACGATCTGATATGCAAACGGATCAAGCAGATTGAGGCACAAATAAAAGATCACCACGAGCTCAAACTCCAACAGAACTAGCAGAAACAAGTCTAACACGATCAGATATGCAAACGGATCAAGCAGATTTACCTCTTGAATAAGCAGTAAGACAAAAACAGAAGATCAGCACAAGCTGAAGCTCCAACAGAGCAAGCAGACACAAGTCTAACACGATCAGATAGGCAAATGGATCAGTTAGAATTGGCTATGGTATAAGCAATTAAGGCACAAACAGAAGAACAGCCCGAGGTTAACTCCAACAGAACTAGCAGAATCAAGTCTAACACGATCTGATATGCAAACGGATCAAGCAGATTGAGGCACAAATAGAAGATCACCACGAGCTCAAACTCCAACAGAACTAGCAGAAACAAGTCTAACACGATCAGATATGCAAACGGATCAAGCAGATTTACCACTTGAATAAGCACTAAGACAAAAACAGAAGATCAGCACAAGCTGAAGCTCCAACAGAGCAAGCAGACACAAGTCTAACACGATCAGATAGGCAAATGGATCAGTTAGAATTGGCTATGGTATAAGCAATTAAGGCACAAACAGAAGAACAGCACGAGGTCAATCTCCAACAGAACTAGCAGAATCAAGGCTAACAGGATCAGTTACGCAAATGGATAGGGAGAAGTAGCCCTTAAAGAAGCATTTCCGGCACAAACACAATATCAGCACAAGATCACACAGGATCAGCACAAGCTGCAACAGAACTAGCAGAAACAAGTCTAACACGATCAGATATGCAAACGGATCTATCAGATTTACCTCTTGAAGAAGCAGTAAGACAAACAGAAAATCAGCACAAACTGAAGCTCCTAGAGACACAAGTCTATCCCGATCAGATAAGGAAATGAATCAGATAAAATTGGCTTTGGAATAAGCAGCTGAGGCATACACAGAAGAACAGCAAGATATCAACTCGAACAAAACTTGCAGAAACAAGTCTAACACGATCAGATATGCAAACGGATCTATCAGATTTACCTCTTGAGGAAGCAGTAAGAAAATCAGCACAAGCTGAAGATCCATCAAAGCAAGCAGACACAAGTCTAACACAACCAGATACGCAAACGGATTAAGTAAATTTGCATCTTGTAGAATCCATTGGATCAGCACGAGCTCAAACTCAAATAGGAGTAGTAGAAACAAGTCTAGCACGATCTGTAATACAAATAGACTTTGCAGAATTGGCCCTGGAAGAAGCGGTGGAGGTACAAACAGAAGATCAGCACAAGCTGATGTTCCAACAGAGCAAGCAGGCACAAGTCTAACAGGATCAGATACGAAAATGGATCAGGAAGCATTGGCTTTAGTATAATCAATTAAGGCACAAACAGAAGAACAGCACGAAGTCAATCATCAACAGAACTAGCAGAATCAAGGCTAACAGGATCAGTTACGCAATTTGGAGAAGTAGCCCTTGAAGAAGCATTTCCGGCACAAACACAATATCAGCACAAGATCACACAGGATCAGAACAAACTGCAACAGAACTAGCACAAACAAGTCTAACACGATAAGATATGCAAACGGATCAATCGGATTTATCTCTTGAAGAAGCAGTAAGACACAAACAGAAAATCAGCACAAGCTGAAGCTCCAACAGAGCAAGCAGACACAAGTCTAACACGATCAGATTCGCAAATGGGTCAGATAGAATTGGCTATGATATAAGCAATTAAGGCACAAACAGAAGAACAGCACGAGAACAACTCCAACAGAACTAGCAGAATCAAGACAAACAAGACTAGTTACGCATACGGATCAAGCAGATTTGCCTCTGGAAGAAGCAGTTGAGGCACAAATAGAAGATGAGCATAAGCTGAAGTTCCAACAGAGCTAAAAGAACCAAGTCTAACAACGATCTGATATGCAAACGGATCAAGCAGATTGAGGCACAAATAGAAGATGCCTTCTTTAAATCAGCACGAGGTCAAACTCCAACAGAGCTAGAGAAAACAAATCTAATACGAACAGTTACGCATACGGATCAAGCAAATTTGCCTCTGGAAGAAGCAGTTGAGGCACAATCAGAAGATCAGCACAAGCTGAATTTCCAACAGAGCAAGAAAAACCAAGTCTAAGACGATCCGATATGCAAATGGATCAAGCAGATTGAGGCACAAATAGAAGATCACCACGAGCTCAAACTCCAACAGAACTAGCAGAAACAAGTCTGACACGACCAGTTATGCAAATGGATACTGGGAATTAGCCCTTGAAGAAGCATTTCCGGCACAAACACAATATCAGCACAAGATCACACAGGATCAGAACAGGCTGCAACAGAACTAGCAGAAACAAGTCTTCAGAACTAGCAGAATCAAGATTAACACGATCAGTTACGCAAACGGATCAAGCAGATTTGCCTCTGGAAGAAGCAGTTGAGGCACAAACAGAAGATCAGCATAAGCTGAAGTTCCAACAAAGCTAGAAAAACCAAGTCTAACACGATCTGATATGCAAACGGATCAAGCAGATTGAGGCACAAATAAAAGATCACCACGAGCTCAAACTCCAACAGAACTAGCAGAAACAAGTCTAACACGATCAGATATGCAAACGGATCAAGCAGATTTACCTCTTGAATAAGCAGTAAGACAAAAACAGAAGATCAGCACAAGCTGAAGCTCCAACAGAGCAAGCAGACACAAGTCTAACACGATCAGATAGGCAAATGGATCAGTTAGAATTGGCTATGGTATAAGCAATTAAGGCACAAACAGAAGAACAGCCCGAGGTTAACTCCAACAGAACTAGCAGAATCAAGACTAACACGATCAGTTACGCAAACGGATCAAGCAGATTGAGGCACAAATAGAAGATCACCACGAGCTCAAACTCCAACAGAACTAGCAGAAACAAGTCTAACACGATCAGATATGCAAACGGATCAAGCAGATTTACCTCTTGAATAAGCACTAAGACAAAAACAGAAGATCAGCACAAGCTGAAGCTCCAACAGAGCAAGCAGACACAAGTCTAACTCGATCAGATAGGCAAATGGATCAGTTAGAATTGGCTATGGTATAAGCAATTAAGGCACAAACAGAAGAACAGCACGAGGTCAATCTCCAACAGAACTAGCAGAATCAAGGCTAACAGGATCAGTTACGCAAATGGATAGGGAGAAGTAGCCCTTAAAGAAGCATTTCCGGCACAAACACAATATCAGCACAAGATCACACAGGATCAGCACAAGCTGCAACAGAACTAGCAGAAACAAGTCTAACACGATCAGATATGCAAACGGATCTATCAGATTTACCTCTTGAAGAAGCAGTAAGAAAATCAGCACAAGCTGAAGATCCATCAAAGCAAGCAGACACAAGTCTAACACAACCAGATACGCAAACGGATTAAGTAAATTTGCATCTTGTAGAATCCATTGGATCAGCACGAGCTCAAACTCAAATAGGAGTAGTAGAAACAAGTCTAGCACGATCTGTAATACAAATAGACTTTGCAGAATTGGCCCTGGAAGAAGCCGTGGAGGTACAAACAGAAGATCAGCACAAGCTGATGTTCCAACAGAGCAAGCAGGCACAAGTCTAACAGGATCAGATACGAAAATGGATCAGGAAGCATTGGCTTTAGTATAATCAATTAAGGCACAAACAGAAGAACAGCACGAAGTCAATCATCAACAGAACTAGCAGAATCAAGGCTAACAGGATCAGTTACGCAATTTGGAGAAGTAGCCCTTGAAGAAGCATTTCCGGCACAAACACAATATCAGCACAAGATCACACAGGATCAGAACAAACTGCAACAGAACTAGCACAAACAAGTCTAACACGATCAGATATGCAAACGGATCAATCGGATTTATCTCTTGAAGAAGCAGTAAGACACAAACAGAAAATCAGCACAAGCTGAAGCTCCAACAGAGCAAGCAGACACAAGTCTAACACGATCAGATTCGCAAATGGGTCAGATAGAATTGGTTATGATATAAGCAATTAAGGCACAAACAGAAGAACAGCACGAGAACAACTCCAACAGAACTAGCAGAATCAAGACAAACAAGACTAGTTACGCATACGGATCAAGCAGATTTGCCTCTGGAAGAAGCAGTTGAGGCACAAATAGAAGATGAGCATAAGCTGAAGTTCCAACAGAGCTAAAAGAACCAAGTCTAACAACGATCTGATATACAAACGGATCAAGCAGATTGAGGCACAAATAGAAGATGCCTTCTTTAAATCAGCACGAGGTCAAACTCCAACAGAGCTAGAGAAAACAAATCTAATACGAACAGTTACGCATACGGATCAAGCAAATTTGCCTCTGGAAGAAGCAGTTGAGGCACAATCAGAAGATCAGCACAAGCTGAATTTCCAACAGAGCAAGAAAAACCAAGTCTAACAAATAAAAGATCTGATATGCAAATGGATCAAGCAGATTGAGGCACAAATAGAAGATCACCACGAGCTCAAACTCCAACAGAACTAGCAGAAACAAGTCTGACACGACCAGTTATGCAAATGGATACTGGGAATTAGCCCTTGAAGAAGCATTTCCGGCACAAACACAATATCAGCACAAGATCACACAGGATCAGAACAGGCTGCAACAGAACTAGCAGAAACAAGTCTTCAGAACTAGCAGAATCAAGATTAACACGATCAGTTACGCAAACGGATCAAGCAGATTTGCCTCTGGAAGAAGCAGTTGAGGCACAAACAGAAGATCAGCATAAGCTGAAGTTCCAACAAAGCTAGAAAAACCAAGTCTAACACGATCTGATATGCAAACGGATCAAGCAGATTGAGGCACAAATAAAAGATCACCACGAGCTCAAACTCCAACAAAACTAGCAGAAACAAGTCTAACACGATCAGATATGCAAACGGATCAAGCAGATTTACCTCTTGAATAAGCAGTAAGACAAAAACAGAAGATCAGCACAAGCTGAAGCTCCAACAGAGCAAGCAGACACAAGTCTAACACGATCAGATAGGCAAATGGATCAGTTAGAATTGGCTATGGTATAAGCAATTAAGGCACAAACAGAAGAACAGCCCGAGGTTAACTCCAACAGAACTAGCAGAATCAAGACTAACACGATCAGTTACGCAAACGGATCAAGCAGATTGAGGCACAAATAGAAGATCACCACGAGCTCAAACTCCAACAGAACTAGCAGAAACAAGTCTAACACGATCAGATATGCAAACGGATCAAGCAGATTTACCTCTTGAATAAGCACTAAGACAAAAACAGAAGATCAGCACAAGCTGAAGCTCCAACAGAGCAAGCAGACACAAGTCTAACTCGATCAGATAGGCAAATGGATCAGTTAGAATTGGCTATGGTATAAGCAATTAAGGCACAAACAGAAGAACAGCACGAGGTCAATCTCCAACAGAACTAGCAGAATCAAGGCTAACAGGATCAGTTACGCAAATGGATAGGGAGAAGTAGCCCTTAAAGAAGCATTTCCGGCACAAACACAATATCAGCACAAGATCACACAGGATCAGCACAAGCTGCAACAGAACTAGCAGAAACAAGTCTAACACGATCAGATATGCAAACGGATCTATCAGATTTACCTCTTGAAGAAGCAGTAAGAAAATCAGCACAAGCTGAAGATCCATCAAAGCAAGCAGACACAAGTCTAACACAACCAGATACGCAAACGGATTAAGTAAATTTGCATCTTGTAGAATCCATTGGATCAGCACGAGCTCAAACTCAAATAGGAGTAGTAGAAACAAGTCTAGCACGATCTGTAATACAAATAGACTTTGCAGAATTGGCCCTGGAAGAAGCCGTGGAGGTACAAACAGAAGATCAGCACAAGCTGATGTTCCAACAGAGCAAGCAGGCACAAGTCTAACAGGATCAGATACGAAAATGGATCAGGAAGCATTGGCTTTAGTATAATCAATTAAGGCACAAACAGAAGAACAGCACGAAGTCAATCATCAACAGAACTAGCAGAATCAAGGCTAACAGGATCAGTTACGCAATTTGGAGAAGTAGCCCTTGAAGAAGCATTTCCGGCACAAACACAATATCAGCACAAGATCACACAGGATCAGAACAAACTGCAACAGAACTAGCACAAACAAGTCTAACACGATCAGATATGCAAACGGATCAATCGGATTTATCTCTTGAAGAAGCAGTAAGACACAAACAGAAAATCAGCACAAGCTGAAGCTCCAACAGAGCAAGCAGACACAAGTCTAACACGATCAGATTCGCAAATGGGTCAGATAGAATTGGCTATGATATAAGCAATTAAGGCACAAACAGAAGAACAGCACGAGAACAACTCCAACAGAACTAGCAGAATCAAGACAAACAAGACTAGTTACGCATACGGATCAAGCAGATTTGCCTCTGGAAGAAGCAGTTGAGGCACAAATAGAAGATGAGCATAAGCTGAAGTTCCAACAGAGCTAAAAGAACCAACTCTAACAACGATCTGATATGCAAACGGATCAAGCAGATTGAGGCACAAATAGAAGATGCCTTCTTTAAATCAGCACGAGGTCAAACTCCAACAGAGCTAGAGAAAACAAATCTAATACGAACAGTTACGCATACGGATCAAGCAAATTTGCCTCTGGAAGAAGCAGTTGAGGCACAATCAGAAGATCAGCACAAGCTGAATTTCCAACAGAGCAAGAAAAACCAAGTCTAACACGATCTGATATGCAAATGGATCAAGCAGATTGAGGCACAAATAGAAGATCACCACGAGCTCAAACTCCAACAGAACTAGCAGAAACAAGTCTGACACGACCAGTTATGCAAATGGATACTGGGAATTAGCCCTTGAAGAAGCATTTCCGGCACAAACACAATATCAGCACAAGATCACACAGGATTAGAACAGGCTGCAACAGAACTAGCAGAAACAAGTCTTCAGAACTAGCAGAATCAAGATTAACACGATCAGTTACGCAAACGGATCAAGCAGATTTGCCTCTGGAAGAAGCAGTTGAGGCACAAACAGAAGATCAGCATAAGCTGAAGTTCCAACAAAGCTAGAAAAACCAAGTCTAACACGATCTGATATGCAAACGGATCAAGCAGATTGAGGCACAAATAAAAGATCACCACGAGCTCAAACTCCAACAGAACTAGCAGAAACAAGTCTAACACGATCAGATATGCAAACGGATCAAGCAGATTTACCTCTTGAATAAGCAGTAAGACAAAAACAGAAGATCAGCACAAGCTGAAGCTCCAACAGAGCAAGCAGACACAAGTCTAACACGATCAGATAGGCAAATGGATCAGTTAGAATTGGCTATGGTATAAGCAATTAAGGCACAAACAGAAGAACAGCCCGAGGTTAACTCCAACAGAACTAGCAGAATCAAGACTAACACGATCAGTTACGCAAACGGATCAAGCAGATTGAGGCACAAATAGAAGATCACCACGAGCTCAAACTCCAACAGAACTAGCAGAAACAAGTCTAACACGATCAGATATGCAAACGGATCAAGCAGATTTACCTCTTGAATAAGCACTAAGACAAAAACAGAAGATCAGCACAAGCTGAAGCTCCAACAGAGCAAGCAGACACAAGTCTAACACGATCAGATAGGCAAATGGATCAGTTAGAATTGGCTATGGTATAAGCAATTAAGGCACAAACAGAAGAACAGCACGAGGTCAATCTCCAACAGAACTAGCAGAATCAAGGCTAACAGGATCAGTTACGCAAATGGATAGGGAGAAGTAGCCCTTAAAGAAGCATTTCCGGCACAAACACAATATCAGCACAAGATCACACAGGATCAGCACAAGCTGCAACAGAACTAGCAGAAACAAGTCTAACACGATCAGATATGCAAACGGATCTATCAGATTTACCTCTTGAAGAAGCAGTAAGAAAATCAGCACAAGCTGAAGATCCATCAAAGCAAGCAGACACAAGTCTAACACAACCAGATACGCAAACGGATTAAGTAAATTTGCATCTTGTAGAATCCATTGGATCAGCACGAGCTCAAACTCAAATAGGAGTAGTAGAAACAAGTCTAGCACGATCTGTAATACAAATAGACTTTGCAGAATTGGCCCTGGAAGAAGCCGTGGAGGTACAAACAGAAGATCAGCACAAGCTGATGTTCCAACAGAGCAAGCAGGCACAAGTCTAACAGGATCAGATACGAAAATGGATCAGGAAGCATTGGCTTTAGTATAATCAATTAAGGCACAAACAGAAGAACAGCACGAAGTCAATCATCAACAGAACTAGCAGAATCAAGGCTAACAGGATCAGTTACGCAATTTGGAGAAGTAGCCCTTGAAGAAGCATTTCCGGCACAAACACAATATCAGCACAAGATCACACAGGATCAGAACAAACTGCAACAGAACTAGCACAAACAAGTCTAACACGATCAGATATGCAAACGGATCAATCGGATTTATCTCTTGAAGAAGCAGTAAGACACAAACAGAAAATCAGCACAAGCTGAAGCTCCAACAGAGCAAGCAGACACAAGTCTAACACGATCAGATTCGCAAATGGGTCAGATAGAATTGGCTATGATATAAGCAATTAAGGCACAAACAGAAGAACAGCACGAGAACAACTCCAACAGAACTAGCAGAATCAAGACAAACAAGACTAGTTACGCATACGGATCCAGCAGATTTGCCTCTGGAAGAAGCAGTTGAGGCACAAATAGAAGATGAGCATAAGCTGAAGTTCCAACAGAGCTAAAAGAACCAAGTCTAACAACGATCTGATATGCAAACGGATCAAGCAGATTGAGGCACAAATAGAAGATGCCTTCTTTAAATCAGCACGAGGTCAAACTCCAACAGAGCTAGAGAAAACAAATCTAATACGAACAGTTACGCATACGGATCAAGCAAATTTGCCTCTGGAAGAAGCAGTTGAGGCACAATCAGAAGATCAGCACAAGCTGAATTTCCAACAGAGCAAGAAAAACCAAGTCTAACACGATCCGATATGCAAATGGATCAAGCAGATTGAGGCACAAATAGAAGATCACCACGAGCTCAAACTCCAACAGAACTAGCAGAAACAAGTCTGACACGACCAGTTATGCAAATGGATACTGGGAATTAGCCCTTGAAGAAGCATTTCCGGCACAAACACAATATCAGCACAAGATCACACAGGATCAGAACAGGCTGCAACAGAACTAGCAGAAACAAGTCTTCAGAACTAGCAGAATCAAGATTAACACGATCAGTTACGCAAACGGATCAAGCAGATTTGCCTCTGGAAGAAGCAGTTGAGGCACAAACAGAAGATCAGCATAAGCTGAAGTTCCAACAAAGCTAGAAAAACCAAGTCTAACACGATCTGATATGCAAACGGATCAAGCAGATTGAGGCACAAATAAAAGATCACCACGAGCTCAAACTCCAACAGAACTAGCAGAAACAAGTCTAACACGATCAGATATGCAAACGGATCAAGCAGATTTACCTCTTGAATAAGCAGTAAGACAAAAACAGAAGATCAGCACAAGCTGAAGCTCCAACAGAGCAAGCAGACACAAGTCTAACACGATCAGATAGGCAAATGGATCAGTTAGAATTGGCTATGGTATAAGCAATTAAGGCACAAACAGAAGAACAGCCCGAGGTTAACTCCAACAGAACTAGCAGAATCAAGACTAACACGATCAGTTACGCAAACGGATCAAGCAGATTGAGGCACAAATAGAAGATCACCACGAGCTCAAACTCCAACAGAACTAGCAGAAACAAGTCTAACACGATCAGATATGCAAACGGATCAAGCAGATTTACCTCTTGAATAAGCACTAAGACAAAAACAGAAGATCAGCACAAGCTGAAGCTCCAACAGAGCAAGCAGACACAAGTCTAACTCGATCAGATAGGCAAATGGATCAGTTAGAATTGGCTATGGTATAAGCAATTAAGGCACAAACAGAAGAACAGCACGAGGTCAATCTCCAACAGAACTAGCAGAATCAAGGCTAACAGGATCAGTTACGCAAATGGATAGGGAGAAGTAGCCCTTAAAGAAGCATTTCCGGCACAAACACAATATCAGCACAAGATCACACAGGATCAGCACAAGCTGCAACAGAACTAGCAGAAACAAGTCTAACACGATCAGATATGCAAACGGATCTATCAGATTTACCTCTTGAAGAAGCAGTAAGAAAATCAGCACAAGCTGAAGATCCATCAAAGCAAGCAGACACAAGTCTAACACAACCAGATACGCAAACGGATTAAGTAAATTTGCATCTTGTAGAATCCATTGGATCAGCACGAGCTCAAACTCAAATAGGAGTAGTAGAAACAAGTCTAGCACGATCTGTAATACAAATAGACTTTGCAGAATTGGCCCTGGAAGAAGCCGTGGAGGTACAAACAGAAGATCAGCACAAGCTGATGTTCCAACAGAGCAAGCAGGCACAAGTCTAACAGGATCAGATACGAAAATGGATCAGGAAGCATTGGCTTTAGTATAATCAATTAAGGCACAAACAGAAGAACAGCACGAAGTCAATCATCAACAGAACTAGCAGAATCAAGGCTAACAGGATCAGTTACGCAATTTGGAGAAGTAGCCCTTGAAGAAGCATTTCCGGCACAAACACAATATCAGCACAAGATCACACAGGATCAGAACAAACTGCAACAGAACTAGCACAAACAAGTCTAACACGATCAGATATGCAAACGGATCAATCGGATTTATCTCTTGAAGAAGCAGTAAGACACAAACAGAAAATCAGCACAAGCTGAAGCTCCAACAGAGCAAGCAGACACAAGTCTAACACGATCAGATTCGCAAATGGGTCAGATAGAATTGGTTATGATATAAGCAATTAAGGCACAAACAGAAGAACAGCACGAGAACAACTCCAACAGAACTAGCAGAATCAAGACAAACAAGACTAGTTACGCATACGGATCAAGCAGATTTGCCTCTGGAAGAAGCAGTTGAGGCACAAATAGAAGATGAGCATAAGCTGAAGTTCCAACAGAGCTAAAAGAACCAAGTCTAACAACGATCTGATATACAAACGGATCAAGCAGATTGAGGCACAAATAGAAGATGCCTTCTTTAAATCAGCACGAGGTCAAACTCCAACAGAGCTAGAGAAAACAAATCTAATACGAACAGTTACGCATACGGATCAAGCAAATTTGCCTCTGGAAGAAGCAGTTGAGGCACAATCAGAAGATCAGCACAAGCTGAATTTCCAACAGAGCAAGAAAAACCAAGTCTAACACGATCTGATATGCAAATGGATCAAGCAGATTGAGGCACAAATAGAAGATCACCACGAGCTCAAACTCCAACAGAACTAGCAGAAACAAGTCTGACACGACCAGTTATGCAAATGGATACTGGGAATTAGCCCTTGAAGAAGCATTTCCGGCACAAACACAATATCAGCACAAGATCACACAGGATCAGAACAGGCTGCAACAGAACTAGCAGAAACAAGTCTTCAGAACTAGCAGAATCAAGATTAACACGATCAGTTACGCAAACGGATCAAGCAGATTTGCCTCTGGAAGAAGCAGTTGAGGCACAAACAGAAGATCAGCATAAGCTGAAGTTCCAACAAAGCTAGAAAAACCAAGTCTAACACGATCTGATATGCAAACGGATCAAGCAGATTGAGGCACAAATAAAAGATCACCACGAGCTCAAACTCCAACAAAACTAGCAGAAACAAGTCTAACACGATCAGATATGCAAACGGATCAAGCAGATTTACCTCTTGAATAAGCAGTAAGACAAAAACAGAAGATCAGCACAAGCTGAAGCTCCAACAGAGCAAGCAGACACAAGTCTAACACGATCAGATAGGCAAATGGATCAGTTAGAATTGGCTATGGTATAAGCAATTAAGGCACAAACAGAAGAACAGCCCGAGGTTAACTCCAACAGAACTAGCAGAATCAAGACTAACACGATCAGTTACGCAAACGGATCAAGCAGATTGAGGCACAAATAGAAGATCACCACGAGCTCAAACTCCAACAGAACTAGCAGAAACAAGTCTAACACGATCAGATATGCAAACGGATCAAGCAGATTTACCTCTTGAATAAGCACTAAGACAAAAACAGAAGATCAGCACAAGCTGAAGCTCCAACAGAGCAAGCAGACACAAGTCTAACTCGATCAGATAGGCAAATGGATCAGTTAGAATTGGCTATGGTATAAGCAATTAAGGCACAAACAGAAGAACAGCACGAGGTCAATCTCCAACAGAACTAGCAGAATCAAGGCTAACAGGATCAGTTACGCAAATGGATAGGGAGAAGTAGCCCTTAAAGAAGCATTTCCGGCACAAACACAATATCAGCACAAGATCACACAGGATCAGCACAAGCTGCAACAGAACTAGCAGAAACAAGTCTAACACGATCAGATATGCAAACGGATCTATCAGATTTACCTCTTGAAGAAGCAGTAAGAAAATCAGCACAAGCTGAAGATCCATCAAAGCAAGCAGACACAAGTCTAACACAACCAGATACGCAAACGGATTAAGTAAATTTGCATCTTGTAGAATCCATTGGATCAGCACGAGCTCAAACTCAAATAGGAGTAGTAGAAACAAGTCTAGCACGATCTGTAATACAAATAGACTTTGCAGAATTGGCCCTGGAAGAAGCCGTGGAGGTACAAACAGAAGATCAGCACAAGCTGATGTTCCAACAGAGCAAGCAGGCACAAGTCTAACAGGATCAGATACGAAAATGGATCAGGAAGCATTGGCTTTAGTATAATCAATTAAGGCACAAACAGAAGAACAGCACGAAGTCAATCATCAACAGAACTAGCAGAATCAAGGCTAACAGGATCAGTTACGCAATTTGGAGAAGTAGCCCTTGAAGAAGCATTTCCGGCACAAACACAATATCAGCACAAGATCACACAGGATCAGAACAAACTGCAACAGAACTAGCACAAACAAGTCTAACACGATCAGATATGCAAACGGATCAATCGGATTTATCTCTTGAAGAAGCAGTAAGACACAAACAGAAAATCAGCACAAGCTGAAGCTCCAACAGAGCAAGCAGACACAAGTCTAACACGATCAGATTCGCAAATGGGTCAGATAGAATTGGTTATGATATAAGCAATTAAGGCACAAACAGAAGAACAGCACGAGAACAACTCCAACAGAACTAGCAGAATCAAGACAAACAAGACTAGTTACGCATACGGATCAAGCAGATTTGCCTCTGGAAGAAGCAGTTGAGGCACAAATAGAAGATGAGCATAAGCTGAAGTTCCAACAGAGCTAAAAGAACCAAGTCTAACAACGATCTGATATACAAACGGATCAAGCAGATTGAGGCACAAATAGAAGATGCCTTCTTTAAATCAGCACGAGGTCAAACTCCAACAGAGCTAGAGAAAACAAATCTAATACGAACAGTTACGCATACGGATCAAGCAAATTTGCCTCTGGAAGAAGCAGTTGAGGCACAATCAGAAGATCAGCACAAGCTGAATTTCCAACAGAGCAAGAAAAACCAAGTCTAACACGATCTGATATGCAAATGGATCAAGCAGATTGAGGCACAAATAGAAGATCACCACGAGCTCAAACTCCAACAGAACTAGCAGAAACAAGTCTGACACGACCAGTTATGCAAATGGATACTGGGAATTAGCCCTTGAAGAAGCATTTCCGGCACAAACACAATATCAGCACAAGATCACACAGGATCAGAACAGGCTGCAACAGAACTAGCAGAAACAAGTCTTCAGAACTAGCAGAATCAAGATTAACACGATCAGTTACGCAAACGGATCAAGCAGATTTGCCTCTGGAAGAAGCAGTTGAGGCACAAACAGAAGATCAGCATAAGCTGAAGTTCCAACAAAGCTAGAAAAACCAAGTCTAACACGATCTGATATGCAAACGGATCAAGCAGATTGAGGCACAAATAAAAGATCACCACGAGCTCAAACTCCAACAAAACTAGCAGAAACAAGTCTAACACGATCAGATATGCAAACGGATCAAGCAGATTTACCTCTTGAATAAGCAGTAAGACAAAAACAGAAGATCAGCACAAGCTGAAGCTCCAACAGAGCAAGCAGACACAAGTCTAACACGATCAGATAGGCAAATGGATCAGTTAGAATTGGCTATGGTATAAGCAATTAAGGCACAAACAGAAGAACAGCCCGAGGTTAACTCCAACAGAACTAGCAGAATCAAGACTAACACGATCAGTTACGCAAACGGATCAAGCAGATTGAGGCACAAATAGAAGATCACCACGAGCTCAAACTCCAACAGAACTAGCAGAAACAAGTCTAACACGATCAGATATGCAAACGGATCAAGCAGATTTACCTCTTGAATAAGCACTAAGACAAAAACAGAAGATCAGCACAAGCTGAAGCTCCAAGAGAGCAAGCAGACACAAGTCTAACTCGATCAGATAGGCAAATGGATCAGTTAGAATTGGCTATGGTATAAGCAATTAAGGCACAAACAGAAGAACAGCACGAGGTCAATCTCCAACAGAACTAGCAGAATCAAGGCTAACAGGATCAGTTACGCAAATGGATAGGGAGAAGTAGCCCTTAAAGAAGCATTTCCGGCACAAACACAATATCAGCACAAGATCACACAGGATCAGCACAAGCTGCAACAGAACTAGCAGAAACAAGTCTAACACGATCAGATATGCAAACGGATCTATCAGATTTACCTCTTGAAGAAGCAGTAAGAAAATCAGCACAAGCTGAAGATCCATCAAAGCAAGCAGACACAAGTCTAACACAACCAGATACGCAAACGGATTAAGTAAATTTGCATCTTGTAGAATCCATTGGATCAGCACGAGCTCAAACTCAAATAGGAGTAGTAGAAACAAGTCTAGCACGATCTGTAATACAAATAGACTTTGCAGAATTGGCCCTGGAAGAAGCCGTGGAGGTACAAACAGAAGATCAGCACAAGCTGATGTTCCAACAGAGCAAGCAGGCACAAGTCTAACAGGATCAGATACGAAAATGGATCAGGAAGCATTGGCTTTAGTATAATCAATTAAGGCACAAACAGAAGAACAGCACGAAGTCAATCATCAACAGAACTAGCAGAATCAAGGCTAACAGGATCAGTTACGCAATTTGGAGAAGTAGCCCTTGAAGAAGCATTTCCGGCACAAACACAATATCAGCACAAGATCACACAGGATCAGAACAAACTGCAACAGAACTAGCACAAACAAGTCTAACACGATCAGATATGCAAACGGATCAATCGGATTTATCTCTTGAAGAAGCAGTAAGACACAAACAGAAAATCAGCACAAGCTGAAGCTCCAACAGAGCAAGCAGACACAAGTCTAACACGATCAGATTCGCAAATGGGTCAGATAGAATTGGCTATGATATAAGCAATTAAGGCACAAACAGAAGAACAGCACGAGAACAACTCCAACAGAACTAGCAGAATCAAGACAAACAAGACTAGTTACGCATACGGATCAAGCAGATTTGCCTCTGGAAGAAGCAGTTGAGGCACAAATAGAAGATGAGCATAAGCTGAAGTTCCAACAGAGCTAAAAGAACCAACTCTAACAACGATCTGATATGCAAACGGATCAAGCAGATTGAGGCACAAATAGAAGATGCCTTCTTTAAATCAGCACGAGGTCAAACTCCAACAGAGCTAGAGAAAACAAATCTAATACGAACAGTTACGCATACGGATCAAGCAAATTTGCCTCTGGAAGAAGCAGTTGAGGCACAATCAGAAGATCAGCACAAGCTGAATTTCCAACAGAGCAAGAAAAACCAAGTCTAACACGATCTGATATGCAAATGGATCAAGCAGATTGAGGCACAAATAGAAGATCACCACGAGCTCAAACTCCAACAGAACTAGCAGAAACAAGTCTGACACGACCAGTTATGCAAATGGATACTGGGAATTAGCCCTTGAAGAAGCATTTCCGGCACAAACACAATATCAGCACAAGATCACACAGGATCAGAACAGGCTGCAACAGAACTAGCAGAAACAAGTCTTCAGAACTAGCAGAATCAAGATTAACACGATCAGTTACGCAAACGGATCAAGCAGATTTGCCTCTGGAAGAAGCAGTTGAGGCACAAACAGAAGATCAGCATAAGCTGAAGTTCCAACAAAGCTAGAAAAACCAAGTCTAACACGATCTGATATGCAAACGGATCAAGCAGATTGAGGCACAAATAAAAGATCACCACGAGCTCAAACTCCAACAGAACTAGCAGAAACAAGTCTAACACGATCAGATATGCAAACGGATCAAGCAGATTTACCTCTTGAATAAGCAGTAAGACAAAAACAGAAGATCAGCACAAGCTGAAGCTCCAACAGAGCAAGCAGACACAAGTCTAACACGATCAGATAGGCAAATGGATCAGTTAGAATTGGCTATGGTATAAGCAATTAAGGCACAAACAGAAGAACAGCCCGAGGTTAACTCCAACAGAACTAGCAGAATCAAGACTAACACGATCAGTTACGCAAACGGATCAAGCAGATTGAGGCACAAATAGAAGATCACCACGAGCTCAAACTCCAACAGAACTAGCAGAAACAAGTCTAACACGATCAGATATGCAAACGGATCAAGCAGATTTACCTCTTGAATAAGCACTAAGACAAAAACAGAAGATCAGCACAAGCTGAAGCTCCAACAGAGCAAGCAGACACAAGTCTAACACGATCAGATAGGCAAATGGATCAGTTAGAATTGGCTATGGTATAAGCAATTAAGGCACAAACAGAAGAACAGCACGAGGTCAATCTCCAACAGAACTAGCAGAATCAAGGCTAACAGGATCAGTTACGCAAATGGATAGGGAGAAGTAGCCCTTAAAGAAGCATTTCCGGCACAAACACAATATCAGCACAAGATCACACAGGATCAGCACAAGCTGCAACAGAACTAGCAGAAACAAGTCTAACACGATCAGATATGCAAACGGATCTATCAGATTTACCTCTTGAAGAAGCAGTAAGAAAATCAGCACAAGCTGAAGATCCATCAAAGCAAGCAGACACAAGTCTAACACAACCAGATACGCAAACGGATTAAGTAAATTTGCATCTTGTAGAATCCATTGGATCAGCACGAGCTCAAACTCAAATAGGAGTAGTAGAAACAAGTCTAGCACGATCTGTAATACAAATAGACTTTGCAGAATTGGCCCTGGAAGAAGCCGTGGAGGTACAAACAGAAGATCAGCACAAGCTGATGTTCCAACAGAGCAAGCAGGCACAAGTCTAACAGGATCAGATACGAAAATGGATCAGGAAGCATTGGCTTTAGTATAATCAATTAAGGCACAAACAGAAGAACAGCACGAAGTCAATCATCAACAGAACTAGCAGAATCAAGGCTAACAGGATCAGTTACGCAATTTGGAGAAGTAGCCCTTGAAGAAGCATTTCCGGCACAAACACAATATCAGCACAAGATCACACAGGATCAGAACAAACTGCAACAGAACTAGCACAAACAAGTCTAACACGATCAGATATGCAAACGGATCAATCGGATTTATCTCTTGAAGAAGCAGTAAGACACAAACAGAAAATCAGCACAAGCTGAAGCTCCAACAGAGCAAGCAGACACAAGTCTAACACGATCAGATTCGCAAATGGGTCAGATAGAATTGGCTATGATATAAGCAATTAAGGCACAAACAGAAGAACAGCATGAGAACAACTCCAACAGAACTAGCAGAATCAAGACAAACAAGACTAGTTACGCATACGGATCAAGCAGATTTGCCTCTGGAAGAAGCAGTTGAGGCACAAATAGAAGATGAGCATAAGCTGAAGTTCCAACAGAGCTAAAAGAACCAAGTCTAACAACGATCTGATATGCAAACGGATCAAGCAGATTGAGGCACAAATAGAAGATGCCTTCTTTAAATCAGCACGAGGTCAAACTCCAACAGAGCTAGAGAAAACAAATCTAATACGAACAGTTACGCATACGGATCAAGCAAATTTGCCTCTGGAAGAAGCAGTTGAGGCACAATCAGAAGATCAGCACAAGCTGAATTTCCAACAGAGCAAGAAAAACCAAGTCTAACACGATCTGATATGCAAATGGATCAAGCAGATTGAGGCACAAATAGAAGATCACCACGAGCTCAAACTCCAACAGAACTAGCAGAAACAAGTCTGACACGACCAGTTATGTAAATGGATACTGGGAATTAGCCCTTGAAGAAGCATTTCCGGCACAAACACAATATCAGCACAAGATCACACAGGATCAGAACAGGCTGCAACAGAACTAGCAGAAACAAGTCTTCAGAACTAGCAGAATCAAGATTAACACGATCAGTTACGCAAACGGATCAAGCAGATTTGCCTCTGGAAGAAGCAGTTGAGGCACAAACAGAAGATCAGCATAAGCTGAAGTTCCAACAAAGCTAGAAAAACCAAGTCTAACACGATCTGATATGCAAACGGATCAAGCAGATTGAGGCACAAATAAAAGATCACCACGAGCTCAAACTCCAACAGAACTAGCAGAAACAAGTCTAACACGATCAGATATGCAAACGGATCAAGCAGATTTACCTCTTGAATAAGCAGTAAGACAAAAACAGAAGATCAGCACAAGCTGAAGCTCCAACAGAGCAAGCAGACACAAGTCTAACACGATCAGATAGGCAAATGGATCAGTTAGAATTGGCTATGGTATAAGCAATTAAGGCACAAACAGAAGAACAGCCCGAGGTTAACTCCAACAGAACTAGCAGAATCAAGACTAACACGATCAGTTACGCAAACGGATCAAGCAGATTGAGGCACAAATAGAAGATCACCACGAGCTCAAACTCCAACAGAACTAGCAGAAACAAGTCTAACACGATCAGATATGCAAACGGATCAAGCAGATTTACCTCTTGAATAAGCACTAAGACAAAAACAGAAGATCAGCACAAGCTGAAGCTCCAAAAGAGCAAGCAGACACAAGTCTAACACTATCAGATAGGCAAATGGATCAGTTAGAATTGGCTATGGTATAAGCAATTAAGGCACAAACAGAAGAACAGCACGAGGTCAATCTCCAACAGAACTAGCAGAATCAAGGCTAACAGGATCAGTTACGCAAATGGATAGGGAGAAGTAGCCCTTAAAGAAGCATTTCCGGCACAAACACAATATCAGCACAAGATCACACAGGATCAGCACAAGCTGCAACAGAACTAGCAGAAACAAGTCTAACACGATCAGATATGCAAACGGATCTATCAGATTTACCTCTTGAAGAAGCAGTAAGAAAATCAGCACAAGCTGAAGATCCATCAAAGCAAGCAGACACAAGTCTAACACAATCAGATACGCAAACGGATTAAGTAAATTTGCATCTTGTAGAATCCATTGGATCAGCACGAGCTCAAACTCAAATAGGAGTAGTAGAAACAAGTCTAGCACGATCTGTAATACAAATAGACTTTGCAGAATTGGCCCTGGAAGAAGCCGTGGAGGTACAAACAGAAGATCAGCACAAGCTGATGTTCCAACAGAGCAAGCAGGCACAAGTCTAACAGGATCAGATACGAAAATGGATCAGGAAGCATTGGCTTTAGTATAATCAATTAAGGCACAAACAGAAGAACAGCACGAAGTCAATCATCAACAGAACTAGCAGAATCAAGGCTAACAGGATCAGTTACGCAATTTGGAGAAGTAGCCCTTGAAGAAGCATTTCCGGCACAAACACAATATCAGCACAAGATCACACAGGATCAGAACAAACTGCAACAGAACTAGCACAAACAAGTCTAACACGATCAGATATGCAAACGGATCAATCGGATTAATCTCTTGAAGAAGCAGTAAGACACAAACAGAAAATAAGCAAAAGCTGAAGCTCCAACAGAGCAAGCAGACACAAGTCTAACACGATCAGATTCGCAAATGGGTCAGATAGAATTGGCTATGATATAAGCAATTAAGGCACAAACAGAAGAACAGCACGAGAACAACTCCAACAGAACTAGCAGAATCAAGACAAACAAGACTAGTTACGCATACGGATCAAGCAGATTTGCCTCTGGAAGAAGCAGTTGAGGCACAAACAGAAGATGAGCATAAGCTGAAGTTCCAACAGAGCTAAAAGAACCAAGTCTAACAACGATCTGATATGCAAACGGATCAAGCAGATTGAGGCACAAATAGAAGATGCCTTCTTTAAATCAGCACGAGGTCAAACTCCAACAGAGCTAGAGAAAACAAATCTAATACGAACAGTTACGCATACGGATCAAGCAAATTTGCCTCTGGAAGAAGCAGTTGAGGCACAATCAGAAGATCAGCACAAGCTGAATTTCCAACAGAGCAAGAAAAACCAAGTCTAACACGATCTGATATGCAAATGGATCAAGCAGATTGAGGCACAAATAGAAGATCACCACGAGCTCAAACTCCAACAGAACTAGCAGAAACAAGTCTGACACGACCAGTTATGCAAATGGATACTGGGAATTAGCCCTTGAAGAAGCATTTCCGGCACAAACACAATATCAGCACAAGATCACACAGGATCAGAACAGGCTGCAACAGAACTAGCAGAAACAAGTCTTCAGAACTAGCAGAAAGAAGTCTAACACGATCAGATATGCAAACGGATCAAGCAGATTTACCTCTTGAATAAGCACTAAGACAAAAACAGAAGATCAGCACAAGCTGAAGCTCCAACAGAGCAAGCAGACACAAGTCTAACACGATCAGATAGGCAAATGGATCAAGCAGATTGAGGCACAAATAAAAGATCACCACGAGCTCAAACTCCAACAGAACTAGCAGAAACAAGTCTAACACGATCAGATATGCAAACGGATCAAGCAGATTTACCTCTTGAATAAGCAGTAAGACAGAAGATCAGCACAAGCTGAAGCTCCAACAGAGCAAGCAGACACAAGTCTAACACGATCAGATAGGCAAATGGATCAGTTAGAATTGGCTATGGTATAAGCAATTAAGGCACAAACAGAAGAACAGCCCGAGGTCAATCTCCAACAGAACTAGCAGAATCAAGGCTAACAGGATCAGTTACGCAAACGGATCAAGCAGATTGAGGCACAAATAGAAGATCACCACGAGCTCAAACTCCAACAGAACTAGCAGAAACAAGTCTAACACGATCAGATATGCAAACGGATCAAGCAGATTTACCTCTTGAATAAGCACTAAGACAAAAACAGAAGATCAGCACAAGCTGAAGCTCCAACAGAGCAAGCAGACACAAGTCTAACACGATCAGATAGGCAAATGGATCAGTTAGAATTGGCTATGGTATAAGCAATTAGGGCACAAACAGAAGAACAGCCCGAGGTTAACTCCAACAGAACTAGCAGAATCAAGACTAACACGATCAGTTACGCAAACGGATCAAGCAGATTGAGGCACAAATAGAAGATCACCACGAGCTCAAACTCCAACAGAACTAGCAGAAACAAGTCTAACACGATCAGATATGCAAACGGATCAAGCAGATTTACCTCTTGAATAAGCACTAAGACAAAAACAGAAGATCAGCACAAGCTGAAGCTCCAACAGAGCAAGCAGACACAAGTCTAACACGATCAGATAGGCAAATGGATCAGTTAGAATTGGCTATGGTATAAGCAATTAAGGCACAAACAGAAGAACAGCACGAGGTCAATCTCCAACAGAACTAGCAGAATCAAGGCTAACAGGATCAGTTACGCAAATGGATAGGGAGAAGTAGCCCTTAAAGAAGCATTTCCGGCACAAACACAATATCAGCACAAGATCACACAGGATCAGCACAAGCTGCAACAGAACTAGCAGAAACAAGTCTAACACGATCAGATATGCAAACGGATCTATCAGATTTACCTCTTGAAGAAGCAGTAAGACAAACAGAAAATCAGCACAAACTGAAGCTCCTAGAGACACAAGTCTATCCCGATCAGATACGGAAATGAATCAGATAAAATTGACTTTGGAATAAGCAGCTGAGGCATACACAGAAGAACAGCAAGATATCAACTCGAACAGAACTTGCAGAAACAGGTCTAACACGATCAGATATGCAAACGGATGAAGCAGATTTACCTCTTGAGAAAGCAGTAAGAAAATCAGCACAAGCTGAAGATCCATCAAAGCAAGCAGACACAAGTCTAACACAATCAGATACGCAAACGGATTAAGTAAATTTGCATCTTGTAGAATCCATTGGATCAGCACGAGCTCAAACTCAAATAGGAGTAGTAGAAACAAGTCTAGCACGATCTGTAATACAAATAGACTTTGCAGAATTGGCCCTGGAAGAAGCCGTGGAGGTACAAACAGAAGATCAGCACAAGCTGATGTTCCAACAGAGCAAGCAGGCACAAGTCTAACAGGATCAGATACGAAAATGGATCAGGAAGCATTGGCTTTAGTATAATCAATTAAGGCACAAACAGAAGAACAGCACGAAGTCAATCATCAACAGAACTAGCAGAATCAAGACTAACAGGATCAGTTACGCAATTTGGAGAAGTAGCCCTTGAAGAAGCATTTCCGGCACAAACACAATATCAGCACAAGCTCACACAGGATCAGAACAAACTGCAACATAACTAGCACAAACAAGTCTAACACGATCAGATATGCAAACGGATCAATCGGATTTATCTCTTGAAGAAGCAGTAAGACACAAACAGAAAATCAGCAAAAGCTGAAGCTCCAACAGAGCAAGCAGACACAAGTCTAACACGATCAGATTCGCAAATGGGTCAGATAGAATTGGCTATGATATAAGCAATTAAGGCACAAACAGAAGAACAGCACGAGAACAACTCCAACAGAACTAGCAGAATCAAGACAAACAAGACTAGTTACGCATACGGATCAAGCAGATTTGCCTCTGGAAGAAGCAGTTGAGGCACAAACAGAAGATGAGCATAAGCTGAAGTTCCAACAGAGCTAAAAGAACCAAGTCTAACAACGATCTGATATGCAAACGGATCAAGCAGATTGAGGCACAAATAGAAGATGCCTTCTTTAAATCAGCAAGAGGTCAAACTCCAACAGAGCTAGAGAAAACAAATCTAATACGAACAGTTACGCATACGGATCAAGCAAATTTGCCTCTGGAAGAAGTAGTTGAGGCACAATCAGAAGATCAGCACAAGCTGAATTTCCAACAGAGCAAGAAAAACCAAGTCTAACACGATCTGATATGCAAATGGATCAAGCAGATTGAGGCACAAATAGAAGATCACCACGAGCTCAAACTCCAACAGAACTAGCAGAAACAAGTCTGACACGACCAGTTATGCAAATGGATACTGGGAATTAGCCCTTGAAGAAGCATTTCCGGCACAAACACAATATCAGCACAAGATCACACAGGATCAGAACAGGCTGCAACAGAACTAGCAGAAACAAGTCTTCAGAACTAGCAGAAACAAGTCTAACACGATCAGATATGCAAACGGATCAAGCAGATTTACCTCTTGAATAAGCACTAAGACAAAAACAGAAGATCAGCACAAGCTGAAGCTCCAACAGAGCAAGCAGACACAAGTCTAACACGATCAGATAGGCAAATGGATCAGTTAGAATTGGCTATGGTATAAGCAATTAAGGCACAAACAGAAGAACAGCACGAGGTCAATCTCCAACAGAACTAGCAGAATCAAGGCTAACAGGATCAGTTACGCAAATGGATAGGGAGAAGTAGCCCTTGAAGAAGCATTTCCGGCACAAACACAATATCAGCACAAGATCACACAGGATCAGAACAAACTGCAACATAACTAGCACAAACAAGTCTAACACGATCAGATATGCAAACGGATCAATCGGATTTATCTCTTGAAGAAGCAGTAAGACACAAACAGAAAATCAGCAAAAGCTGAAGCTCCAACAGAGCAAGCAGACACAAGTCTAACACGATCAGATTCGCAAATGGGTCAGATAGAATTGGCTATGATATAAGCAATTAAGGCACAAACAGAAGAACAGCACGAGAACAACTCCAACAGAACTAGCAGAATCAAGACAAACAAGACTAGTTACGCATACGGATCAAGCAGATTTGCCTCTGGAAGAAGCAGTTGAGGCACAAACAGAAGATGAGCATAAGCTGAAGTTCCAACAGAGCTAAAAGAACCAAGTCTAACAACGATCTGATATGCAAACGGATCAAGCAGATTGAGGCACAAATAGAAGATGCCTTCTTTAAATCAGCACGAGGTCAAACTCAAACAGAGCTAGAGAAAACAAATCTAATACGAACAGTTACGCATACGGATCAAGCAAATTTGCCTCTGGAAGAAGCAGTTGAGGCACAATCAGAAGATCAGCACAAGCTGAATTTCCAACAGAGCAAGAAAAACCAAGTCTAACACGATCTGATATGCAAATGGATCAAGCAGATTGAGGCACAAATAGAAGATCACCACGAGCTCAAACTCCAACAGAACTAGCAGAAACAAGTCTGACACGACCAGTTATGCAAATGGATACTGGGAATTAGCCCTTGAAGAAGCATTTCCGGCACAAACACAATATCAGCACAAGATCACACAGGATCAGAACAGGCTGCAACAGAACTAGGAGAAACAAGTCTTCAGAACTAGCAGAATCAAGATTAACACGATCAGTTACGCAAACGGATCAAGCAGATTTGCCTCTGGAAGAAGCAGTTGAGGCACAAACAGAAGATCAGCATAAGCTGAAGTTCCAACAAAGCTAGAAAAAAAAAGTCTAACACGATCTGATATGCAAACGGATCAAGCAGATTGAGGCACAAATAAAAGATCACCACGAGCTCAAACTCCAACAGAACTAGCAGAAACAAGTCTAACACGATCAGATATGCAAACGGATCAAGCAGATTTACCTCTTGAATAAGCAGTAAGACAAAAACAGAAGATCAGCACAAGCTGAAGCTCCAACAGAGCAAGCAGACACAAGTCTAACACGATCAGATAGGCAAATGGATCAGTTAGAATTGGCTATGGTATAAGCAATTAAGGCACAAACAGAAGAACAGCCCGAGGTCAATCTCCAACAGAACTAGCAGAATCAAGGCTAACAGGATCAGTTACGCAAACGGATCAAGCAGATTGAGGCACAAATAGAAGATCACCACGAGCTCAAACTCCAACAGAACTAGCAGAAACAAGTCTAACACGATCAGATATGCAAACGGATCAAGCAGATTTACCTCTTGAATAAGCACTAAGACAAAAACAGAAGATCAGCACAAGCTGAAGCTCCAACAGAGCAAGCAGACACAAGTCTAACACGATCAGATAGGCAAATGGATCAGTTAGAATTGGCTATGGTATAAGCAATTAAGGCACAAACAGAAGAACAGCCCGAGGTTAACTCCAACAGAACTAGCAGAATCAAGACTAACACGATCAGTTACGCAAACGGATCAAGCAGATTGAGGCACAAATAGAAGATCACCACGAGCTCAAACTCCAACAGAACTAGCAGAAACAAGTCTAACACGATCAGATATGCAAACGGATCAAGCAGATTTACCTCTTGAATAAGCACTAAGACAAAAACAGAAGATCAGCACAAGCTGAAGCTCCAACAGAGCAAGCAGACACAAGTCTAACACGATCAGATAGGCAAATGGATCAGTTAGAATTGGCTATGGTATAAGCAATTAAGGCACAAACAGAAGAACAGCACGAGGTCAATCTCCAACAGAACTAGCAGAATCAAGGCTAACAGGATCAGTTACGCAAATGGATAGGGAGAAGTAGCCCTTAAAGAAGCATTTCCGGCACAAACACAATATCAGCACAAGATCACACAGGATCAGCACAAGCTGCAACAGAACTAGCAGAAACAAGTCTAACACGATCAGATATGCAAACGGATCTATCAGATTTACCTCTTGAAGAAGCAGTAAGACAAACAGAAAATCAGCACAAACTGAAGCTCCTAGAGACACAAGTCTATCCCGATCAGATACGGAAATGAATCAGATAAAATTGACTTTGGAATAAGCAGCTGAGGCATACACAGAAGAACAGCAAGATATCAACTCGAACAGAACTTGCAGAAACAGGTCTAACACGATCAGATATGCAAACGGATGAAGCAGATTTACCTCTTGAGAAAGCAGTAAGAAAATCAGCACAAGCTGAAGATCCATCAAAGCAAGCAGACACAAGTCTAACACAATCAGATACGCAAACGGATTAAGTAAATTTGCATCTTGTAGAATCCATTGGATCAGCACGAGCTCAAACTCAAATAGGAGTAGTAGAAACAAGTCTAGCACGATCTGTAATACAAATAGACTTTGCAGAATTGGCCCTGGAAGAAGCCGTGGAGGTACAAACAGAAGATCAGCACAAGCTGATGTTCCAACAGAGCAAGCAGGCACAAGTCTAACAGGATCAGATACGAAAATGGATCAGGAAGCATTGGCTTTAGTATAATCAATTAAGGCACAAACAGAAGAACAGCACGAAGTCAATCATCAACAGAACTAGCAGAATCAAGACTAACAGGATCAGTTACGCAATTTGGAGAAGTAGCCCTTGAAGAAGCATTTCCGGCACAAACACAATATCAGCACAAGCTCACACAGGATCAGAACAAACTGCAACATAACTAGCACAAACAAGTCTAACACGATCAGATATGCAAACGGATCAATCGGATTTATCTCTTGAAGAAGCAGTAAGACACAAACAGAAAATCAGCAAAAGCTGAAGCTCCAACAGAGCAAGCAGACACAAGTCTAACACGATCAGATTCGCAAATGGGTCAGATAGAATTGGCTATGATATAAGCAATTAAGGCACAAACAGAAGAACAGCACGAGAACAACTCCAACAGAACTAGCAGAATCAAGACAAACAAGACTAGTTACGCATACGGATCAAGCAGATTTGCCTCTGGAAGAAGCAGTTGAGGCACAAACAGAAGATGAGCATAAGCTGAAGTTCCAACAGAGCTAAAAGAACCAAGTCTAACAACGATCTGATATGCAAACGGATCAAGCAGATTGAGGCACAAATAGAAGATGCCTTCTTTAAATCAGCAAGAGGTCAAACTCCAACAGAGCTAGAGAAAACAAATCTAATACGAACAGTTACGCATACGGATCAAGCAAATTTGCCTCTGGAAGAAGTAGTTGAGGCACAATCAGAAGATCAGCACAAGCTGAATTTCCAACAGAGCAAGAAAAACCAAGTCTAACACGATCTGATATGCAAATGGATCAAGCAGATTGAGGCACAAATAGAAGATCACCACGAGCTCAAACTCCAACAGAACTAGCAGAAACAAGTCTGACACGACCAGTTATGCAAATGGATACTGGGAATTAGCCCTTGAAGAAGCATTTCCGGCACAAACACAATATCAGCACAAGATCACACAGGATCAGAACAGGCTGCAACAGAACTAGCAGAAACAAGTCTTCAGAACTAGCAGAATCAAGATTAACACGATCAGTTACGCAAACGGATCAAGCAGATTTGCCTCTGGAAGAAGCAGTTGAGGCACAAACAGAAGATCAGCATAAGCTGAAGTTCCAACAAAGCTAGAAAAACCAAGTCTAACACGATCTGATATGCAAACGGATCAAGCAGATTGAGGCACAAATAAAAGATCACCACGAGCTCAAACTCCAACAGAACTAGCAGAAACAAGTCTAACACGATCAGATATGCAAACGGATCAAGCAGATTTACCTCTTGAATAAGCAGTAAGACAAAAACAGAAGATCAGCACAAGCTGAAGCTCCAACAGAGCAAGCAGACACAAGTCTAACACGATCAGATAGGCAAATGGATCAGTTAGAATTGGCTATGGTATAAGCAATTAAGGCACAAACAGAAGAACAGCCCGAGGTTAACTCCAACAGAACTAGCAGAATCAAGTCTAACACGATCTGATATGCAAACGGATCAAGCAGATTGAGGCACAAATAGAAGATCACCACGAGCTCAAACTCCAACAGAACTAGCAGAAACAAGTCTAACACGATCAGATATGCAAACGGATCAAGCAGATTTACCTCTTGAATAAGCACTAAGACAAAAACAGAAGATCAGCACAAGCTGAAGCTCCAACAGAGCAAGCAGACACAAGTCTAACACGATCAGATAGGCAAATGGATCAGTTAGAATTGGCTATGGTATAAGCAATTAAGGCACAAACAGAAGAACAGCACGAGGTCAATCTCCAACAGAACTAGCAGAATCAAGGCTAACAGGATCAGTTACGCAAATGGATAGGGAGAAGTAGCCCTTAAAGAAGCATTTCTGGCACAAACACAATATCAGCACAAGATCACACAGGATCAGCACAAGCTGCAACAGAACTAGCAGAAACAAGTCTAACACGATCAGATATGCAAACGGATCTATCAGATTTACCTCTTGAAGAAGCAGTAAGACAAACAGAAAATCAGCACAAACTGAAGCTCCTAGAGACACAAGTCTATCCCGATCAGATACGGAAATGAATCAGATAAAATTGGCTTTGGAATAAGCAGCTGAGGCATACACAGAAGAACAGCAAGATATCAACTCGAACAGAACTTGCAGAAACAGGTCTAACACGATCAGATATGCAAACGGATGAAGCAGATTTACCTCTTGAGGAAGCAGTAAGAAAATCAGCACAAGCTGAAGATCCATCAAAGCAAGCAGACACAAGTCTAACACAATCAGATACGCAAACGGATTAAGTAAATTTGCATCTTGTAGAATCCATTGGATCAGCACGAGCTCAAACTCAAATAGGAGTAGTAGAAACAAGTCTAGCACGATCTGTAATACAAATAGACTTTGCAGAATTGGCCCTGGAAGAAGCCGTGGAGGTACAAACAGAAGATCAGCACAAGCTGATGTTCCAACAGAGCAAGCAGGCACAAGTCTAACAGGATCAGATACGAAAATGGATCAGGAAGCATTGGCTTTAGTATAATCAATTAAGGCACAAACAGAAGAACAGCACGAAGTCAATCATCAACAGAACTAGCAGAATCAAGGCTAACAGGATCAGTTACGCAATTTGGAGAAGTAGCCCTTGAAGAAGCATTTCCGGCACAAACACAATATCAGCACAAGATCACACAGGATCAGAACAAACTGCAACAGAACTAGCACAAACAAGTCTAACACGATCAGATATGCAAACGGATCAATCGGATTTATCTCTTGAAGAAGCAGTAAGACACAAACAGAAAATCAGCAAAAGCTGAAGCTCCAACAGAGCAAGCAGACACAAGTCTAACACGATCAGATAGGCAAATGGATCAGTTAGAATTGGCTATGGTATAAGCAATTAAGGCACAAACAGAAGAACAGCCCGAGGTTAACTCCAACAGAACTAGCAGAATCAAGACAAACAAGACTAGTTACGCATACGGATCAAGCAGATTTGCCTCTGGAAGAAGCAGTTGAGGCACAAACAGAAGATGAGCATAAGCTGAAGTTCCAACAGAGCTAAAAGAACCAAGTCTAACAACGATCTGATATGCAAACGGATCAAGCAGATTGAGGCACAAATAGAAGATGCCTTCTTTAAATCAGCACGAGGTCAAACTCAAACAGAGCTAGAGAAAACAAATCTAATACGAACAGTTACGCATACGGATCAAGCAAATTTGCCTCTGGAAGAAGCAGTTGAGGCACAATCAGAAGATCAGCACAAGCTGAATTTCCAACAGAGCAAGAAAAACCAAGTCTAACACGATCTGA
Source organism: Cepaea hortensis (assembly GCA_963921405.1). Lineage (NCBI taxonomy): Eukaryota > Metazoa > Mollusca > Gastropoda > Stylommatophora > Helicidae > Cepaea > Cepaea hortensis. The sequence goes on from OY992882.1 coordinate 67,053,945, forward strand.
TATGCAAATGGATCAAGCAGATTGAGGCACAAATAGAAGATCACCACGAGCTCAAACTCCAACAGAACTAGCAGAAACAAGTCTAACACGATCAGATATGCAAACGGATCAAGCAGATTGAGGCACAAATAGAAGATCACCACGAGCTCAAACTCCAACAGAACTAGCAGAAACAAGTCTGACACGACCAGTTATGCAAATTGATACTGGGAATTAGCCCTTGAAGAAGCATTTCCGGCACAAACACAATATCAGCACAAGATCACACAGGATCAGAACAGGCTGCAACAGAACTAGCAGAAACAAGTCTTCAGAACTAGCAGAATCAAGATTAACACGATCAGTTACGCAAACGGATCAAGCAGATTTGCCTCTGGAAGAAGCAGTTGAGGCACAAACAGAAGATCAGCATAAGCTGAAGTTCCAAGAAAGATAGAAAAACCAAGTCTAACACGATCTGATATGCAAACGGATCAAGCAGATTGAGGCACAAATAGAAGATCACCACGAGCTCAAACTCCAACAGAACTAGCAGAAACAAGTCTAACACGATCAGATATGCAAACGGATCAAGCAGATTTACCTCTTGAATAAGCAGTAAGACAAAAACAGAAGATCAGCACAAGCTGAAGCTCCAACAGAGCAAGCAGACACAAGTCTAACACGATCAGATAGGCAAATGGATCAGTTAGAATTGGCTATGGTATAAGCAATTAAGGCACAAACAGAAGAAAAGCCCGAGGTTAACAGAACTAGCAGAATCAAGACTAACACGATCAGTTACGCAAACGGATCAAGCAGATTTGCCTCTGGAAGAAGCAGTTGAGGCACAAACAGAAGATCAGCATTAGCCAACAGAGCTAGAAAAACCAAGTCTAACACGATCTGATATGCAAACGGATCAAGCAGATTGAGGCACAAATAGAAGATCACCACGAGCTCAAACTCCAACGGAACTAGCAGAAACAAGTCTAACACGACCAGTTACGCAAATGGATATTCAGAAGTAGCCCTTGAAGAAGCATTTCAGGCACAAAAACAATATCAGTACAGCATCGGATCAGTATAAGCTGCAGCATAACTAGCAGAAACAAGTTTAACACGATCAGAATTCAAACGGATCAAGCAGATTTACCTCTTGAGGAAGCAGTAAGAATATCAGCACAAGCTGAAGCTCCATCAAAGCAAGCAGACACAAGTCTAACATGATCAGATACGCAAACGGATTAAGTAAATTTGCATCTTGTAGAATCCATGGGATCAGCACGAGCTCAAACTCAAATAGGTGTAGTAGAAACAAGTCTAACACGAACTGTAATACAAATAGACTTTGCAGAATTGGCCCTGGAAGAAGCCGTGGAGGTACAGACAGAAGATCAGCACAGAGCAAGCAGGCACAAGTCTAACAGGATCAGATAAATGGATCAGGCAGCATTGGCTTTAGTATAAGCAATTAAGGCACAAACAGAAGAACAGCACGAGGTCAATCTCCAACAGAACTAGCAGAATAAAGGCTAACAGGATCAGTTACGCAAATGGATAGGGAGAAGTAGCCCTTAAAGAAGCATTTCCGGCACAAACACAATATCAGCACAAGATCACACAGGGTCAGCACAAGCTGCAACAGAACTAGCAGAAACAAGTCTAACACGATCAGATATGCAAACGGATCTATCAGATTTACCTCTTGAAGAAGCAGTAAGACAAACAGAAAATCAGCACAAACTGAAGCTCCTAGAGACACAAGTCTATCCCGATCAGATACGGAAATGAATCAGATAAAATTGGCTTTGGAATAAGCAGCTGAGGCATACACAGAAGAACAGCAAGATATCAACTCGAACAGAACTAGCAGAAACAGGTCTAACACGATCAGATATGCAAACGGATGAAGCAGATTTACCTCTTGAGGAAGCAGTAAGAAAATCAGCACAAGCTGAAGATCCATCAAAGCAAGCAGACACAAGTCTAACACAATCAGATACGCAAACGGATTAAGTAAATTTGCATCTTGCAGAATCCATTGGATCAGCACGAGCTCAAACTCAAATAGGAGTAGTAGAAACAAGTCTAGCACGATCTGTAATACAAATAGACTTTGCAGAATTGGCCCTGGAGGTACAAACAGAAGATCAGCACAAGCTGATGTTCCAACAGAGCAAGCAGGCACAAGTCTAACAGGATCAGATACGAAAATGTATCAGGAAGCATTGGCTTTAGTATAATCAATTAAGGCACAAACAGAAGAACAGCACGAAGTCAATCATCAACAGAACTAGCAGAATCAAGGCTAACAGGATCAGTTACGCAATTTGGAGAAGTAGCCCTTGAAGAAGCATTTCCGGCACAAACACAATATCAGCACAAGATCACACAGGATCAGAACAAACTGCAACATAACTAGCACAAACAAGTCTAACACGATCAGATATGCAAACGGATCAATCGGATTTATCTCTTGAAGAAGCAGTAAGACACAAACAGAAAATCAGCACAAGCTGAAGCTCCAACAGAGCAAGCAGACACAAGTCTAACACGATCAGATTCGCAAATGGGTCAGATAGAATTGGCTATGATATAAGCAATTAAGGCACAAACAGAAGAACAGCACGAGAACAACTCCAACAGAACTAGCAGAATCAAGACAAACAAGACTAGTTACGCATACGGATCAAGCAGATTTGCCTCTGGAAGAAGCAGTTGAGGCACAAACCGAAGATGAGCATAAGCTGAAGTTCCAACAGAGCTAAAAGAACCAAGTCTAACAACGATCTGATATGCAAACGGATCAAGCAGATTGAGGCACAAATAGAAGATGCCTTCTTTAAATCAGCACGAGGTCAAACTCCAACAGAGCTAGAGAAAACAAATCTAATACGAACAGTTACGCATACGGATCAAGCAAATTTGCCTCTGGAAGAAGCAGTTGAGGCACAATCAGAAGATCAGCACAAGCTGAATTTCCAACAGAGCAAGAAACACCAAGTCTAACACGATCTGATATGCAAATGGATCAAGCAGATTGAGGCACAAATAGAAGATCACCACGAGCTCAAACTCCAACAGAACTAGCAGAAACAAGTCTGACACGACCAGTTATGCAAATGGATACTGGGAATTAGCCCTTGAAGAAGCATTTCCGGCACAAACACAATATCAGCACAAGATCACACAGGATCAGAACAGGCTGCAACAGAACTAGCAGAAACAAGTCTTCAGAACTAGCAGAATCAAGATTAACACGATCAGTTACGCAAACGGATCAAGCAGATTTGCCTCTGGAAGAAGCAGTTGAGGCACAAACAGAAGATCAGCATAAGCTGAAGTTCCAAGAAAGATAGAAAAACCAAGTCTAACACGATCTGATATGCAAACGGATCAAGCAGATTGAGGCACAAATAGAAGATCACCACGAGCTCAAACTCCAACAGAACTAGCAGAAACAAGTCTAACACGATCAGATATGCAAACGGATCAAGCAGATTTACCTCTTGAATAAGCAGTAAGACAAAAACAGAAGATCAGCACAAGCTGAAGCTCCAACAGAGCAAGCAGACACAAGTCTAACACGATCAGATAGGCAAATGGATCAGTTAGAATTGGCTATGGTATAAGCAATTAAGGCACAAACAGAAGAACAGCCCGAGGTTAACTCCAACAGCACTAGCAGAATCAAGACTAACACGATCAGTTACGCAAACGGATCAAGCAGATTTGCCTCTGGAAGAAGCAGGTGAGGCACAAGCAGAAGATCAGCATTAGCCAACAGAGCTAGAAAAACCAAGTCTAACACGATCTGATATGCAAACGGATCAAGCAGATTGAGGCACAAATAGAAGATCACCACGAGCTCAAACTCCAACGGAACTAGCAGAAACAAGTCTAACACGACCAGTTACGCAAATGGATATTCAGAAGTAGCCCTTGAAGAAGCATTTCAGGCACAAAAACAATATCAGTACAGCATCGGATCAGTATAAGCTGCAGCATAACTAGCAGAAACAAGTTTAACACGATCAGAATTCAAACGGATCAAGCAGATTTACCTCTTGAGGAAGCAGTAAGAATATCAGCACAAGCTGAAGCTCCATCAAAGCAAGCAGACACAAGTCTAACATGATCAGATACGCAAACGGATTAAGTAAATTTGCATCTTGTAGAATCCATGGGATCAGCACGAGCTCAAACTCAAATAGGTGTAGTAGAAACAAGTCTAACACGAACTGTAATACAAATAGACTTTGCAGAATTGGCCCTGGAAGAAGCCGTGGAGGTACAGACAGAAGATCAGCACAGAGCAAGCTGTGTCTAACAGGATCAGATAAATGGATCATGCAGCATTGGCTTTAGTATAAGCAATTAAGGCACAAACAGAAGAACAGTTGAGGTCAATCTCCAACAGAACTAGCAGAATCAAGGCTAACAGGATCAGTTACGCAAATGGATAGGGAGAAGTAGCCCTTAAAGAAGCATTTCCGGCACAAACACAATATCAGCACAAGATCACACAGGATCAGCACAAGCTGCAACAGAACTAGCAGAAACAAGTCTAACACGATCAGATATGCAAACGGATCTATCAGATTTACCTCTTGAAGAAGCAGTAAGACAAACAGAAAATCAGCACAAACTGAAGCTCCTAGAGACACAAGTCTATCCCGATCAGATACGGAAATGAATCAGATAAAATTGGCTTTGGAATAAGCAGCTGAGGCATACACAGAAGAACAGCAAGATATCAACTCGAACAGAACTAGCAGAAACAGGTCTAACACGATCAGATATGCAAACGGATGAAGCAGATTTACCTCTTGAGGAAGCAGTAAGAAAATCAGCACAAGCTGAAGATCCATCAAAGCAAGCAGACACAAGTCTAACACAATCAGATACGCAAACGGATTAAGTAAATTTGCATCTTGCAGAATCCATTGGATCAGCACGAGCTCAAACTCAAATAGGAGTAGTAGAAACAAGTCTAGCACGATCTGTAATACAAATAGACTTTGCAGAATTGGCCCTGGAGGTACAAACAGAAGATCAGCACAAGCTGATGTTCCAACAGAGCAAGCAGGCACAAGTCTAACAGGATCAGATACGAAAATGTATCAGGAAGCATTGGCTTTAGTATAATCAATTAAGGCACAAACAGAAGAACAGCACGAAGTCAATCATCAACAGAACTAGCAGAATCAAGGCTAACAGGATCAGTTACGCAATTTGGAGAAGTAGCCCTTGAAGAAGCATTTCCGGCACAAACACAATATCAGCACAAGATCACACAGGATCAGAACAAACTGCAACATAACTAGCACAAACAAGTCTAACACGATCAGATATGCAAACGGATCAATCGGATTTATCTCTTGAAGAAGCAGTAAGACACAAACAGAAAATCAGCACAAGCTGAAGCTCCAACAGAGCAAGCAGACACAAGTCTAACACGATCAGATTCGCAAATGGGTCAGATAGAATTGGCTATGATATAAGCAATTAAGGCACAAACAGAAGAACAGCACGAGAACAACTCCAACAGAACTAGCAGAATCAAGACAAACAAGACTAGTTACGCATACGGATCAAGCAGATTTGCCTCTGGAAGAAGCAGTTGAGGCACAAACCGAAGATGAGCATAAGCTGAAGTTCCAACAGAGCTAAAAGAACCAAGTCTAACAACGATCTGATATGCAAACGGATCAAGCAGATTGAGGCACAAATAGAAGATGCCTTCTTTAAATCAGCACGAGGTCAAACTCCAACAGAGCTAGAGAAAACAAATCTAATACGAACAGTTACGCATACGGATCAAGCAAATTTGCCTCTGGAAGAAGCAGTTGAGGCACAATCAGAAGATCAGCACAAGCTGAATTTCCAACAGAGCAAGAAACACCAAGTCTAACACGATCTGATATGCAAATGGATCAAGCAGATTGAGGCACAAATAGAAGATCACCACGAGCTCAAACTCCAACAGAACTAGCAGAAACAAGTCTGACACGACCAGTTATGCAAATGGATACTAGGAATTAGCCCTTGAAGAAGCATTTCCGGCACAAACACAATATCAGCACAAGATCACACAGGATCAGAACAGGCTGCAACAGAACTAGCAGAAACAAGTCTTCAGAACTAGCAGAATCAAGATTAACACGATCAGTTACGCAAACGGATCAAGCAGATTTGCCTCTGGAAGAAGCAGTTGAGGCACAAACAGAAGATCAGCATAAGCTGAAGTTCCAAGAAAGATAGAAAAACCAAGTCTAACACGATCTGATATGCAAACGGATCAAGCAGATTGAGGCACAAATAGAAGATCACCACGAGCTCAAACTCCAACAGAACTAGCAGAAACAAGTCTAACACGATCAGATATGCAAACGGATCAAGCAGATTTACCTCTTGAATAAGCAGTAAGACAAAAACAGAAGATCAGCACAAGCTGAAGCTCCAACAGAGCAAGCAGACACAAGTCTAACACGATCAGATAGGCAAATGGATCAGTTAGAATTGGCTATGGTATAAGCAATTAAGGCACAAACAGAAGAACAGCCCGAGGTTAACTCCAACAGCACTAGCAGAATCAAGACTAACACGATCAGTTACGCAAACGGATCAAGCAGATTTGCCTCTGGAAGAAGCAGGTGAGGCACAAGCAGAAGATCAGCATTAGCCAACAGAGCTAGAAAAACCAAGTCTAACACGATCTGATATGCAAACGGATCAAGCAGATTGAGGCACAAATAGAAGATCACCACGAGCTCAAACTCCAACGGAACTAGCAGAAACAAGTCTAACACGACCAGTTACGCAAATGGATATTCAGAAGTAGCCCTTGAAGAAGCATTTCAGGCACAAAAACAATATCAGTACAGCATCGGATCAGTATAAGCTGCAGCATAACTAGCAGAAACAAGTTTAACACGATCAGAATTCAAACGGATCAAGCAGATTTACCTCTTGAGGAAGCAGTAAGAATATCAGCACAAGCTGAAGCTCCATCAAAGCAAGCAGACACAAGTCTAACATGATCAGATACGCAAACGGATTAAGTAAATTTGCATCTTGTAGAATCCATGGGATCAGCACGAGCTCAAACTCAAATAGGTGTAGTAGAAACAAGTCTAACACGAACTGTAATACAAATAGACTTTGCAGAATTGGCCCTGGAAGAAGCCGTGGAGGTACAGACAGAAGATCAGCACAGAGCAAGCTGTGTCTAACAGGATCAGATAAATGGATCATGCAGCATTGGCTTTAGTATAAGCAATTAAGGCACAAACAGAAGAACAGTTGAGGTCAATCTCCAACAGAACTAGCAGAATCAAGGCTAACAGGATCAGTTACGCAAATGGATAGGGAGAAGTAGCCCTTAAAGAAGCATTTCCGGCACAAACACAATATCAGCACAAGATCACACAGGATCAGCACAAGCTGCAACAGAACTAGCAGAAACAAGTCTAACACGATCAGATATGCAAACGGATCTATCAGATTTACCTCTTGAAGAAGCAGTAAGACAAACAGAAAATCAGCACAAACTGAAGCTCCTAGAGACACAAGTCTATCCCGATCAGATACGGAAATGAATCAGATAAAATTGGCTTTGGAATAAGCAGCTGAGGCATACACAGAAGAACAGCAAGATATCAACTCGAACAGAACTAGCAGAAACAGGTCTAACACGATCAGATATGCAAACGGATGAAGCAGATTTACCTCTTGAGGAAGCAGTAAGAAAATCAGCACAAGCTGAAGATCCATCAAAGCAAGCAGACACAAGTCTAACACAATCAGATACGCAAACGGATTAAGTAAATTTGCATCTTGCAGAATCCATTGGATCAGCACGAGCTCAAACTCAAATAGGAGTAGTAGAAACAAGTCTAGCACGATCTGTAATACAAATAGACTTTGCAGAATTGGCCCTGGAGGTACAAACAGAAGATCAGCACAAGCTGATGTTCCAACAGAGCAAGCAGGCACAAGTCTAACAGGATCAGATACGAAAATGTATCAGGAAGCATTGGCTTTAGTATAATCAATTAAGGCACAAACAGAAGAACAGCACGAAGTCAATCATCAACAGAACTAGCAGAATCAAGGCTAACAGGATCAGTTACGCAATTTGGAGAAGTAGCCCTTGAAGAAGCATTTCCGGCACAAACACAATATCAGCACAAGATCACACAGGATCAGAACAAACTGCAACATAACTAGCACAAACAAGTCTAACACGATCAGATATGCAAACGGATCAATCGGATTTATCTCTTGAAGAAGCAGTAAGACACAAACAGAAAATCAGCACAAGCTGAAGCTCCAACAGAGCAAGCAGACACAAGTCTAACACGATCAGATTCGCAAATGGGTCAGATAGAATTGGCTATGATATAAGCAATTAAGGCACAAACAGAAGAACAGCACGAGAACAACTCCAACAGAACTAGCAGAATCAAGACAAACAAGACTAGTTACGCATACGGATCAAGCAGATTTGCCTCTGGAAGAAGCAGTTGAGGCACAAACCGAAGATGAGCATAAGCTGAAGTTCCAACAGAGCTAAAAGAACCAAGTCTAACAACGATCTGATATGCAAACGGATCAAGCAGATTGAGGCACAAATAGAAGATGCCTTCTTTAAATCAGCACGAGGTCAAACTCCAACAGAGCTAGAGAAAACAAATCTAATACGAACAGTTACGCATACGGATCAAGCAAATTTGCCTCTGGAAGAAGCAGTTGAGGCACAATCAGAAGATCAGCACAAGCTGAATTTCCAACAGAGCAAGAAACACCAAGTCTAACACGATCTGATATGCAAATGGATCAAGCAGATTGAGGCACAAATAGAAGATCACCACGAGCTCAAACTCCAACGGAACTAGTAGAAACAAGTCTAACACGACCAGTTACGCAAATGGATATTCAGAAGTAGCCCTTGAAGAAGCATTTTAGGCACAAAAACAATATCAGTACAGCATCGGATCAGTATAAGCTGCAGCATAACTAGCAGAAACAAGTTTAACACGATCAGAATGCAAACGGATCAAGCAGATTTACCTCTTGAGGAAGCAGTAAGAATATCAGCACAAGCTGAAGCTCCATCAAAGCAAGCAGACACAAGTCTAACATGATCAGATACGCAAACGGATTAAGTAAATTTGCATCTTGTAGAATCCATGGGATCAGCACGAGCTCAAACTCAAATAGGTGTAGTAGAAACAAGTCTAACACGAACTGTAATACAAATAGACTTTGCAGAATTGGCCCTGGAAGAAGCCGTGGAGGTACAGACAGAAGATCAGCACAGAGCAAGCAGGCACAAGTCTAACAGGATCAGATAAATGGATCAGGCAGCATTGGCTTTAGTATAAGCAATTAAGGCACAAACAGAAGAACAGCACGAGGTCAATCTCCAACAGAACTAGCAGAATAAAGGCTAACAGGATCAGTTACGCAAATGGATAGGGAGAAGTAGCCCTTAAAGAAGCATTTCCGGCACAAACACAATATCAGCACAAGATCACACAGGGTCAGCACAAGCTGCAACAGAACTAGCAGAAACAAGTCTAACACGATCAGATATGCAAACGGATCTATCAGATTTACCTCTTGAAGAAGCAGTAAGACAAACAGAAAATCAGCACAAACTGAAGCTCCTAGAGACACAAGTCTATCCCGATCAGATACGGAAATGAATCAGATAAAATTGGCTTTGGAATAAGCAGCTGAGGCATACACAGAAGAACAGCAAGATATCAACTCGAACAGAACTAGCAGAAACAGGTCTAACACGATCAGATATGCAAACGGATGAAGCAGATTTACCTCTTGAGGAAGCAGTAAGAAAATCAGCACAAGCTGAAGATCCATCAAAGCAAGCAGACACAAGTCTAACACAATCAGATACGCAAACGGATTAAGTAAATTTGCATCTTGCAGAATCCATTGGATCAGCACGAGCTCAAACTCAAATAGGAGTAGTAGAAACAAGTCTAGCACGATCTGTAATACAAATAGACTTTGCAGAATTGGCCCTGGAGGTACAAACAGAAGATCAGCACAAGCTGATGTTCCAACAGAGCAAGCAGGCACAAGTCTAACAGGATCAGATACGAAAATGTATCAGGAAGCATTGGCTTTAGTATAATCAATTAAGGCACAAACAGAAGAACAGCACGAAGTCAATCATCAACAGAACTAGCAGAATCAAGGCTAACAGGATCAGTTACGCAATTTGGAGAAGTAGCCCTTGAAGAAGCATTTCCGGCACAAACACAATATCAGCACAAGATCACACAGGATCAGAACAAACTGCAACATAACTAGCACAAACAAGTCTAACACGATCAGATATGCAAACGGATCAATCGGATTTATCTCTTGAAGAAGCAGTAAGACACAAACAGAAAATCAGCACAAGCTGAAGCTCCAACAGAGCAAGCAGACACAAGTCTAACACGATCAGATTCGCAAATGGGTCAGATAGAATTGGCTATGATATAAGCAATTAAGGCACAAACAGAAGAACAGCACGAGAACAACTCCAACAGAACTAGCAGAATCAAGACAAACAAGACTAGTTACGCATACGGATCAAGCAGATTTGCCTCTGGAAGAAGCAGTTGAGGCACAAACCGAAGATGAGCATAAGCTGAAGTTCCAACAGAGCTAAAAGAACCAAGTCTAACAACGATCTGATATGCAAACGGATCAAGCAGATTGAGGCACAAATAGAAGATGCCTTCTTTAAATCAGCACGAGGTCAAACTCCAACAGAGCTAGAGAAAACAAATCTAATACGAACAGTTACGCATACGGATCAAGCAAATTTGCCTCTGGAAGAAGCAGTTGAGGCACAATCAGAAGATCAGCACAAGCTGAATTTCCAACAGAGCAAGAAACACCAAGTCTAACACGATCTGATATGCAAATGGATCAAGCAGATTGAGGCACAAATAGAAGATCACCACGAGCTCAAACTCCAACAGAACTAGCAGAAACAAGTCTGACACGACCAGTTATGCAAATGGATACTGGGAATTAGCCCTTGAAGAAGCATTTCCGGCACAAACACAATATCAGCACAAGATCACACAGGATCAGAACAGGCTGCAACAGAACTAGCAGAAACAAGTCTTCAGAACTAGCAGAATCAAGATTAACACGATCAGTTACGCAAACGGATCAAGCAGATTTGCCTCTGGAAGAAGCAGTTGAGGCACAAACAGAAGATCAGCATAAGCTGAAGTTCCAAGAAAGATAGAAAAACCAAGTCTAACACGATCTGATATGCAAACGGATCAAGCAGATTGAGGCACAAATAGAAGATCACCACGAGCTCAAACTCCAACAGAACTAGCAGAAACAAGTCTAACACGATCAGATATGCAAACGGATCAAGCAGATTTACCTCTTGAATAAGCAGTAAGACAAAAACAGAAGATCAGCACAAGCTGAAGCTCCAACAGAGCAAGCAGACACAAGTCTAACACGATCAGATAGGCAAATGGATCAGTTAGAATTGGCTATGGTATAAGCAATTAAGGCACAAACAGAAGAACAGCCCGAGGTTAACTCCAACAGCACTAGCAGAATCAAGACTAACACGATCAGTTACGCAAACGGATCAAGCAGATTTGCCTCTGGAAGAAGCAGGTGAGGCACAAGCAGAAGATCAGCATTAGCCAACAGAGCTAGAAAAACCAAGTCTAACACGATCTGATATGCAAACGGATCAAGCAGATTGAGGCACAAATAGAAGATCACCACGAGCTCAAACTCCAACGGAACTAGCAGAAACAAGTCTAACACGACCAGTTACGCAAATGGATATTCAGAAGTAGCCCTTGAAGAAGCATTTCAGGCACAAAAACAATATCAGTACAGCATCGGATCAGTATAAGCTGCAGCATAACTAGCAGAAACAAGTTTAACACGATCAGAATTCAAACGGATCAAGCAGATTTACCTCTTGAGGAAGCAGTAAGAATATCAGCACAAGCTGAAGCTCCATCAAAGCAAGCAGACACAAGTCTAACATGATCAGATACGCAAACGGATTAAGTAAATTTGCATCTTGTAGAATCCATGGGATCAGCACGAGCTCAAACTCAAATAGGTGTAGTAGAAACAAGTCTAACACGAACTGTAATACAAATAGACTTTGCAGAATTGGCCCTGGAAGAAGCCGTGGAGGTACAGACAGAAGATCAGCACAGAGCAAGCTGTGTCTAACAGGATCAGATAAATGGATCATGCAGCATTGGCTTTAGTATAAGCAATTAAGGCACAAACAGAAGAACAGTTGAGGTCAATCTCCAACAGAACTAGCAGAATCAAGGCTAACAGGATCAGTTACGCAAATGGATAGGGAGAAGTAGCCCTTAAAGAAGCATTTCCGGCACAAACACAATATCAGCACAAGATCACACAGGATCAGCACAAGCTGCAACAGAACTAGCAGAAACAAGTCTAACACGATCAGATATGCAAACGGATCTATCAGATTTACCTCTTGAAGAAGCAGTAAGACAAACAGAAAATCAGCACAAACTGAAGCTCCTAGAGACACAAGTCTATCCCGATCAGATACGGAAATGAATCAGATAAAATTGGCTTTGGAATAAGCAGCTGAGGCATACACAGAAGAACAGCAAGATATCAACTCGAACAGAACTAGCAGAAACAGGTCTAACACGATCAGATATGCAAACGGATGAAGCAGATTTACCTCTTGAGGAAGCAGTAAGAAAATCAGCACAAGCTGAAGATCCATCAAAGCAAGCAGACACAAGTCTAACACAATCAGATACGCAAACGGATTAAGTAAATTTGCATCTTGCAGAATCCATTGGATCAGCACGAGCTCAAACTCAAATAGGAGTAGTAGAAACAAGTCTAGCACGATCTGTAATACAAATAGACTTTGCAGAATTGGCCCTGGAGGTACAAACAGAAGATCAGCACAAGCTGATGTTCCAACAGAGCAAGCAGGCACAAGTCTAACAGGATCAGATACGAAAATGTATCAGGAAGCATTGGCTTTAGTATAATCAATTAAGGCACAAACAGAAGAACAGCACGAAGTCAATCATCAACAGAACTAGCAGAATCAAGGCTAACAGGATCAGTTACGCAATTTGGAGAAGTAGCCCTTGAAGAAGCATTTCCGGCACAAACACAATATCAGCACAAGATCACACAGGATCAGAACAAACTGCAACATAACTAGCACAAACAAGTCTAACACGATCAGATATGCAAACGGATCAATCGGATTTATCTCTTGAAGAAGCAGTAAGACACAAACAGAAAATCAGCACAAGCTGAAGCTCCAACAGAGCAAGCAGACACAAGTCTAACACGATCAGATTCGCAAATGGGTCAGATAGAATTGGCTATGATATAAGCAATTAAGGCACAAACAGAAGAACAGCACGAGAACAACTCCAACAGAACTAGCAGAATAGAGACAAACAAGACTAGTTACGCATACGGATCAAGCAGATTTGCCTCTGGAAGAAGCAGTTGAGGCACAAACCGAAGATGAGCATAAGCTGAAGTTCCAACAGAGCTAAAAGAACCAAGTCTAACAACGATCTGATATGCAAACGGATCAAGCAGATTGAGGCACAAATAGAAGATGCCTTCTTTAAATCAGCACGAGGTCAAACTCCAACAGAGCTAGAGAAAACAAATCTAATACGAACAGTTACGCATACGGATCAAGCAAATTTGCCTCTGGAAGAAGCAGTTGAGGCACAATCAGAAGATCAGCACAAGCTGAATTTCCAACAGAGCAAGAAACACCAAGTCTAACACGATCTGATATGCAAATGGATCAAGCAGATTGAGGCACAAATAGAAGATCACCACGAGCTCAAACTCCAACAGAACTAGCAGAAACAAGTCTGACACGACCAGTTATGCAAATGGATACTGGGAATTAGCCCTTGAAGAAGCATTTCCGGCACAAACACAATATCAGCACAAGATCACACAGGATCAGAACAGGCTGCAACAGAACTAGCAGAAACAAGTCTTCAGAACTAGCAGAATCAAGATTAACACGATCAGTTACGCAAACGGATCAAGCAGATTTGCCTCTGGAAGAAGCAGTTGAGGCACAAACAGAAGATCAGCATAAGCTGAAGTTCCAAGAAAGATAGAAAAACCAAGTCTAACACGATCTGATATGCAAACGGATCAAGCAGATTGAGGCACAAATAGAAGATCACCACGAGCTCAAACTCCAACAGAACTAGCAGAAACAAGTCTAACACGATCAGATATGCAAACGGATCAAGCAGATTTACCTCTTGAATAAGCAGTAAGACAAAAACAGAAGATCAGCACAAGCTGAAGCTCCAACAGAGCAAGCAGACACAAGTCTAACACGATCAGATAGGCAAATGGATCAGTTAGAATTGGCTATGGTATAAGCAATTAAGGCACAAACAGAAGAACAGCCCGAGGTTAACTCCAACAGAACTAGCAGAATCAAGACTAACACGATCAGTTACGCAAACGGATCAAGCAGATTTGCCTCTGGAAGAAGCAGGTGAGGCACAAGCAGAAGATCAGCATTAGCCAACAGAGCTAGAAAAACCAAGTCTAACACTATCTGATATGCAAACGGATCAAGCAGATTGAGGCACAAATAGAAGATCACCACGAGCTCAAACTCCAACGGAACTAGCAGAAACAAGTCTAACACGACCAGTTACGCAAATGGATATTCAGAAGTAGCCCTTGAAGAAGCATTTCAGGCACAAAAACAATATCAGTACAGCATCGGATCAGTATAAGCTGCAGCATAACTAGCAGAAACAAGTTTAACACGATCAGATATGCAAACGGATGAAGCAGATTTACCTCTTGAGGAAGCAGTAAGAATATCAGCACAAGCTGAAGCTCCATCAAAGCAAGCAGACACAAGTCTAACATGATCAGATACTCAAACGGATTAAGTAAATTTGCATCTTGTAGAATCCATGGGATCAGCACGAGCTCAAACTCAAATAGGAGTAGTAGAAACAAGTCTAGCACGATCTGTAATACAAACAGACTTTGCAGAATTGGCCCTGGAAGAAGCCGTGGAGGTACAAACACAAGCTGATGTTCCAACAGAGCAAGCAGGCACAAGTCTAACAGGATCAGATACGAAAATGGATCAGGAAGCATTGGCTTTAGTATAATCAATTAAGGCACAAACAGAAGAACAGCACAAAGTCAATCATCAACAGAACTAGCAGAATCAAGACAAACAAGACTAGTTACGCATACGGATCAAGCAGATTTGCCTCTGGAAGAAGCAGTTGAGGCACAAACAGAAGATGAGCATAAGCTGAAGAGCTAAAAGAACCAAGTCTAACAACGATCTGATATGCAAATGGATCAAGCAGATTGAGGCACAAATAGAAGATCACCACGAGCTCAAACTCCAACAGAACTAGCAGAAACAAGTCTGACACGACCAGTTATGCAAATGGATACTGGGAATTAGCCCTTGAAGAAGCATTTCCGGCACAAACACAATATCAGCACAAGATCACACAGGATCAGAACAGGCTGCAACAGAACTAGCAGAAACAAGTCTTCAGAACTAGCAGAATCAAGATTAACACGATCAGTTACGCAAACGGATCAAGCAGATTTGCCTCTGGAAGAAGCAGTTGAGGCACAATCAGAAGATCAGCACAAGCTGAATTTCCAACAGAGCAAGAAAAACCAAGTCTAACACGATCTGATATGCAAATGGATCAAGCAGATTGAGGCACAAATAGAAGATCACCACGAGCTCAAACTCCAACAGAACTAGCAGAAACAAGTCTGACACGACCAGTTATGCAAATGGTTACTGGGAATTAGCCCTTGAAGAAGCATTTCCGGCACAAACACAATATCAGCACAAGATCACACAGGATCAGAACAGGCTGCAACAGAACTAGCAGAATCAAGATTAACACGATCAGTTACGCAAACGGATGAAGCAGATTTACCTCTTGAGGAGCAGAAACAGGTCTAACACGATCTGATATGCAAACGGATCAAGCAGATTGAGGCACAAATAGAAGCTCACCACGAGCTCAAACTCCAACGGAACTAGCAGAAACAAGTCTAACACGACCAGTTACGCAAATGGATATTCAGAAGTAGCATTTTAGGCACAAAAACAATATCAGTACAGCATCGGATCAGTATAAGCTGCAGCATAACTAGCAGAAACAGGTCTAACACGATCAGATATGCAAACGGATCAAGCAGATTTACCTCTTGAGGAAGCAGTAAGACAAACAGAAAATCAGCACAAACTGAAGCTCCTAGAGACACAAGTCTATCCCGATCAGATACGGAAATGAAGCAGATAAAATTGGCTTTGGAATAAGCAGCTGAGGCATACACAGAAGAACAGCAAGATATCAACTCGAAAAGAACTAGCAGAAACAGGTCTAACACAATCAGATATGCAAACGGATGAAGCAGATTTACCTCTTGAGGAAGCAGTAAGAAAATCAGCACAAGCTGAAGCTCCATCAAAGCAAGCAGACACAAGTCTAACACAATCAGATACGCAAACGGATTAAGTAAATTTGCATCTTGTAGAATCCATGGGATCAGCACGAGCTCAAACTCAAATAGGAGTAGTAGAAACAAGTCTAGCACGATCTGTAATACAAATAGACTTTGACGAATTGGCCCTGGAAGAAGCCGTGGAGGTACAAACAGAAGATCAGCACAAGCTGATGTTCCAATAGAGCAAGCAGGCACAAGTCTAACAGGATCAGATACGAAAATGGATCAGGAAGCATTGACTTTAGTATAATCAATTAAGGCACAAACAGAAGAACAGCACGAAGTCAATCATCAACAGAACTAGCAGAATCAAGGCTAACAGGATCAGTTACGCAATTTGGAGAAGTAGCCCTTGAAGAAGCATTTCCGGCACAAACACAATATCAGCACAAGATCACACAGGATCAGAACAAACTGCAACAGAACTAGCACAAACAAGTCTAACACGATCAGATATGCAAACGGATCAATCGGATTTATCTCTTGAAGAAGCAGTAAGACACAAACAGAAAATCAGCACAAGCTGAAGCTCCAACAGAGCAAGCAGACACAAGTCTAACACGATCAGATTCGCAAATGGGTCAGATAGAATTGGCTATAATATAAGCAATTAAGGCACAAACAGAAGAACAGCACGAGGTCAATCTCCAACAGAACTAGCAGAATCAAGGCTAACATGATCAGTTACGCAAATGGATAGGGAGAAGTAGCCCTTGTAGAAGCATTTCCGGCACAAACACAATATCAGCACAAGATTACACAGGATCAGCACAAGCTGCAACAGAACTAGCAGAAACAAGTCTAAAACGATCAGATATGCAAACGGATCTATCAGATTTACCTCTTGAAGAAGCAGTAAGACAAACAGAAAATCAGCACAAACTGAAGCTCCTAGAGACACAAGTCTATCCCGATCAGATACGGAAATGAATCAGATAAAATTGGCTTTGGAATAAGCAGCTGAGGCATACACAGAAGAACAGCAAGATATCAACTCGAACAGAACTAGCAGAAACAGGTCTAACACAATCAGATATGCAAACGGATGAAGCAGATTTACCTCTTGAGGAAGCAGTAAGAAAATCAGCACAAGCTGAAGCTCCATCAAAGCAAGCAGACACAAGTCTAACACAATCAGATACGCAAACGGATTAAGTAAATTTGCATCTTGTAGAATCCATGGGATCAGCACGAGCTCAAACTCAAATAGGAGTAGTAGAAACAAGTCTAGCACGATCTGTAATACAAACAGACTTTGCAGAATTGGCCCTGGAAGAAGCCGTGGAGGTACAAACACAAGCTGATGTTCCAACAGAGCAAGCAGGCACAAGTCTAACAGGATCAGATACGAAAATGGACCAGGAAGCATTGGCTTTAGTATAATCAATTAAGGCACAAACAGAAGAACAGCACAAAGTCAATCATCAACAGAACTAGCAGAATCAAGACAAACAAGACTAGTTACGCATACGGATCAAGCAGATTTGCCTCTGGAAGAAGCAGTTGAGGCACAAACAGAAGATGAGCATAAGCTGAAGAGCTAAAAGAACCAAGTCTAACAACGATCTGATATGCAAATGGATCAAGCAGATTGAGGCACAAATAGAAGATCACCACGAGCTCAAACTCCAACAGAACTAGCAGAAACAAGTCTGACACGACCAGTTATGCAAATGGATACTGGGAATTAGCCCTTGAAGAAGCATTTCCGGCACAAACACAATATCAGCACAAGATCACACAGGATCAGAACAGGCTGCAACAGAACTAGCAGAAACAAGTCTTCAGAACTAGCAGAATCAAGATTAACACGATCAGTTACGCAAACGGATCAAGCAGATTTGCCTCTGGAAGAAGCAGTTGAGGCACAATAAGAAGATCAGCACAAGCTGAATTTCCAACAGAGCAAGAAAAACCAAGTCTAACACGATCTGATATGCAAATGGATCAAGCAGATTGACGCACAAATAGAAGATCACCACGAGCTCAAACTCCAACAGAACTAGCAGAAACAAGTCTGACACGACCAGTTATGCAAATGGATACTGGGAATTAGCCCTTGAAGAAGCATTTGCGGCACAAACTCAATATCAGCACAAGATCACACAGGATCAGAACAGGCTGCAACAGAACTAGCAGAATCAAGATTAACACGATCAGTTACGCAAACGGATGAAGCAGATTTACCTCTTGAGGAGCAGAAACAGGTCTAACACGATCTGATATGCAAACGGATCAAGCAGATTGAGGCACAAATAGAAGATCACCACGAGCTCAAACTCCAACGGAACTAGTAGAAACAAGTCTAACACGACCAGTTACGCAAATGGATATTCAGAAGTAGCCCTTGAAGAAGCATTTTAGGCACAAAAACAATATCAGTACAGCATCGGATCAGTATAAGCTGCAGCATAACTAGCAGAAACAAGTTTAACACGATCAGAATGCAAACGGATCAAGCAGATTTACCTCTTGAGGAAGCAGTAAGAATATCAGCACAAGCTGAAGCTCCATCAAAGCAAGCAGACACAAGTCTAACATGATCAGATACGCAAACGGATTAAGTAAATTTGCATCTTGTAGAATCCATGGGATCAGCACGAGCTCAAACTCAAATAGGTGTAGTCTAACACGAACTGTAATACAAATAGACTTTGCAGAATTGGCCCTGGAAGAAGCCGTGGAGGTACAGACAGAAGATCAGCACAAGCTGATGTTCCAACAGAGCAAGCAGGCACAAGTCTAACAGGATCAGATAAATGTATCAGGAAGCATTGGCTTTAGTATAAGCAATTAAGGCACAAACAGAAGAACAGCACGAGGTCAATCTCCAACAGAACTAGCAGAATCAAGGCTAACAGGATCAGTTACGCAAATGGATAGGGAGAAGTAGCCCTTGAAGAAGCATTTCCGGCACAAACACAATATCAGCACAAGATCACACAGGATCAGCACAAACTGCAACATAACTAGCACAAACAAGTCTAACACGATCAGATATGCAAACGGATCAATCGGATTTATCTCTTGAAGAAGCAGTAAGACACAAACAGAAAATCAGCACAAGCTGAAGCTCCAACAGAGCAAGCAGACACAAGTCTAACACGATCAGATTCGCAAATGGGTCAGATAGAATTGGCTATGATATAAGCAATTAAGGCACAAACAGAAGAACAGCACGAGAACAACTCCAACAGAACTAGCAGAATCAAGACAAACAAGACTAGTTACGCATACGGATCAAGCAGATTTGCCTCTGGAAGAAGCAGTTGAGGCACAAACCGAAGATGAGCATAAGCTGAAGTTCCAACAGAGCTAAAAGAACCAAGTCTAACAACGATCTGATATGCAAACGGATCAAGCAGATTGAGGCACAAATAGAAGATGCCTTCTTTAAATCAGCACGAGGTCAAACTCCAACAGAGCTAGAGAAAACAAATCTAATACGAACAGTTACGCATACGGATCAAGCAAATTTGCCTCTGGAAGAAGCAGTTGAGGCACAATCAGAAGATCAGCACAAGCTGAATTTCCAACAGAGCAAGAAACACCAAGTCTAACACGATCTGATATGCAAATGGATCAAGCAGATTGAGGCACAAATAGAAGATCACCACGAGCTCAAACTCCAACAGAACTAGCAGAAACAAGTCTGACACGACCAGTTATGCAAATGGATACTAGGAATTAGCCCTTGAAGAAGCATTTCCGGCACAAACACAATATCAGCACAAGATCACACAGGATCAGAACAGGCTGCAACAGAACTAGCAGAAACAAGTCTTCAGAACTAGCAGAATCAAGATTAACACGATCAGTTACGCAAACGGATCAAGCAGATTTGCCTCTGGAAGAAGCAGTTGAGGCACAAACAGAAGATCAGCATAAGCTGAAGTTCCAAGAAAGATAGAAAAACCAAGTCTAACACGATCTGATATGCAAACGGATCAAGCAGATTGAGGCACAAATAGAAGATCACCACGAGCTCAAACTCCAACAGAACTAGCAGAAACAAGTCTAACACGATCAGATATGCAAACGGATCAAGCAGATTTACCTCTTGAATAAGCAGTAAGACAAAAACAGAAGATCAGCACAAGCTGAAGCTCCAACAGAGCAAGCAGACACAAGTCTAACACGATCAGATAGGCAAATGGATCAGTTAGAATTGGCTATGGTATAAGCAATTAAGGCACAAACAGAAGAACAGCCCGAGGTTAACTCCAACAGCACTAGCAGAATCAAGACTAACACGATCAGTTACGCAAACGGATCAAGCAGATTTGCCTCTGGAAGAAGCAGGTGAGGCACAAGCAGAAGATCAGCATTAGCCAACAGAGCTAGAAAAACCAAGTCTAACACGATCTGATATGCAAACGGATCAAGCAGATTGAGGCACAAATAGAAGATCACCACGAGCTCAAACTCCAACGGAACTAGCAGAAACAAGTCTAACACGACCAGTTACGCAAATGGATATTCAGAAGTAGCCCTTGAAGAAGCATTTCAGGCACAAAAACAATATCAGTACAGCATCGGATCAGTATAAGCTGCAGCATAACTAGCAGAAACAAGTTTAACACGATCAGAATTCAAACGGATCAAGCAGATTTACCTCTTGAGGAAGCAGTAAGAATATCAGCACAAGCTGAAGCTCCATCAAAGCAAGCAGACACAAGTCTAACATGATCAGATACGCAAACGGATTAAGTAAATTTGCATCTTGTAGAATCCATGGGATCAGCACGAGCTCAAACTCAAATAGGTGTAGTAGAAACAAGTCTAACACGAACTGTAATACAAATAGACTTTGCAGAATTGGCCCTGGAAGAAGCCGTGGAGGTACAGACAGAAGATCAGCACAGAGCAAGCTGTGTCTAACAGGATCAGATAAATGGATCATGCAGCATTGGCTTTAGTATAAGCAATTAAGGCACAAACAGAAGAACAGTTGAGGTCAATCTCCAACAGAACTAGCAGAATCAAGGCTAACAGGATCAGTTACGCAAATGGATAGGGAGAAGTAGCCCTTAAAGAAGCATTTCCGGCACAAACACAATATCAGCACAAGATCACACAGGATCAGCACAAGCTGCAACAGAACTAGCAGAAACAAGTCTAACACGATCAGATATGCAAACGGATCTATCAGATTTACCTCTTGAAGAAGCAGTAAGACAAACAGAAAATCAGCACAAACTGAAGCTCCTAGAGACACAAGTCTATCCCGATCAGATACGGAAATGAATCAGATAAAATTGGCTTTGGAATAAGCAGCTGAGGCATACACAGAAGAACAGCAAGATATCAACTCGAACAGAACTAGCAGAAACAGGTCTAACACGATCAGATATGCAAACGGATGAAGCAGATTTACCTCTTGAGGAAGCAGTAAGAAAATCAGCACAAGCTGAAGATCCATCAAAGCAAGCAGACACAAGTCTAACACAATCAGATACGCAAACGGATTAAGTAAATTTGCATCTTGCAGAATCCATTGGATCAGCACGAGCTCAAACTCAAATAGGAGTAGTAGAAACAAGTCTAGCACGATCTGTAATACAAATAGACTTTGCAGAATTGGCCCTGGAGGTACAAACAGAAGATCAGCACAAGCTGATGTTCCAACAGAGCAAGCAGGCACAAGTCTAACAGGATCAGATACGAAAATGTATCAGGAAGCATTGGCTTTAGTATAATCAATTAAGGCACAAACAGAAGAACAGCACGAAGTCAATCATCAACAGAACTAGCAGAATCAAGGCTAACAGGATCAGTTACGCAATTTGGAGAAGTAGCCCTTGAAGAAGCATTTCCGGCACAAACACAATATCAGCACAAGATCACACAGGATCAGAACAAACTGCAACATAACTAGCACAAACAAGTCTAACACGATCAGATATGCAAACGGATCAATCGGATTTATCTCTTGAAGAAGCAGTAAGACACAAACAGAAAATCAGCACAAGCTGAAGCTCCAACAGAGCAAGCAGACACAAGTCTAACACGATCAGATTCGCAAATGGGTCAGATAGAATTGGCTATGATATAAGCAATTAAGGCACAAACAGAAGAACAGCACGAGAACAACTCCAACAGAACTAGCAGAATCAAGACAAACAAGACTAGTTACGCATACGGATCAAGCAGATTTGCCTCTGGAAGAAGCAGTTGAGGCACAAACCGAAGATGAGCATAAGCTGAAGTTCCAACAGAGCTAAAAGAACCAAGTCTAACAACGATCTGATATGCAAACGGATCAAGCAGATTGAGGCACAAATAGAAGATGCCTTCTTTAAATCAGCACGAGGTCAAACTCCAACAGAGCTAGAGAAAACAAATCTAATACGAACAGTTACGCATACGGATCAAGCAAATTTGCCTCTGGAAGAAGCAGTTGAGGCACAATCAGA
Organism: Cepaea hortensis; assembly: GCA_963921405.1. Taxonomy (NCBI): domain Eukaryota; kingdom Metazoa; phylum Mollusca; class Gastropoda; order Stylommatophora; family Helicidae; genus Cepaea; species Cepaea hortensis. The sequence continues at coordinate 67,076,936 of OY992882.1, forward strand.
AGATCAGCACAAGCTGAATTTCCAACAGAGCAAGAAACACCAAGTCTAACACGATCTGATATGCAAATGGATCAAGCAGATTGAGGCACAAATAGAAGATCACCACGAGCTCAAACTCCAACGGAACTAGTAGAAACAAGTCTAACACGACCAGTTACGCAAATGGATATTCAGAAGTAGCCCTTGAAGAAGCATTTTAGGCACAAAAACAATATCAGTACAGCATCGGATCAGTATAAGCTGCAGCATAACTAGCAGAAACAAGTTTAACACGATCAGAATGCAAACGGATCAAGCAGATTTACCTCTTGAGGAAGCAGTAAGAATATCAGCACAAGCTGAAGCTCCATCAAAGCAAGCAGACACAAGTCTAACATGATCAGATACGCAAACGGATTAAGTAAATTTGCATCTTGTAGAATCCATGGGATCAGCACGAGCTCAAACTCAAATAGGTGTAGTAGAAACAAGTCTAACACGAACTGTAATACAAATAGACTTTGCAGAATTGGCCCTGGAAGAAGCCGTGGAGGTACAGACAGAAGATCAGCACAGAGCAAGCAGGCACAAGTCTAACAGGATCAGATAAATGGATCAGGCAGCATTGGCTTTAGTATAAGCAATTAAGGCACAAACAGAAGAACAGCACGAGGTCAATCTCCAACAGAACTAGCAGAATAAAGGCTAACAGGATCAGTTACGCAAATGGATAGGGAGAAGTAGCCCTTAAAGAAGCATTTCCGGCACAAACACAATATCAGCACAAGATCACACAGGGTCAGCACAAGCTGCAACAGAACTAGCAGAAACAAGTCTAACACGATCAGATATGCAAACGGATCTATCAGATTTACCTCTTGAAGAAGCAGTAAGACAAACAGAAAATCAGCACAAACTGAAGCTCCTAGAGACACAAGTCTATCCCGATCAGATACGGAAATGAATCAGATAAAATTGGCTTTGGAATAAGCAGCTGAGGCATACACAGAAGAACAGCAAGATATCAACTCGAACAGAACTAGCAGAAACAGGTCTAACACGATCAGATATGCAAACGGATGAAGCAGATTTACCTCTTGAGGAAGCAGTAAGAAAATCAGCACAAGCTGAAGATCCATCAAAGCAAGCAGACACAAGTCTAACACAATCAGATACGCAAACGGATTAAGTAAATTTGCATCTTGCAGAATCCATTGGATCAGCACGAGCTCAAACTCAAATAGGAGTAGTAGAAACAAGTCTAGCACGATCTGTAATACAAATAGACTTTGCAGAATTGGCCCTGGAGGTACAAACAGAAGATCAGCACAAGCTGATGTTCCAACAGAGCAAGCAGGCACAAGTCTAACAGGATCAGATACGAAAATGTATCAGGAAGCATTGGCTTTAGTATAATCAATTAAGGCACAAACAGAAGAACAGCACGAAGTCAATCATCAACAGAACTAGCAGAATCAAGGCTAACAGGATCAGTTACGCAATTTGGAGAAGTAGCCCTTGAAGAAGCATTTCCGGCACAAACACAATATCAGCACAAGATCACACAGGATCAGAACAAACTGCAACATAACTAGCACAAACAAGTCTAACACGATCAGATATGCAAACGGATCAATCGGATTTATCTCTTGAAGAAGCAGTAAGACACAAACAGAAAATCAGCACAAGCTGAAGCTCCAACAGAGCAAGCAGACACAAGTCTAACACGATCAGATTCGCAAATGGGTCAGATAGAATTGGCTATGATATAAGCAATTAAGGCACAAACAGAAGAACAGCACGAGAACAACTCCAACAGAACTAGCAGAATCAAGACAAACAAGACTAGTTACGCATACGGATCAAGCAGATTTGCCTCTGGAAGAAGCAGTTGAGGCACAAACCGAAGATGAGCATAAGCTGAAGTTCCAACAGAGCTAAAAGAACCAAGTCTAACAACGATCTGATATGCAAACGGATCAAGCAGATTGAGGCACAAATAGAAGATGCCTTCTTTAAATCAGCACGAGGTCAAACTCCAACAGAGCTAGAGAAAACAAATCTAATACGAACAGTTACGCATACGGATCAAGCAAATTTGCCTCTGGAAGAAGCAGTTGAGGCACAATCAGAAGATCAGCACAAGCTGAATTTCCAACAGAGCAAGAAACACCAAGTCTAACACGATCTGATATGCAAATGGATCAAGCAGATTGAGGCACAAATAGAAGATCACCACGAGCTCAAACTCCAACAGAACTAGCAGAAACAAGTCTGACACGACCAGTTATGCAAATGGATACTGGGAATTAGCCCTTGAAGAAGCATTTCCGGCACAAACACAATATCAGCACAAGATCACACAGGATCAGAACAGGCTGCAACAGAACTAGCAGAAACAAGTCTTCAGAACTAGCAGAATCAAGATTAACACGATCAGTTACGCAAACGGATCAAGCAGATTTGCCTCTGGAAGAAGCAGTTGAGGCACAAACAGAAGATCAGCATAAGCTGAAGTTCCAAGAAAGATAGAAAAACCAAGTCTAACACGATCTGATATGCAAACGGATCAAGCAGATTGAGGCACAAATAGAAGATCACCACGAGCTCAAACTCCAACAGAACTAGCAGAAACAAGTCTAACACGATCAGATATGCAAACGGATCAAGCAGATTTACCTCTTGAATAAGCAGTAAGACAAAAACAGAAGATCAGCACAAGCTGAAGCTCCAACAGAGCAAGCAGACACAAGTCTAACACGATCAGATAGGCAAATGGATCAGTTAGAATTGGCTATGGTATAAGCAATTAAGGCACAAACAGAAGAACAGCCCGAGGTTAACTCCAACAGCACTAGCAGAATCAAGACTAACACGATCAGTTACGCAAACGGATCAAGCAGATTTGCCTCTGGAAGAAGCAGGTGAGGCACAAGCAGAAGATCAGCATTAGCCAACAGAGCTAGAAAAACCAAGTCTAACACGATCTGATATGCAAACGGATCAAGCAGATTGAGGCACAAATAGAAGATCACCACGAGCTCAAACTCCAACGGAACTAGCAGAAACAAGTCTAACACGACCAGTTACGCAAATGGATATTCAGAAGTAGCCCTTGAAGAAGCATTTCAGGCACAAAAACAATATCAGTACAGCATCGGATCAGTATAAGCTGCAGCATAACTAGCAGAAACAAGTTTAACACGATCAGAATTCAAACGGATCAAGCAGATTTACCTCTTGAGGAAGCAGTAAGAATATCAGCACAAGCTGAAGCTCCATCAAAGCAAGCAGACACAAGTCTAACATGATCAGATACGCAAACGGATTAAGTAAATTTGCATCTTGTAGAATCCATGGGATCAGCACGAGCTCAAACTCAAATAGGTGTAGTAGAAACAAGTCTAACACGAACTGTAATACAAATAGACTTTGCAGAATTGGCCCTGGAAGAAGCCGTGGAGGTACAGACAGAAGATCAGCACAGAGCAAGCTGTGTCTAACAGGATCAGATAAATGGATCATGCAGCATTGGCTTTAGTATAAGCAATTAAGGCACAAACAGAAGAACAGTTGAGGTCAATCTCCAACAGAACTAGCAGAATCAAGGCTAACAGGATCAGTTACGCAAATGGATAGGGAGAAGTAGCCCTTAAAGAAGCATTTCCGGCACAAACACAATATCAGCACAAGATCACACAGGATCAGCACAAGCTGCAACAGAACTAGCAGAAACAAGTCTAACACGATCAGATATGCAAACGGATCTATCAGATTTACCTCTTGAAGAAGCAGTAAGACAAACAGAAAATCAGCACAAACTGAAGCTCCTAGAGACACAAGTCTATCCCGATCAGATACGGAAATGAATCAGATAAAATTGGCTTTGGAATAAGCAGCTGAGGCATACACAGAAGAACAGCAAGATATCAACTCGAACAGAACTAGCAGAAACAGGTCTAACACGATCAGATATGCAAACGGATGAAGCAGATTTACCTCTTGAGGAAGCAGTAAGAAAATCAGCACAAGCTGAAGATCCATCAAAGCAAGCAGACACAAGTCTAACACAATCAGATACGCAAACGGATTAAGTAAATTTGCATCTTGCAGAATCCATTGGATCAGCACGAGCTCAAACTCAAATAGGAGTAGTAGAAACAAGTCTAGCACGATCTGTAATACAAATAGACTTTGCAGAATTGGCCCTGGAGGTACAAACAGAAGATCAGCACAAGCTGATGTTCCAACAGAGCAAGCAGGCACAAGTCTAACAGGATCAGATACGAAAATGTATCAGGAAGCATTGGCTTTAGTATAATCAATTAAGGCACAAACAGAAGAACAGCACGAAGTCAATCATCAACAGAACTAGCAGAATCAAGGCTAACAGGATCAGTTACGCAATTTGGAGAAGTAGCCCTTGAAGAAGCATTTCCGGCACAAACACAATATCAGCACAAGATCACACAGGATCAGAACAAACTGCAACATAACTAGCACAAACAAGTCTAACACGATCAGATATGCAAACGGATCAATCGGATTTATCTCTTGAAGAAGCAGTAAGACACAAACAGAAAATCAGCACAAGCTGAAGCTCCAACAGAGCAAGCAGACACAAGTCTAACACGATCAGATTCGCAAATGGGTCAGATAGAATTGGCTATGATATAAGCAATTAAGGCACAAACAGAAGAACAGCACGAGAACAACTCCAACAGAACTAGCAGAATAGAGACAAACAAGACTAGTTACGCATACGGATCAAGCAGATTTGCCTCTGGAAGAAGCAGTTGAGGCACAAACCGAAGATGAGCATAAGCTGAAGTTCCAACAGAGCTAAAAGAACCAAGTCTAACAACGATCTGATATGCAAACGGATCAAGCAGATTGAGGCACAAATAGAAGATGCCTTCTTTAAATCAGCACGAGGTCAAACTCCAACAGAGCTAGAGAAAACAAATCTAATACGAACAGTTACGCATACGGATCAAGCAAATTTGCCTCTGGAAGAAGCAGTTGAGGCACAATCAGAAGATCAGCACAAGCTGAATTTCCAACAGAGCAAGAAACACCAAGTCTAACACGATCTGATATGCAAATGGATCAAGCAGATTGAGGCACAAATAGAAGATCACCACGAGCTCAAACTCCAACAGAACTAGCAGAAACAAGTCTGACACGACCAGTTATGCAAATGGATACTGGGAATTAGCCCTTGAAGAAGCATTTCCGGCACAAACACAATATCAGCACAAGATCACACAGGATCAGAACAGGCTGCAACAGAACTAGCAGAAACAAGTCTTCAGAACTAGCAGAATCAAGATTAACACGATCAGTTACGCAAACGGATCAAGCAGATTTGCCTCTGGAAGAAGCAGTTGAGGCACAAACAGAAGATCAGCATAAGCTGAAGTTCCAAGAAAGATAGAAAAACCAAGTCTAACACGATCTGATATGCAAACGGATCAAGCAGATTGAGGCACAAATAGAAGATCACCACGAGCTCAAACTCCAACAGAACTAGCAGAAACAAGTCTAACACGATCAGATATGCAAACGGATCAAGCAGATTTACCTCTTGAATAAGCAGTAAGACAAAAACAGAAGATCAGCACAAGCTGAAGCTCCAACAGAGCAAGCAGACACAAGTCTAACACGATCAGATAGGCAAATGGATCAGTTAGAATTGGCTATGGTATAAGCAATTAAGGCACAAACAGAAGAACAGCCCGAGGTTAACTCCAACAGAACTAGCAGAATCAAGACTAACACGATCAGTTACGCAAACGGATCAAGCAGATTTGCCTCTGGAAGAAGCAGGTGAGGCACAAGCAGAAGATCAGCATTAGCCAACAGAGCTAGAAAAACCAAGTCTAACACTATCTGATATGCAAACGGATCAAGCAGATTGAGGCACAAATAGAAGATCACCACGAGCTCAAACTCCAACGGAACTAGCAGAAACAAGTCTAACACGACCAGTTACGCAAATGGATATTCAGAAGTAGCCCTTGAAGAAGCATTTCAGGCACAAAAACAATATCAGTACAGCATCGGATCAGTATAAGCTGCAGCATAACTAGCAGAAACAAGTTTAACACGATCAGATATGCAAACGGATGAAGCAGATTTACCTCTTGAGGAAGCAGTAAGAATATCAGCACAAGCTGAAGCTCCATCAAAGCAAGCAGACACAAGTCTAACATGATCAGATACTCAAACGGATTAAGTAAATTTGCATCTTGTAGAATCCATGGGATCAGCACGAGCTCAAACTCAAATAGGAGTAGTAGAAACAAGTCTAGCACGATCTGTAATACAAACAGACTTTGCAGAATTGGCCCTGGAAGAAGCCGTGGAGGTACAAACACAAGCTGATGTTCCAACAGAGCAAGCAGGCACAAGTCTAACAGGATCAGATACGAAAATGGATCAGGAAGCATTGGCTTTAGTATAATCAATTAAGGCACAAACAGAAGAACAGCACAAAGTCAATCATCAACAGAACTAGCAGAATCAAGACAAACAAGACTAGTTACGCATACGGATCAAGCAGATTTGCCTCTGGAAGAAGCAGTTGAGGCACAAACAGAAGATGAGCATAAGCTGAAGAGCTAAAAGAACCAAGTCTAACAACGATCTGATATGCAAATGGATCAAGCAGATTGAGGCACAAATAGAAGATCACCACGAGCTCAAACTCCAACAGAACTAGCAGAAACAAGTCTGACACGACCAGTTATGCAAATGGATACTGGGAATTAGCCCTTGAAGAAGCATTTCCGGCACAAACACAATATCAGCACAAGATCACACAGGATCAGAACAGGCTGCAACAGAACTAGCAGAAACAAGTCTTCAGAACTAGCAGAATCAAGATTAACACGATCAGTTACGCAAACGGATCAAGCAGATTTGCCTCTGGAAGAAGCAGTTGAGGCACAATCAGAAGATCAGCACAAGCTGAATTTCCAACAGAGCAAGAAAAACCAAGTCTAACACGATCTGATATGCAAATGGATCAAGCAGATTGAGGCACAAATAGAAGATCACCACGAGCTCAAACTCCAACAGAACTAGCAGAAACAAGTCTGACACGACCAGTTATGCAAATGGTTACTGGGAATTAGCCCTTGAAGAAGCATTTCCGGCACAAACACAATATCAGCACAAGATCACACAGGATCAGAACAGGCTGCAACAGAACTAGCAGAATCAAGATTAACACGATCAGTTACGCAAACGGATGAAGCAGATTTACCTCTTGAGGAGCAGAAACAGGTCTAACACGATCTGATATGCAAACGGATCAAGCAGATTGAGGCACAAATAGAAGCTCACCACGAGCTCAAACTCCAACGGAACTAGCAGAAACAAGTCTAACACGACCAGTTACGCAAATGGATATTCAGAAGTAGCATTTTAGGCACAAAAACAATATCAGTACAGCATCGGATCAGTATAAGCTGCAGCATAACTAGCAGAAACAGGTCTAACACGATCAGATATGCAAACGGATCAAGCAGATTTACCTCTTGAGGAAGCAGTAAGACAAACAGAAAATCAGCACAAACTGAAGCTCCTAGAGACACAAGTCTATCCCGATCAGATACGGAAATGAAGCAGATAAAATTGGCTTTGGAATAAGCAGCTGAGGCATACACAGAAGAACAGCAAGATATCAACTCGAAAAGAACTAGCAGAAACAGGTCTAACACAATCAGATATGCAAACGGATGAAGCAGATTTACCTCTTGAGGAAGCAGTAAGAAAATCAGCACAAGCTGAAGCTCCATCAAAGCAAGCAGACACAAGTCTAACACAATCAGATACGCAAACGGATTAAGTAAATTTGCATCTTGTAGAATCCATGGGATCAGCACGAGCTCAAACTCAAATAGGAGTAGTAGAAACAAGTCTAGCACGATCTGTAATACAAATAGACTTTGACGAATTGGCCCTGGAAGAAGCCGTGGAGGTACAAACAGAAGATCAGCACAAGCTGATGTTCCAATAGAGCAAGCAGGCACAAGTCTAACAGGATCAGATACGAAAATGGATCAGGAAGCATTGACTTTAGTATAATCAATTAAGGCACAAACAGAAGAACAGCACGAAGTCAATCATCAACAGAACTAGCAGAATCAAGGCTAACAGGATCAGTTACGCAATTTGGAGAAGTAGCCCTTGAAGAAGCATTTCCGGCACAAACACAATATCAGCACAAGATCACACAGGATCAGAACAAACTGCAACAGAACTAGCACAAACAAGTCTAACACGATCAGATATGCAAACGGATCAATCGGATTTATCTCTTGAAGAAGCAGTAAGACACAAACAGAAAATCAGCACAAGCTGAAGCTCCAACAGAGCAAGCAGACACAAGTCTAACACGATCAGATTCGCAAATGGGTCAGATAGAATTGGCTATAATATAAGCAATTAAGGCACAAACAGAAGAACAGCACGAGGTCAATCTCCAACAGAACTAGCAGAATCAAGGCTAACATGATCAGTTACGCAAATGGATAGGGAGAAGTAGCCCTTGTAGAAGCATTTCCGGCACAAACACAATATCAGCACAAGATTACACAGGATCAGCACAAGCTGCAACAGAACTAGCAGAAACAAGTCTAAAACGATCAGATATGCAAACGGATCTATCAGATTTACCTCTTGAAGAAGCAGTAAGACAAACAGAAAATCAGCACAAACTGAAGCTCCTAGAGACACAAGTCTATCCCGATCAGATACGGAAATGAATCAGATAAAATTGGCTTTGGAATAAGCAGCTGAGGCATACACAGAAGAACAGCAAGATATCAACTCGAACAGAACTAGCAGAAACAGGTCTAACACAATCAGATATGCAAACGGATGAAGCAGATTTACCTCTTGAGGAAGCAGTAAGAAAATCAGCACAAGCTGAAGCTCCATCAAAGCAAGCAGACACAAGTCTAACACAATCAGATACGCAAACGGATTAAGTAAATTTGCATCTTGTAGAATCCATGGGATCAGCACGAGCTCAAACTCAAATAGGAGTAGTAGAAACAAGTCTAGCACGATCTGTAATACAAACAGACTTTGCAGAATTGGCCCTGGAAGAAGCCGTGGAGGTACAAACACAAGCTGATGTTCCAACAGAGCAAGCAGGCACAAGTCTAACAGGATCAGATACGAAAATGGACCAGGAAGCATTGGCTTTAGTATAATCAATTAAGGCACAAACAGAAGAACAGCACAAAGTCAATCATCAACAGAACTAGCAGAATCAAGACAAACAAGACTAGTTACGCATACGGATCAAGCAGATTTGCCTCTGGAAGAAGCAGTTGAGGCACAAACAGAAGATGAGCATAAGCTGAAGAGCTAAAAGAACCAAGTCTAACAACGATCTGATATGCAAATGGATCAAGCAGATTGAGGCACAAATAGAAGATCACCACGAGCTCAAACTCCAACAGAACTAGCAGAAACAAGTCTGACACGACCAGTTATGCAAATGGATACTGGGAATTAGCCCTTGAAGAAGCATTTCCGGCACAAACACAATATCAGCACAAGATCACACAGGATCAGAACAGGCTGCAACAGAACTAGCAGAAACAAGTCTTCAGAACTAGCAGAATCAAGATTAACACGATCAGTTACGCAAACGGATCAAGCAGATTTGCCTCTGGAAGAAGCAGTTGAGGCACAATAAGAAGATCAGCACAAGCTGAATTTCCAACAGAGCAAGAAAAACCAAGTCTAACACGATCTGATATGCAAATGGATCAAGCAGATTGACGCACAAATAGAAGATCACCACGAGCTCAAACTCCAACAGAACTAGCAGAAACAAGTCTGACACGACCAGTTATGCAAATGGATACTGGGAATTAGCCCTTGAAGAAGCATTTGCGGCACAAACTCAATATCAGCACAAGATCACACAGGATCAGAACAGGCTGCAACAGAACTAGCAGAATCAAGATTAACACGATCAGTTACGCAAACGGATGAAGCAGATTTACCTCTTGAGGAGCAGAAACAGGTCTAACACGATCTGATATGCAAACGGATCAAGCAGATTGAGGCACAAATAGAAGATCACCACGAGCTCAAACTCCAACGGAACTAGTAGAAACAAGTCTAACACGACCAGTTACGCAAATGGATATTCAGAAGTAGCCCTTGAAGAAGCATTTTAGGCACAAAAACAATATCAGTACAGCATCGGATCAGTATAAGCTGCAGCATAACTAGCAGAAACAAGTTTAACACGATCAGAATGCAAACGGATCAAGCAGATTTACCTCTTGAGGAAGCAGTAAGAATATCAGCACAAGCTGAAGCTCCATCAAAGCAAGCAGACACAAGTCTAACATGATCAGATACGCAAACGGATTAAGTAAATTTGCATCTTGTAGAATCCATGGGATCAGCACGAGCTCAAACTCAAATAGGTGTAGTCTAACACGAACTGTAATACAAATAGACTTTGCAGAATTGGCCCTGGAAGAAGCCGTGGAGGTACAGACAGAAGATCAGCACAAGCTGATGTTCCAACAGAGCAAGCAGGCACAAGTCTAACAGGATCAGATAAATGGATCCGGCAGCATTGGCTTTAGTATAAGCAATTAAGGCACAAACAGAAGAACAGCACGAGGTCAATCTCCAACAGAACTAGCAGAATCAAGGCTAACAGGATCAGTTACGCAAATGGATAGGGAGAAGTAGCCCTTGAAGAAGCATTTCCGGCACAAACACAATATCAGCACAAGATTACACAGGATCAGCACAAGCTGCAACAGAACTAGCAGAAACAAGTCTAAAACGATCAGATATGCAAACGGATCTATCAGATTTACCTCTTGAAGAAGCAGTAAGACAAACAGAAAATCAGCACAAACTGAAGCTCCTAGAGACACAAGTCTATCCCGATCAGATACGGAAATGAAGCAGATAAAATTGGCTTTGGAATAAGCAGCTGAGGCATACACAGAAGAACAGCAAGATATCAACTCGAAAAGAACTAGCAGAAACAGGTCTAACACAATCAGATATGCAAACGGATGAAGCAGATTTACCTCTTGAGGAAGCAGTAAGAAAATCAGCACAAGCTGAAGCTCCATCAAAGCAAGCAGACACAATCTAACACAATCAGATACGCAAACGGATTAAGTAAATTTGCATCTTGTAGAATCCATGGGATCAGCACGAGCTCAAACTCAAATAGGAGTAGTAGAAACAAGTCTAGCACGATCTGTAATACAAACAGACTTTGCAGAATTGGCCCTGGAAGAAGCCGTGGAGGTACAAACACAAGCTGATGTTCCAACAGAGCAAGCAGGCACAAGTCTAACAGGATCAGATACGAAAATGGATCAGGAAGCATTGGCTTTAGTATAATCAATTAAGGCACAAACAGAAGAACAGCACAAAGTCAATCATCAACAGAACTAGCAGAATCAAGACAAACAAGACTAGTTACGCATACGGATCATGCAGATTTGCCTCTGGAAGAAGCAGTTGAGGCACAAACAGAAGATGAGCATAAGCTGAAGAGCTAAAAGAACCAAGTCTAACAACGATCTGATATGCAAATGGATCAAGCAGATTGAGGCACAAATAGAAGATCACCACGAGCTCAAACTCCAACAGAACTAGCAGAAACAAGTCTGACACGACCAGTTATGCAAATGGATACTGGGAATTAGCCCTTGAAGAAGCATTTCCGGCACAAACACAATATCAGCACAAGATCACACAGGATCAGAACAGGCTGCAACAGAACTAGCAGAATCAAGATTAACACGATCAGTTACGCAAACGGATCAAGCAGATTTGCCTCTGGAAGAAGCAGTTGAGGCACAATAAGAAGATCAGCACAAGCTGAATTTCCAACAGAGCAAGAAAAACCAAGTCTAACACGATCTGATATGCAAACGGATCAAGCAGATTTACCTCTTGAGGAAGCAGTAAGAATATCAGCACAAGCTGAAGCTCCATCAAAGCAAGCAGACACAAGTCTAACATGATCAGATACGCAAACGGATTAAGTAAATTTGCATCTTGTAGAATCCATGGGATCAGCACGAGCTCAAACTCAAATAGGTGTAGTCTAACACGAACTGTAATACAAATAGACTTTGCAGAATTGGCCCTGGAAGAAGCCGTGGAGGTACAGACAGAAGATCAGCACAAGCTGATGTTCCAACAGAGCAAGCAGGCACAAGTCTAACAGGATCAGATAAATGGATCCGGCAGCATTGGCTTTAGTATAAGCAATTAAGGCACAAACAGAAGAACAGCACGAGGTCAATCTCCAACAGAACTAGCAGAATCAAGGCTAACAGGATCAGTTACGCAATTTGGAGAAGTAGCCCTTGAAGAAGCATTTCCGGCACAAACACAATATCAGCACAAGATCACACAGGATCAGCACAAGCTGCAACAGAACTAGCAGAAACAAGTCTAACACGATCAGATATGCAAACGGATCTATCAGATTTACCTCTTGAAGAAGCAGTAAGACACAAACAGAAAATCAGCACAAGCTGAAGCTCCAACAGAGCAAGCAGACACAAGTCTAACACGATCAGATTCGCAAATGGGTCAGATAGAATTGGCTATGATATAAGCAATTAAGGCACAAACAGAAGAACAGCACGAGAACAACTCCAACAGAACTAGCAGAATCAAGACAAACAAGACTAGTTACGCATACGGATCAAGCAGATTTGCCTCTGGAAGAAGCAGTTGAGGCACAAACAGAAGATGAGCATAAGCTGAAGTTCCAACAGAGCTAAAAGAACCAAGTCTAACAACGATCTGATATGCAAACGGATCAAGCAGATTGAGGCACAAATAGAAGATGCCTTCATTAAATCAGCACGAGGTCAAACTCCAACAGAGCTAGGGAAAACAAATCTAATACGAACAGTTACGCATACGGATCAAGCAAATTTGCCTCTGGAAGAAGCAGTTGAGGCACAATCAGAAGATCAGCACAAGCTGAATTTCCAACAGAGCAAGAAAAACCAAGTCTAACACGATCTGATATGCAAATGGATCAAGCAGATTGAGGCACAAATAGAAGATCACCACGAGCTCAAACTCCAACAGAACTAGCAGAAACAAGTCTAACACGATCAGATATGCAAACGGATCAAGCAGATTGAGGCACAAATAGAAGATCACCACGAGCTCAAACTCCAACAGAACTAGCAGAAACAAGTCTGACACGACCAGTTATGCAAATTGATACTGGGAATTAGCCCTTGAAGAAGCATTTCCGGCAAAAACACAATATCAGCACAAGATCACACAGGATCAGAACAGGCTGCAACAGAACTAGGAGAAACAAGTCTTCAGAACTAGCAGAATCAAGATTAACACGATCAGTTACGCAAACGGATCAAGCAGATTTGCCTCTGGAAGAAGCAGTTGAGGCACAATCAGAAGATCAGCACAAGCTGAATTTCCAACAGAGCAAGAAAAACCAAGTCTAACACGATCTGATATGCAAATGGATCAAGCAGATTGAGGCACAAATAGAAGATCACCACGAGCTCAAACTCCAACAGAACTAGCAGAAACAAGTCTAACACGATCAGATATGCAAACGGATCAAGCAGATTGAGGCACAAATAGAAGATCACCACGAGCTCAAACTCCAACAGAACTAGCAGAAACAAGTCTGACACGACCAGTTATGCAAATTGATACTGGGAATTAGCCCTTGAAGAAGCATTTCCGGCACAAACACAATATCAGCACAAGATCACACAGGATCAGAACAGGCTGCAACAGAACTAGCAGAAACAAGTCTTCAGAACTAGCAGAATCAAGATTAACACGATCAGTTACGCAAACGGATCAAGCAGATTTGCCTCTGGAAGAAGCAGTTGAGGCACAAACAGAAGATCAGCATAAGCTGAAGTTCCAAGAAAGATAGAAAAACCAAGTCTAACACGATCTGATATGCAAACGGATCAAGCAGATTGAGGCACAAATAGAAGATCACCACGAGCTCAAACTCCAACAGAACTAGCAGAAACAAGTCTAACACGATCAGATAGGCAAATGGATCAGTTAGAATTGGCTATGGTATAAGCAATTAAGGCACAAACAGAAGAACAGCCCGAGGTTAACTCCAACAGAACTAGCAGAATCAAGACTAACACGATCAGTTACGCAAACGGATCAAGCAGATTTGCCTCTGGAAGAAGCAGTTGAGGCACAAACAGAAGATCAGCATAAGCCAACAGAGCTAGAAAAACCAAGTCTAACACGATCTGATATGCAAACGGATCAAGCAGATTGAGGCACAAATAGAAGATCACCACGAGCTCAAACTCCAACGGAACTAGCAGAAACAAGTCTAACACGACCAGTTACGCAAATGGATATTCAGAAGTAGCCCTTGAAGAAGCATTTCAGGCACAAAAACAATATCAGTACAGCATCGGATCAGTATAAGCTGCAGCATAACTAGCAGAAACAAGTTTAACACGATCAGAATGCAAACGGATCAAGCAGATTTACCTCTTGAGGAAGCAGTAAGAATATCAGCACAAGCTGAAGCTCCATCAAAGCAAGCAGACACAAGTCTAACATGATCAGATACGCAAACGGATTAAATAAATTTGCATCTTGTAGAATCCATGGGATCAGCACGAGCTCAAACTCAAATAGGTGTAGTAGAAACAAGTCTAACACGAACTGTAATACAAATAGACTTTGCAGAATTGGCCCTGGAAGAAGCCGTGGAGGTACAGACAGAAGATCAGCACAAGCTGATGTTCCAACAGAGCAAGCAGGCACAAGTCTAACAGGATCAGATAAATGGATCAGGCAGCATTGGCTTTAGTATAAGCAATTAAGGCACAAACAGAAGAACAGTACGAGGTCAATCTCCAACAGAACTAGCAGAATCAAGGCTAACAGGATCAGTTACGCAAATGGATAGGGAGAAGTAGCCCTTAAAGAAGCATTTCCGGCACAAACACAATATCAGCACAAGATCACACAGGATCAGCACAAGCTGCAACAGAACTAGCAGAAACAAGTCTAACACGATCAGATATGCAAACGGATCTATCAGATTTACCTCTTGAAGAAGCAGTAAGACAAACAGAAAATCAGCACAAACTGAAGCTCCTAGAGACACAAGTCTATCCCGATCAGATACGGAAATGAATCAGATAAAATTGGCTTTGGAATAAGCAGCTGAAGAACAGCAAGATATCAACTCGAACAGAACTAGCAGAAACAGGTCTAACACGATCAGATATGCAAACGGATGAAGCAGATTTACCTCTTGAGGAAGCAGTAAGAAAATCAGCACAAGCTGAAGCTCCATCAAAGCAAGCAGACACAAGTCTAACACAATCAGATACTCAAACGGATTAAGTAAATTTGCATCTTGTAGAATCCATGGGATCAGCACGAGCTCAAACTCAAATAGGAGTAGTAGAAACAAGTCTAGCACGATCTGTAATACAAACAGACTTTGCAGAATTGGCCCTGGAAGAAGCCGTGGAGGTACAAACACAAGCTGATGTTCCAACAGAGCAAGCAGGCACAAGTCTAACAGGATCAGATACGAAAATGGATCAGGAAGCATTGGCTTTAGTATAATCAATTAAGGCACAAACAGAAGAACAGCACAAAGTCAATCATCAACAGAACTAGCAGAATCAAGACAAACAAGACTAGTTACGCATACGGATCAAGCAGATTTGCCTCTGGAAGAAGCAGTTGAGGCACAAACAGAAGATGAGCATAAGCTGAAGAGCTAAAAGAACCAAGTCTAACAACGATCTGATATGCAAATGGATCAAGCAGATTGAGGCACAAATAGAAGATCACCACGAGCTCAAACTCCAACAGAACTAGCAGAAACAAGTCTGACACGACCAGTTATGCAAATGGATACTGGGAATTAGCCCTTGAAGAAGCATTTCCGGCACAAACACAATATCAGCACAAGATCACACAGGATCAGAACAGGCTGCAACAGAACTAGCAGAAACAAGTCTTCAGAACTAGCAGAATCAAGATTAACACGATCAGTTACGCAAACGGATCAAGCAGATTTGCCTCTGGAAGAAGCAGTTGAGGCACAATCAGAAGATCAGCACAAGCTGAATTTCCAACAGAGCAAGAAAAACCAAGTCTAACACGATCTGATATGCAAATGGATCAAGCAGATTGAGGCACAAATAGAAGATCACCACGAGCTCAAACTCCAACAGAACTAGCAGAAACAAGTCTGACACGACCAGTTATGCAAATGGTTACTGGGAATTAGCCCTTGAAGAAGCATTTCCGGCACAAACACAATATCAGCACAAGATCACACAGGATCAGAACAGGCTGCAACAGAACTAGCAGAATCAAGATTAACACGATCAGTTACGCAAACGGATGAAGCAGATTTACCTCTTGAGGAGCAGAAACAGGTCTAACACGATCTGATATGCAAACGGATCAAGCAGATTGAGGCACAAATAGAAGATCACCACGAGCTCAAACTCCAACGGAACTAGCAGAAACAAGTCTAACACGACCAGTTACGCAAATGGATATTCAGAAGTAGCCCTTGAAGAAGCATTTTAGGCACAAAAACAATATCAGTACAGCATCGGATCAGTATAAGCTGCAGCATAACTAGCAGAAACAGGTCTAACACGATCAGATATGCAAACGGATCAAGCAGATTTACCTCTTGAGGAAGCAGTAAGACAAACAGAAAATCAGCACAAACTGAAGCTCCTAGAGACACAAGTCTATCCCGATCAGATACGGAAATGAAGCAGATAAAATTGGCTTTGGAATAAGCAGCTGAGGCATACACAGAAGAACAGCAAGATATCAACTCGAAAAGAACTAGCAGAAACAGGTCTAACACAATCAGATATGCAAACGGATGAAGCAGATTTACCTCTTGAGGAAGCAGTAAGAAAATCAGCACAAGCTGAAGCTCCATCAAAGCAAGCAGACACAAGTCTAACACAATCAGATACGCAAACGGATTAAGTAAATTTGCATCTTGTAGAATCCATGGGATCAGCACGAGCTCAAACTCAAATAGGAGTAGTAGAAACAAGTCTAGCACGATCTGTAATACAAATAGACTTTGACGAATTGGCCCTGGAAGAAGCCGTGGAGGTACAAACAGAAGATCAGCACAAGCTGATGTTCCAATAGAGCAAGCAGGCACAAGTCTAACAGGATCAGATACGAAAATGGATCAGGAAGCATTGACTTTAGTATAATCAATTAAGGCACAAACAGAAGAACAGCACGAAGTCAATCATCAACAGAACTAGCAGAATCAAGGCTAACAGGATCAGTTACGCAATTTGGAGAAGTAGCCCTTGAAGAAGCATTTCCGGCACAAACACAATATCAGCACAAGATCACACAGGATCAGAACAAACTGCAACAGAACTAGCACAAACAAGTCTAACACGATCAGATATGCAAACGGATCAATCGGATTTATCTCTTGAAGAAGCAGTAAGACACAAACAGAAAATCAGCACAAGCTGAAGCTCCAACAGAGCAAGCAGACACAAGTCTAACACGATCAGATTCGCAAATGGGTCAGATAGAATTGGCTATAATATAAGCAATTAAGGCACAAACAGAAGAACAGCACGAGGTCAATCTCCAACAGAACTAGCAGAATCAAGGCTAACATGATCAGTTACGCAAATGGATAGGGAGAAGTAGCCCTTGTAGAAGCATTTCCGGCACAAACACAATATCAGCACAAGATTACACAGGATCAGCACAAGCTGCAACAGAACTAGCAGAAACAAGTCTAAAACGATCAGATATGCAAACGGATCTATCAGATTTACCTCTTGAAGAAGCAGTAAGACAAACAGAAAATCAGCACAAACTGAAGCTCCTAGAGACACAAGTCTATCCCGATCAGATACGGAAATGAATCAGATAAAATTGGCTTTGGAATAAGCAGCTGAGGCATACACAGAAGAACAGCAAGATATCAACTCGAACAGAACTAGCAGAAACAGGTCTAACACAATCAGATATGCAAACGGATGAAGCAGATTTACCTCTTGAGGAAGCAGTAAGAAAATCAGCACAAGCTGAAGCTCCATCAAAGCAAGCAGACACAAGTCTAACACAATCAGATACGCAAACGGATTAAGTAAATTTGCATCTTGTAGAATCCATGGGATCAGCACGAGCTCAAACTCAAATAGGAGTAGTAGAAACAAGTCTAGCACGATCTGTAATACAAACAGACTTTGCAGAATTGGCCCTGGAAGAAGCCGTGGAGGTACAAACACAAGCTGATGTTCCAACAGAGCAAGCAGGCACAAGTCTAACAGGATCAGATACGAAAATGGACCAGGAAGCATTGGCTTTAGTATAATCAATTAAGGCACAAACAGAAGAACAGCACAAAGTCAATCATCAACAGAACTAGCAGAATCAAGACAAACAAGACTAGTTACGCATACGGATCAAGCAGATTTGCCTCTGGAAGAAGCAGTTGAGGCACAAACAGAAGATGAGCATAAGCTGAAGAGCTAAAAGAACCAAGTCTAACAACGATCTGATATGCAAATGGATCAAGCAGATTGAGGCACAAATAGAAGATCACCACGAGCTCAAACTCCAACAGAACTAGCAGAAACAAGTCTGACACGACCAGTTATGCAAATGGATACTGGGAATTAGCCCTTGAAGAAGCATTTCCGGCACAAACACAATATCAGCACAAGATCACACAGGATCAGAACAGGCTGCAACAGAACTAGCAGAAACAAGTCTTCAGAACTAGCAGAATCAAGATTAACACGATCAGTTACGCAAACGGATCAAGCAGATTTGCCTCTGGAAGAAGCAGTTGAGGCACAATAAGAAGATCAGCACAAGCTGAATTTCCAACAGAGCAAGAAAAACCAAGTCTAACACGATCTGATATGCAAATGGATCAAGCAGATTGACGCACAAATAGAAGATCACCACGAGCTCAAACTCCAACAGAACTAGCAGAAACAAGTCTGACACGACCAGTTATGCAAATGGATACTGGGAATTAGCCCTTGAAGAAGCATTTGCGGCACAAACTCAATATCAGCACAAGATCACACAGGATCAGAACAGGCTGCAACAGAACTAGCAGAATCAAGATTAACACGATCAGTTACGCAAACGGATGAAGCAGATTTACCTCTTGAGGAGCAGAAACAGGTCTAACACGATCTGATATGCAAACGGATCAAGCAGATTGAGGCACAAATAGAAGATCACCACGAGCTCAAACTCCAACGGAACTAGCAGAAACAAGTCTAACACGACCAGTTACGCAAATGGATATTCAGAAGTAGCCCTTGAAGAAGCATTTTAGGCACAAAAACAATATCAGTACAGCATCGGATCAGTATAAGCTGCAGCATAACTAGCAGAAACAAGTTTAACACGATCAGAATGCAAACGGATCAAGCAGATTTACCTCTTGAGGAAGCAGTAAGAATATCAGCACAAGCTGAAGCTCCATCAAAGTAAGCAGACACAAGTCTAACATGATCAGATACGCAAACGGATTAAGTAAATTTGCATCTTGTAGAATCCATGGGATCAGCACGAGCTCAAACTCAAATAGGTGTAGTCTAACACGAACTGTAATACAAATAGACTTTGCAGAATTGGCCCTGGAAGAAGCCGTGGAGGTACAGACAGAAGATCAGCACAAGCTGATGTTCCAACAGAGCAAGCAGGCACAAGTCTAACAGGATCAGATAAATGGATCCGGCAGCATTGGCTTTAGTATAAGCAATTAAGGCACAAACAGAAGAACAGCACGAGGTCAATCTCCAACAGAACTAGCAGAATCAAGGCTAACAGGATCAGTTACGCAAATGGATAGGGAGAAGTAGCCCTTGAAGAAGCATTTCCGGCACAAACACAATATCAGCACAAGATTACACAGGATCAGCACAAGCTGCAACAGAACTAGCAGAAACAAGTCTAAAACGATCAGATATGCAAACGGATCTATCAGATTTACCTCTTGAAGAAGCAGTAAGACAAACAGAAAATCAGCACAAACTGAAGCTCCTAGAGACACAAGTCTATCCCGATCAGATACGGAAATGAAGCAGATAAAATTGGCTTTGGAATAAGCAGCTGAGGCATACACAGAAGAACAGCAAGATATCAACTCGAAAAGAACTAGCAGAAACAGGTCTAACACAATCAGATATGCAAACGGATGAAGCAGATTTACCTCTTGAGGAAGCAGTAAGAAAATCAGCACAAGCTGAAGCTCCATCAAAGCAAGCAGACACAAGTCTAACACAATCAGATACGCAAACGGATTAAGTAAATTTGCATCTTGTAGAATCCATGGGATCAGCACGAGCTCAAACTCAAATAGGAGTAGTAGAAACAAGTCTAGCACGATCTGTAATACAAACAGACTTTGCAGAATTGGCCCTGGAAGAAGCCGTGGAGGTACAAACACAAGCTGATGTTCCAACAGAGCAAGCAGGCACAAGTCTAACAGGATCAGATACGAAAATGGATCAGGAAGCATTGGCTTTAGTATAATCAATTAAGGCACAAACAGAAGAACAGCACAAAGTCAATCATCAACAGAACTAGCAGAATCAAGACAAACAAGACTAGTTACGCATACGGATCATGCAGATTTGCCTCTGGAAGAAGCAGTTGAGGCACAAACAGAAGATGAGCATAAGCTGAAGAGCTAAAAGAACCAAGTCTAACAACGATCTGATATGCAAATGGATCAAGCAGATTGAGGCACAAATAGAAGATCACCACGAGCTCAAACTCCAACAGAACTAGCAGAAACAAGTCTGACACGACCAGTTATGCAAATGGATACTGGGAATTAGCCCTTGAAGAAGCATTTCCGGCACAAACACAATATCAGCACAAGATCACACAGGATCAGAACAGGCTGCAACAGAACTAGCAGAAACAAGTCTTCAGAACTAGCAGAATCAAGATTAACACGATCAGTTACGCAAACGGATCAAGCAGATTTGCCTCTGGAAGAAGCAGTTGAGGCACAATAAGAAGATCAGCACAAGCTGAATTTCCAACAGAGCAAGAAAAACCAAGTCTAACACGATCTGATATGCAAACGGATCAAGCAGATTTACCTCTTGAGGAAGCAGTAAGAATATCAGCACAAGCTGAAGCTCCATCAAAGCAAGCAGACACAAGTCTAACATGATCAGATACGCAAACGGATTAAGTAAATTTGCATCTTGTAGAATCCATGGGATCAGCACGAGCTCAAACTCAAATAGGTGTAGTCTAACACGAACTGTAATACAAATAGACTTTGCAGAATTGGCCCTGGAAGAAGCCGTGGAAGAAGATCAGCACAAGCTGATGTTCCAACAGAGCAAGCAGGCACAAGTCTAACAGGATCAGATAAATGGATCCGGCAGCATTGGCTTTAGTATAAGCAATTAAGGCACAAACAGAAGAACAGCACGAGGTCAATCTCCAACAGAACTAGCAGAATCAAGGCAAACAGGATCAGTTACGCAATTTGGAGAAGTAGCCCTTGAAGAAGCATTTCCGGCACAAACACAATATCAGCACAAGATCACACAGGATCAGAACAAACTGCAACAGAACTAGCACAAACAAGTCTAACACGATCAGATATGCAAACGGATCAATCGGATTTATCTCTTGAAGAAGCAGTAAGACACAAAAAGAAAATCAGCACAAGCTGAAGATCCAACAGAGCAAGTCTAACACGATCAGATTCGCAAATGGGTCAGATAGAATTGGCTATAATATAAGCAATTAAGGCACAAACAGAAGAACAGCCCGAGAACAACTCCAACAGAACTAGCAGAATCAAGACAAACAAGACTAGTTACGCATACGGATCAAGCAGATTTGCCTCTGGAAGAAGCAGTTGAGGCACAATCAGAAGATCAGCATAAGCTGAATTTCCAACAGAGCAAGAAAAACCAAGTCTAACACGATCTGATATGCAAATGGATCAAGCAGATTGAGGCACAAATAGAAGATCACCACGAGCTCAAACTCCAACAGAACTAGCAGAAACAAGTCTGACACGTCCAAATGGATACTGGGAATTAGCTCTTGAAGAAGCATTTCCGGCACAAACACAATATCAGCACAAGATCACACAGGATCAGAACAGGCTGCAACAGAACTAGCAGAAACAAGTCTTCAGAACTAGCAGAATCAAGATTAACACGATCAGTTACGCAAACGGATCAAGCAGCTTTGCCTCTGGAAGAAGCAGTTGAAGCACAAACAGAAGATCAGCATAAGCTGAAGTTCCAACAAAGCTAGAAAAACCAAGTCTAACACGATCTGATATGCAA
Source organism: Cepaea hortensis (assembly GCA_963921405.1). Classification (NCBI taxonomy): domain Eukaryota; kingdom Metazoa; phylum Mollusca; class Gastropoda; order Stylommatophora; family Helicidae; genus Cepaea; species Cepaea hortensis. Next base: position 67,099,306 of record OY992882.1, read on the forward strand.
ATGGATCAAGCAGATTGAGGCACAAATAGAAGATCACCACGAGCTCAAACTCCAACAGAACTAGCAGAAACAAGTCTGACACGTCCAAATGGATACTGGGAATCAGCCCTTGAAGAAGCATTTCCGGCACAAACACAATATCAGCACAAGATCACACAGGATCAGAACAGGCTGCAACAGAACTAGCAGAAACAAGTCTTCAGAACTAGCAGAATCAAGATTAACACGATCAGTTACGCAAACGGATCAAGCAGCTTTGCCTCTGGAAGAAGCAGTTGAAGCACAAACAGAAGATCAGCATAAGCTGAAGTTCCAACAAAGCTAGAAAAACCAAGTCTAACACGATCTGATATGCAAACGGATCAAGCAGATTGAGGCACAAATAGAAGATCACCACGAGCTCAAACTCCAACAGAACTAGCAGAAACAAGTCTAACACGATCAGATATGCAAACGGATCAAGCAGATTTACCTCTTGAATAAGCAGTAAGACAAAAACAGAAGATCAGCACAAGCTGAAGCTCCAACAGAGCAAGCAGACACAAGTCTAACACGATCAGATAGGCAAATGGATCAGTTAGAATTGGCTATGGTATAAGCAATTAAGGCACAAACAGAAGAACAGCCCGAGGTTAACTCCAACAGAACTAGCAGAATCAAGACTAACACGATCAGTTACGCCACGAGCTCAAACTCCAACGGAACTAGCAGAAACAAGTCTAACACGACCAGTTACGCAAATGGATATTCAGAAGTAGCCATTGAAGAAGCATTTCAGGCACAAAAACAATATCAGTACAGCATCGGATCAGTATAAGCTGCAGCATAACTAGCAGAAACAAGTTTAACACGATCAGAATGCAAACGGATGAAGCAGATTTACCTCTTGAGGAAGCAGTAAGAATATCAGCACAAGCTGAAGCTCCATCAAAGCAAACAGACACAAGTATAACACGATCAGATACGCAAACGGATTAAGTAAATTTGCATCTTGTAGAATCCATGGGATCAGCACGAGCTCAAACTCAAATAGGAGTAGTAGAAACAAGTCTAGCACGATCTGTAATACAAATAGACTTTGCAGAATTGGCCCTGGAAGAAGCCGTGGAGGTACAAACAGAAGATCAGCACAAGCTGATGTTCCAACAGAGCAAGCAGGCACAAGTCTAACAGGATCAGATAAATGGATCCGGCAGCATTGGCTTTAGTATAAGCAATTAAGGCACAAACAGAAGAACAGCACGAGGTCAATCTCCAACAGAACTAGCAGAATCAAGGCTAACAGGATCAGTTACGCAAATGGATAGGGAGAAGTAGCCCTTGAAGAAGCATTTCCGGCACAAACACAATATCAGCACAAGATTACACAGGATCAGCACAAGCTGCAACAGAACTAGCAGAAACAAGTCTAAAACGATCAGATATGCAAACGGATCTATCAGATTTACCTCTTGAAGAAGCAGTAAGACAAACAGAAAATCAGCACAAACTGAAGCTCCTAGAGACACAAGTCTATCCCGATCAGATACGGAAATTAAGCAGATAAAATTGGCTTTGGAATAAGCAGCTGAGGCATACACAGAAGAACAGCAAGATATCAACTCGAACAGAACTAGCAGAAACAGGTCTAACACAATCAGATATGCAAACGGATGAAGCAGATTTACCTCTTGAGGAAGCAGTAAGAAAATCAGCACAAGCTCCATCAAAGCAAGCAGACACAAGTCTAACACAATCAGATACGCAAACGGATTAAGTAAATTTGCATCTTGTAGAATCCATGGGATCAGCACGAGCTCAAACTCAAATAGGAGTAGTAGAAACAAGTCTAGCACGATCTGTAATACAAATAGACTTTGCAGAATTGGCCCTGGAAGAAGCCGTGGAGGTACAAACAGAAGATCAGCACAAGCTGATGTTCCAACAGAGCAAGCAGGCACAAGTCTAACAGGATCAGATACGAAAATGGATCAGGAAGCATTGGCTTTAGTATAATCAATTAAGGCACAAACAGAAGAACAGCACGAAGTCAATCATCAACAGAACTAGCAGAATCAAGGCTAACAGGATCAGTTACGCAATTTGGAGAAGTAGCCCTTGAAGAAGCATTTCCGGCAAGATCACACAGGATCAGAACAAACTGCAACAGAACTAGCACAAACAAGTCTAACACGATCAGATATGCAAACGGATCAATCGGATTTATCTCTTGAAGAAGCAGTAAGACACAAACAGAAAATCAGCACAAGCTGAAGCTCCAACAGAGCAAGCAGACACAAGTCTAACACGATCAGATTCGCAAATGGGTCAGATAGAATTGGCTATAATATAAGCAATTAAGGTACAAACAGAAGAACAGCCCGAGAACAACTCCAACAGAACTAGCAGAATCAAGACAAACAAGACTAGTTACGCATACGGATCAAGCAGATTTGCCTCTGGAAGAAGCAGTTGAGGCACAAACAGAAGATGAGCATAAGCTGAAGTTCCAACAGAGCTAAAAGAAACAAGTCTAACAACGATCTGATATGCAAACGGATCAATCGGATTTATCTCTTGAAGAAGCAGTAAGACACAAACAGAAAATCAGCACAAGCTGAAGCTCCAACAGAGCAAGTCTAACACGATCAGATTCGCAAATGGGTCAGATAGAATTGGCTATAATATAGCAATTAAGGCACAAACAGAAGAACAGCCCGAGAACAACTCCAACAGAACTAGCAGAATCAAGACAAACAAGACTAGTTACGCATACGGATCAAGCAGATTTGCCTCTGGAAGAAGCAGTTGAGGCACAAACAAAAGATGAGCATAAGCTGAAGTTCCAACAGAGCTAAAAGAACCAAGTCTAACAACGATCTGATATGCAAACGGATCAAGCAGATTGAGGCACAAATAGAAGATGCCTTCTTTAAATCAGCACGAGGTCAAACTTCAACAGAGCTAGAGAAAACAAATCTAATACGAACAGTTACGCATACGGATCAAGCAAATTTGCCTCTGGAAGAAGCAGTTGAGGCACAATCAGAAGATCAGCACAAGCTGAATTTCCAACAGAGCAAGAAAAACCAAGACTAACACGATCTGATATGCAAATGGATCAAGCAGATTGAGGCACAAATAGAAGATCACCACGAGCTCAAACTCCAACAGACCTAGCAGAAACAAGTCTGACACGTCCAGTTATGCAAATGGATACTGGGAATTAGCCCTTGAAGAAGCATTTCCGGCACAAACACAATATCAGCACAAGATCACACAGGATCAGAACAGGCTGCAACAGAACTAGCAGAAACAAGTCTTCAGAACTAGCAGAATCAAGATTAACACGATCAGTTACGCAAACGGATCAAGCAGATTTGCCTCTGGAAGAAGCAGTTGAGGCACAATCAGAAGATCAGCATAAGCTGAATTTCCAACAGAGCAAGAAAAACCAAGTCTAACACGATCTGATATGCAAATGGATCAAGCAGATTGAGGCACAAATAGAAGATCACGAACTCAGAAGACCACGAGCTCAAACTCCAACAGAACTAGCAGAAACAAGTCTGACACGTCCAAATGGATACTGGGAATTAGCCCTTGAAGAAGCATTTCCGGCACAAAAACAATATCAGCACAAGATCACACAGGATCAGAACAGGCTGCAACAGAACTAGCAGAAACAAGTCTTCAGAACTAGCAGAATCAAGATTAACACGATCAGTTACGCAAACGGATCAAGCAGCTTTGCCTCTGGAAGAAGCAGTTGAAGCACAAACAGAAGATCAGCATAAGCTGAAGTTCCAACAAAGCTAGAAAAACCAAGTCTAACACGATCTGATATGCAAACGGATCAAGCAGATTGAGGCACAAATAGAAGATCACCACGAGCTCAAACTCCAACAGAACTAGCAGAAACAAGTCTAACACGATCAGATATGCAAACGGATCAAGCAGATTTACCTCTTGAATAAGCAGTAAGACAAAAACAGAAGATCAGCACAAGCTGAAGCTCCAACAGAGCAAGCAGACACAAGTCTAACACGATCAGATAGGCAAATGGATCAGTTAGAATTGGCTATGGTATAAGCAATTAAGGCACAAACAGAAGAACAGCCCGAGGTTAACTCCAACAGAACTAGCAGAATCAAGACTAACACGATCAGTTACGCATACGGATCAAGCAGATTTGCCTCTGGAAGAAGCAGTTGAGGCACAAACAGAAGATCAGCATAAGCCAACAGAGCTAGAAAAACCAAGTCTAACACGATCTGATATGCAAACGGATCAAGCAGATTGAGGCACAAATAGAAGATCACCACGAGCTCAAACTCCAACGGAACTAGCAGAAACAAGTCTAACACGACCAGTTACGCAAATGGGTATTCAGAAGTAGCCATTGAAGAAGCATTTCAGGCACAAAAACAATATCAGTACAGCATCGGATCAGTATAAGCTGCAGCATAACTAGCAGAAACAAGTTTAACACGATCAGAATGCAAACGGATCAAGCAGATTTACCTCTTGAGGAAGCAGTAGGAATATCAGCACAAGCTGAAGCTCCATCAAAGCAAGCAGACACAAGTCTAACATGATCAGATACGCAAACGGATTAAGTAAATTTGCATCTTGTAGAATCCATGGGATCAGCACGAGCTCAAACTCAAATAGGTGTAGTCTAACACGAACTGTAATACAAATAGACTTTGCAGAATTGGCCCTGGAAGAAGCCGTGGAGGTACAGACAGAAGATCAGCACAAGCTGATGTTCCAACAGAACAAGCAGGCACAAGGCTAACAGGATCAGATAAATGGATCCGGCAGCATTGGCTTTAGTATAAGCAATTAAGGCACAAACAGAAGAACAGCACGAGGTCAATCTCCAACAGAACTAGCAGAATCAAGGCTAACAGGATCAGTTACGCAAATGGATAGGGAGAAGTAGCCCTTGAAGAAGCATTTCCGGCACAAACACAATATCAGCACAAGATTACACAGGATCAGCACAAGCTGCAACAGAACTAGCAGAAACAAGTCTAAAACGATCAGATATGCAAACGGATCTATCAGATTTACCTCTTGAAGAAGCAGTAAGACAAACAGAAAATCAGCACAAACTGAAGCTCCTAGAGACACAAGTCTATCCCGATCAGATACGGAAATGAAGCAGATAAAATTGGCTTTGGAATAAGCAGCTGAGGCATACACAGAAGAACAGCAAGATATCAACTCGAACAGAACTAGCAGAAACAGGTCTAACACAATCAGATATGCAAACGGATGAAGCAGATTTACCTCTTGAGGAAGCAGTAAGAAAATCAGCACAAGCTCCATCAAAGCAAGCAGACACAAGTCTAACACAATCAGATACGCAAACGGATTAAGTAAATTTGCATCTTGTAGAATCCATGGGATCAGCACGAGCTCAAACTCAAATAGGAGTAGTAGAAACAAGTCTAGCACGATCTGTAATACAAATAGACTTTGCAGAATTGGCCCTGGAAGAAGCCGTGGAGGTACAAACAGAAGATCAGCACAAGCTGATGTTCCAACAGAGCAAGCAGGCACAAGTCTAACAGGATCAGATACGAAAATGGATCAGGAAGCATTGGCTTTAGTATAATCAATTAAGGCACAAACAGAAGAACAGCACGAAGTCAATCATCAACAGAACTAGCAGAATCAAGGCTAACAGGATCAGTTACGCAATTTGGAGAAGTAGCCCTTGAAGAAGCATTTCCGGCACAAACACAATATCAGCACAAGATCACACAGGATCAGAACAAACTGCAACAGAACTAGCACAAACAAGTCTAACACGATCAGATATGCAAACGGATCAATCGGATTTATCTCTTGAAGAAGCAGTAAGACACAAACAGAAAATCAGCACAAGCTGAAGCTCCAACAGAGCAAGCAGACACAAGTCTAACACGATCAGATTCGCAAATGGGTCAGATAGAATTGGCTATAATATAAGCAATTAAGGTACAAACAGAAGAACAGCCCGAGAACAACTCCAACAGAACTAGCAGAATCAAGACAAACAAGACTAGTTACGCATACGGATCAAGCAGATTTGCCTCTGGAAGAAGCAGTTGAGGCACAAACAGAAGATGAGCATAAGCTGAAGTTCCAACAGAGCTAAAAGAACCAAGTCTAACAACGATCTGATATGCAAACGGATCAATCGGATTTATCTCTTGAAGAAGCAGTAAGACACAAACAGAAAATCAGCACAAGCTGAAGCTCCAACAGAGCAAGTCTAACACGATCAGATTCGCAAATGGGTCAGATAGAATTGGCTATAATATAGCAATTAAGGCACAAACAGAAGAACAGCCCGAGAACAACTCCAACAGAACTAGCAGAATCAAGACAAACAAGACTAGTTACGCATACGGATCAAGCAGATTTGCCTCTGGAAGAAGCAGTTGAGGCACAAACAAAAGATGAGCATAAGCTGAAGTTCCAACAGAGCTAAAAGAACCAAGTCTAACAACGATCTGATATGCAAACGGATCAAGCAGATTGAGGCACAAATAGAAGATGCCTACTTTAAATCAGCACGAGGTCAAACTCCAACAGAGCTAGAGAAAACAAATCTAATACGAACAGTTACGCATACGGATCAAGCAAATTTGCCTCTGGAAGAAGCAGTTGAGGCACAATCAGAAGATCAGCACAAGCTGAATTTCCAACAGAGCAAGAAAAACCAAGTCTAACACGATCTGATATGCAAATGGATCAAGCAGATTGAGGCACAAATAGAAGATCACCACGAGCTCAAACTCCAACAGACCTAGCAGAAACAAGTCTGACACGTCCAGTTATGCAAATGGATACTGGGAATTAGCCCTTGAAGAAGCATTTCCGGCACAAACACAATATCAGCACAAGATCACACAGGATTAGAACAGGCTGCAACAGAACTAGCAGAAACAAGTCTTCAGAACTAGCAGAATCAAGATTAACACGATCAGTTACGCAAACGGATCAAGCAGATTTGCCTCTGGAAGAAGCAGTTGAGGCACAATCAGAAGATCAGCATAAGCTGAATTTCCAACAGAGCAAGAAAAACCAAGTCTAACACGATCTGATATGCAAATGGATCAAGCAGATTGAGGCACAAATAGAAGATCACCACGAGCTCAAACTCCAACAGAACTAGCAGAAACAAGTCTGACACGTCTAAATGGATACTGGGAATTAGCCCTTGAAGAAGCATTTCCGGCACAAACACAATATCAGCACAAGATCACACAGGATCAGAACAGGCTGCAACAGAACTAGCAGAAACAAGTCTTCAGAACTAGCAGAATCAAGATTAACACGATCAGTTACGCAAACGGATCAAGCAGCTTTGCCTCTGGAAGAAGCAGTTGAAGCACAAACAGAAGATCAGCATAAGCTGAAGTTCCAACAAAGCTAGAAAAACCAAGTCTAACACGATCTGATATGCAAACGGATCAAGCAGATTGAGGCACAAATAGAAGATCACCACGAGCTCAAACTCCAACAGAACTAGCAGAAACAAGTCTAACACGATCAGATATGCAAACGGATCAAGCAGATTTACCTCTTGAATAAGCAGTAAGACAAAAACAGAAGATCAGCACAAGCTGAAGCTCCAACAGAGCAAGCAGACACAAGTCTAACACGATCAGATAGGCAAATGGATCAGTTAGAATTGGCTATGGTATAAGCAATTAAGGCACAAACAGAAGAACAGCCCGAGGTTAACTCCAACAGAACTAGCAGAATCAAGACTAACACGATCAGTTACGCAAACGGATCAAGCAGATTTGCCTCTGGAAGAAGCAGTTGAGGCACAAACAGAAGATCAGCATAAGCCAACAGAGCTAGAAAAACCAAGTCTAACACGATCTGATATGCAAACGGATCAAGCAGATTGAGGCACAAATAGAAGATCACCACGAGCTCAAACTCCAACGGAACTAGCAGAAACAAGTCTAACACGACCAGTTACGCAAATGGATATTCAGAAGTAGCCATTGAAGAAGCATTTCAGGCACAAAAACAATATCAGTACAGCATCGGATCAGTATAAGCTGCAGCATAACTAGCAGAAACAAGTTTAACACGATCAGAATGCAAACGGATCAAGCAGATTTACCTCTTGAGGAAGCAGTAAGAATATCAGCACAAGCTGAAGCTCCATCAAAGCAAGCAGACACAAGTCTAACATGATCAGATACGCAAACGGATTAAGTAAATTTGCATCTTGTAGAATCCATGGGATCAGCACGAGCTCAAACTCAAATAGGTGTAGTCTAACACGAACTGTAATACAAATAGACTTTGCAGAATTGGCCCTGGAAGAAGCCGTGGAGGTACAGACAGAAGATCAGCACAAGCTGATGTTCCAACAGAGCAAGCAGGCACAAGTCTAACAGGATCAGATAAATGGATCCGGCAGCATTGGCTTTAGTATAAGCAATTAAGGCACAAACAGAAGAACAGCACGAGGTCAATCTCCAACAGAACTAGCAGAATCAAGGCTAACAGGATCAGTTACGCAAATGGATAGGGAGAAGTAGCCCTTGAAGAAGCATTTCCGGCACAAACACAATATCAGCACAAGATTACACAGGATCAGCACAAGCTGCAACAGAACTAGCAGAAACAAGTCTAAAACGATCAGATATGCAAACGGATCTATCAGATTTACCTCTTGAAGAAGCAGTAAGACAAACAGAAAATCAGCACAAACTGAAGCTCCTAGAGACACAAGTCTATCCCGATCAGATACGGAAATGAAGCAGATAAAATTGGCTTTGGAATAAGCAGCTGAGGCATACACAGAAGAACAGCAAGATATCAACTCGAACAGAACTAGCAGAAACAGGTCTAACACAATCAGATATGCAAACGGATAAAGCAGATTTACCTCTTGAGGAAGCAGTAAGAAAATCAGCACAAGCTGAAGCTCCATCAAAGCAAGCAGACACAAGTCTAACACAATCAGATACGCAAACGGATTAAGTAAATTTGCATCTTGTAGAATCCATGGGATCAGCACGAGCTCAAACTCAAATAGGAGTAGTAGAAACAAGTCTAGCACGATCTGTAATACAAATAGACTTTGCAGAATTGGCCCTGGAAGAAGCCGTGGAGGTACAAACAGAAGATCAGCACAAGCTGATGTTCCAACAGAGCAAGCAGGCACAAGTCTAACAGGATCAGATACGAAAATGGATCAGGAAGCATTGTCTTTAGTATAATCAATTAAGGCACAAACAGAAGAACAGCACGAAGTCAATCATCAACAGAACTAGCAGAATCAAGGCTAACAGAATCAGTTACGCAATTTGGAGAAGTAGCCCTTGAAGAAGCATTTCCGGCACAAACACAATATCAGCACAAGATCACACAGGATCAGAACAAACTGCAACAGAACTAGCACAAACAAGTCTAACACGATCAGATATGCAAACGGATCAATCGGATTTATCTCTTGAAGAAGCAGTAAGACACAAACAGAAAATCAGCACAAGCTGAAGCTCCAACAGAGCAAGCAGACACAAGTCTAACACGATCAGATTCGCAAATGGGTCAGATAGAATTGGCTATAATATAAGCAATTAAGGTACAAACAGAAGAACAGCCCGAGAACAACTCCAACAGAACTAGCAGAATCAAGACAAACAAGACTAGTTACGCATACGGATCAAGCAGATTTGCCTCTGGAAGAAGCAGTTGAGGCACAAACAGAAGATGAGCATAAGCTGAAGTTCCAACAGAGCTAAAAGAACCAAGTCTAACAACGATCTGATATGCAAACGGATCAATCGGATTTATCTCTTGAAGAAGCAGTAAGACACAAACAGAAAATCAGCACAAGCTGAAGCTCCAACAGAGCAAGTCTAACACGATCAGATTCGCAAATGGGTCAGATAGAATTGGCTATAATATAGCAATTAAGGCACAAACAGAAGAACAGCCCGAGAACAACTCCAACAGAACTAGCAGAATCAAGACAAACAAGACTAGTTACGCATACGGATCAAGCAGATTTGCCTCTGGAAGAAGCAGTTGAGGCACAAACAAAAGATGAGCATAAGCTGAAGTTCCAACAGAGCTAAAAGAACCAAGTCTAACAACGATCTGATATGCAAACGGATCAAGCAGATTGAGGCACAAATAGAAGATGCCTACTTTAAATCAGCACGAGGTCAAACTCCAACAGAGCTAGAGAAAACAAATCTAATACGAACAGTTACGCATACGGATCAAGCAAATTTGCCTCTGGAAGAAGCAGTTGAGGCACAATCAGAAGATCAGCACAAGCTGAATTTCCAACAGAGCAAGAAAAACCAAGTCTAACACGATCTGATATGCAAATGGATCAAGCAGATTGAGGCACAAATAGAAGATCACCACGAGCTCAAACTCCAACAGACCTAGCAGAAACAAGTCTGACACGTCCAGTTATGCAAATGGATACTGGGAATTAGCCCTTGAAGAAGCATTTCCGGCACAAACACAATATCAGCACAAGATCACACAGGATTAGAACAGGCTGCAACAGAACTAGCAGAAACAAGTCTTCAGAACTAGCAGAATCAAGATTAACACGATCAGTTACGCAAACGGATCAAGCAGATTTGCCTCTGGAAGAAGCAGTTGAGGCACAATCAGAAGATCAGCATAAGCTGAATTTCCAACAGAGCAAGAAAAACCAAGTCTAACACGATCTGATATGCAAATGGATCAAGCAGATTGAGGCACAAATAGAAGATCACCACGAGCTCAAACTCCAACAGAACTAGCAGAAACAAGTCTGACACGTCCAAATGGATACTGGGAATTAGCCCTTGAAGAAGCATTTCCGGCACAAACACAATATCAGCACAAGATCACACAGGATCAGAACAGGCTGCAACAGAACTAGCAGAAACAAGTCTTCAGAACTAGCAGAATCAAGATTAACACGATCAGTTACGCAAACGGATCAAGCAGCTTTGCCTCTGGAAGAAGCAGTTGAAGCACAAATAGAAGATCAGCATAAGCTGAAGTTCCAACAAAGCTAGAAAAACCAAGTCTAACACGATCTGATATGCAAACGGATCAAGCAGATTGAGGCACAAATAGAAGATCACCACGAGCTCAAACTCCAACAGAACTAGCAGAAACAAGTCTAACACGATCAGATATGCAAACGGATCAAGCAGATTTACCTCTTGAATAAGCAGTAAGACAAAAACAGAAGATCAGCACAAGCTGAAGCTCCAACAGAGCAAGCAGACACAAGTCTAACACGATCAGATAGGCAAATGGATCAGTTAGAATTGGCTATGGTATAAGCAATTAAGGCACAAACAGAAGAACAGCCCGAGGTTAACTCCAACAGAACTAGCAGAATCAAGACTAACACGATCAGTTACGCAAACGGATCAAGCAGATTTGCCTCTGGAAGAAGCAGTTGAGGCACAAACAGAAGATCAGCATAAGCCAACAGAGCTAGAAAAACCAAGTCTAACACGATCTGATATGCAAACGGATCAAGCAGATTGAGGCACAAATAGAAGATCACCACGAGCTCAAACTCCAACGGAACTAGCAGAAACAAGTCTAACACGACCAGTTACGCAAATGGATATTCAGAAGTAGCCATTGAAGAAGCATTTCAGGCACAAAAACAATATCAGTACAGCATCGGATCAGTATAAGCTGCAGCATAACTAGCAGAAACAAGTTTAACACGATCAGAATGCAAACGGATCAAGCAGATTTACCTCTTGAGGAAGCAGTAAGAATATCAGCACAAGCTGAAGCTCCATCAAAGCAAGCAGACACAAGTCTAACATGATCAGATACGCAAACGGATTAAGTAAATTTACATCTTGTAGAATCCATGGGATCAGCACGAGCTCAAACTCAAATAGGTGTAGTCTAACACGAACTGTAATACAAATAGACTTTGCAGAATTGGCCCTGGAAGAAGCCGTGGAGGTACAGACAGAAGATCAGCACAAGCTGATGTTCCAACAGAGCAAGCAGGCACAAGTCTAACAGGATCAGATAAATGGATCCGGCAGCATTGGCTTTAGTATAAGCAATTAAGGCACAAACAGAAGAACAGCACGAGGTCAATCTCCAACAGAACTAGCAGAATCAAGGCTAACAGGATCAGTTACGCAAATGGATAGGGAGAAGTAGCCCTTGAAGAAGCATTTCCGGCACAAACACAATATCAGCACAAGATTACACAGGATCAGCACAAGCTGCAACAGAACTAGCAGAAACAAGTCTAAAACGATCAGATATGCAAACGGATCTATCAGATTTACCTCTTGAAGAAGCAGTAAGACAAACAGAAAATCAGCACAAACTGAAGCTCCTAGAGACACAAGTCTATCCCGATCAGATACGGAAATGAAGCAGATAAAATTGGCTTTGGAATAAGCAGCTGAGGCATACACAGAAGAACAGCAAGATATCAACTCGAACAGAACTAGCAGAAACAGGTCTAACACAATCAGATATGCAAACGGATGAAGCAGATTTACCTCTTGAGGAAGCAGTAAGAAAATCAGCACAAGCTGAAGCTCCATCAAAGCAAGCAGACACAAGTCTAACACAATCAGATACGCAAACGGATTAAGTAAATTTGCATCTTGTAGAATCCATGGGATCAGCACGAGCTCAAACTCAAATAGGAGTAGTAGAAACAAGTCTAGCACGATCAGTAATACAAATAGACTTTGCAGAATTGGCCCTGGAAGAAGCCGTGGAGGTACAGACAGAAGATCAGCACAAGCTGATGTTCCAACAGAGCAAGCAGGCACAAGTCTAACAGGATCAGATACGAAAATGGATCAGGAAGCATTGGCTTTAGTTAATGCACAAACAGAAGAACAGCACGAAGTCAATCATCAACAGAACTAGCAGAATCAAGGCTAACAGGATCAGTTACGCAATTTGGAGAAGTAGCCCTTGAAGAAGCATTTCCGGCACAAACACAATATCAGCACAAGATCACACAGGATCAGAACAAACTGCAACAGAACTAGCACAAACAAGTCTAACACGATCAGATATGCAAACGGATCAATCGGATTTATCTCTTGAAGAAGCAGTAAGACACAAACAGAAAATCAGCACAAGCTGAAGCTCCAACAGAGCAAGCAGACACAAGTCTAACACGATCAGATTCGCAAATGGGTCAGATAGAATTGGCTATAATATAAGCAATTAAGGCACAAACAGAAGAACAGCCCGAGAACAACTCCAACAGAACTAGCAGAATCAAGACAAACAAGACTAGTTACGCATACGGATCAAGCAGATTTGCCTCTGGAAGAAGCAGTTGAGGCACAAACAGAAGATGAGCATAAGCTGAAGTTCCAACAGAGCTAAAAGAACCAAGTCTAACAACGATCTGATATGCAAACGGATCAAGCAGATTGAGGCACAAATAGAAGATGCCTTCTTTAAATCAGCACGAGGTCAAACTCCAACAGAGCTAGAGAAAACAAATCTAATACGAACAGTTACGCATACGGATCAAGCAAATTTGCCTCTGGAAGAAGCAGTTGAGGCACAATCAGAAGATCAGCACAAGCTGAATTTCCAACAGAGCAAGAAAAACCAAGTCTAACACGATCTGATATGCAAATGGATCAAGCAGATTGAGGCACAAATAGAAGATCACCACGAGCTCAAACACCAACAGAACTAGCAGAAACAAGTCTGACACGTCCAGTTATGCAAATGGATACTGGGAATTAGCCCTTGAAGAAGCATTTCCGGCACAAACACAATATCAGCACAAGATCACACAGGATCAGAACAGGCTGCAACAGAACTAGCAGAAACAAGTCTTCAGAACTAGCAGAATCAAGATTAACACGATCAGTTACGCAAACGGATCAAGCAGCTTTGCCTCTGGAAGAAGCAGTTGAAGCACAAACAGAAGATCAGCATAAGCTGAAGTTCCAACAAAGCTAGAAAAACCAAGTCTAACACGATCTGATATGCAAACGGATCAAGCAGATTGAGGCACAAATAGAAGATCACCACGAGCTCAAACTCCAACAGAACTAGCAGAAACAAGTCTAACACGATCAGATATGCAAACGGATCAAGCAGATTTACCTCTTGAATAAGCAGTAAGACAAAAACAGAAGATCAGCACAAGCTGAAGCTCCAACAGAGCAAGCAGACACAAGTCTAACACGATCAGATAGGCAAATGGATCAGTTAGAATTGGCTATGGTATAAGCAATTAAGGCACAAACAGAAGAACAGCCCGAGGTTAACTCCAACAGAACTAGCAGAATCAAGACTAACACGATCAGTTACGCAAACGGATCAAGCAGATTTGCCTCTGGAAGAAGCAGTTGAGGCACAAACAGAAGATCAGCATAAGCCAACAGAGCTAGAAAAACCAAGTCTAACACGATCTGATATGCAAACGGATCAAGCAGATTGAGGCACAAATAGAAGATCACCACGAGCTCAAACTCCAACGGAACTAGCAGAAACAAGTCTAACACGACCAGTTACGCAAATGGATATTCAGAAGTAGCCATTGAAGAAGCATTTCAGGCACAAAAACAATATCAGTACAGCATCGGATCAGTATAAGCTGCAGCATAACTAGCAGAAACAAGTTTAACACGATCAGAATGCAAACGGATCAAGCAGATTTACCTCTTGAGGAAGCAGTAAGAATATCAGCACAAGCTGAAGCTCCATCAAAGCAAGCAGACACAAGTCTAACATGATCAGATACGCAAACGGATTAAGTAAATTTGCATCTTGTAGAATCCATGGGATCAGCACGAGCTCAAACTCAAATAGGTGTAGTCTAACACGAACTGTAATACAAATAGACTTTGCAGAATTGGCCCTGGAAGAAGCCGTGGAGGTACAGACAGAAGATCAGCACAAGCTGATGTTCCAACAGAGCAAGCAGGCACAAGTCTAACAGGATCAGATAAATGGATCCGGCAGCATTGGCTTTAGTATAAGCAATTAAGGCACAAACAGAAGAACAGCACGAGGTCAATCTCCAACAGAACTAGCAGAATCAAGGCTAACAGGATCAGTTACGCAAATGGATAGGGAGAAGTAGCCCTTGAAGAAGCATTTCCGGCACAAACACAATATCAGCACAAGATCACACAGGATCAGAACAAACTGCAACAGAACTAGCACAAACAAGTCTAACACGATCAGATATGCAAACGGATCAATCGGATTTATCTCTTGAAGAAGCAGTAAGACACAAACAGAAAATCAGCACAAGCTGAAGCTCCAACAGAGCAAGCAGACACAAGTCTAACACGATCAGATTCGCAAATGGGTCAGATAGAATTGGCTATAATATAAGCAATTAAGGTACAAACAGAAGAACAGCCCGAGAACAACTCCAACAGAACTAGCAGAATCAAGACAAACAAGACTAGTTACGCATACGGATCAAGCAGATTTGCCTCTGGAAGAAGCAGTTGAGGCACAAACAGAAGATGAGCATAAGCTGAAGTTCCAACAGAGCTAAAAGAACCAAGTCTAACAACGATCTGATATGCAAACGGATCAATCGGATTTATCTCTTGAAGAAGCAGTAAGACACAAACAGAAAATCAGCACAAGCTGAAGCTCCAACAGAGCAAGTCTAACACGATCAGATTCGCAAATGGGTCAGATAGAATTGGCTATAATATAGCAATTAAGGCACAAACAGAAGAACAGCCCGAGAACAACTCCAACAGAACTAGCAGAATCAAGACAAACAAGACTAGTTACGCATACGGATCAAGCAGATTTGCCTCTGGAAGAAGCAGTTGAGGCACAAACAAAAGATGAGCATAAGCTGAAGTTCCAACAGAGCTAAAAGAACCAAGTCTAACAACGATCTGATATGCAAACGGATCAAGCAGATTGAGGCACAAATAGAAGATGCCTACTTTAAATCAGCACGAGGTCAAACTCCAACAGAGCTAGAGAAAACAAATCTAATACGAACAGTTACGCATACGGATCAAGCAAATTTGCCTCTGGAAGAAGCAGTTGAGGCACAATCAGAAGATCAGCACAAGCTGAATTTCCAACAGAGCAAGAAAAACCAAGTCTAACACGATCTGATATGCAAATGGATCAAGCAGATTGAGGCACAAATAGAAGATCACCACGAGCTCAAACTCCAACAGACCTAGCAGAAACAAGTCTGACACGTCCAGTTATGCAAATGGATACTGGGAATTAGCCCTTGAAGAAGCATTTCCGGCACAAACACAATATCAGCACAAGATCACACAGGATTAGAACAGGCTGCAACAGAACTAGCAGAAACAAGTCTTCAGAACTAGCAGAATCAAGATTAACACGATCAGTTACGCAAACGGATCAAGCAGATTTGCCTCTGGAAGAAGCAGTTGAGGCACAATCAGAAGATCAGCATAAGCTGAATTTCCAACAGAGCAAGAAAAACCAAGTCTAACACGATCTGATATGCAAATGGATCAAGCAGATTGAGGCACAAATAGAAGATCACCACGAGCTCAAACTCCAACAGAACTAGCAGAAACAAGTCTGACACGTCCAAATGGATACTGGGAATTAGCCCTTGAAGAAGCATTTCCGGCACAAACACAATATCAGCACAAGATCACACAGGATCAGAACAGGCTGCAACAGAACTAGCAGAAACAAGTCTTCAGAACTAGCAGAATCAAGATTAACACGATCAGTTACGCAAACGGATCAAGCAGCTTTGCCTCTGGAAGAAGCAGTTGAAGCACAAATAGAAGATCAGCATAAGCTGAAGTTCCAACAAAGCTAGAAAAACCAAGTCTAACACGATCTGATATGCAAACGGATCAAGCAGATTGAGGCACAAATAGAAGATCACCACGAGCTCAAACTCCAACAGAACTAGCAGAAACAAGTCTAACACGATCAGATATGCAAACGGATCAAGCAGATTTACCTCTTGAATAAGCAGTAAGACAAAAACAGAAGATCAGCACAAGCTGAAGCTCCAACAGAGCAAGCAGACACAAGTCTAACACGATCAGATAGGCAAATGGATCAGTTAGAATTGGCTATGGTATAAGCAATTAAGGCACAAACAGAAGAACAGCCCGAGGTTAACTCCAACAGAACTAGCAGAATCAAGACTAACACGATCAGTTACGCAAACGGATCAAGCAGATTTGCCTCTGGAAGAAGCAGTTGAGGCACAAACAGAAGATCAGCATAAGCCAACAGAGCTAGAAAAACCAAGTCTAACACGATCTGATATGCAAACGGATCAAGCAGATTGAGGCACAAATAGAAGATCACCACGAGCTCAAACTCCAACGGAACTAGCAGAAACAAGTCTAACACGACCAGTTACGCAAATGGATATTCAGAAGTAGCCATTGAAGAAGCATTTCAGGCACAAAAACAATATCAGTACAGCATCGGATCAGTATAAGCTGCAGCATAACTAGCAGAAACAAGTTTAACACGATCAGAATGCAAACGGATCAAGCAGATTTACCTCTTGAGGAAGCAGTAAGAATATCAGCACAAGCTGAAGCTCCATCAAAGCAAGCAGACACAAGTCTAACATGATCAGATACGCAAACGGATTAAGTAAATTTACATCTTGTAGAATCCATGGGATCAGCACGAGCTCAAACTCAAATAGGTGTAGTCTAACACGAACTGTAATACAAATAGACTTTGCAGAATTGGCCCTGGAAGAAGCCGTGGAGGTACAGACAGAAGATCAGCACAAGCTGATGTTCCAACAGAGCAAGCAGGCACAAGTCTAACAGGATCAGATAAATGGATCCGGCAGCATTGGCTTTAGTATAAGCAATTAAGGCACAAACAGAAGAACAGCACGAGGTCAATCTCCAACAGAACTAGCAGAATCAAGGCTAACAGGATCAGTTACGCAAATGGATAGGGAGAAGTAGCCCTTGAAGAAGCATTTCCGGCACAAACACAATATCAGCACAAGATTACACAGGATCAGCACAAGCTGCAACAGAACTAGCAGAAACAAGTCTAAAACGATCAGATATGCAAACGGATCTATCAGATTTACCTCTTGAAGAAGCAGTAAGACAAACAGAAAATCAGCACAAACTGAAGCTCCTAGAGACACAAGTCTATCCCGATCAGATACGGAAATGAAGCAGATAAAATTGGCTTTGGAATAAGCAGCTGAGGCATACACAGAAGAACAGCAAGATATCAACTCGAACAGAACTAGCAGAAACAGGTCTAACACAATCAGATATGCAAACGGATGAAGCAGATTTACCTCTTGAGGAAGCAGTAAGAAAATCAGCACAAGCTGAAGCTCCATCAAAGCAAGCAGACACAAGTCTAACACAATCAGATACGCAAACGGATTAAGTAAATTTGCATCTTGTAGAATCCATGGGATCAGCACGAGCTCAAACTCAAATAGGAGTAGTAGAAACAAGTCTAGCACGATCAGTAATACAAATAGACTTTGCAGAATTGGCCCTGGAAGAAGCCGTGGAGGTACAGACAGAAGATCAGCACAAGCTGATGTTCCAACAGAGCAAGCAGGCACAAGTCTAACAGGATCAGATACGAAAATGGATCAGGAAGCATTGGCTTTAGTTAATGCACAAACAGAAGAACAGCACGAAGTCAATCATCAACAGAACTAGCAGAATCAAGGCTAACAGGATCAGTTACGCAATTTGGAGAAGTAGCCCTTGAAGAAGCATTTCCGGCACAAACACAATATCAGCACAAGATCACACAGGATCAGAACAAACTGCAACAGAACTAGCACAAACAAGTCTAACACGATCAGATATGCAAACGGATCAATCGGATTTATCTCTTGAAGAAGCAGTAAGACACAAACAGAAAATCAGCACAAGCTGAAGCTCCAACAGAGCAAGCAGACACAAGTCTAACACGATCAGATTCGCAAATGGGTCAGATAGAATTGGCTATAATATAAGCAATTAAGGCACAAACAGAAGAACAGCCCGAGGTTAACTCCAACAGAACTAGCAGAATCAAGATTAACACGGATTAAGCATACGGATCAAGCAGATTTGCCTCTGGAAGAAGCAGTTGAGGCACAAACAGAAGATGAGCATAAGCTCAACAGAGCTAAAAGAACCAAGTCTAACAACGATCTGATATGCAAACGGATCAAGCAGATTGAGGCACAAATAGAAGATGCCTTCTTTAAATCAGCACGAGGTCAAACTCCAACAGAGCTAGAGAAAACAAATCTAATACGAACAGTTACGCATACGGATCAAGCAAATTTGCCTCTGGAAGAAGCAGTTGAGGCACAATCAGAAGATCAGCACAAGCTGAATTTCCAACAGAGCAAGAAAAACCAAGTCTAACACGATCTGATATGCAAATGGATCAAGCAGATTGAGGCACAAATAGAAGATCACCACGAGCTCAAACTCCAACAGACCTAGCAGAAACAAGTCTGACACGTCCAGTTATGCAAATGGATACTGGGAATTAGCCCTTGAAGAAGCATTTCCGGCACAAACACAATATCAGCACAAGATCACACAGGATCAGAACAGGCTGCAACAGAACTAGCAGAAACAAGTCTTCAGAACTAGCAGAATCAAGATTAACACGATCAGTTACGCAAACGGATCAAGCAAATTTGCCTCTGGAAGAAGCAGTTGAGGCACAATCAGAAGATCAGCATAAGCTGAATTTCCAACAGAGCAAGAAAAACCAAGTCTAACACCATCTGATATGCAAATGGATCAAGCAGATTGAGGCACAAATAGAAGATCACCACGAGCTCAAACTCCAACAGAACTAGCAGAAACAAGTCTGACACGTCCAAATGGATACTGGGAATTAGCCCTTGAAGAAGCATTTCCGGCACAAACACAATATCAGCACAAGATCACACAGGATCAGAACAGGCTGCAACAGAACTAGCAGAAACAAGTCTTCAGAACTAGCTCCTAGAGACACAAGTCTATCCCGTTCAGATACGGAAATGAAGCAGATAAAATTGGTTTTGGAATAAGCAGCTGAGGCATACACAGAAGAACAGCAAGATATCAACTCGAACAGAACTAGCAGAAACAGGTCTAACACAATCAGATATGCAAACGGATGAAGCAGATTTACCTCTTGAGGAAGTAGTAAGAAAATTAGCACAAGCTGAAGCTCCATCAAAGCAAGCAGACACAAGTCTAACACAATCAGATACGCAAACGGATTAAGTAAATTTGCATCTTGTAGAATCCATGGGATCAGCACGAGCTCAAACTCAAATAGGAGTAGTAGAAACAAGTCTAGCACGATCAGTAATATAAATAGATTTTGCAGAATTGGCCCTGGAAGAAGCCGTGGAGGTACAAACAGAAGATCAGCACAAGCTGATGTTCCAACAGAGCAAGCAGGCACAAGTCTAACAGGATCAGATACGAAAATGGATCAGGAAGCATTGGCTTTAGTTAATGCACAAACAGAAGAACAGCACGAAGTCAATCATCAACAGAACTAGCAGAATCAAGGCTAACAGGATCAGTTACGCAATTTGGAGAAGTAGCCCTTGAAGAATCATTTCCGGCACTAACACAATATCAGCACAAGATCACACAGGATCAGAACAAACTGCAACAGAACTAGCACAAACAAGTCTAACACGATCAGATATGCAAACGGATCAATCGGATTTATCTCTTGAAGAAGCAGTAAGACACAAACAGAAAATCAGCACAAGCTGAAGCTCCAACAGAGCAAGCAGACACAAGTCTAACACGATCAGATTCGCAAATGGGTCAGATAGAATTGGCTATAATATAAGCAATTAAGGTACAAACAGAAGAACAGCCCGAGAACAACTCCAACAGAACTAGCAGAATCAAGACAAACAAGACTAGTTACGCATACGGATCAAGCAGATTTGCCTCTGGAAGAAGCAGTTGAGGCACAAACAGAAGATGAGCATAAGCTGAAGTTCCAACAGAGCTAAAAGAACCAAGTCTAACAACGATCTGATATGCAAACGGATCAATCGGATTTATCTCTTGAAGAAGCAGTAAGACACAAACAGAAAATCAGCACAAGCTGAAGCTCCAACAGAGCAAGTCTAACACGATCAGATTCGCAAATGGGTCAGATAGAATTGGCTATAATATAAGCAATTAAGGCACAAACAGAAGAACAGCCCGAGAACAACTCCAACAGAACTAGCAGAATCAAGACAAACAAGACTAGTTACGCATACGGATCAAGCAGATTTGCCTCTGGAAGAAGCAGTTGAGGCACAAACAGAAGATGAGCATAAGCTCAACAGAGCTAAAAGAACCAAGTCTAACAACGATCTGATATGCAAACGGATCAAGCAGATTGAGGCACAAATAGAAGATGCCTTCTTTAAATCAGCACGAGGTCAAACTCCAACAGAGCTAGAGAAAACAAATCTAATACGAACAGTTACGCATACGGATCAAGCAAATTTGCCTCTGGAAGAAGCAGTTGAGGCACAATCAGAAGATCAGCACAAGCTGAATTTCCAACAGAGCAAGAAAAACCAAGTCTAACACGATCTGATATGCAAATGGATCAAGCAGATTGAGGCACAAATAGAAGATCACCACGAGCTCAAACTCCAACAGACCTAGCAGAAACAAGTCTGACACGTCCAGTTATGCAAATGGATACTGGGAATTAGCCCTTGAAGTAGCATTTCCGGCACAAACACAATATCAGCACAAGATCACACAGGATCAGAACAGGCTGCAACAGAACTAGCAGAAACAAGTCTTCAGAACTAGCAGAATCAAGATTAACACGATCAGTTACGCAAACGGATCAAGCAGATTTGCCTCTGGAAGAAGCAGTTGAGGCACAATCAGAAGATCAGCATAAGCTGAATTTCCAACAGAGCAAGAAAAACCAAGTCTAACACCATCTGATATGCAAATGGATCAAGCAGATTGAGGCACAAATAGAAGATCACCACGAGCTCAAACTCCAACAGAACTAGCAGAAACAAGTCTGACAAGTCCAAATGGATACTGGGAATTAGCCCTTGAAGAAGCATTTCCGGCACAAACACAATATCAGCACAAGATCACACAGGATCAGATCAGGCTGCAACAGAACTAGCAGAAACAAGTCTTCAGAACTAGCAGAATCAAGATTAACACGATCAGTTACGCAAACGGATCAAGCAGCTTTGCCTCTGGAAGAAGCAGTTGAAGCACAAACAGAAGATCAGCATAAGCTGAAGTTCCAACAAAGCTAGAAAAACCAAGTCTAACACGATCTGATATGCAAACGGATCAAGCAGATTTACCTCTTGAATAAGCAGTAAGACAAAAACAGAAGATCAGCACAAGCTGAAGCTCCAACAGAGCAAGCAGACACAAGTCTAACACGATCAGATAGGCAAATGGATCAGTTAGAATTGGCTATGGTATAAGCAATTAAGGCACAAACAGAAGAACAGCCCGAGGTTAACTCCAACAGAACTAGCAGAATCAAGACTAACATGATCAGTTACGCAAACGGATCAAGCAGATTTGCCTCTGGAAGAAGCAGTTGAGGCACAAACAGAAGATCAGCATAAGCCAACAGAGCTAGAAAAACCAAGTCTAACACGATCTGATATGCAAACGGATCAAGCAGATTGAGGCACAAATAGAAGATCACCACGAGCTCAAACTCCAACGGAACTAGCAGAAACAAGTCTAACACGACCAGTTACGCAAATGGATATTCAGAAGTAGCCATTGAAGAAGCATTTCAGGCACAAAAACAATATCAGTACAGCATCGGATCAGTATAAGCTGCAGCATAACTAGCAGAAACAAGTTTAACACGATCAGAATGCAAACGGATCAAGCAGATTTACCTCTTGAGGAAGCAGTAAGAATATCAGCACAAGCTGAAGCTCCATCAAAGCAAGCAGACACAAGTCTAACATGATCAGATACGCAAACGGATTAAGTAAATTTGCATCTTGTAGAATCCATGGGATCAGCACGAGCTCAAACTCAAATAGGTGTAGTAGAAACAAGTCTAACACGAACTGTAATACAAATAGACTTTGCAGAATTGGCCCTGGAAGAAGCCGTGGAGGTACAGCACAAGCTGATGTTCCAACAGAGCAAGCAGGCACAAGTCTAACAGGATCAGATAAATGGATCAGGCAGCATTGGCTTTAGTATAAGCAATTAAGGCACAAACAGAAGAACAGCACGAGGTCAATCTCCAACAGAACTAGCAGAATCAAGGCTAACAGGATCAGTTACGCAAATGGATAGGGAGAAGTAGCCCTTGAAGAAGCATTTCCGGCACAAACACAATATCAGCACAAGATTACACAGGATCAGCACAAGCTGCAACAGAACTAGCAGAAACAAGTCTAAAACGATCAGATATGCAAACGGATCTATCAGATTTACCTCTTGAAGAAGCAGTAAGACAAACAGAAAATCAGCACAAACTGAAGCTCCTAGAGACACAAGTCTATCCCGATCAGATACGGAAATGAAGCAGATAAAATTGGCTTTGGAATAAGCAGCTGAGGCATACACAGAAGAACAGCAAGATATCAACTCGAACAGAACTAGCAGAAACAGGTCTAACACAATCAGATATGCAGACGGATGAAGCAGATTTACCTCTTGAGGAAGCAGTAAGAAAATCAGCACAAGCTGAAGCTCCATCAAAGCAAGCAGACACAAGTCTAACACAATCAGATACGCAAACGGATTAAGTAAATTTGCATCTTGTAGAATCCATGGGATCAGCACGAGCTCAAACTCAAATAGGAGTAGTAGAAACAAGTCTAGCACGATCAGTAATACAAATAGACTTTGCAGAATTGGCCCTGGAAGAAGCCGTGGAGGTACAAACAGAAGATCAGCACAAGCTGATGTTCCAACAGAGCAAGCAGGCACAAGTCTAACAGGATCAGATACGAAAATGGATCAGGAAGCATTGGCTTTAGTTAATGCACAAACAGAAGAACAGCACGAAGTCAATCATCAACAGAACTAGCAGAATCAAGGCTAACAGGATCAGTTACGCAATTTGGAGAAGTAGCCCTTGAAGAAGCATTTCCGGCACAAACACAATATCAGCACAAGATCACACAGGATCAGAACAAACTGCAACAGAACTAGCACAAACAAGTCTAACACGATCAGATATGCAAACGGATCAATCGGATTTATCTCTTGAAGAAGCAGTAAGACACAAACAGAAAATCAGCACAAGCTGAAGCTCCAACAGAGCAAGCAGACACAAGTCTAACACGATCAGATTCGCAAATGGGTCAGATAGAATTGGCTATAATATAAGCAATTAAGGCACAAACAGAAGAACAGCCCGAGAACAACTCCAACAGAGCTAGAGAAAACAAATCTAATACGAACAGTTACGCATACGGATCAAGCAAATTTGCCTCTGGAAGAAGCAGTTGAGGCACAATCAGAAGATCAGCACAAGCTGAATTTCCAACAGAGCAAGAAAAACCAAGTCTAACACGATCTGATATGCAAATGGATCAAGCAGATTGAGGCACAAATAGAAGATCACCACGAGCTCAAACTCCAACAGACCTAGCAGAAACAAGTCTGACACGTCCAGTTATGCAAATGGATACTGGGAATTAGCCCTTGAAGAAGCATTTCCGGCACAAACACAATATCAGCACAAGATCACACAGGATCAGATCAGGCTGCAACAGAACTAGCAGAAACAAGTCTTCAGAACTAGCAGAATCAAGATTAACACGATCAGTTACGCAAACGGATCAAGCAGCTTTGCCTCTGGAAGAAGCAGTTGAAGCACAAACAGAAGATCAGCATAAGCTGAAGTTCCAACAAAGCTAGAAAAACCAAGTCTAACACGATCTGATATGCAAACGGATCAAGCAGATTTACCTCTTGAATAAGCAGTAAGACAAAAACAGAAGATCAGCACAAGCTGAAGCTCCAACAGAGCAAGCAGACACAAGTCTAACACGATCAGATAGGCAAATGGATCAGTTAGAATTGGCTATGGTATAAGCAATTAAGGCACAAACAGAAGAACAGCCCGAGGTTAACTCCAACAGAACTAGCAGAATCAAGACTAACACGATCAGTTACGCAAACGGATCAAGCAGATTTGCCTCTGGAAGAAGCAGTTGAGGCACAAACAGAAGATCAGCATAAGCCAACAGAGCTAGAAAAACCAAGTCTAACACGATCTGATATGCAAACGGATCAAGCAGATTGAGGCACAAATAGAAGATCACCACGAACTCAAACTCCAACGGAACTAGCAGAAACAAGTCTAACACGACCAGTTACGCAAATGGATATTCAGAAGTAGCCATTGAAGAAGCATTTCAGGCACAAAAACAATATCAGTACAGCATCGGATCAGTATAAGCTGCAGCATAACTAGCAGAAACAAGTTTAACACGATCAGAATGCAAACGGATCAAGCAGATTTACCTCTTGAGGAAGCAGTAAGAATATCAGCACAAGCTGAAGCTCCATCAAAGCAAGCAGACACAAGTCTAACATGATCAGATACGCAAACGGATTAAGTAAATTTGCATCTTGTAGAATCCATGGGATCAGCACGAGCTCAAACTCAAATAGGTGTAGTAGAAACAAGTCTAACACGAACTGTAATACAAATAGACTTTGCAGAATTGGCCCTGGAAGAAGCCGTGGAGGTACAGCACAAGCTGATGTTCCAACAGAGCAAGCAGGCACAAGTCTAACAGGATCAGATAAATGGATCAGGCAGCATTGGCTTTAGTATAAGCAATTAAGGCACAAACAGAAGAACAGCACGAGGTCAATCTCCAACAGAACTAGCAGAATCAAGGCTAACAGGATCAGTTACGCAAATGGATAGGGAGAAGTAGCCCTTGAAGAAGCATTTCCGGCACAAACACAATATCAGCACAAGATTACACAGGATCAGCACAAGCTGCAACAGAACTAGCAGAAACAAGTCTAAAACGATCAGATATGCAAACGGATCTATCAGATTTACCTCTTGAAGAAGCAGTAAGACAAACAGAAAATCAGCACAAACTGAAGCTCCTAGAGACACAAGTCTATCCCGATCAGATACGGAAATGAAGCAGATAAAATTGGCTTTGGAATAAGCAGCTGAGGCATACACAGCAAGATATCAACTCGAACAGAACTAGCAGAAACAGGTCTAACACAATCAGATATGCAGACGGATGAAGCAGATTTACCTCTTGAGGAAGCAGTAAGAAAATCAGCACAAGCTGAAGCTCCATCAAAGCAAGCAGACACAAGTCTAACACAATCAGATACGCAAACGGATTAAGTAAATTTGCATCTTGTAGTATCCATGGGATCAGCACGAGCTCAAACTCAAATAGGAGTAGTAGAAACAAGTCTAGCACGATCAGTAATACAAATAGACTTTGCAGAATTGGCCCTGGAAGAAGCCGTGGAGGTACAAACAGAAGATCAGCACAAGCTGATGTTCCAACAGAGCAAGCAGGCACAAGTCTAACAGGATCAGATACGAAAATGGATCAGGAAGCATTGGCTTTAGTTAATGCACAAACAGAAGAACAGCACGAAGTCAATCATCAACAGAACTAGCAGAATCAAGGCTAACAGGATCAGTTACGCAATTTGGAGAAGTAGCCCTTGAAGAAGCATTTCCGGCACAAACACAATATCAGCACAAGATCACACAGGATCAGAACAAACTGCAACAGAACTAGCACAAACAAGTCTAACACGATCAGATATGCAAACGGATCAATCGGATTTATCTCTTGAAGAAGCAGTAAGACACAAACAGAAAATCAGCACAAGCTGAAGCTCCAACAGAGCAAGCAGACACAAGTCTAACACGATCAGATTCGCAAATGGGTCAGATAGAATTGGCTATAATATAAGCAATTAAGGCACAAACAGAAGAACAGCCCGAGAACAACTCCAACAGAACTAGCAGAATCAAGACAAACAAGACTAGTTACGCATACGGATCAAGCAGATTTGCCTCTGGAAGAAGCAGTTGAGGCACAAACAGAAGATGAGCATAAGCTGAAGTTCCAACAGAGCTAAAAGAACCAAGTCTAACAACGATCTGATATGCAAACGGATCAAGCAGATTGAGGCACAAATAGAAGATGCCTTCTTTAAATCAGCACGAGGTCAAACTCCAACAGAGCTAGAGAAAACAAATCTAATACGAACAGTTACGCATACGGATCAAGCAAATTTGCCTCTGGAAGAAGCAGTTGAGGCACAATCAGAAGATCAGCACAAGCTGAATTTCCAACAGAGCAAGAAAAACCAAGTCTAACACGATCTGATATGAAAATGGATCAAGCAGATTGTCTGTAGTTGCTAAAGAAGAAAATTCTTTGCAAAAGATGGAGGAAGAAAAGCCTATCATCTCATTAGCTGAAGTTATCAGGGAATTCCAGCAACAGGGACCTGAAGTAACAGAAGTCAAGAGTGATTTGGAATCAGCACTCTTAGGACTCAATCTACCCTTCAGTCAGGTCGATTTGATAGGAGTAGATCAGCTATTTGTGGATACTTTATTCAAAAGTAACTCCACTTTATCGCCTGTGAATAACTATGTTATTTCTCAAGGCTGGACAACTTGGCTCACTAAATTTCCAATTTCTAGCACGGTTTTCACACGAAACTCTAATGCAAAGAAACTCAGCCCATTAACTGAATATCAGGGGAAGAAACCGCGACACCGAGGAGGGACGATTGTTACGCCCGACTTTGAAGGAGGAAAGCGCCAGTTGAATGTATATCATGGGACCATGATGTGTAACATTATTCCTTTTAAAAGGAAGCTATTGATGGATCTGTTAAGGATCTTTAAAGGATGGAGGAATATCACGGAGACAAGCTTTGCTGTGGCCAGCTTATGCGAGACTTCACTACGGGTACATCCTCGGCTGAAAGGAGTAAATCACGTGAGTGAATGGTGTAAAACAATTGCTGCCCAGAGGCGCCGAAGAATCCCGTTGATTGTGATCTTTCCCCGAGGGGTAAAATTACAACCTCCTGACAATTACCGGATTTTACCAAGCTATTGCAGGGAATCCCGGCCGAAAACCAGATACAAGGATCTATCCAGAGTATCTTTGGGTTATGGAAATGGAACGTCTTTATGCAGATGCATAACCCACTGCCACAAGGAATATTGGAAACCTTTAGGCAGATACAGAACGGAGAGTGCTTAGACATTATTCTGGGATGTACGGCGTGCGTTGACAAAAGATTTCTGGCAGAAACTTTTTTTTTAAGGGGAAAGCTCTGTCGCGGAATGCCGCCTTAACATCCCAGAATATTTTTCTCGGTCTCCAAATTTGAGAGGCCAAATTGAGAAAGAATGAATTAATCACGCTACTCCAAGGTTATCTAGTCGTGAGGTAAGATTATTCACAAAAAGCCTCTAGCCATGACGTAAGCTTGCAGATGGCAAGTAAAATGGGATACTTGAGATGGACACAACTAGATAATCTAAATTAGTCTACACCTTGGAAAACTGCTGACCCAGACGGGCTATGACACCACACAGACACATTGGCACCTTCTCGTCCAGGTAGACCCTGGCTGAATCAACAATGAACTGGGCCATTGGTTGAATAAAGGCAATTAACGCCAGATGGAGATAATAGCCCCAGGGCTATAAACAAGCCCCATCCACTCTGACTGGCAGACTCAGGTAGGTGTGAAATCACTGATAGGACTGTGAAACTGATCTGGGGCTGGCAAAGCAAAACCATCCAGGTGTGACACTATGGTGAGGGTTAGTGGTTAAGAGAATTTTTATGACTGGACAGACTTGGAGTTAATTGCAATTAACGTCAGGAGGAGATAAGAAGAATTTATGAATGGAATTCCTGGGAGATAAGTGTCTACTGCTAGGTTAGGTATAAAAACCCCTGCTAGACTTTTCCTCTTTAGATTAAATCTGACTTCAGAACAGGTAGGAACTATCTCAATGTTTGTAGTCATATGAAGGATTTCTTAGTAACTATGCAACAGTCTTTTAGACATATGGACTTTCAGTCTATATCTGATCTAGGTTATTCCAAGAACTATCTTTGGCGTAGGTTACTTGAGTGTTCGTTCTAAGTTCTGTGTTCAATATCATGGTGCTTTAAGTGTTACTCCTCTGAGAAGTAGAAACTTATGTGGGCCAGATCTTGTCTGGGTATACTTATAGGTGTCTTGGTAGATGCTTGTAATTTCTTGGTACACTATCCTAGTTGCCTTTTTGGTGTGTGCATTTGTTGTACAGAATATAGTCAACTGACTATTTATTTAATTCTTACAACAGCAGTAACTAACTAGTGCATTATGCTATTATGTTAAAGTATCATAATATGTCTAGTTTAATCAATAAGTTTATGTGTATATTATGGTGTGCGCATTGGCACACTAACCATCGATTGCATTTGTAGCCGAGGTGTAATGGTACAGACAGTACCCACAAGTGTTATGGGGTATATGGTGCTAAACTTTCTCAGTGTATTGTGGGCGTGCGTCCACGGTAATGCATGGAAACCTGGCATAGCTACGGGTCACGGCTTGTAAGCTCGGATGACCCGGTACTATTATAATACCATTACCGACCCGGTGAGCTGCTAAACTAACATTGGACGGAGCGGCTGTACGACACAGAATTTCTGTATTAGCGACATGGACATGGGGCGGCAGAAATGTAATCATTACAGGCGTGTGAGACCATTGAAAAGCCCGTCCCAGACTAAAGACAGTAGGGAGAAGGAGGAGGGTGAACGCAGTCGAGCTGAAAGATAAACTTGGCCAGACTGGTCATTGTATATGTTTGTGTTATATGTTTTAATTAGGATTGCGCTGATGTAGAACTGATATAACACATTCTTGACTTTCTTTCAAGCTCTCACAAGGAGCCCTATGTTATAGATCTCAAGACTAGAGACTACTGACTAGGAGTGTCAGGACTGACAGGATCATCAGAATACCGGCAAGCTGTTTCTTTTTTTGAGTCTACTGGACCACAGTTCCAGATAGATGAAGTAACAAGTAAAGTTACGTAATGTTTCTCATCACAATATGTTATATGATTTTATCATCCTCATATTGACAATCATCCGATGTCTATTGTTATGATTAGCAAATAAATGTTGTAGTATTGTAACTCATAGTTCTGTCGTTATATTTTAATTCCAATTGTGCATACGTGTTGTGTGCGTGCATTGGTGGGGGTTCACTTACACACTAAGGAAGGGAGCAGTCAGGGAGAAAAACCTGCACTGGAATAGTTGTCTTTACACTTTAATTCAGACGTAAAAATCTATTCTAACTAACCTTCTCCTTTGCATCCTTGGCGAATATTCAGCACAGTTCATTTCAATTTTGTAACGAGCCACTAGGAACTGTACGTTGGATATTCAAGGGCTTAATCTGTAGTTCAGCAATATAGATTTTGTCCCTAGTCAGTTTCTGACTATCTGGGGTTGCTCGCCAGTGAATAATATTTTCATCTAGCCGGTGGGGCATCCCGACTTCTGACAAAGACTAACACGATCAGTTACGCAAACGGATCAAGCAGATTTGCCTCTGGAAGAAGCAGTTGAGGCACAAACAGAAGATCAGCATAAGCCAACAGAGCTAGAAAAACCAAGTCTAACACGATCTGATATGCAAACGGATCAAGCAGATTGAGGCACAAATAGAAGATCACCACGAGCTCAAACTCCAACGGAACTAGCAGAAACAAGTCTAACACGACCAGTTACGCAAATGGATATTCAGAAGTAGCCCTTGAAGAAGCATTTCAGGCACAAAAACAATATCAGTACATCATCGGATCAGTATAAGCTGCAGCATAACTAGCAGAAACAAGTTTAACACGATCAGAATGCAAACGGATCAACCTCTTGAGGAAGCAGTAAGAATATCAGCACAAGCTGAAGCTCCATCAAAGCAAGCAGACACAAGTCTAACATGATCAGATTCGCAAACGGACTAAGTAAATTTGCATCTTGTAGAATCCATGGGATCAGCACGAGCTCAAACTCAAATAGGTGTAGTAGAAACAAGTCTAACACGAACTGTAATACAAATAGACTTTGCAGAATTGGCCCTGGAAGAAGCCGTGGAGGTACAGCACAAGCTGATGTTCCAACAGAGCAAGCAGGCACAAGTCTAACAGGATCAGATAAATGGATCAGGCAGCATTGGCTTTAGTATAAGCAATTAAGGCACAAACAGAAGAACAGCACGAGGTCAATCTCCAACAGAACTAGCAGAATCAAGGCTAACAGGATCAGTTACGCAAATGGATAGGGAGAAGTAGCCCTTAAAGAAGCATTTCCGGCACAAACACAATATCAGCACAAGATCACACAGGATCAGCACAAGCTGCAACAGAACTAGCAGAAACAAGTCTAACATGATCAGATATGCAAACGGATCAAGCAGATTTACCTCTTGAGGAAGCAGTTGAGGCACAAACAGAAGATCAGCATAAGCTGAAGTTCCAACAAAGCTAGAAAAACCAAGTCTAACACGATCTGATATGCAAACGGATCAAGCAGATTGAGGCACAAATAGAAGATCACCACGAGCTCAAACTTCAACAGAACTAGCAGAAACAAGTCTAACACGATCAGATATGCAAACGGATCAAGCAGATTTACCTCTTGAATAAGCAGTAAGACAAAAACAGAAGATCAGCACAAGCTGAAGCTCCAACAGAGCAAGCAGACACAAGTCTAACACGATCAGATAGGCAAATGGATCAGTTAGAATTGGCTATGGTATAAGCAATTAAGGCACAAACAGAAGAACAGCCCGAGGTTAACTCCAACAGAACTAGCAGAATCAAGACTAACACGATCAGTTACGCAAACGGATCAAGCAGATTTGCCTCTGGAAGAAGCAGTTGAGGCACAAACAGAAGATCAGCATAAGCCAACAGAGCTAGAAAAACCAAGTCTAACACGATCTGATATGCAAACGGATCAAGCAGATTGAGGCACAAATAGAAGATCACCACGAGCTCAAACTCCAACGGAACTAGCAGAAACAAGTCTAACACGACCAGTTACGCAAATGGATATTCAGAAGTAGCCCTTGAAGAAGCATTTCAGGCACAAAAACAATATCAGTACAGCATCGGATCAGTATAAGCTGCAGCATAACTAGCAGAAACAAGTTTAACACGATCAGAATGCAAACGGGTCAAGCAGATTTACCCCTTGAGGAAGCAGTAAGAATATCAGCACAAGCTGAAGCTCCATCAAAGCAAGCAGACACAAGTCTAACATGATCAGATACGCAAACGGATTAAGTAAATTTGCATCTTGTAGAATCCATGGGATCAGCACGAGCTCAAACTCAAATAGGTGTAGTAGAAACAAGTCTAACACGAACTGTAATACAAATAGACTTTGCAGAATTGGCCCTGGAAGAAGCCGTGGAGGTACAGACAGAAGATCAGCACAAGCTGATGTTCCAACAGAGCAAGCAGGCACAAGTCTAACAGGATCAGATAAATGGATCAAGCAGCATTGGCTTTAGTATAAGCAATTAAGGCACAAACATAAGAACAGCACTAGGTCAATCTCCAACAGAACTAGCAGAATCAAGGCTAACAGGATCAGTTACGCAAATGGATAGGGAGAAGTAGCCCTTAAAGAAGCATTTCCGGCACAAACACAATATCAGCACAAGATCACACAGGATCAGCACAAGCTGCAACAGAACTAGCAGAAACAAGTCTAACATGATCAGATATGCAAACGGATCAAGCAGATTTACCTCTTGAGGAAGCAGTAAGAAAATCAGCACAAGCTGAAGCTCCATCAAAGCAAGCAGACACAAGTCTAACACAATCAGATACGCAAACGGATTAAGTAAATTTGCATCTTGTAGAATCCATTGGATCAGCACGAGCTCAAACTCAAATAGGAGTAGTAGAAACAAGTCTAGCACGATCTGTAATACAAATAGACTTTGCAAAATTGGCCCTGGAAGAAGCCGTGGAGGTACAAACAGAAGATCAGCACAAGCTGATGTTCCAACAGAGCAAGCAGGCACAAGTCTAACAGGATCAGATACGAAAATGGATCAGGAAGCATTGGCACAAACAGAAGAACAGCACGAAGTCAATCATCAACAGAACTAGCAGAATCAAGGCTAACAGGATCAGTTACGCAATTTGGAGAAGTAGCGCTTGAAGAAGCATTTCCGGCACAAACACAATATCAGCACAAGATCACACAGGATCAGAACAAACTGCAACAGAACTAGCACAAACAAGTCTAACACGATCAGATATGCAAACGGATCAATCGGATTTATCTCTTGAAGAAGCAGTAAGACACAAACAGAAAATCAGCACAAGCTGAAGCTCCAACAGAGCAAGCAGACACAAGTCTAACACGATCAGATTCGCAAATGGGTCAGATAGAATTGGCTATGATATAAGCAATTAAGGCACAAACAGAAGAACAGCACGAGAACAACTCCAACAGAACTAGCAGAATCAAGACAAACAAGACTAGTTACGCATACGGATCAAGCAGATTTGCCTCTGGAAGAAGCAGTTGAGGCACAATCAGAAGATCAGCACAAGCTGAATTTCCAACAGAGCAAGAAAAACCAAGTCTAACACGATCAGATATGCAAACGGATCAAGCAGATTTACCTCTTGAATAAGCAGTAAGACAAAAACAGAAGATCAGCACAAGCTGAAGCTCCAACAGAGCAAGCAGACACAAGTCTAACACGATCAGATAGGCAAATGGATCAGTTAGAATTGGCTATGGTATAAGCAATTAAGGCACAAACAGAAGAACAGCCCGAGGTTAACTCCAACAGAACTAGCAGAATCAAGACTAACACGATCAGTTACGCAAACGGATCAAGCAGATTGAGGCACAAATAGAAGATCACCACGAGCTCAAACTCCAACAGAACTAGCAGAAACAAGTCTAACACGATCAGATATGCAAACGGATCAAGCAGATTTACCTCTTGAATAAGCACTAAGACAAAAACAGAAGATCAGCACAAGCTGAAGCTCCAACAGAGCAAGCAGACACAAGTCTAACACGATCAGATAGGCAAATGGATCAGTTAGAATTGGCTATGGTATAAGCAATTAAGGCACAAACAGAAGAACAGCACGAGGTCAATCTCCAACAGAACTAGCAGAATCAAGGCTAACAGGATCAGTTACGCAAATGGATAGGGAGAAGTAGCCCTTAAAGAAGCATTTCCGGCACAAACACAATATCAGCACAAGATCACACAGGATCAGCACAAGCTGCAACAGAACTAGCAGAAACAAGTCTAACACGATCAGATATGCAAACGGATCTATCAGATTTACCTCTTGAAGAAGCAGTAAGACAAACAGAAAATCAGCACAAACTGAAGCTCCTAGAGACACAAGTCTATCCCGATCAGATACGGAAATGAATCAGATAAAATTGGCTTTGGAATAAGCAGCTGAGGCATACACAGAAGAACAGCAAGATATCAACTCGAACAGAACTAGCAGAAACAGGTCTAACACGATCAGATATGCAAACGGATGAAGCAGATTTACCTCTTGAGGAAGCAGTAAGAAAATCAGCACAAACTGAAGATCCATCAAAGCAAGCAGACACAAGTCTAACACAATCAGATACGCAAACGGATTAAGTAAATTTGCATCTTGCAGAATCCATTGGATCAGCACGAGCTCAAACTCAAATAGGAGTAGTAGAAACAAGTCTAGCACGATCTGTAATACAAATAGACTTTGCAGAATTGGCCCTGGAAGAAGCCGTGGAGGTACAAACAGAAGATCAGCACAAGCTGATGTTCCAACAGAGCAAGCAGGCACAAGTCTAACAGGATCAGATACGAAAATGGATCAGGAAGCATTGGCTTTAGTATAATCAATTAAGGCACAAACAGAAGAACAGCACGAAGTCAATCATCAACAGAACTAGCAGAATCAAGGCTAACAGGATCAGTTACGCAATTTGGAGAAGTAGCCCTTGAAGAAGCATTTCCGGCACAAACACAATATCAGCACAAGATCACACAGGATCAGAACAAACTGCTACATAACTAGCACAAACAAGTCTAACACGATCAGATATGCAAACGGATCAATCGGATTTATCTCTTGAAGAAGCAGTAAGACACAAACAGAAAATCAGCACAAGCTGAAGCTCCAACAGAGCAAGCAGACACAAGTCTAACACGATCAGATTCGCAAATGGGTCAGATAGAATTGGCTATGATATAAGCAATTAAGGCACAAACAGAAGAACAGCACGAGAACAACTCCAACAGAACTAGCAGAATCAAGACAAACAAGACTAGTTACGCATACGGATCAAGCAGATTTGCCTCTGGAAGAAGAAGTTGAGGCACAAACAGAAGATGAGCATAAGCTGAAGTTCCAACAGAGCTAAAAGAACCAAGTCTAACAACGATCTGATATGCAAACGGATCAAGCAGATTGAGGCACAAATAGAAGATGCCTTCTTTAAATCAGCAAGAGGTCAAACTCCAACAGAGCTAGAGAAAACAAATCTAATACGAACAGTTACGCATACGGATCAAGCAAATTTGCCTCTGGAAGTTGAGGCACAATCAGAAGATCAGCACAAGCTGAATTTCCAACAGAGCAAGAAAAACCAAGTCTAACACGATCTGATATGCAAATGGATCAAGCAGATTGAGGCACAAATAGAAGATCACCACGAGCTCAAACTCCAACAGAACTAGCAGAAACAAGTATGACACGACCAGTTATGCAAATGGATACTGGGAATTAGCCCTTGAAGAAGCATTTCCGGCACAAACACAATATCAGCACAAGATCACACAGGATCAGAACAGGCTGCAACAGAACTAGCAGAAACAAGTCTTCAGAACTAGCAGAAACAAGTCTAACACGATCAGATATGCAAACGGATCAAGCAGATTTACCTCTTGAATAAGCACTAAGACAAAAACAGAAGATCAGCACAAGCTGAAGCTCCAACAGAGCAAGCAGACACAAGTCTAACACGATCAGATAGGCAAATGGATCAGTTAGAATTGGCTATGGTATAAGCAATTAAGGCACAAACAGAAGAACAGCACGAGATCAATCTCCAACAGAACTAGCAGAATCAAGGCTAACAGGATCAGTTACGCAAATGGATAGGGAGAAGTAGCCCTTGAAGAAGCATTTCCGGCACAAACACAATATCAGCACAAGATCACACAGGATCAGAACAGGCTACAACAGAACTAGCAGAATCAAGATTAACACGATCAGTTACGCAAACGGATCAAGCAGATTTGCCTCTGGAAGAAGCAGTTGAGGCACAAACAGAAGATCAGCATAAGCTGAAGTTCCAACAAAGCTAGAAAAACCAAGTCTAACACGATCTGATATGCAAACGGATCAAGCAGATTGAGGCACAAATAAAAGATCACCACGAGCTCAAACTCCAACAGAACTAGCAGAAACAAGTCTAACACGATCAGATATGCAAACGGATCAAGCAGATTTACCTCTTGAATAAGCAGTAAGACAAAAACAGAAGATCAGCACAAGCTGAAGCTCCAACAGAGCAAGCAGACACAAGTCTAACACGATCAGATAGGCAAATGGATCAGTTAGAATTGGCTATGGTATAAGCAATTAAGGCACAAACAGAAGAACAGCCCGAGGTTAACTCCAACAGAACTAGCAGAATCAAGTCTAACACGATCTGATATGCAAACGGATCAAGCAGATTGAGGCACAAATAGAAGATCACCACGAGCTCAAACTCCAACAGAACTAGCAGAAACAAGTCTAACACGATCAGATATGCAAACGGATCAAGCAGATTTACCTCTTGAATAAGCACTAAGACAAAAACAGAAGATCAGCACAAGCTGAAGCTCCAACAGAGCAAGCAGACACAAGTCTAACACGATCAGATATGCAAATGGATCAGTTAGAATTGGCTATGGTATAAGCAATTAAGGCACAAACAGAAGAACAGCACAAGCTGATGTTCCAACAGAGCAAGCAGGCACAAGTCTAACAGGATCAGATACGAAAATGGATCAGGAAGCATTGGCTTTAGTATAATCAATTAAGGCACAAACAGAAGAACAGCACGAAGTCAATCTCCAACAGAACTAGCAGAATCAAGGCTAACAGGATCAGTTACGCAAATGGATAGGGAGAAGTAGCCCTTAAAGAAGCATTTCTGGCACAAACACAATATCAGCACAAGATCACACAGGATCAGCACAAGCTGCAACAGAACTAGCAGAAACAAGTCTAACACGATCAGATATGCAAACGGATCTATCAGATTTACCTCTTGAAGAAGCAGTAAGACAAACAGAAAATCAGCACAAACTGAAGCTCCTAGAGACACAAGTCTATCCCGATCAGATACGGAAATGAATCAGATAAAATTGGCTTTGGAATAAGCAGCTGAGGCATACACAGAAGAACAGCAAGATATCAACTCGAACAGAACTTGCAGAAACAGGTCTAACACGATCAGATATGCAAACGGATGAAGCAGATTTACCTCTTGAGGAAGCAGTAAGAAAATCAGCACAAGCTGAAGATCCATCAAAGCAAGCAGACACAAGTCTAACACAATCAGATACGCAAACGGATTAAGTAAATTTGCATCTTGTAGAATCCATTGGATCAGCACGAGCTCAAACTCAAATAGGAGTAGTAGAAACAAGTCTAGCACGATCTGTAATACAAATAGACTTTGCAGAATTGGCCCTGGAAGAAGCCGTGGAGAAGATCAGCACAAGCTGATGTTCCAACAGAGCAAGCTTAACAGGATCAGATACGAAAATGGATCAGGAAGCATTGGCTTTAGTATAATCAATTAAGGCACAAACAGAAGAACAGCACGAAGTCAATCATCAACAGAACTAGCAGAATCAAGGCTAACAGGATCAGTTACGCAATTTGGAGAAGTAGCCCTTGAAGAAGCATTTCCGGCACAAACACAATATCAGCACAAGATCACACAGGATCAGAACAAACTGCAACAGAACTAGCACAAACAAGTCTAACACGATCAGATATGCAAACGGATCAATCGGATTTATCTCTTGAAGAAGCAGTAAGACACAAACAGAAAATCAGCAAAAGCTGAAGCTCCAACAGAGCAAGCAGACACAAGTCTAACACGATCAGATAGGCAAATGGATCAGTTAGAATTGGCTATGGTATAAGCAATTAAGGCACAAACAGAAGAACAGCCCGAGGTTAACTCCAACAGAACTAGCAGAATCAAGACAAACAAGACTAGTTACGCATACGGATCAAGCAGATTTGCCTCTGGAAGAAGCAGTTGAGGCACAAACAGAAGATGAGCATAAGCTGAAGTTCCAACAGAGCTAAAAGAACCAAGTCTAACAACGATCTGATATGCAAACGGATCAAGCAGATTGAGGCACAAATAGAAGATGCCTTCTTTAAATCAGCACGAGGTCAAACTCAAACAGAGCTAGAGAAAACAAATCTAATACGAACAGATACGCATACGGATCAAGCAAATTTGCCTCTGGAAGAAGCAGTTGAGGCACAATCAGAAGATCAGCACAAGCTGAATTTCCAACAGAGCAAGAAAAACCAAGTCTAACACGATCTGATATGCAAATGGATCAAGCAGATTGAGGCACAAATAGAAGATCACCACGAGCTCAAACTCCAACAGAACTAGCAGAAACAAGTCTAACACGATCAGATATGCAAACGGATCAAGCAGATTGAGGCACAAATAGAAGATCACCACGAGCTCAAACTCCAACAGAACTAGCAGAAACAAGTCTGACAGGACCAGTTATGCAAATTGATACTGGGAATTAGCCCTTGAAGAAGCATTTCCGGCACAAACACAATATCAGCACAAGATCACACAGGATCAGAACAGGCTGCAACAGAACTAGCAGAAACAAGTCTTCAGAACTAGCAGAATCAAGATTAACACGATCAGTTACGCAAACGGATCAAGCAGATTTGCCTCTGGAAGAAGCAGTTGAGGCACAAACAGAAGATCAGCATAAGCTGAAGTTCCAAGAAAGATAGAAAAACCAAGTCTAACACGATCTGATATGCAAACGGATCAAGCAGATTGAGGCACAAATAGAAGATCACCACGAGCTCAAACTCCAACAGAACTAGCAGAAACAAGTCTAACACGATCAGATATGCAAACGGATCAAGCAGATTTACCTCTTGAATAAGCAGTAAGACAAAAACAGAAGATCAGCACAAGCTGAAGCTCCAACAGAGCAAGCAGACACAAGTCTAACACGATCAGATAGGCAAATGGATCAGTTAGAATTGGCTATGGTATAAGCAATTAAGGCACAAACAGAAGAAAAGCCCGAGGTTAACAGAACTAGCAGAATCAAGACTAACACGATCAGTTACGCAAACGGATCAAGCAGATTTGCCTCTGGAAGAAGCAGTTGAGGCACAAACAGAAGATCAGCATTAGCCAACAGAGCTAGAAAAACCAAGTCTAACACGATCTGATATGCAAACGGATCAAGCAGATTGAGGCACAAATAGAAGATCACCACGAACTCAAACTCCAACGGAACTAGCAGAAACAAGTCTAACACGACCAGTTACGCAAATGGATATTCAGAAGTAGCCATTGAAGAAGCATTTCAGGCACAAAAACAATATCAGTACAGCATCGGATCAGTATAAGCTGCAGCATAACTAGCAGAAACAAGTTTAACACGATCAGAATGCAAACGGATCAAGCAGATTTACCTCTTGAGGAAGCAGTAAGAATATCAGCACAAGCTGAAGCTCCATCAAAGCAAGCAGACACAAGTCTAACATGATCAGATACGCAAACGGATTAAGTAAATTTGCATCTTGTAGAATCCATGGGATCAGCACGAGCTCAAACTCAAATAGGTGTAGTAGAAACAAGTCTAACACGAACTGTAATACAAATAGACTTTGCAGAATTGGCCCTGGAAGAAGCCGTGGAGGTACAGCACAAGCTGATGTTCCAACAGAGCAAGCAGGCACAAGTCTAACAGGATCAGATAAATGGATCAGGCAGCATTGGCTTTAGTATAAGCAATTAAGGCACAAACAGAAGAACAGCACGAGGTCAATCTCCAACAGAACTAGCAGAATCAAGGCTAACAGGATCAGTTACGCAAATGGATAGGGAGAAGTAGCCCTTGAAGAAGCATTTCCGGCACAAACACAATATCAGCACAAGATTACACAGGATCAGCACAAGCTGCAACAGAACTAGCAGAAACAAGTCTAAAACGATCAGATATGCAAACGGATCTATCAGATTTACCTCTTGAAGAAGCAGTAAGACAAACAGAAAATCAGCACAAACTGAAGCTCCTAGAGACACAAGTCTATCCCGATCAGATACGGAAATGAAGCAGATAAAATTGGCTTTGGAATAAGCAGCTGAGGCATACACAGCAAGATATCAACTCGAACAGAACTAGCAGAAACAGGTCTAACACAATCAGATATGCAGACGGATGAAGCAGATTTACCTCTTGAGGAAGCAGTAAGAAAATCAGCACAAGCTGAAGCTCCATCAAAGCAAGCAGACACAAGTCTAACACAATCAGATACGCAAACGGATTAAGTAAATTTGCATCTTGTAGTATCCATGGGATCAGCACGAGCTCAAACTCAAATAGGAGTAGTAGAAACAAGTCTAGCACGATCAGTAATACAAATAGACTTTGCAGAATTGGCCCTGGAAGAAGCCGTGGAGGTACAAACAGAAGATCAGCACAAGCTGATGTTCCAACAGAGCAAGCAGGCACAAGTCTAACAGGATCAGATACGAAAATGGATCAGGAAGCATTGGCTTTAGTTAATGCACAAACAGAAGAACAGCACGAAGTCAATCATCAACAGAACTAGCAGAATCAAGGCTAACAGGATCAGTTACGCAATTTGGAGAAGTAGCCCTTGAAGAAGCATTTCCGGCACAAACACAATATCAGCACAAGATCACACAGGATCAGAACAAACTGCAACAGAACTAGCACAAACAAGTCTAACACGATCAGATATGCAAACGGATCAATCGGATTTATCTCTTGAAGAAGCAGTAAGACACAAACAGAAAATCAGCACAAGCTGAAGCTCCAACAGAGCAAGCAGACACAAGTCTAACACGATCAGATTCGCAAATGGGTCAGATAGAATTGGCTATAATATAAGCAATTAAGGCACAAACAGAAGAACAGCCCGAGAACAACTCCAACAGAACTAGCAGAATCAAGACAAACAAGACTAGTTACGCATACGGATCAAGCAGATTTGCCTCTGGTAGAAGCAGTTGAGGCACAAACAGAAGATGAGCATAAGCTGAAGTTCCAACAGAGCTAAAAGAACCAAGTCTAACAACGATCTGATATGCAAACGGATCAAGCAGATTGAGGCACAAATAGAAGATGCCTTCTTTAAATCAGCACGAGGTCAAACTCCAACAGAGCTAGAGAAAACAAATCTAATACGAACAGTTACGCATACGGATCAAGCAAATTTGCCTCTGGAAGAAGCAGTTGAGGCACAATCAGAAGATCAGCACAAGCTGAATTTCCAACAGAGCAAGAAAAACCAAGTCTAACACGATCTGATATGAAAATGGATCAAGCAGATTGTCTGTAGTTGCTAAAGAAGAAAATTCTTTGCAAAAGATGGAGGAAGAAAAGCCTATCATCTCATTAGCTGAAGTTATCAGGGAATTCCAGCAACAGGGACCTGAAGTAACAGAAGTCAAGAGTGATTTGGAATCAGCACTCTTAGGACTCAATCTACCCTTCAGTCAGGTCGATTTGATAGGAGTAGATCAGCTATTTGTGGATACTTTATTCAAAAGTAACTCCACTTTATCGCCTGTGAATAACTATGTTATTTCTCAAGGCTGGACAACTTGGCTCACTAAATTTCCAATTTCTAGCACGGTTTTCACACGAAACTCTAATGCAAAGAAACTCAGCCCATTAACTGAATATCAGGGGAAGAAACCGCGACACCGAGGAGGGACGATTGTTACGCCCGACTTTGAAGGAGGAAAGCGCCAGTTGAATGTATATCATGGGACCATGATGTGTAACATTATTCCTTTTAAAAGGAAGCTATTGATGGATCTGTTAAGGATCTTTAAAGGATGGAGGAATATCACGGAGACAAGCTTTGCTGTGGCCAGCTTATGCGAGACTTCACTACGGGTACATCCTCGGCTGAAAGGAGTAAATCACGTGAGTGAATGGTGTAAAACAATTGCTGCCCAGAGGCGCCGAAGAATCCCGTTGATTGTGATCTTTCCCCGAGGGGTAAAATTACAACCTCCTGACAATTACCGGATTTTACCAAGCTATTGCAGGGAATCCCGGCCGAAAACCAGGTACAAGGATCTATCCAGAGTATCTTTGGGTTATGGAAATGGAACGTCTTTATGCAGATGCATAACCCACTGCCACAAGGAATATTGGAAACCTTTAGGCAGATACAGAACGGAGAGTGCTTAGACATTATTCTGGGATGTACGGCGTGCGTTGACAAAAGATTTCTGGCAGAAACTTTTTTTTTAAGGGGAAAGCTCTGTCGCGGAATGCCGCCTTAACATCCCAGAATATTTTTCTCGGTCTCCAAATTTGAGAGGCCAAATTGAGAAAGAATGAATTAATCACGCTACTCCAAGGTTATCTAGTCGTGAGGTAAGATTATTCACAAAAAGCCTCTAGCCATGACGTAAGCTTGCAGATGGCAAGTAAAATGGGATACTTGAGATGGACACAACTAGATAATCTAAATTAGTCTACACCTTGGAAAACTGCTGACCCAGACGGGCTATGACACCACACAGACACATTGGCACCTTCTCGTCCAGGTAGACCCTGGCTGAATCAACAATGAACTGGGCCATTGGTTGAATAAAGGCAATTAACGCCAGATGGAGATAATAGCCCCAGGGCTATAAACAAGCCCCATCCACTCTGACTGGCAGACTCAGGTAGGTGTGAAATCACTGATAGGACTGTGAAACTGATTTGGGGCTGGCAAAGCAAAACCATCCAGGTGTGACACTATGGTGAGGGTTAGTGGTTAAGAGAATTTTTATGACTGGACAGACTTGGAGTTAATTGCAATTAACGTCAGGAGGAGATAAGAAGAATTTATGAATGGAATTCCTGGGAGATAAGTGTCTACTGCTAGGTTAGGTATAAAAACCCCTGCTAGACTTTTCCTCTTTAGATTAAATCTGACTTCAGAACAGGTAGGAACTATCTCAATGTTTGTAGTCATATGAAGGATTTCTTAGTAACTATGCAACAGTCTTTTAGACATATGGACTTTCAGTCTATATCTGATCTAGGTTATTCCAAGAACTATCTTTGGCGTAGGTTACTTGAGTGTTCGTTCTAAGTTCTGTGTTCAATATCATGGTGCTTTAAGTGTTACTCCTCTGAGAAGTAGAAACTTATGTGGGCCAGATCTTGTCTGGGTATACTTATAGGTGTCTTGGTAGATGCTTGTAATTTCTTGGTACACTATCCTAGTTGCCTTTTTGGTGTGTGCATTTGTTGTACAGAATATAGTCAACTGACTATTTATTTAATTCTTACAACAGCAGTAACTAACTAGTGCATTATGCTATTATGTTAAAGTATCATAATATGTCTAGTTTAATCAATAAGTTTATGTGTATATTATGGTGTGCGCATTGGCACACTAACCATCGATTGCATTTGTAGCCGAGGTGTAATGGTACAGACAGTACCCACAAGTGTTATGGGGTATATGGTGCTAAACTTTCTCAGTGTATTGTGGGCGTGCGTCCACGGTAATGCATGGAAACCTGGCATAGCTACGGGTCACGGCTTGTAAGCTCG
The DNA here is from genome assembly GCA_963921405.1 of Cepaea hortensis. Lineage (NCBI taxonomy): Eukaryota > Metazoa > Mollusca > Gastropoda > Stylommatophora > Helicidae > Cepaea > Cepaea hortensis. The sequence goes on from OY992882.1 coordinate 67,143,207, forward strand.
GATGACCCGGTACTATTATAATACCATTACCGACCCGGTGAGCTGCTAAACTAACATTGGACGGAGCGGCTGTACGACACAGAATTTCTGTATTAGCGACATGGACATGGGGCGGCAGAAATGTAATCATTACAGGCGTGTGAGACCATTGAAAAGCCCGTCCCAGACTAAAGACAGTAGGGAGAAGGAGGAGGGTGAACGCAGTCGAGCTGAAAGATAAACTTGGCCAGACTGGTCATTGTATATGTTTGTGTTATATGTTTTAATTAGGATTGCGCTGATGTAGAACTGATATAACACATTCTTGACTTTCTTTCAAGCTCTCACAAGGAGCCCTATGTTATAGATCTCAAGACTAGAGACTACTGACTAGGAGTGTCAGGACTGACAGGATCATCAGAATACCGGCAAGCTGTTTCTTTTTTTGAGTCTACTGGACCACAGTTCCAGATAGATGAAGTAACAAGTAAAGTTACGTAATGTTTCTCATCACAATATGTTATATGATTTTATCATCCTCATATTGACAATCATCCGATGTCTATTGTTATGATTAGCAAATAAATGTTGTAGTATTGTAACTCATAGTTCTGTCGTTATATTTTAATTCCAATTGTGCATACGTGTTGTGTGTGTGCATTGGTGGGGGTTCACTTACACACGAAGGAAGGGAGCAGTCAGGGAGAAAAACCTGCACTGGAATAGTTGTCTTTACACTTTAATTCAGACGTAAAAATCTATTCTAACTAACCTTCTCCTTTGCATCCTTGGCGAATATTCAGCACAGTTCATTTCAATTTTGTAACGAGCCACTAGGAACTGTACGTTGGATATTCAAGGGCTTAATCTGTAGTTCAGCAATATAGATTTTGTCCCTAGTCAGTTTCTGACTATCTGGGGTTGCTCGCCAGTGAATAATATTTTCATCTAGCCGGTGGGGCATCCCGACTTCTGACAAAGACTAACACGATCAGTTACGCAAACGGATCAAGCAGATTTGCCTCTGGAAGAAGCAGTTGAGGCACAAACAGAAGATCAGCATAAGCCAACAGAGCTAGAAAAACCAAGTCTAACACGATCTGATATGCAAACGGATCAAGCAGATTGAGGCACAAATAGAAGATCACCACGAGCTCAAACTCCAACGGAACTAGCAGAAACAAGTCTAACACGACCAGTTACGCAAATGGATATTCAGAAGTAGCCCTTGAAGAAGCATTTCAGGCACAAAAACAATATCAGTACATCATCGGATCAGTATAAGCTGCAGCATAACTAGCAGAAACAAGTTTAACACGATCAGAATGCAAACGGATCAACCTCTTGAGGAAGCAGTAAGAATATCAGCACAAGCTGAAGCTCCATCAAAGCAAGCAGACACAAGTCTAACATGATCAGATTCGCAAACGGACTAAGTAAATTTGCATCTTGTAGAATCCATGGGATCAGCACGAGCTCAAACTCAAATAGGTGTAGTAGAAACAAGTCTAACACGAACTGTAATACAAATAGACTTTGCAGAATTGGCCCTGGAAGAAGCCGTGGAGGTACAGCACAAGCTGATGTTCCAACAGAGCAAGCAGGCACAAGTCTAACAGGATCAGATAAATGGATCAGGCAGCATTGGCTTTAGTATAAGCAATTAAGGCACAAACAGAAGAACAGCACGAGGTCAATCTCCAACAGAACTAGCAGAATCAAGGCTAACAGGATCAGTTACGCAAATGGATAGGGAGAAGTAGCCCTTGAAGAAGCATTTCCGGCACAAACACAATATCAGCACAAGATTACATAGGATCAGCACAAGCTGCAACAGAACTAGCAGAATCAAGTCTAAAACGATCGGATATGCAAACGGATCTATCAGATTTACCTCTTGAAGAAGCAGTAAGACAAACAGAAAATCAGCACAAACTGAAGCTCCTAGAGACACGTCTATCCCGATCAGATACGGAAATGAATCAGATAAAATTGGCTTTGGAATAAGCAGCTGAGGCATACACAGAAGAACAGCAAGATATCAACTCCAACAGAACTAGCAGAAACAAGTCTAACACGACCAGTTACGCAAATGGATATTCAGAAGTCGCCCTTGAAGAAGCATTTCCGGCACAAACACAATATCAGCACAAGATTACATAGGATCAGCACAAGCTGCAACAGAACTAGCAGAATCAAGTCTAAAACGATCAGATATGCAAACGGATCTATCAGATTTACCTCTTGAAGAAGCAGTAAGACAAACAGAAAATCAGCACAAACTGAAGCTCCTAGAGACACGTCTATCCCGATCAGATACGGAAATGAATCAGATAAAATTGGCTTTGGAATAAGCAGCTGAGGCATACACAGAAGAACAGCAAGATATCAACTCCAACAGAACTAGCAGAAACAAGTCTAACACGACCAGTTACGCAAATGGATATTCAGAAGTCGCCCTTGAAGAAGCATTTTAGGCACAAAAACAAAATCAGTACAGCATCGGATCAGTATAAGCTGCAGCATAACTAGCAGAAACAGGTCTAACACGATCAGATATGCAAACGGATCAAGCAGATTTACCTCTTGAGGAAGCAGTAAGAAAATCAGCACAAGCTGAAGCTCCATCAAAACAAGCAGACACAAGTCTAACACAATCAGATACGCAAACGGATTAAGTAAATTTGCATCTTGTAGAATCCATTGGATCAGCACGAGCTCAAACTCAAATAGGTGTAGTAGAAACAAGTCTAACACGAACTGTAATACAAATAGACTTTGCAGAATTAGCCCTGGAAGAAGCCGTGGAGGTACAGACAGAAGATCAGCACAAGCTGATGTTCCAACAGAGCAAGCAGGCACAAGTCTAACAGGATCAGATAAATGGATCAGGCAGCATTGGCTTTAGTATAAGCAATTAAGGCACAAACAGAAGAACAGCACGAGGTCAATCTCCAACAGAACTAGCAGAATCAAGGCTAACAGGATCAGTTACGCAATTTGGAGAAGTAGCCCTTGAAGAAGCATTTCCGGCACAAACACAATATCAGCACAAGATCACACAGGTTCAGAACAAACTGCAACAGAACTAGCACAAACAAGTCTAACACGATCAGATATGCAAACGGATCAATCGGATTTATCTCTTCAAGAAGCAGTAAGACACAAACAGAAAATCAGCACAAGCTGAAGCTCTAACAGAGCAAGCAGACACAATTCTAACACGATCAGATTCGCAAATGGGTCAGATAGAATTGGCTATGATATAAGCAATTAAGGCACAAACAGAAGAACAGCACGAGAACAACTCCAACAGAACTAGCAGAATCAAGACAAACAAGACTAGTTACGCATACGGATCAAGCAGATTTGCCTCTGGAAGAAGCAGTTGAGGCACAAACAGAAGATGAGCATAAGCTGAAGTTCCAACAGAGCTAAAAGAACCAAGTCTAACAACGATCTGATATGCAAACGGATCAAGCAGATTGAGGCACAAATAGAAGATGCCTTCTTTAAATCAGCACGAGGTCAAACTCCAACAGAGCTAGAGAAAACAAATCTAATACGAACAGTTACGCATACGGATCAAGCAAATTTGCCTCTGGAAGAAGCAGTTGAGGCACAATCAGAAGATCAGCACAAGCTGAATTTCCAACAGAGCAAGAAAAACCAACTCTAACACGATCTGATATGCAAATGGATCAAGCAGATTGAGGCACAAATAGAAGATCACCACGAGCTCAAACTCCAACAGAACTAGCAGAAACAAGTCTGACAAGACCAGTTATGCAAATGGATACTGGGAATTAGCCCTTGAAGAAGCATTTCCGGCACAAACACAATATCAGCACAAGATCACACAGGATCAGAACAGGCTGCAACAGAACTAGCAGAAACAAGTCTTCAGAACTAGCAGAATCAAGATTAACACGATCAGTTACGCAAACGGATCAAGCAGATTTGCCTCTGGAAGAAGCAGTTGAGGCACAAACAGAAGATCAGCATAAGCTGAAGTTCCAACAAAGCTAGAAAAACCAAGTCTAACACGATCTGATATGCAAATGGATCAAGCAGATTGAGGCACAAATAGAAGATCACCACGAGCTCAAACTCCAACAGAACTAGCAGAAACAAGTCTAACACGATCAGATATGCAAACGGATCAAGCAGATTTACCTCTTGAATAAGCAGTAAGACAAAAACAGAAGATCAGCACAAGCTGAAGCTCCAACAGAGCAAGCAGACACAAGTCTAACACGATCAGATAGGCAAATGGATCAGTTAGAATTGGCTATGGTATAAGCAATTAAGGCACAAACAGAAGAACAGCCCGAGGTTAACTCCAACAGAACTAGCAGAATCAAGACTAACACGATCAGTTACGCAAACGGATCAAGCAGATTTGCCTCTGGAAGAAGCAGTTGAGGCACAAACAGAAGATCAGCATAAGCCAACAGAGCTAGAAAAACCAAGTCTAACACGATCTGATATGCAAACGGATCAAGCAGATTGAGGCACAAATAGAAGATCACCACGAGCTCAAGCTGCAACAGAACTAGCAGAATCAAGTCTAAAACGATCAGATATGCAAACGGATCTATCAGATTTACCTCTTGAAGAAGCAGTAAGACAAACAGAAAATCAGCACAAACTGAAGCTCCTAGAGACACGTCTATCCCGATCAGATACGGAAATGAATCAGATAAAATTGGCTTTGGAATAAGCAGCTGAGGCATACACAGAAGAACAGCAAGATATCAACTCCAACAGAACTAGCAGAAACAAGTCTAACACGACCAGTTACGCAAATGGATATTCAGAAGTCGCCCTTGAAGAAGCATTTTAGGCACAAAAACAAAATCAGTACAGCATCGGATCAGTATAAGCTGCAGCATAACTAGCAGAAACAGGTCTAACACGATCAGATATGCAAACGGATCAAGCAGATTTACCTCTTGAGGAAGCAGTAAGAAAATCAGCACAAGCTGAAGCTCCATCAAAACAAGCAGACACAAGTCTAACACAATCAGATACGCAAACGGATTAAGTAAATTTGCATCTTGTAGAATCCATTGGATCAGCACGAGCTCAAACTCAAATAGGTGTAGTAGAAACAAGTCTAACACGAACTGTAATACAAATAGACTTTGCAGAATTAGCCCTGGAAGAAGCCGTGGAGGTACAGACAGAAGATCAGCACAAGCTGATGTTCCAACAGAGCAAGCAGGCACAAGTCTAACAGGATCAGATAAATGGATCAGGCAGCATTGGCTTTAGTATAAGCAATTAAGGCACAAACAGAAGAACAGCACGAGGTCAATCTCCAACAGAACTAGCAGAATCAAGGCTAACAGGATCAGTTACGCAATTTGGAGAAGTAGCCCTTGAAGAAGCATTTCCGGCACAAACACAATATCAGCACAAGATCACACAGGTTCAGAACAAACTGCAACAGAACTAGCACAAACAAGTCTAACACGATCAGATATGCAAACGGATCAATCGGATTTATCTCTTCAAGAAGCAGTAAGACACAAACAGAAAATCAGCACAAGCTGAAGCTCTAACAGAGCAAGCAGACACAATTCTAACACGATCAGATTCGCAAATGGGTCAGATAGAATTGGCTATGATATAAGCAATTAAGGCACAAACAGAAGAACAGCACGAGAACAACTCCAACAGAACTAGCAGAATCAAGACAAACAAGACTAGTTACGCATACGGATCAAGCAGATTTGCCTCTGGAAGAAGCAGTTGAGGCACAAACAGAAGATGAGCATAAGCTGAAGTTCCAACAGAGCTAAAAGAACCAAGTCTAACAACGATCTGATATGCAAACGGATCAAGCAGATTGAGGCACAAATAGAAGATGCCTTCTTTAAATCAGCACGAGGTCAAACTCCAACAGAGCTAGAGAAAACAAATCTAATACGAACAGTTACGCATACGGATCAAGCAAATTTGCCTCTGGAAGAAGCAGTTGAGGCACAATCAGAAGATCAGCACAAGCTGAATTTCCAACAGAGCAAGAAAAACCAACTCTAACACGATCTGATATGCAAATGGATCAAGCAGATTGAGGCACAAATAGAAGATCACCACGAGCTCAAACTCCAACAGAACTAGCAGAAACAAGTCTGACAAGACCAGTTATGCAAATGGATACTGGGAATTAGCCCTTGAAGAAGCATTTCCGGCACAAACACAATATCAGCACAAGATCACACAGGATCAGAACAGGCTGCAACAGAACTAGCAGAAACAAGTCTTCAGAACTAGCAGAATCAAGATTAACACGATCAGTTACGCAAACGGATCAAGCAGATTTGCCTCTGGAAGAAGCAGTTGAGGCACAAACAGAAGATCAGCATAAGCTGAAGTTCCAACAAAGCTAGAAAAACCAAGTCTAACACGATCTGATATGCAAATGGATCAAGCAGATTGAGGCACAAATAGAAGATCACCACGAGCTCAAACTCCAACAGAACTAGCAGAAACAAGTCTAACACGATCAGATATGCAAACGGATCAAGCAGATTTACCTCTTGAATAAGCAGTAAGACAAAAACAGAAGATCAGCACAAGCTGAAGCTCCAACAGAGCAAGCAGACACAAGTCTAACACGATCAGATAGGCAAATGGATCAGTTAGAATTGGCTATGGTATAAGCAATTAAGGCACAAACAGAAGAACAGCCCGAGGTTAACTCCAACAGAACTAGCAGAATCAAGACTAACACGATCAGTTACGCAAACGGATCAAGCAGATTTGCCTCTGGAAGAAGCAGTTGAGGCACAAACAGAAGATCAGCATAAGCCAACAGAGCTAGAAAAACCAAGTCTAACACGATCTGATATGCAAACGGATCAAGCAGATTGAGGCACAAATAGAAGATCACCACGAGCTCAAACTCCAACGGAACTAGCAGAAACAAGTCTAACACGACCAGTTACGCAAATGGATATTCAGAAGTAGCCCTTGAAGAAGCATTTCAGGCACAAAAACAATATCAGTACAGCATCGGATCAGTATAAGCTGCAGCATAACTAGCAGAAACAAGTTTAACACGATCAGAATGCAAACGGATCAAGCAGATTTACCCCTTGAGGAAGCAGTAAGAATATCAGCACAAGCTGAAGCTCCATCAAAGCAAGCAGACACAAGTCTAACATGATCAGATACGCAAACGGATTAAGTAAATTTTCATCTTGTAGAATCCATGGGATCAGCACGAGCTCAAACTCAAATAGGTGTAGTAGAAACAAGTCTAACACGAACTGTAATACAAATAGACTTTGCAGAATTGGCCCTGGAAGAAGCCGTGGAGGTACAGACAGAAGATCAGCACAAGCTGATGTTCCAACAGAGCAAGCAGGCACAAGTCTAACAGGATCAGATAAATGGATCAAGCAGCATTGGCTTTAGTATAAGCAATTAAGGCACAAACATAAGAACAGCACTAGGTCAATCTCCAACAGAACTAGCAGAATCAAGGCTAACAGGATCAGTTACGCAAATGGATAGGGAGAAGTAGCCCTTAAAGAAGCATTTCCGGCACAAACACAATATCAGCACAAGATCACACAGGATCAGCACAAGCTGCAACAGAACTAGCAGAAACAAGTCTAACACGATCAGATATGCAAACGGATCAAGCAGATTTACCTCTTGAGGAAGCAGTAAGAAAATCAGCACAAGCTGAAGCTCCATCAAAGCAAGCAGACACAAGTCTAACACAATCAGATACGCAAACGGATTAAGTAAATTTGCATCTTGTAGAATCCATTGGATCAGCACGAGCTCAAACTCAAATAGGAGTAGTAGAAACAAGTCTAGCACGATCTGTAATACAAATAGACTTTGCAAAATTGGCCCTGGAAGAAGCCGTGGAGGTACAAACAGAAGATCAGCACAAGCTGATGTTCCAACAGAGCAAGCAGGCACAAGTCTAACAGGATCAGATACGAAAATGGATCAGGAAGCATTGGCACAAACAGAAGAACAGCACGAAGTCAATCATCAACAGAACTAGCAGAATCAAGGCTAACAGGATCAGTTACGCAATTTGGAGAAGTAGCGCTTGAAGAAGCATTTCCGGCACAAACACAATATCAGCACAAGATCACACAGGATCAGAACAAACTGCAACAGAACTAGCACAAACAAGTCTAACACGATCAGATATGCAAACGGATCAATCGGATTTATCTCTTGAAGAAGCAGTAAGACACAAACAGAAAATCAGCACAAGCTGAAGCTCCAACAGAGCAAGCAGACACAAGTCTAACACGATCAGATTCGCAAATGGGTCAGATAGAATTGGCTATGATATAAGCAATTAAGGCACAAACAGAAGAACAGCACGAGAACAACTCCAACAAAACTAGCAGAATCAAGACAAACAAGACTAGTTACGCATACGGATCAAGCAGATTTGCCTCTGGAAGAAGCAGTTGAGGCACAAACAGAAGATGAGCATAAGCTGAAGTTCCAACAGAGCTAAAAGAACCAAGTCTAACAACGATCTGATATGCAAACGGATCAAGCAGATTGAGGCACAAATATAAGATGCCTTCTTTAAATCAGCACGAGGTCAAACCCCAACAGAGCTAGAGAAAACAAATCTAATACGAACAGTTACGCATACGGATCAAGCAAATTTGCCTCTGGAAGAAGCAGTTGAGGCACAATCAGAAGATCAGCACAAGCTGAATTTCCAACAGAGCAAGAAAAACCAAGTCTAACACGATCTGATATGCAAATGGATCAAGCAGATTGAGAAACAAATAGAAGATCACCACGAGCTCAAACTCCAACAGAACTAGCAGAAACAAGTCTGACACGTCCAGTTATGCAAATGGATACTGGGAATTAGCCCTTGAAGAAGCATTTCCGGCACAAACACAATATCAGCACAAGATCACACAGGATCAGAACAGGCTGCAACAGAACTAGCAGAAACAACTCTTCAGAACTAGCAGAATCAAGATTAACACGATCAGTTACGCAAACGGATCAAGCAGATTTGCCTCTGGAAGAAGCAGTTGAGGCACAAACAGAAGATCAGCATAAGCTGAAGTTCCAACAAAGCTAGAAAAACCAAGTCTAACACGATCTGATATGCAAACGGATCAAGCAGATTGAGGCACAAATAGAAGATAACCACGAGCTCAAACTCCAACAGAACTAGCAGAAACAAGTCTAACACGATCAGATATGCAAACGGATCAAGCAGATTTACCTCTTGAATAAGCAGTAAGACAAAAACAGAAGATCAGCACAAGCTGAAGCTCCAACAGAGCAAGCAGACACAAGTCTAACACGATCAGATAGGCAAATGGATCAGTTAGAATTGGCTATGGTATAAGCAATTAAGGCACAAACAGAAGAACAGCCCGAGGTTAACTCCAACAGAACTAGCAGAATCAAGACTAACACGATCAGTTACGCAAACGGATCAAGCAGATTTGCCTCTGGAAGAAGCAGTTGAGGCACAAACAGAAGATCAGCATAAGCCAACAGAGCTAGAAAAACCAAGTCTAACACGATCTGATATGCAAACGGATCAAGCAGATTGAGGCACAAATAGAAGATCACCACGAGCTCAAACTCCAACGGAACTAGCAGAAACAAGTCTAACACGACCAGTTACGCAAATGGATATTCAGAAGTAGCCCTTGAAGAAGCATTTCAGGCACAAAAACAATATCAGTACAGCATCGGATCAGTATAAGCTGCAGCATAACTAGCAGAAACAAGTTTAACACGATCAGAATGCAAACGGATCAAGCAGATTTACCCCTTGAGGAAGCAGTAAGAATATCAGCACAAGCTGAAGCTCCATCAAAGCAAGCAGACACAAGTCTAACATGATCAGATACGCAAACGGATTAAGTAAATTTGCATCTTGTAGAATCCATGGGATCAGCACGAGCTCAAACTCAAATAGGTGTAGTAGAAACAAGTCTAACACGAACTGTAATACAAATAGACTTTGCAGAATTGGCCCTGGAAGAAGCCGTGGAGGTACAGACAGAAGATCAGCACAAGCTGATGTTCCAACAGAGCAAGCAGGCACAAGTCTAACAGGATCAGATAAATGGATCAAGCAGCATTGGCTTTAGTATAAGCAATTAAGGCACAAACATAAGAACAGCACTAGGTCAATCTCCAACAGAACTAGCAGAATCAAGGCTAACAGGATCAGTTACGCAAATGGATAGGGAGAAGTAGCCCTTAAAGAAGCATTTCCGGCACAAACACAATATCAGCACAAGATCACACAGGATCAGCACAAGCTGCAACAGAACTAGCAGAAACAAGTCTAACACGATCAGATATGCAAACGGATCAAGCAGATTTACCTCTTGAGGAAGCAGTAAGAAAATCAGCACAAGCTGAAGCTCCATCAAAGCAAGCAGACACAAGTCTAACACAATCAGATACGCAAACGGATTAAGTAAATTTGCATCTTGTAGAATCCATTGGATCAGCACGAGCTCAAACTCAAATAGGAGTAGTAGAAACAAGTCTAGCACGATCTGTAATACAAATAGACTTTGCAAAATTGGCCCTGGAAGAAGCCGTGGAGGTACAAACAGAAGATCAGCACAAGCTGATGTTCCAACAGAGCAAGCAGGCACAAGTCTAACAGGATCAGATACGAAAATGGATCAGGAAGCATTGGCACAAACAGAAGAACAGCACGAAGTCAATCATCAACAGAACTAGCAGAATCAAGGCTAACAGGATCAGTTACGCAATTTGGAGAAGTAGCGCTTGAAGAAGCATTTCCGGCACAAACACAATATCAGCACAAGATCACACAGGATCAGAACAAACTGCAACAGAACTAGCACAAACAAGTCTAACACGATCAGATATGCAAACGGATCAATCGGATTTATCTCTTGAAGAAGCAGTAAGACACAAACAGAAAATCAGCACAAGCTGAAGCTCCAACAGAGCAAGCAGACACAAGTCTAACACGATCAGATTCGCAAATGGGTCAGATAGAATTGGCTATGATATAAGCAATTAAGGCACAAACAGAAGAACAGCCCGAGGTTAACTCCAACAGAACTAGCAGAATCAAGACTAACACGATCAGTTACGCAAACGGATCAAGCAGATTGAGGCACAAATAGAAGATCACCACGAGCTCAAACTCCAACAGAACTAGCAGAAACAAGTCTAACACGATCAGATATGCAAACGGATCAAGCAGATTTACCTCTTGAATAAGCACTAAGACAAAAACAGAAGATCAGCACAAGCTGAAGCTCCAACAGAGCAAGCAGACACAAGTCTAACACGATCAGATAGGCAAATGGATCAGTTAGAATTGGCTATGGTATAAGCAATTAAGGCACAAACAGAAGAACAGCACGAGGTCAATCTCCAACAGAACTAGCAGAATCAAGGCTAACAGGATCAGTTACGCAAATGGATAGGGAGAAGTAGCCCTTAAAGAAGCATTTCCGGCACAAACACAATATCAGCACAAGATCACACAGGATCAGCACAAGCTGCAACAGAACTAGCAGAAACAAGTCTAACACGATCAGATATGCAAACGGATCTATCAGATTTACCTCTTGAAGAAGCAGTAAGACAAACAGAAAATCAGCACAAACTGAAGCTCCTAGAGACACAAGTCTATCCCGATCAGATACGGAAATGAATCAGATAAAATTGGCTTTGGAATAAGCAGCTGAGGCATACACAGAAGAACAGCAAGATATCAACTCGAACAGAACTAGCAGAAACAGGTCTAACACGATCAGATATGCAAACGGATGAAGCAGATTTACCTCTTGAGGAAGCAGTAAGAAAATCAGCACAAGCTGAAGATCCATCAAAGCAAGCAGACACAAGTCTAACACAATCAGATACGCAAACGGATTAAGTAAATTTGCATCTTGCAGAATCCATTGGATCAGCACGAGCTCAAACTCAAATAGGAGTAGTAGAAACAAGTCTAGCACGATCTGTAATACAAATAGACTTTGCAGAATTGGCCCTGGAAGAAGCCGTGGAGGTACAAACAGAAGATCAGCACAAGCTGATGTTCCAACAGAGCAAGCAGGCACAAGTCTAACAGGATCAGATACGAAAATGGATCAGGAAGCATTGGCTTTAGTATAATCAATTAAGGCACAAACAGAAGAACAGCACGAAGTCAATCATCAACAGAACTAGCAGAATCAAGGCTAACAGGATCAGTTACGCAATTTGGAGAAGTAGCCCTTGAAGAAGCATTTCCGGCACAAACACAATATCAGCACAAGATCACACAGGATCAGAACAAACTGCAACATAACTAGCACAAACAAGTCTAACACGATCAGATATGCAAACGGATCAATCGGATTTATCTCTTGAAGAAGCAGTAAGACACAAACAGAAAATCAGCACAAGCTGAAGCTCCAACAGAGCAAGCAGACACAAGTCTAACACGATCAGATTCGCAAATGGGTCAGATAGAATTGGCTATGATATAAGCAATTAAGGCACAAACAGAAGAACAGCACGAGAACAACTCCAACAGAACTAGCAGAATCAAGACAAACAAGACTAGTTACGCATACGGATCAAGCAGATTTGCCTCTGGAAGAAGAAGTTGAGGCACAAACAGAAGATGAGCATAAGCTGAAGTTCCAACAGAGCTAAAAGAACCAAGTCTAACAACGATCTGATATGCAAACGGATCAAGCAGATTGAGGCACAAATAGAAGATGCCTTCTTTAAATCAGCAAGAGGTCAAACTCCAACAGAGCTAGAGAAAACAAATCTAATACGAACAGTTACGCATACGGATCAAGCAAATTTGCCTCTGGAAGAAGCAGTTGAGGCACAATCAGAAGATCAGCACAAGCTGAATTTCCAACAGAGCAAGAAAAACCAAGTCTAACACGATCTGATATGCAAATGGATCAAGCAGATTGAGGCACAAATAGAAGATCACCACGAGCTCAAACTCCAACAGAACTAGCAGAAACAAGTCTGACACGACCAGTTATGCAAATGGATACTGGGAATTAGCCCTTGAAGAAGCATTTCCGGCACAAACACAATATCAGCACAAGATCACACAGGATCAGAACAGGCTGCAACAGAACTAGCAGAAACAAGTCTTCAGAACTAGCAGAAACAAGTCTAACACGATCAGATATGCAAACGGATCAAGCAGATTTACCTCTTGAATAAGCACTAAGACAAAAACAGAAGATCAGCACAAGCTGAAGCTCCAACAGAGCAAGCAGACACAAGTCTAACACGATCAGATAGGCAAATGGATCAGTTAGAATTGGCTATGGTATAAGCAATTAAGGCACAAACAGAAGAACAGCACGAGATCAATCTCCAACAGAACTAGCAGAATCAAGGCTAACAGGATCAGTTACGCAAATGGATAGGGAGAAGTAGCCCTTAAAGAAGCATTTCCGGCACAAACACAATATCAGCACAAGATCACACAGGATCAGCACAAGCTGCAACAGAACTAGCAGAAACAAGTCTAACACGATCAGATATGCAAACGGATCTATCAGATTTATCTCTTGAAGAAGCAGTAAGACAAACAGAAAATCAGCACAAACTGAAGCTCCTAGAGACACAAGTCTATCCCGATCAGATACGGAAATGAAGCAGATAAAATTGGCTTTGGAATAAGCAGCTGAGGCATACACAGAAGAACAGCAAGATATCAACTCGAACAGAACTAGCAGAAACAGGTCTAACACGATCAGATATGCAAACGGATGAAGCAGATTTACCTCTTGAGGAAGCAGTAAGAAAATCAGCACAAGCTGAAGCTCCATCAAAGCAAGCAGACACAAGTCTAACACAATCAGATACGCAAACGGATTAAGTAAATTTGCATCTTGTAGAATCCATGGGATCAGCACGAGCTCAAACTCAAATAGGAGTAGTAGAAACAAGTCTAGCACGATCAGTAATACAAATAGACTTTGCAGAATTGGCCCTGGAAGAAGCCGTGGAGGTACAGACAGAAGATCAGCACAAGCTGATGTTCCAACAGAGCAAGCAGGCACAAGTCTAACAGGATCAGATACGAAAATGGATCAGGAAGCATTGGCTTTAGTTAATGCACAAACAGAAGAACAGCACGAAGTCAATCATCAACAGAACTAGCAGAATCAAGGCTAACAGGATCAGTTACGCAATTTGGAGAAGTAGCCCTTGAAGAAGCATTTCCGGCACAAACACAATATCAGCACAAGATCACACAGGATCAGAACAAACTGCAACAGAACTAGCACAAACAAGTCTAACACGATCAGATATGCAAACGGATCAATCGGATTTATCTCTTGAAGAAGCAGTAAGACACAAACAGAAAATCAGCACAAGCTGAAGCTCCAACAGAGCAAGCAGACACAAGTCTAACACGATCAGATTCGCAAATGGGTCAGATAGAATTGGCTATAATATAAGCAATTAAGGCACAAACAGAAGAACAGCCCGAGAACAACTCCAACAGAACTAGCAGAATCAAGACAAACAAGACTAGTTACGCATACGGATCAAGCAGATTTGCCTCTGGAAGAAGCAGTTGAGGCACAAACAGAAGATAAGCTGAAGTTCCAACAGAGCTAAAAGAACCAAGTCTAACAACGATCTGATATGCAAACGGATCAAGCAGATTGAGGCACAAATAGAAGATGCCTTCTTTAAATCAGCACGAGGTCAAACTCCAACAGAGCTAGAGAAAACAAATCTAATACGAACAGTTACGCATACGGATCAAGCAAATTTGCCTCTGGAAGAAGCAGTTGAGGCACAATCAGAAGATCAGCACAAGCTGAATTTCCAACAGAGCAAGAAAAACCAAGTCTAACACGATCTGATATGCAAATGGATCAAGCAGATTGAGGCACAAATAGAAGATCACCACGAGCTCAAACACCAACAGAACTAGCAGAAACAAGTCTGACACGTCCAGTTATGCAAATGGATACTGGGAATTAGCCCTTGAAGAAGCATTTCCGGCACAAACACAATATCAGCACAAGATCACACAGGATCAGAACAGGCTGCAACAGAACTAGCAGAAACAAGTCTTCAGAACTAGCAGAATCAAGATTAACACGATCAGTTACGCAAACGGATCAAGCAGATTTGCCTCTGGAAGAAGCAGTTGAGGCACAATCAGAAGATCAGCATAAGCTGAATTTCCAACAGAGCAAGAAAAACCAAGTCTAACACGATCTGATATGCAAATGGATCAAGCAGATTGAGGCACAAATAGAAGATCACCACGAGCTCAAACTCCAACAGAACTAGCAGAAACAAGTCTGACACGTCCAAATGGATACTGGGAATTAGCCCTTGAAGAAGCATTTCCGGCACAAACACAATATCAGCACAAGATCACACAGGATCAGAACAGGCTGCAACAGAACTAGCAGAAACAACTCTTCAGAACTAGCAGAATCAAGATTAACACGATCAGTTACGCAAACGGATCAAGCAGCTTTGCCTCTGGAAGAAGCAGTTGAAGCACAAACAGAAGATCAGCATAAGCTGAAGTTCCAACAAAGCTAGAAAAACCAAGTCTAACACGATCTGATATGCAAACGGATCAAGCAGATTTACCTCTTGAATAAGCAGTAAGACAAAAACAGAAGATCAGCACAAGCTGAAGCTCCAACAGAGCAAGCAGACACAAGTCTAACACGATCAGATAGGCAAATGGATCAGTTAGAATTGGCTATGGTATAAGCAATTAAGGCACAAACAGAAGAACAGCCCGAGGTTAACTCCAACAGAACTAGCAGAATCAAGACTAACACGATCAGTTACGCAAACGGATCAAGCAGATTTGCCTCTGGAAGAAGCAGTTGAGGCACAAACAGAAGATCAGCATAAGCCAACAGAGCTAGAAAAACCAAGTCTAACACGATCTGATATGCAAACGGATCAAGCAGATTGAGGCACAAATAGAAGATCACCACGAGCTCAAACTCCAACGGAACTAGCAGAAACAAGTCTAACACGACCAGTTACGCAAATGGATATTCAGAAGTAGCCATTGAAGAAGCATTTCAGGCACAAAAACAATATCAGTACAGCATCGGATCAGTATAAGCTGCAGCATAACTAGCAGAAACAAGTTTAACACGATCAGAATGCAAACGGATCAAGCAGATTTACCTCTTGAGGAAGCAGTAAGAATATCAGCACAAGCTGAAGCTCCATCAAAGCAAGCAGACACAAGTCTAACATGATCAGATACGCAAACGGATTAAGTAAATTTGCATCTTGTAGAATCCATGGGATCAGCACGAGCTCAAACTCAAATAGGTGTAGTAGAAACAAGTCTAACACGAACTGTAATACAAATAGACTTTGCAGAATTGGCCCTGGAAGAAGCCGTGGAGGTACAGCACAAGCTGATGTTCCAACAGAGCAAGCAGGCACAAGTCTAACAGGATCAGATAAATGGATCAGGCAGCATTGGCTTTAGTATAAGCAATTAAGGCACAAACAGAAGAACAGCACGAGGTCAATCTCCAACAGAACTAGCAGAATCAAGGCTAACAGGATCAGTTACGCAAATGGATAGGGAGAAGTAGCCCTTGAAGAAGCATTTCCGGCACAAACACAATATCAGCACAAGATTACACAGGATCAGCACAAGCTGCAACAGAACTAGCAGAAACAAGTCTAAAACGATCAGATATGCAAACGGATCTATCAGATTTACCTCTTGAAGAAGCAGTAAGACAAACAGAAAATCAGCACAAACTGAAGCTCCTAGAGACACAAGTCTATCCCGATCAGATACGGAAATGAAGCAGATAAAATTGGCTTTGGAATAAGCAGCTGAGGCATACACAGAAGAACAGCAAGATATCAACTCGAACAGAACTAGCAGAAACAGGTCTAACACAATCAGATATGCAGACGGATGAAGCAGATTTACCTCTTGAGGAAGCAGTAAGAAAATCAGCACAAGCTGAAGCTCCATCAAAGCAAGCAGACACAAGTCTAACACAATCAGATACGCAAACGGATTAAGTAAATTTGCATCTTGTAGAATCCATGGGATCAGCACGAGCTCAAACTCAAATAGGAGTAGTAGAAACAAGTCTAGCACGATCAGTAATACAAATAGACTTTGCAGAATTGGCCCTGGAAGAAGCCGTGGAGGTACAAACAGAAGATCAGCACAAGCTGATGTTCCAACAGAGCAAGCAGGCACAAGTCTAACAGGATCAGATACGAAAATGGATCAGGAAGCATTGGCTTTAGTTAATGCACAAACAGAAGAACAGCACGAAGTCAATCATCAACAGAACTAGCAGAATCAAGGCTAACAGGATCAGTTACGCAATTTGGAGAAGTAGCCCTTGAAGAAGCATTTCCGGCACAAACACAATATCAGCACAAGATCACACAGGATCAGAACAAACTGCAACAGAACTAGCACAAACAAGTCTAACACGATCAGATATGCAAACGGATCAATCGGATTTATCTCTTGAAGAAGCAGTAAGACACAAACAGAAAATCAGCACAAGCTGAAGCTCCAACAGAGCAAGCAGACACAAGTCTAACACGATCAGATTCGCAAATGGGTCAGATAGAATTGGCTATAATATAAGCAATTAAGGCACAAACAGAAGAACAGCCCGAGAACAACTCCAACAGAACTAGCAGAATCAAGACAAACAAGACTAGTTACGCATACGGATCAAGCAGATTTGCCTCTGGAAGAAGCAGTTGAGGCACAAACAGAAGATGAGCATAAGCTGAAGTTCCAACAGAGCTAAAAGAACCAAGTCTAACAACGATCTGATATGCAAACGGATCAAGCAGATTGAGGCACAAATAGAAGATGCCTTCTTTAAATCAGCACGAGGTCAAACTCCAACAGAGCTAGAGAAAACAAATCTAATACGAACAGTTACGCATACGGATCAAGCAAATTTGCCTCTGGAAGAAGCAGTTGAGGCACAATCAGAAGATCAGCACAAGCTGAATTTCCAACAGAGCAAGAAAAACCAAGTCTAACACGATCTGATATGCAAATGGATCAAGCAGATTGAGGCACAAATAGAAGATCACCACGAGCTCAAACTCCAACAGACCTAGCAGAAACAAGTCTGACACGTCCAGTTATGCAAATGGATACTGGGAATTAGCCCTTGAAGAAGCATTTCCGGCACAAACACAATATCAGCACAAGATCACACAGGATCAGAACAGGCTGCAACAGAACTAGCAGAAACAAGTCTTCAGAACTAGCAGAATCAAGATTAACACGATCAGTTACGCAAACGGATCAAGCAGATTTGCCTCTGGAAGAAGCAGTTGAGGCACAATCAGAAGATCAGCATAAGCTGAATTTCCAACAGAGCAAGAAAAACCAAGTCTAACACCATCTGATATGCAAATGGATCAAGCAGATTGAGGCACAAATAGAAGATCACCACGAGCTCAAACTCCAACAGAACTAGCAGAAACAAGTCTGACACGTCCAAATGGATACTGGGAATTAGCCCTTGAAGAAGCATTTCCGGCACAAACACAATATCAGCACAAGATCACACAGGATCAGATCAGGCTGCAACAGAACTAGCAGAAACAAGTCTTCAGAACTAGCAGAATCAAGATTAACACGATCAGTTACGCAAACGGATCAAGCAGCTTTGCCTCTGGAAGAAGCAGTTGAAGCACAAACAGAAGATCAGCATAAGCTGAAGTTCCAACAAAGCTAGAAAAACCAAGTCTAACACGATCTGATATGCAAACGGATCAAGCAGATTTACCTCTTGAATAAGCAGTAAGACAAAAACAGAAGATCAGCACAAGCTGAAGCTCCAACAGAGCAAGCAGACACAAGTCTAACACGATCAGATAGGCAAATGGATCAGTTAGAATTGGCTATGGTATAAGCAATTAAGGCACAAACAGAAGAACAGCCCGAGGTTAACTCCAACAGAACTAGCAGAATCAAGACTAACACGATCAGTTACGCAAACGGATCAAGCAGATTTGCCTCTGGAAGAAGCAGTTGAGGCACAAACAGAAGATCAGCATAAGCCAACAGAGCTAGAAAAACCAAGTCTAACACGATCTGATATGCAAACGGATCAAGCAGATTGAGGCACAAATAGAAGATCACCACGAGCTCAAACTCCAACGGAACTAGCAGAAACAAGTCTAACACGACCAGTTACGCAAATGGATATTCAGAAGTAGCCATTGAAGAAGCATTTCAGGCACAAAAACAATATCAGTACAGCATCGGATCAGTATAAGCTGCAGCATAACTAGCAGAAACAAGTTTAACACGATCAGAATGCAAACGGATCAAGCAGATTTACCTCTTGAGGAAGCAGTAAGAATATCAGCACAAGCTGAAGCTCCATCAAAGCAAGCAGACACAAGTCTAACATGATCAGATACGCAAACGGATTAAGTAAATTTGCATCTTGTAGAATCCATGGGATCAGCACGAGCTCAAACTCAAATAGGTGTAGTAGAAACAAGTCTAACACGAACTGTAATACAAATAGACTTTGCAGAATTGGCCCTGGAAGAAGCCGTGGAGGTACAGCACAAGCTGATGTTCCAACAGAGCAAGCAGGCACAAGTCTAACAGGATCAGATAAATGGATCAGGCAGCATTGGCTTTAGTATAAGCAATTAAGGCACAAACAGAAGAACAGCACGAGGTCAATCTCCAACAGAACTAGCAGAATCAAGGCTAACAGGATCAGTTACGCAAATGGATAGGGAGAAGTAGCCCTTGAAGAAGCATTTCCGGCACAAACACAATATCAGCACAAGATTACACAGGATCAGCACAAGCTGCAACAGAACTAGCAGAAACAAGTCTAAAACGATCAGATATGCAAACGGATCTATCAGATTTACCTCTTGAAGAAGCAGTAAGACAAACAGAAAATCAGCACAAACTGAAGCTCCTAGAGACACAAGTCTATCCCGATCAGATACGGAAATGAAGCAGATAAAATTGGCTTTGGAATAAGCAGCTGAGGCATACACAGAAGAACAGCAAGATATCAACTCGAACAGAACTAGCAGAAACAGGTCTAACACAATCAGATATGCAGACGGATGAAGCAGATTTACCTCTTGAGGAAGCAGTAAGAAAATCAGCACAAGCTGAAGCTCCATCAAAGCAAGCAGACACAAGTCTAACACAATCAGATACGCAAACGGATTAAGTAAATTTGCATCTTGTAGAATCCATGGGATCAGCACGAGCTCAAACTCAAATAGGAGTAGTAGAAACAAGTCTAGCACGATCAGTAATACAAATAGACTTTGCAGAATTGGCCCTGGAAGAAGCCGTGGAGGTACAAACAGAAGATCAGCACAAGCTGATGTTCCAACAGAGCAAGCAGGCACAAGTCTAACAGGATCAGATACGAAAATGGATCAGGAAGCATTGGCTTTAGTTAATGCACAAACAGAAGAACAGCACGAAGTCAATCATCAACAGAACTAGCAGAATCAAGGCTAACAGGATCAGTTACGCAATTTGGAGAAGTAGCCCTTGAAGAAGCATTTCCGGCACAAACACAATATCAGCACAAGATCACACAGGATCAGAACAAACTGCAACAGAACTAGCACAAACAAGTCTAACACGATCAGATATGCAAACGGATCAATCGGATTTATCTCTTGAAGAAGCAGTAAGACACAAACAGAAAATCAGCACAAGCTGAAGCTCCAACAGAGCAAGCAGACACAAGTCTAACACGATCAGATTCGCAAATGGGTCAGATAGAATTGGCTATAATATAAGCAATTAAGGCACAAACAGAAGAACAGCCCGAGAACAACTCCAACAGAACTAGCAGAATCAAGACAAACAAGACTAGTTACGCATACGGATCAAGCAGATTTGCCTCTGGAAGAAGCAGTTGAGGCACAAACAGAAGATGAGCATAAGCTGAAGTTCCAACAGAGCTAAAAGAACCAAGTCTAACAACGATCTGATATGCAAACGGATCAAGCAGATTGAGGCACAAATAGAAGATGCCTTCTTTAAATCAGCACGAGGTCAAACTCCAACAGAGCTAGAGAAAACAAATCTAATACGAACAGTTACGCATACGGATCAAGCAAATTTGCCTCTGGAAGAAGCAGTTGAGGCACAATCAGAAGATCAGCACAAGCTGAATTTCCAACAGAGCAAGAAAAACCAAGTCTAACACGATCTGATATGAAAATGGATCAAGCAGATTGTCTGTAGTTGCTAAAGAAGAAAATTCTTTGCAAAAGATGGAGGAAGAAAAGCCTATCATCTCATTAGCTGAAGTTATCAGGGAATTCCAGCAACAGGGACCTGAAGTAACAGAAGTCAAGAGTGATTTGGAATCAGCACTCTTAGGACTCAATCTACCCTTCAGTCAGGTCGATTTGATAGGAGTAGATCAGCTATTTGTGGATACTTTATTCAAAAGTAACTCCACTTTATCGCCTGTGAATAACTATGTTATTTCTCAAGGCTGGACAACTTGGCTCACTAAATTTCCAATTTCTAGCACGGTTTTCACACGAAACTCTAATGCAAAGAAACTCAGCCCATTAACTGAATATCAGGGGAAGAAACCGCGACACCGAGGAGGGACGATTGTTACGCCCGACTTTGAAGGAGGAAAGCGCCAGTTGAATGTATATCATGGGACCATGATGTGTAACATTATTCCTTTTAAAAGGAAGCTATTGATGGATCTGTTAAGGATCTTTAAAGGATGGAGGAATATCACGGAGACAAGCTTTGCTGTGGCCAGCTTATGCGAGACTTCACTACGGGTACATCCTCGGCTGAAAGGATTAAATCACGTGAGTGAATGGTGTAAAACAATTGCTGCCCAGAGGCGCCGAAGAATCCCGTTGATTGTGATCTTTCCCCGAGGGGTAAAATTACAACCTCCTGACAATTACCGGATTTTACCAAGCTATTGCAGGGAATCCCGGCCGAAAACCAGGTACAAGGATCTATCCAGAGTATCTTTGGGTTATGGAAATGGAACGTCTTTATGCAGATGCATAACCCACTGCCACAAGGAATATTGGAAACCTTTAGGCAGATACAGAACGGAGAGTGCTTAGACATTATTCTGGGATGTACGGCGTGCGTTGACAAAAGATTTCTGGCAGAAACTTTTTTTTTAAGGGGAAAGCTCTGTCGCGGAATGCCGCCTTAACATCCCAGAATATTTTTCTCGGTCTCCAAATTTGAGAGGCCAAATTGAGAAAGAATGAATTAATCACGCTACTCCAAGGTTATCTAGTCGTGAGGTAAGATTATTCACAAAAAGCCTCTAGCCATGACGTAAGCTTGCAGATGGCAAGTAAAATGGGATACTTGAGATGGACACAACTAGATAATCTAAATTAGTCTACACCTTGGAAAACTGCTGACCCAGACGGGCACATTGGCACCTTCTCGTCCAGGTAGACCCTGGCTGAATCAACAATGAACTGGGCCATTGGTTGAATAAAGGCAATTAACGCCAGATGGAGATAATAGCCCCAGGGCTATAAACAAGCCCCATCCACTCTGACTGGCAGACTCAGGTAGGTGTGAAATCACTGATAGGACTGTGAAACTGATCTGGGGCTGGCAAAGCAAAACCATCCAGGTGTGACACTATGGTGAGGGTTAGTGGTTAAGAGAATTTTTATGACTGGACAGACTTGGAGTTAATTGCAATTAACGTCAGGAGGAGATAAGAAGAATTTATGAATGGAATTCCTGGGAGATAAGTGTCTACTGCTAGGTTAGGTATAAAAACCCCTGCTAGACTTTTCCTCTTTAGATTAAATCTGACTTCAGAACAGGTAGGAACTATCTCAATGTTTGTAGTCATATGAAGGATTTCTTAGTAACTATGCAACAGTCTTTTAGACATATGAACTTTCAGTCTATATCTGATCTAGGTTATTCCAAGAACTATCTTTGGCGTAGGTTACTTGAGTGTTCGTTCTAAGTTCTGTGTTCAATATCATGGTGCTTTAAGTGTTACTCCTCTGAGAAGTAGAAACTTATGTGGGCCAGATCTTGTCTGGGTATACTTATAGGTGTCTTGGTAGATGCTTGTAATTTCTTGGTACACTATCCTAGTTGCCTTTTTGGTGTGTGCATTTGTTGTACAGAATATAGTCAACTGACTATTTATTTAATTCTTACAACAGCAGTAACTAACTAGTGCATTATGCTATTATGTTAAAGTATCATAATATGTCTAGTTTAATCAATAAGTTTATGTGTATATTATGGTGTGCGCATTGGCACACTAACCATCGATTGCATTTGTAGCCGAGGTGTAATGGTACAGACAGTACCCACAAGTGTTATGGGGTATATGGTGCTAAACTTTCTCAGTGTATTGTGGGCGTGCGTCCACGGTAATGCATGGAAACCTGGCATAGCTACGGGTCACGGCTTGTAAGCTCGGATGACCCGGTACTATTATAATACCATTACCGACCCGGTGAGCTGCTAAACTAACATTGGACGGAGCGGCTGTACGACACAGAATTTCTGTATTAGCGACATGGACATGGGGCGGCAGAAATGTAATCATTACAGGCGTGTGAGACCATTGAAAAGCCCGTCCCAGACTAAAGACAGTAGGGAGAAGGAGGAGGGTGAACGCAGTCGAGCTGAAAGATAAACTTGGCCAGACTGGTCATTGTATATGTTTGTGTTATATGTTTTAATTAGGATTGCGCTGATGTAGAACTGATATAACACATTCTTGACTTTCTTTCAAGCTCTCACAAGGAGCCCTATGTTATAGATCTCAAGACTAGAGACTACTGACTAGGAGTGTCAGGACTGACAGGATCATCAGAATACCGGCAAGCTGTTTCTTTTTTTGAGTCTACTGGACCACAGTTCCAGATAGATAAAGTAACAAGTAAAGTTACGTAATGTTTCTCATCACAATATGTTATATGATTTTATCATCCTCATATTGACAATCATCCGATGTCTATTGTTATGATTAGCAAATAAATGTTGTAGTATTGTAACTCATAGTTCTGTCGTTATATTTTAATTCCAATTGTGCATACGTGTTGTGTGTGTGCATTGGTGGGGGTTCACTTACACACGAAGGAAGGGAGCAGTCAGGGAGAAAAACCTGCACTGGAATAGTTGTCTTTACACTTTAATTCAGACGTAAAAATCTATTCTAACTAACCTTCTCCTTTGCATCCTTGGCGAATATTCAGCACAGTTCATTTCAATTTTGTAACGAGCCACTAGGAACTGTACGTTGGATATTCAAGGGCTTAATCTGTAGTTCAGCAATATAGATTTTGTCCCTAGTCAGTTTCTGACTATCTGGGGTTGCTCGCCAGTGAATAATATTTTCATCTAGCCGGTGGGGCATCCCGACTTCTGACAAAGACTAACACGATCAGTTACGCAAACGGATCAAGCAGATTTGCCTCTGGAAGAAGCAGTTGAAGCACAAACAGAAGATCAGCATAAGCCAACAGAGCTAGAAAAACCAAGTCTAACACGATCTGATATGCAAACGGATCAAGCAGATTGAGGCACAAATAGAAGATCACCACGAGCTCAAACTCCAACGGAACTAGCAGAAACAAGTCTAACACGACCAGTTACGCAAATGGATATTCAGAAGTCGCCCTTGAAGAAGCATTTTAGGCACAAAAACAATATCAGTACATCATCGGATCAGTATAAGCTGCAGCATAACTAGCAGAAACAGGTCTAACACGATCAGAATGCAAACGGATCAACCTCTTGAGGAAGCAGTAAGAATATCAGCACAAGCTGAAGCTCCATCAAAGCAAGCAGACACAAGTCTAACATGATCAGATTCGCAAACGGACTAAGTAAATTTGCATCTTGTAGAATCCATGGGATCAGCACGAGCTCAAACTCAAATAGGTGTAGTAGAAACAAGTCTAACACGAACTGTAATACAAATAGACTTTGCAGAATTAGCCCTGGAAGAAGCCGTGGAGGTACAGACAGAAGATCAGCACAAGCTGATGTTCCAACAGAGCAAGCAGGCACAAGTCTAACAGGATCAGATAAATGGATCAGGCAGCATTGGCTTTAGTATAAGCAATTAAGGCACAAACAGAAGAACAGCACGAGGTCAATCTCCAACAGAACTAGCAGAATCAAGGCTAACAGGATCAGTTACGCAATTTGGAGAAGTAGCCCTTGAAGAAGCATTTCCGGCACAAACACAATATCAGCACAAGATCACACAGGTTCAGAACAAACTGCAACAGAACTAGCACAAACAAGTCTAACACGATCAGATATGCAAACGGATCAATCGGATTTATCTCTTCAAGAAGCAGTAAGACACAAACAGAAAATCAGCACAAGCTGAAGCTCTAACAGAGCAAGCAGACACAATTCTAACACGATCAGATTCGCAAATGGGTCAGATAGAATTGGCTATGATATAAGCAATTAAGGCACAAACAGAAGAACAGCACGAGAACAACTCCAACAGAACTAGCAGAATCAAGACAAACAAGACTAGTTACGCATACGGATCAAGCAGATTTGCCTCTGGAAGAAGCAGTTGAGGCACAAACAGAAGATGAGCATAAGCTGAAGTTCCAACAGAGCTAAAAGAACCAAGTCTAACAACGATCTGATATGCAAACGGATCAAGCAGATTGAGGCACAAATAGAAGATGCCTTCTTTAAATCAGCACGAGGTCAAACTCCAACAGAGCTAGAGAAAACAAATCTAATACGAACAGTTACGCATACGGATCAAGCAAATTTGCCTCTGGAAGAAGCAGTTGAGGCACAATCAGAAGATCAGCACAAGCTGAATTTCCAACAGAGCAAGAAAAACCAACTCTAACACGATCTGATATGCAAATGGATCAAGCAGATTGAGGCACAAATAGAAGATCACCACGAGCTCAAACTCCAACAGAACTAGCAGAAACAAGTCTGACAAGACCAGTTATGCAAATGGATACTGGGAATTAGCCCTTGAAGAAGCATTTCCGGCACAAACACAATATCAGCACAAGATCACACAGGATCAGAACAGGCTGCAACAGAACTAGCAGAAACAAGTCTTCAGAACTAGCAGAATCAAGATTAACACGATCAGTTACGCAAACGGATCAAGCAGATTTGCCTCTGGAAGAAGCAGTTGAGGCACAAACAGAAGATCAGCATAAGCTGAAGTTCCAACAAAGCTAGAAAAACCAAGTCTAACACGATCTGATATGCAAATGGATCAAGCAGATTGAGGCACAAATAGAAGATCACCACGAGCTCAAACTCCAACAGAACTAGCAGAAACAAGTCTAACACGATCAGATATGCAAACGGATCAAGCAGATTTACCTCTTGAATAAGCAGTAAGACAAAAACAGAAGATCAGCACAAGCTGAAGCTCCAACAGAGCAAGCAGACACAAGTCTAACACGATCAGATAGGCAAATGGATCAGTTAGAATTGGCTATGGTATAAGCAATTAAGGCACAAACAGAAGAACAGCCCGAGGTTAACTCCAACAGAACTAGCAGAATCAAGACTAACACGATCAGTTACGCAAACGGATCAAGCAGATTTGCCTCTGGAAGAAGCAGTTGAGGCACAAACAGAAGATCAGCATAAGCCAACAGAGCTAGAAAAACCAAGTCTAACACGATCTGATATGCAAACGGATCAAGCAGATTGAGGCACAAATAGAAGATCACCACGAGCTCAAACTCCAACGGAACTAGCAGAAACAAGTCTAACACGACCAGTTACGCAAATGGATATTCAGAAGTAGCCCTTGAAGAAGCATTTCAGGCACAAAAACAATATCAGTACAGCATCGGATCAGTATAAGCTGCAGCATAACTAGCAGAAACAAGTTTAACACGATCAGAATGCAAACGGATCAAGCAGATTTACCCCTTGAGGAAGCAGTAAGAATATCAGCACAAGCTGAAGCTCCATCAAAGCAAGCAGACACAAGTCTAACATGATCAGATACGCAAACGGATTAAGTAAATTTTCATCTTGTAGAATCCATGGGATCAGCACGAGCTCAAACTCAAATAGGTGTAGTAGAAACAAGTCTAACACGAACTGTAATACAAATAGACTTTGCAGAATTGGCCCTGGAAGAAGCCGTGGAGGTACAGACAGAAGATCAGCACAAGCTGATGTTCCAACAGAGCAAGCAGGCACAAGTCTAACAGGATCAGATAAATGGATCAAGCAGCATTGGCTTTAGTATAAGCAATTAAGGCACAAACATAAGAACAGCACTAGGTCAATCTCCAACAGAACTAGCAGAATCAAGGCTAACAGGATCAGTTACGCAAATGGATAGGGAGAAGTAGCCCTTAAAGAAGCATTTCCGGCACAAACACAATATCAGCACAAGATCACACAGGATCAGCACAAGCTGCAACAGAACTAGCAGAAACAAGTCTAACACGATCAGATATGCAAACGGATCAAGCAGATTTACCTCTTGAGGAAGCAGTAAGAAAATCAGCACAAGCTGAAGCTCCATCAAAGCAAGCAGACACAAGTCTAACACAATCAGATACGCAAACGGATTAAGTAAATTTGCATCTTGTAGAATCCATTGGATCAGCACGAGCTCAAACTCAAATAGGAGTAGTAGAAACAAGTCTAGCACGATCTGTAATACAAATAGACTTTGCAAAATTGGCCCTGGAAGAAGCCGTGGAGGTACAAACAGAAGATCAGCACAAGCTGATGTTCCAACAGAGCAAGCAGGCACAAGTCTAACAGGATCAGATACGAAAATGGATCAGGAAGCATTGGCACAAACAGAAGAACAGCACGAAGTCAATCATCAACAGAACTAGCAGAATCAAGGCTAACAGGATCAGTTACGCAATTTGGAGAAGTAGCGCTTGAAGAAGCATTTCCGGCACAAACACAATATCAGCACAAGATCACACAGGATCAGAACAAACTGCAACAGAACTAGCACAAACAAGTCTAACACGATCAGATATGCAAACGGATCAATCGGATTTATCTCTTGAAGAAGCAGTAAGACACAAACAGAAAATCAGCACAAGCTGAAGCTCCAACAGAGCAAGCAGACACAAGTCTAACACGATCAGATTCGCAAATGGGTCAGATAGAATTGGCTATGATATAAGCAATTAAGGCACAAACAGAAGAACAGCACGAGAACAACTCCAACAAAACTAGCAGAATCAAGACAAACAAGACTAGTTACGCATACGGATCAAGCAGATTTGCCTCTGGAAGAAGCAGTTGAGGCACAAACAGAAGATGAGCATAAGCTGAAGTTCCAACAGAGCTAAAAGAACCAAGTCTAACAACGATCTGATATGCAAACGGATCAAGCAGATTGAGGCACAAATATAAGATGCCTTCTTTAAATCAGCACGAGGTCAAACCCCAACAGAGCTAGAGAAAACAAATCTAATACGAACAGTTACGCATACGGATCAAGCAAATTTGCCTCTGGAAGAAGCAGTTGAGGCACAATCAGAAGATCAGCACAAGCTGAATTTCCAACAGAGCAAGAAAAACCAAGTCTAACACGATCTGATATGCAAATGGATCAAGCAGATTGAGAAACAAATAGAAGATCACCACGAGCTCAAACTCCAACAGAACTAGCAGAAACAAGTCTGACACGTCCAGTTATGCAAATGGATACTGGGAATTAGCCCTTGAAGAAGCATTTCCGGCACAAACACAATATCAGCACAAGATCACACAGGATCAGAACAGGCTGCAACAGAACTAGCAGAAACAACTCTTCAGAACTAGCAGAATCAAGATTAACACGATCAGTTACGCAAACGGATCAAGCAGATTTGCCTCTGGAAGAAGCAGTTGAGGCACAAACAGAAGATCAGCATAAGCTGAAGTTCCAACAAAGCTAGAAAAACCAAGTCTAACACGATCTGATATGCAAACGGATCAAGCAGATTGAGGCACAAATAGAAGATAACCACGAGCTCAAACTCCAACAGAACTAGCAGAAACAAGTCTAACACGATCAGATATGCAAACGGATCAAGCAGATTTACCTCTTGAATAAGCAGTAAGACAAAAACAGAAGATCAGCACAAGCTGAAGCTCCAACAGAGCAAGCAGACACAAGTCTAACACGATCAGATAGGCAAATGGATCAGTTAGAATTGGCTATGGTATAAGCAATTAAGGCACAAACAGAAGAACAGCCCGAGGTTAACTCCAACAGAACTAGCAGAATCAAGACTAACACGATCAGTTACGCAAACGGATCAAGCAGATTTGCCTCTGGAAGAAGCAGTTGAGGCACAAACAGAAGATCAGCATAAGCCAACAGAGCTAGAAAAACCAAGTCTAACACGATCTGATATGCAAACGGATCAAGCAGATTGAGGCACAAATAGAAGATCACCACGAGCTCAAACTCCAACGGAACTAGCAGAAACAAGTCTAACACGACCAGTTACGCAAATGGATATTCAGAAGTAGCCCTTGAAGAAGCATTTCAGGCACAAAAACAATATCAGTACAGCATCGGATCAGTATAAGCTGCAGCATAACTAGCAGAAACAAGTTTAACACGATCAGAATGCAAACGGATCAAGCAGATTTACCCCTTGAGGAAGCAGTAAGAATATCAGCACAAGCTGAAGCTCCATCAAAGCAAGCAGACACAAGTCTAACATGATCAGATACGCAAACGGATTAAGTAAATTTGCATCTTGTAGAATCCATGGGATCAGCACGAGCTCAAACTCAAATAGGTGTAGTAGAAACAAGTCTAACACGAACTGTAATACAAATAGACTTTGCAGAATTGGCCCTGGAAGAAGCCGTGGAGGTACAGACAGAAGATCAGCACAAGCTGATGTTCCAACAGAGCAAGCAGGCACAAGTCTAACAGGATCAGATAAATGGATCAAGCAGCATTGGCTTTAGTATAAGCAATTAAGGCACAAACATAAGAACAGCACTAGGTCAATCTCCAACAGAACTAGCAGAATCAAGGCTAACAGGATCAGTTACGCAAATGGATAGGGAGAAGTAGCCCTTAAAGAAGCATTTCCGGCACAAACACAATATCAGCACAAGATCACACAGGATCAGAACAAACTGCAACAGAACTAGCACAAACAAGTCTAACACGATCAGATATGCAAACGGATCAATCGGATTTATCTCTTGAAGAAGCAGTAAGACACAAACAGAAAATCAGCAAAAGCTGAAGCTCCAACAGAGCAAGCAGACACAAGTCTAACACGATCAGATTCGCAAATGGGTCAGATAGAATTGGCTATGATATAAGCAATTAAGGCACAAACAGAAGAACAGCACGAGAACAACTCCAACAGAACTAGCAGAATCAAGACAAACAAGACTAGTTACGCATACGGATCAAGCAGATTTGCCTCTGGAAGAAGCAGTTGAGGCACAAACAGAAGATGAGCATAAGCTGAAGTTCCAACAGAGCTAAAAGAACCAAGTCTAACAACGATCTGATATGCAAACGGATCAAGCAGATTGAGGCACAAATATAAGATGCCTTCTTTAAATCAGCACGAGGTCAAACCCCAACAGAGCTAGAGAAAACAAATCTAATACGAACAGTTACGCATACGGATCAAGCAAATTTGCCTCTGGAAGAAGCAGTTGAGGCACAATCAGAAGATCAGCACAAGCTGAATTTCCAACAGAGCAAGAAAAACCAAGTCTAACACGATCTGATATGCAAATGGATCAAGCAGATTGAGAAACAAATAGAAGATCACCACGAGCTCAAACACCAACAGAACTAGCAGAAACAAGTCTGACACGTCCAGTTATGCAAATGGATACTGGGAATTAGCCCTTGAAGAAGCATTTCCGGCACAAACACAATATCAGCACAAGATCACACAGGATCAGAACAGGCTGCAACAGAACTAGCAGAAACAACTCTTCAGAACTAGCAGAATCAAGATTAACACGATCAGTTACGCAAACGGATCAAGCAGATTTGCCTCTGGAAGAAGCAGTTGAGGCACAAACAGAAGATCAGCATAAGCTGAAGTTCCAACAAAGCTAGAAAAACCAAGTCTAACACGATCTGATATGCAAACGGATCAAGCAGATTGAGGCACAAATAGAAGATCACCACGAGCTCAAACTCCAACAGAACTAGCAGAAACAAGTCTAACACGATCAGATATGCAAACGGATCAAGCAGATTTACCTCTTGAATAAGCAGTAAGACAAAAACAGAAGATCAGCACAAGCTGAAGCTCCAACAGAGCAAGCAGACACAAGTCTAACACGATCAGATAGGCAAATGGATCAGTTAGAATTGGCTATGGTATAAGCAATTAAGGCACAAACAGAAGAACAGCCCGAGGTTAACTCCAACAGAACTAGCAGAATCAAGACTAACACGATCAGTTACGCAAACGGATCAAGCAGATTTGCCTCTGGAAGAAGCAGTTGAGGCACAAACAGAAGATCAGCATAAGCCAACAGAGCTAGAAAAACCAAGTCTAACACGATCTGATATGCAAACGGATCAAGCAGATTGAGGCACAAATAGAAGATCACCACGAGCTCAAACTCCAACGGAACTAGCAGAAACAAGTCTAACACGACCAGTTACGCAAATGGATATTCAGAAGTAGCCCTTGAAGAAGCATTTCAGGCACAAAAACAATATCAGTACAGCATCGGATCAGTATAAGCTGCAGCATAACTAGCAGAAACAAGTTTAACACGATCAGAATGCAAACGGATCAAGCAGATTTACCCCTTGAGGAAGCAGTAAGAATATCAGCACAAGCTGAAGCTCCATCAAAGCAAGCAGACACAAGTCTAACATGATCAGATACGCAAACGGATTAAGTAAATTTTCATCTTGTAGAATCCATGGGATCAGCACGAGCTCAAACTCAAATAGGTGTAGTAGAAACAAGTCTAACACGAACTGTAATACAAATAGACTTTGCAGAAT
The DNA here is from genome assembly GCA_963921405.1 of Cepaea hortensis. Lineage (NCBI taxonomy): Eukaryota > Metazoa > Mollusca > Gastropoda > Stylommatophora > Helicidae > Cepaea > Cepaea hortensis. The sequence goes on from OY992882.1 coordinate 67,175,192, forward strand.
TGGCCCTGGAAGAAGCCGTGGAGGTACAGACAGAAGATCAGCACAAGCTGATGTTCCAACAGAGCAAGCAGGCACAAGTCTAACAGGATCAGATAAATGGATCAAGCAGCATTGGCTTTAGTATAAGCAATTAAGGCACAAACATAAGAACAGCACTAGGTCAATCTCCAACAGAACTAGCAGAATCAAGGCTAACAGGATCAGTTACGCAAATGGATAGGGAGAAGTAGCCCTTAAAGAAGCATTTCCGGCACAAACACAATATCAGCACAAGATCACACAGGATCAGCACAAGCTGCAACAGAACTAGCAGAAACAAGTCTAACACGATCAGATATGCAAACGGATCAAGCAGATTTACCTCTTGAGGAAGCAGTAAGAAAATCAGCACAAGCTGAAGCTCCATCAAAGCAAGCAGACACAAGTCTAACACAATCAGATACGCAAACGGATTAAGTAAATTTGCATCTTGTAGAATCCATTGGATCAGCACGAGCTCAAACTCAAATAGGAGTAGTAGAAACAAGTCTAGCACGATCTGTAATACAAATAGACTTTGCAAAATTGGCCCTGGAAGAAGCCGTGGAGGTACAAACAGAAGATCAGCACAAGCTGATGTTCCAACAGAGCAAGCAGGCACAAGTCTAACAGGATCAGATACGAAAATGGATCAGGAAGCATTGGCACAAACAGAAGAACAGCACGAAGTCAATCATCAACAGAACTAGCAGAATCAAGGCTAACAGGATCAGTTACGCAATTTGGAGAAGTAGCGCTTGAAGAAGCATTTCCGGCACAAACACAATATCAGCACAAGATCACACAGGATCAGAACAAACTGCAACAGAACTAGCACAAACAAGTCTAACACGATCAGATATGCAAACGGATCAATCGGATTTATCTCTTGAAGAAGCAGTAAGACACAAACAGAAAATCAGCACAAGCTGAAGCTCCAACAGAGCAAGCAGACACAAGTCTAACACGATCAGATTCGCAAATGGGTCAGATAGAATTGGCTATGATATAAGCAATTAAGGCACAAACAGAAGAACAGCACGAGAACAACTCCAACAAAACTAGCAGAATCAAGACAAACAAGACTAGTTACGCATACGGATCAAGCAGATTTGCCTCTGGAAGAAGCAGTTGAGGCACAAACAGAAGATGAGCATAAGCTGAAGTTCCAACAGAGCTAAAAGAACCAAGTCTAACAACGATCTGATATGCAAACGGATCAAGCAGATTGAGGCACAAATATAAGATGCCTTCTTTAAATCAGCACGAGGTCAAACCCCAACAGAGCTAGAGAAAACAAATCTAATACGAACAGTTACGCATACGGATCAAGCAAATTTGCCTCTGGAAGAAGCAGTTGAGGCACAATCAGAAGATCAGCACAAGCTGAATTTCCAACAGAGCAAGAAAAACCAAGTCTAACACGATCTGATATGCAAATGGATCAAGCAGATTGAGAAACAAATAGAAGATCACCACGAGCTCAAACTCCAACAGAACTAGCAGAAACAAGTCTGACACGTCCAGTTATGCAAATGGATACTGGGAATTAGCCCTTGAAGAAGCATTTCCGGCACAAACACAATATCAGCACAAGATCACACAGGATCAGAACAGGCTGCAACAGAACTAGCAGAAACAACTCTTCAGAACTAGCAGAATCAAGATTAACACGATCAGTTACGCAAACGGATCAAGCAGATTTGCCTCTGGAAGAAGCAGTTGAGGCACAAACAGAAGATCAGCATAAGCTGAAGTTCCAACAAAGCTAGAAAAACCAAGTCTAACACGATCTGATATGCAAACGGATCAAGCAGATTGAGGCACAAATAGAAGATCACCACGAGCTCAAACTCCAACAGAACTAGCAGAAACAAGTCTAACACGATCAGATATGCAAACGGATCAAGCAGATTTACCTCTTGAATAAGCAGTAAGACAAAAACAGAAGATCAGCACAAGCTGAAGCTCCAACAGAGCAAGCAGACACAAGTCTAACACGATCAGATAGGCAAATGGATCAGTTAGAATTGGCTATGGTATAAGCAATTAAGGCACAAACAGAAGAACAGCCCGAGGTTAACTCCAACAGAACTAGCAGAATCAAGACTAACACGATCAGTTACGCAAACGGATCAAGCAGATTTGCCTCTGGAAGAAGCAGTTGAGGCACAAACAGAAGATCAGCATAAGCCAACAGAGCTAGAAAAACCAAGTCTAACACGATCTGATATGCAAACGGATCAAGCAGATTGAGGCACAAATAGAAGATCACCACGAGCTCAAACTCCAACGGAACTAGCAGAAACAAGTCTAACACGACCAGTTACGCAAATGGATATTCAGAAGTAGCCCTTGAAGAAGCATTTCAGGCACAAAAACAATATCAGTACAGCATCGGATCAGTATAAGCTGCAGCATAACTAGCAGAAACAAGTTTAACACGATCAGAATGCAAACGGATCAAGCAGATTTACCCCTTGAGGAAGCAGTAAGAATATCAGCACAAGCTGAAGCTCCATCAAAGCAAGCAGACACAAGTCTAACATGATCAGATACGCAAACGGATTAAGTAAATTTGCATCTTGTAGAATCCATGGGATCAGCACGAGCTCAAACTCAAATAGGTGTAGTAGAAACAAGTCTAACACGAACTGTAATACAAATAGACTTTGCAGAATTGGCCCTGGAAGAAGCCGTGGAGGTACAGACAGAAGATCAGCACAAGCTGATGTTCCAACAGAGCAAGCAGGCACAAGTCTAACAGGATCAGATAAATGGATCAAGCAGCATTGGCTTTAGTATAAGCAATTAAGGCACAAACATAAGAACAGCACTAGGTCAATCTCCAACAGAACTAGCAGAATCAAGGCTAACAGGATCAGTTACGCAAATGGATAGGGAGAAGTAGCCCTTAAAGAAGCATTTCCGGCACAAACACAATATCAGCACAAGATCACACAGGATCAGAACAAACTGCAACAGAACTAGCACAAACAAGTCTAACACGATCAGATATGCAAACGGATCAATCGGATTTATCTCTTGAAGAAGCAGTAAGACACAAACAGAAAATCAGCAAAAGCTGAAGCTCCAACAGAGCAAGCAGACACAAGTCTAACACGATCAGATTCGCAAATGGGTCAGATAGAATTGGCTATGATATAAGCAATTAAGGCACAAACAGAAGAACAGCACGAGAACAACTCCAACAGAACTAGCAGAATCAAGACAAACAAGACTAGTTACGCATACGGATCAAGCAGATTTGCCTCTGGAAGAAGCAGTTGAGGCACAAACAGAAGATGAGCATAAGCTGAAGTTCCAACAGAGCTAAAAGAACCAAGTCTAACAACGATCTGATATGCAAACGGATCAAGCAGATTGAGGCACAAATATAAGATGCCTTCTTTAAATCAGCACGAGGTCAAACCCCAACAGAGCTAGAGAAAACAAATCTAATACGAACAGTTACGCATACGGATCAAGCAAATTTGCCTCTGGAAGAAGCAGTTGAGGCACAATCAGAAGATCAGCACAAGCTGAATTTCCAACAGAGCAAGAAAAACCAAGTCTAACACGATCTGATATGCAAATGGATCAAGCAGATTGAGAAACAAATAGAAGATCACCACGAGCTCAAACACCAACAGAACTAGCAGAAACAAGTCTGACACGTCCAGTTATGCAAATGGATACTGGGAATTAGCCCTTGAAGAAGCATTTCCGGCACAAACACAATATCAGCACAAGATCACACAGGATCAGAACAGGCTGCAACAGAACTAGCAGAAACAACTCTTCAGAACTAGCAGAATCAAGATTAACACGATCAGTTACGCAAACGGATCAAGCAGATTTGCCTCTGGAAGAAGCAGTTGAGGCACAAACAGAAGATCAGCATAAGCTGAAGTTCCAACAAAGCTAGAAAAACCAAGTCTAACACGATCTGATATGCAAACGGATCAAGCAGATTGAGGCACAAATAGAAGATCACCACGAGCTCAAACTCCAACAGAACTAGCAGAAACAAGTCTAACACGATCAGATATGCAAACGGATCAAGCAGATTTACCTCTTGAATAAGCAGTAAGACAAAAACAGAAGATCAGCACAAGCTGAAGCTCCAACAGAGCAAGCAGACACAAGTCTAACACGATCAGATAGGCAAATGGATCAGTTAGAATTGGCTATGGTATAAGCAATTAAGGCACAAACAGAAGAACAGCCCGAGGTTAACTCCAACAGAACTAGCAGAATCAAGACTAACACGATCAGTTACGCAAACGGATCAAGCAGATTTGCCTCTGGAAGAAGCAGTTGAGGCACAAACAGAAGATCAGCATAAGCCAACAGAGCTAGAAAAACCAAGTCTAACACGATCTGATATGCAAACGGATCAAGCAGATTGAGGCACAAATAGAAGATCACCACGAGCTCAAACTCCAACGGAACTAGCAGAAACAAGTCTAACACGACCAGTTACGCAAATGGATATTCAGAAGTAGCCCTTGAAGAAGCATTTCAGGCACAAAAACAATATCAGTACAGCATCGGATCAGTATAAGCTGCAGCATAACTAGCAGAAACAAGTTTAACACGATCAGAATGCAAACGGATCAAGCAGATTTACCCCTTGAGGAAGCAGTAAGAATATCAGCACAAGCTGAAGCTCCATCAAAGCAAGCAGACACAAGTCTAACATGATCAGATACGCAAACGGATTAAGTAAATTTTCATCTTGTAGAATCCATGGGATCAGCACGAGCTCAAACTCAAATAGGTGTAGTAGAAACAAGTCTAACACGAACTGTAATACAAATAGACTTTGCAGAATTGGCCCTGGAAGAAGCCGTGGAGGTACAGACAGAAGATCAGCACAAGCTGATGTTCCAACAGAGCAAGCAGGCACAAGTCTAACAGGATCAGATAAATGGATCAAGCAGCATTGGCTTTAGTATAAGCAATTAAGGCACAAACATAAGAACAGCACTAGGTCAATCTCCAACAGAACTAGCAGAATCAAGGCTAACAGGATCAGTTACGCAAATGGATAGGGAGAAGTAGCCCTTAAAGAAGCATTTCCGGCACAAACACAATATCAGCACAAGATCACACAGGATCAGCACAAGCTGCAACAGAACTAGCAGAAACAAGTCTAACACGATCAGATATGCAAACGGATCAAGCAGATTTACCTCTTGAGGAAGCAGTAAGAAAATCAGCACAAGCTGAAGCTCCATCAAAGCAAGCAGACACAAGTCTAACACAATCAGATACGCAAACGGATTAAGTAAATTTGCATCTTGTAGAATCCATTGGATCAGCACGAGCTCAAACTCAAATAGGAGTAGTAGAAACAAGTCTAGCACGATCTGTAATACAAATAGACTTTGCAAAATTGGCCCTGGAAGAAGCCGTGGAGGTACAAACAGAAGATCAGCACAAGCTGATGTTCCAACAGAGCAAGCAGGCACAAGTCTAACAGGATCAGATACGAAAATGGATCAGGAAGCATTGGCACAAACAGAAGAACAGCACGAAGTCAATCATCAACAGAACTAGCAGAATCAAGGCTAACAGGATCAGTTACGCAATTTGGAGAAGTAGCGCTTGAAGAAGCATTTCCGGCACAAACACAATATCAGCACAAGATCACACAGGATCAGAACAAACTGCAACAGAACTAGCACAAACAAGTCTAACACGATCAGATATGCAAACGGATCAATCGGATTTATCTCTTGAAGAAGCAGTAAGACACAAACAGAAAATCAGCACAAGCTGAAGCTCCAACAGAGCAAGCAGACACAAGTCTAACACGATCAGATTCGCAAATGGGTCAGATAGAATTGGCTATGATATAAGCAATTAAGGCACAAACAGAAGAACAGCACGAGAACAACTCCAACAAAACTAGCAGAATCAAGACAAACAAGACTAGTTACGCATACGGATCAAGCAGATTTGCCTCTGGAAGAAGCAGTTGAGGCACAAACAGAAGATGAGCATAAGCTGAAGTTCCAACAGAGCTAAAAGAACCAAGTCTAACAACGATCTGATATGCAAACGGATCAAGCAGATTGAGGCACAAATATAAGATGCCTTCTTTAAATCAGCACGAGGTCAAACCCCAACAGAGCTAGAGAAAACAAATCTAATACGAACAGTTACGCATACGGATCAAGCAAATTTGCCTCTGGAAGAAGCAGTTGAGGCACAATCAGAAGATCAGCACAAGCTGAATTTCCAACAGAGCAAGAAAAACCAAGTCTAACACGATCTGATATGCAAATGGATCAAGCAGATTGAGAAACAAATAGAAGATCACCACGAGCTCAAACTCCAACAGAACTAGCAGAAACAAGTCTGACACGTCCAGTTATGCAAATGGATACTGGGAATTAGCCCTTGAAGAAGCATTTCCGGCACAAACACAATATCAGCACAAGATCACACAGGATCAGAACAGGCTGCAACAGAACTAGCAGAAACAACTCTTCAGAACTAGCAGAATCAAGATTAACACGATCAGTTACGCAAACGGATCAAGCAGATTTGCCTCTGGAAGAAGCAGTTGAGGCACAAACAGAAGATCAGCATAAGCTGAAGTTCCAACAAAGCTAGAAAAACCAAGTCTAACACGATCTGATATGCAAACGGATCAAGCAGATTGAGGCACAAATAGAAGATCACCACGAGCTCAAACTCCAACAGAACTAGCAGAAACAAGTCTAACACGATCAGATATGCAAACGGATCAAGCAGATTTACCTCTTGAATAAGCAGTAAGACAAAAACAGAAGATCAGCACAAGCTGAAGCTCCAACAGAGCAAGCAGACACAAGTCTAACACGATCAGATAGGCAAATGGATCAGTTAGAATTGGCTATGGTATAAGCAATTAAGGCACAAACAGAAGAACAGCCCGAGGTTAACTCCAACAGAACTAGCAGAATCAAGACTAACACGATCAGTTACGCAAACGGATCAAGCAGATTTGCCTCTGGAAGAAGCAGTTGAGGCACAAACAGAAGATCAGCATAAGCCAACAGAGCTAGAAAAACCAAGTCTAACACGATCTGATATGCAAACGGATCAAGCAGATTGAGGCACAAATAGAAGATCACCACGAGCTCAAACTCCAACGGAACTAGCAGAAACAAGTCTAACACGACCAGTTACGCAAATGGATATTCAGAAGTAGCCCTTGAAGAAGCATTTCAGGCACAAAAACAATATCAGTACAGCATCGGATCAGTATAAGCTGCAGCATAACTAGCAGAAACAAGTTTAACACGATCAGAATGCAAACGGATCAAGCAGATTTACCCCTTGAGGAAGCAGTAAGAATATCAGCACAAGCTGAAGCTCCATCAAAGCAAGCAGACACAAGTCTAACATGATCAGATACGCAAACGGATTAAGTAAATTTGCATCTTGTAGAATCCATGGGATCAGCACGAGCTCAAACTCAAATAGGTGTAGTAGAAACAAGTCTAACACGAACTGTAATACAAATAGACTTTGCAGAATTGGCCCTGGAAGAAGCCGTGGAGGTACAGACAGAAGATCAGCACAAGCTGATGTTCCAACAGAGCAAGCAGGCACAAGTCTAACAGGATCAGATAAATGGATCAAGCAGCATTGGCTTTAGTATAAGCAATTAAGGCACAAACATAAGAACAGCACTAGGTCAATCTCCAACAGAACTAGCAGAATCAAGGCTAACAGGATCAGTTACGCAAATGGATAGGGAGAAGTAGCCCTTAAAGAAGCATTTCCGGCACAAACACAATATCAGCACAAGATCACACAGGATCAGCACAAGCTGCAACAAAACTAGCAGAAACAAGTCTAACACGATCAGATATGCAAACGGATCAAGCAGATTTACCTCTTGAGGAAGCAGTAAGAAAATCAGCACAAGCTGAAGCTCCATCAAAGCAAGCAGACACAAGTCTAACACAATCAGATACGCAAACGGATTAAGTAAATTTGCATCTTGTAGAATCCATTGGATCAGCACGAGCTCAAACTCAAATAGGAATAGTAGAAACAAGTCTAGCACGATCTGTAATACAAATAGACTTTGCAGAATTGGCCCTGGAAGAAGCCGTGGAGGTACAAACAGAAGATCAGCACAAGCTGATGTTCCAACAGAGCAAGCAGGCAAAAGTCTAACAGGATCAGATACGAAAATGGATCAGGAAGCATTGGCACAAACAGAAGAACAGCACGAAGTCAATCATCAACAGAACTAGCAGAATCAAGGCTAACAGGATCAGTTACGCAATTTGGAGAAGTAGCGCTTGAAGAAGCATTTCCGGCACAAACACAATATCAGCACAAGATCACACAGGATCAGAACAAACTGCAACAGAACTAGCACAAACAAGTCTAACACGATCAGATATGCAAACGGATCAATCGGATTTATCTCTTGAAGAAGCAGTAAGACACAAACAGAAAATCAGCACAAGCTGAAGCTCCAGCAGAGCAAGCAGACACAAGTCTAACACGATCAGATTCGCAAATGGGTCAGATAGAATTGGCTATGATATAAGCAATTAAGGCACAAACAGAAGAACAGCACGAGAACAACTCCAACAGAACTAGCAGAATCAAGACAAACAAGACTAGTTACGCATACGGATCAAGCAGATTTGCCTCTGGAAGAAGCAGTTGAGGCACAATCAGAAGATCAGCACAAGCTGAATTTCCAACAGAGCAAGAAAAACCAAGTCTAACACGATCAGATATGCAAACGGATCAAGCAGATTTACCTCTTGAATAAGCAGTAAGACAAAAACAGAAGATCAGCACAAGCTGAAGCTCCAACAGAGCAAGCAGACACAAGTCTAACACGATCAGATAGGCAAATGGATCAGTTAGAATTGGCTATGGTATAAGCAATTAAGGCACAAACAGAAGAACAGCCCGAGGTTAACTCCAACAGAACTAGCAGAATCAAGACTAACACGATCAGTTACGCAAACGGATCAAGCAGATTGAGGCACAAATAGAAGATCACCACGAGCTCAAACTCCAACAGAACTAGCAGAAACAAGTCTAACACGATCAGATATGCAAACGGATCAAGCAGATTTACCTCTTGAATAAGCACTAAGACAAAAACAGAAGATCAGCACAAGCTGAAGCTCCAACATAGCAAGCAGACACAAGTCTAACACGATCAGATAGGCAAATGGATCAGTTAGAATTGGCTATGGTATAAGCAATTAAGGCACAAACAGAAGAACAGCACGAGGTCAATCTCCAACAGAACTAGCAGAATCAAGGCTAACAGGATCAGTTACGCAAATGGATAGGGAGAAGTAGCCCTTAAAGAAGCATTTCCGGCACAAACACAATATCAGCACAAGATCACACAGGATCAGCACAAGCTGCAACAGAACTAGCAGAAACAAGTCTAACACGATCAGATATGCAAACGGATCTATCAGATTTACCTCTTGAAGAAGCAGTAAGAAAATCAGCACAAGCTGAAGATCCATCAAAGCAAGCAGACACAAGTCTAACACAACCAGATACGCAAACGGATTAAGTAAATGTGCATCTTGTAGAATCCATTGGATCAGCACGAGCTCAAACTCAAATAGGAGTAGTAGAAACAAGTCTAGCACGATCTGTAATACAAATAGACTTTGCAGAATTGGCCCTGGAAGAAGCCGTGGAGGTACAAACAGAAGATCAGCACAAGCTGATGTTCCAACAGAGCAAGCAGGCACAAGTCTAACAGGATCAGATACGAAAATGGATCAGGAAGCATTGGCTTTAGTATAATCAATTAAGGCACAAACAGAAGAACAGCACGAAGTCAATCATCAACAGAACTAGCAGAATCAAGGCTAACAGGATCAGTTACGCAATTTGGAGAAGTAGCCCTTGAAGAAGCATTTCCGGCACAAACACAATATCAGCACAAGATCACACAGGATCAGAACAAACTGCAACAGAACTAGCACAAACAAGTCTAACACGATCAGTTATGCAAACGGATCAATCGGATTTATCTCTTGAAGAAGCAGTAAGACACAAACAGAAAATCAGCACAAGCTGAAGCTCCAACAGAGCAAGCAGACACAAGTCTAACACGATCAGATTCGCAAATGGGTCAGATAGAATTGGCTATGATATAAGCAATTAAGGCACAAACAGAAGAACAGCACGAGAACAACTCCAACAGAACTAGCAGAATCAAGACAAACAAGACTAGTTACGCATACGGATCAAGCAGATTTGCCTCTGGAAGAAGCAGTTGAGGCACAAATAGAAGATGAGCATAAGCTGAAGTTCCAACAGAGCTAAAAGAACCAAGTCTAACAACGATCTGATATGCAAACGGATCAAGCAGATTGAGGCACAAATAGAAGATGCCTTCTTTAAATCAGCACGAGGTCAAACTCCAACAGAGCTAGAGAAAACAAATCTAATACGAACAGTTACGCATACGGATCAAGCAAATTTGCCTCTGGAAGAAGCAGTTGAGGCACAATCAGAAGATCAGCACAAGCTGAATTTCCAACAGAGCAAGAAAAACCAAGTCTAACACGATCTGATATGCAAATGGATCAAGCAGATTGAGGCACAAATAGAAGATCACCACGAGCTCAAACTCCAACAGAACTAGCAGAAACAAGTCTGACACGACCAGTTATGCAAATGGATACTGGGAATTAGCCCTTGAAGAAGCATTTCCGGCACAAACACAATATCAGCACAAGATCACACAGGATCAGAACAGGCTTTAACAGAACTAGCAGAAACAAGTCTTCAGAACTAGCAGAATCAAGATTAACACGATCAGTTACGCAAACGGATCAAGCAGATTTGCCTCTGGAAGAAGCAGTTGAGGCACAAACAGAAGATCAGCATAAGCTGAAGTTCCAACAAAGCTAGAAAAACCAAGTCTAACACGATCTGATATGCAAACGGATCAAGCAGATTGAGGCACAAATAAAAGATCACCACGAGCTCAAACTCCAACAGAACTAGCAGAAACAAGTCTAACACGATCAGATATGCAAACGGATCAAGCAGATTTACCTCTTGAATAAGCAGTAAGACAAAAACAGAAGATCAGCACAAGCTGAAGCTCCAACAGAGCAAGCAGACACAAGTCTAACACGATCAGATAGGCAAATGGATCAGTTAGAATTGGCTATGGTATAAGCAATTAAGGCACAAACAGAAGAACAGCCCGAGGTTAACTCCAACAGAACTAGCAGAATCAAGACTAACACGATCAGTTACGCAAACGGATCAAGCAGATTGAGGCACAAATAGAAGATCACCACGAGCTCAAACTCCAACAGAACTAGCAGAAACAAGTCTAACACGATCAGATATGCAAACGGATCAAGCAGATTTACCTCTTGAATAAGCACTAAGACAAAAACAGAAGATCAGCACAAGCTGAAGCTCCAAAAGAGCAAGCAGACACAAGTCTAACACTATCAGATAGGCAAATGGATCAGTTAGAATTGGCTATGGTATAAGCAATTAAGGCACAAACAGAAGAACAGCACGAGGTCAATCTCCAACAGAACTAGCAGAATCAAGGCTAACAGGATCAGTTACGCAAATGGATAGGGAGAAGTAGCCCTTAAAGAAGCATTTCCGGCACAAACACAATATCAGCACAAGATCACACAGGATCAGCACAAGCTGCAACAGAACTAGCAGAAACAAGTCTAACACGATCAGATATGCAAACGGATCTATCAGATTTACCTCTTGAAGAAGCAGTAAGACAAACAGAAAATCAGCACAAACTGAAGCTCCTAGAGACACAAGTCTATCCCGATCAGATACGGAAATGAATCAGATAAAATTGGCTTTGGAATAAGCAGCTGAGGCATACACAGAAGAACAGCAAGATATCAACTCGAACAGAACTAGCAGAAACAGGTCTAACACGATCAGATATGCAAACGGATGAAGCAGATTTACCTCTTGAGGAAGCAGTAAGAAAATCAGCACAAGCTGAAGATCCATCAAAGCAAGCAGACACAAGTCTAACACAATCAGATACGCAAACGGATTAAGTAAATTTGCATCTTGCAGAATCCATTGGATCAGCACGAGCTCAAACTCAAATAGGAGTAGTAGAAACAAGTCTAGCACGATCTGTAATACAAATAGACTTTGCAGAATTGGCCCTGGAAGAAGCCGTGGAGGTACAAACAGAAGATCAGCACAAGCTGATGTTCCAACAGAGCAAGCAGGCACAAGTCTAACAGGATCAGATACGAAAATGTATCAGGAAGCATTGGCTTTAGTATAATCAATTAAGGCACAAACAGAAGAACAGCACGAAGTCAATCATCAACAGAACTAGCAGAATCAAGGCTAACAGGATCAGTTACGCAATTTGGAGAAGTAGCCCTTGAAGAAGCATTTCCGGCACAAACACAATATCAGCACAAGATCACACAGGATCAGAACAAACTGCAACATAACTAGCACAAACAAGTCTAACACGATCAGATATGCAAACGGATCAATCGGATTTATCTCTTGAAGAAGCAGTAAGACACAAACAGAAAATCAGCACAAGCTGAAGCTCCAACAGAGCAAGCAGACACAAGTCTAACACGATCAGATTCGCAAATGGGTCAGATAGAATTGGCTATGATATAAGCAATTAAGGCACAAACAGAAGAACAGCACGAGAACAACTCCAACAGAACTAGCAGAATCAAGACAAACAAGACTAGTTACGCATACGGATCAAGCAGATTTGCCTCTGGAAGAAGCAGTTGAGGCACAAACCGAAGATGAGCATAAGCTGAAGTTCCAACAGAGCTAAAAGAACCAAGTCTAACAACGATCTGATATGCAAACGGATCAAGCAGATTGAGGCACAAATAGAAGATGCCTTCTTTAAATCAGCACGAGGTCAAACTCCAACAGAGCTAGAGAAAACAAATCTAATACGAACAGTTACGCATACGGATCAAGCAAATTTGCCTCTAGAGAAGCAGTTGAGGCACAATCAGAAGATCAGCACAAGCTGAATTTCCAACAGAGCAAGAAACACCAAGTCTAACACGATCTGATATGCAAATGGATCAAGCAGATTGAGGCACAAATAGAAGATCACCACGAGCTCAAACTCCAACAGAACTAGCAGAAACAAGTCTGACACGACCAGTTATGCAAATGGATACTGGGAATTAGCCCTTGAAGAAGCATTTCCGGCACAAACACAATATCAGCACAAGATCACACAGGATCAGAACAGGCTGCAACAGAACTAGCAGAAACAAGTCTTCAGAACTAGCAGAATCAAGATTAACACGATCAGTTACGCAAACGGATCAAGCAGATTTGCCTCTGGAAGAAGCAGTTGAGGCACAAACAGAAGATCAGCATAAGCTGAAGTTCCAAGAAAGATAGAAAAACCAAGTCTAACACGATCTGATATGCAAACGGATCAAGCAGATTGAGGCACAAATAGAAGATCACCACGAGCTCAAACTCCAACAGAACTAGCAGAAACAAGTCTAACACGATCAGATATGCAAACGGATCAAGCAGATTTACCTCTTGAATAAGCAGTAAGACAAAAACAGAAGATCAGCACAAGCTGAAGCTCCAACAGAGCAAGCAGACACAAGTCTAACACGATCAGATAGGCAAATGGATCAGTTAGAATTGGCTATGGTATAAGCAATTAAGGCACAAACAGAAGAACAGCCCGAGGTTAACTCCAACAGAACTAGCAGAATCAAGACTAACACGATCAGTTACGCAAACGGATCAAGCAGATTTGCCTCTGGAAGAAGCAGGTGAGGCACAAGCAGAAGATCAGCATTAGCCAACAGAGCTAGAAAAACCAAGTCTAACACGATCTGATATGCAAACGGATCAAGCAGATTGAGGCACAAATAGAAGATCACCACGAGCTCAAACTCCAACGGAACTAGCAGAAACAAGTCTAACACGACCAGTTACACAAATGGATATTCAGAAGTAGCCCTTGAAGAAGCATTTCAGGCACAAAAACAATATCAGTACAGCATCGGATCAGTATAAGCTGCAGCATAACTAGCAGAAACAAGTTTAACACGATCAGAATTCAAACGGATCAAGCAGATTTACCTCTTGAGGAAGCAGTAAGAATATCAGCACAAGCTGAAGCTCCATCAAAGCAAGCAGACACAAGTCTAACATGATCAGATACGCAAACGGATTAAGTAAATTTGCATCTTGTAGAATCCATGGGATCAGCACGAGCTCAAACTCAAATAGGTGTAGTAGAAACAAGTCTAACACGAACTGTAATACAAATAGACGTTGCAGAATTGGCCCTGGAAGAAGCCGTGGAGGTACAGACAGAAGATCAGCACAGAGCAAGCTGTGTCTAACAGGATCAGATAAATGGATCATGCAGCATTGGCTTTAGTATAAGCAATTAAGGCACAAACAGAAGAACAGTTGAGGTCAATCTCCAACAGAACTAGCAGAATCAAGGCTAACAGGATCAGTTACGCAAATGGATAGGGAGAAGTAGCCCTTAAAGAAGCATTTCCGGCACAAACACAATATCAGCACAAGATCACACAGGATCAGCACAAGCTGCAACAGAACTAGCAGAAACAAGTCTAACACGATCAGATATGCAAACGGATCTATCAGATTTACCTCTTGAAGAAGCAGTAAGACAAACAGAAAATCAGCACAAACTGAAGCTCCTAGAGACACAAGTCTATCCCGATCAGATACGGAAATGAATCAGATAAAATTGGCTTTGGAATAAGCAGCTGAGGCATACACAGAAGAACAGCAAGATATCAATTCGAACAGAACTAGCAGAAACAGGTCTAACACGATCAGATATGCAAACGGATGAAGCAGATTTACCTCTTGAGGAAGCAGTAAGAAAATCAGCACAAGCTGAAGATCCATCAAAGCAAGCAGACACAAGTCTAACACAATCAGATACGCAAACGGATTAAGTAAATTTGCATCTTGCAGAATCCATTGGATCAGCACGAGCTCAAACTCAAATAGGAGTAGTAGAAACAAGTCTAGCACGATCTGTAATACAAATAGACTTTGCAGAATTGGCCCTGGAGGTACAAACAGAAGATCAGCACAAGCTGATGTTCCAACAGAGCAAGCAGGCACAAGTCTAACAGGATCAGATACGAAAATGTATCAGGAAGCATTGGCTTTAGTATAATCAATTAAGGCACAAACAGAAGAACAGCACAAAGTCAATCATCAACAGAACTAGCAGAATCAAGGCTAACAGGATCAGTTACGCAATTTGGAGAAGTAGCCCTTGAAGAAGCATTTCCGGCACAAACACAATATCAGCACAAGATCACACAGGATCAGAACAAACTGCAACATAACTAGCACAAACAAGTCTAACACGATCAGATATGCAAACGGATCAATCGGATTTATCTCTTGAAGAAGCAGTAAGACACAAACAGAAAATCAGCACAAGCTGAAGCTCCAACAGAGCAAGCAGACACAAGTCTAACACGATCAGATTCGCAAATGGGTCAGATAGAATTGGCTATGATATAAGCAATTAAGGCACAAACAGAAGAACAGCACGAGAACAACTCCAACAGAACTAGCAGAATCAAGACAAACAAGACTAGTTACGCATACGGATCAAGCAGATTTGCCTCTGGAAGAAGCAGTTGAGGCACAAACCGAAGATGAGCATAAGCTGAAGTTCCAACAGAGCTAAAAGAACCAAGTCTAACAACGATCTGATATGCAAACGGATCAAGCAGATTGAGGCACAAATAGAAGATGCCTTCTTTAAATCAGCACGAGGTCAAACTCCAACAGAGCTAGAGAAAACAAATCTAATACGAACAGTTACGCATACGGATCAAGCAAATTTGCCTCTGGAAGAAGCAGTTGAGGCACAATCAGAAGATCAGCACAAGCTGAATTTCCAACAGAGCAAGAAACACCAAGTCTAACACGATCTGATATGCAAATGGATCAAGCAGATTGAGGCACAAATAGAAGATCACCACGAGCTCAAACTCCAACAGAACTAGCAGAAACAAGTCTGACACGACCAGTTATGCAAATGGATACTGGGAATTAGCCCTTGAAGAAGCATTTCCGGCACAAACACAATATCAGCACAAGATCACACAGGATCAGAACAGGCTGCAACAGAACTAGCAGAAACAAGTCTTCAGAACTAGCAGAATCAAGATTAACACGATCAGTTACGCAAACGGATCAAGCAGATTTGCCTCTGGAA
This sequence comes from Cepaea hortensis, assembly GCA_963921405.1. NCBI lineage: Eukaryota > Metazoa > Mollusca > Gastropoda > Stylommatophora > Helicidae > Cepaea > Cepaea hortensis. The sequence continues at coordinate 67,191,483 of OY992882.1, forward strand.
GAAGCAGTTGAGGCACAAACAGAAGATCAGCATAAGCTGAAGTTCCAACAAAGCTAGAAAAACCAAGTCTAACACGATCTGATATGCAAACGGATCAAGCAGATTGAGGCACAAATAGAAGATCACCACGAGCTCAAACTCCAACAGAACTAGCAGAAACAAGTCTAACACGATCAGATATGCAAATGGATCAGTTAGAATTGGCTATGGTATAAGCAATTAAGGCACAAACAGAAGAACAGCCCGAGGTTAACTCCAACAGAACTAGCAGAATCAAGACTAACACGATCAGTTACGCAAACGGATCAAGCAGATTTACCTCTGGAAGAAGCAGTTGAGGCACAAACAGAAGATCAGCATAAGCCAACAGAGCTAGAAAAACCAAGTCTAACACGATCTGATATGCAAACGGATCAAGCAGATTGAGGCACAAATAGAAGATCACCACGAGCTCAAACTCCAACGGAACTAGCAGAAACAAGTCTAACACGACCAGTTACGCAAATGGATATTCAGAAGTAGCCCTTGAAGAAGCATTTCAGGCACAAAAACAATATCAGTACAGCATCGGATCAGTATAAGCTGCAGCATAACTAGCAGAAACAAGTTTAACACGATCAGAATGCAAACGGATCAAGCAGATTTACCTCTTGAGGAAGCAGTAAGAATATCAGCACAAGCTGAAGCTCCATCAAAGCAAGCAGACACAAGTATAACATGATCAGATACGCAAACGGATTAAGTAAATTTGCATCTTGTAGAATCCATGGGATCAGCACGAGCTCAAACTCAAATAGGTGTAGTAGAAACAAGTCTAACACGAACTGTAATACAAATAGACTTTGCAGAATTGGCCCTGGAAGAAGCCGTGGAGGTACAGACAGAAGATCAGCACAAGCTGATGTTCCAACAGAGCAAGCAGGCACAAGTCTAACAGGATCAGATAAATGGCTCAGGCAGCATTGGCTTTAGTATAAGCAATTAAGGCACAAACAGAAGAACAGTACGAGGTCAATCTCCAACAGAACTAGCAGAATCAGGGCTAACAGGATCAGTTACGCAAATGGATAGGGAGAAGTAGCCGTTGAAGAAGCATTTCCGGCACAAACACAATATCAGCACAAGATCACACAGGATCAGCACAAGCTGCAACAGAACTAGCAGAAACAAGTCTAACACGATCAGATATGCAAACGGATCTATCAGATTTACCTCTTGAAGAAGCAGTAAGACAAACAGAAAATCAGCACAAACTGAAGCTCCTAGAGACACAAGTCTATCCCGATCAGATACGGAAATGAATCAGATAAAATTGGCTTTGGAATAAGCAGCTGAAGAACAGCAAGATATCAACTCGAACAGAACTAGCAGAAACAGGTCTAACACGATCAGATATGCAAACGGATGAAGCAGATTTACCTCTTGAGGAAGCAGTAAGAAAATCAGCACAAGCTGAAGCTCCATCAAAGCAAGCAGACACAAGTCTAACACAATCAGATACGCAAACGGATTAAGTAAATTTGCATCTTGTAGAATCCATGGGATCAGCACGAGCTCAAACTCAAATAGGAGTAGTAGAAACAAGTCTAGCACGATCTGTAATACAAACAGACTTTGCAGAATTGGCCCTGGAAGAAGCCGTGGAGGTACAAACACAAGCTGATGTTCCAACAGAGCAAGCAGGCACAAGTCTAACAGGATCAGATACGAAAATGGATCAGGAAGCATTGGCTTTAGTATAATCAATTAAGGCACAAACAGAAGAACAGCACAAAGTCAATCATCAACAGAACTAGTAGAATCAAGACAAACAAGACTAGTTACGCATACGGATCAAGCAGATTTGCCTCTGGAAGAAGCAGTTGAGGCACAAACAGAAGATGAGCATAAGCTGAAGAGCTAAAAGAACCAAGTCTAACAACGATCTGATATGCAAATGGATCAAGCAGATTGAGGCACAAATAGAAGATCACCACGAGCTCAAACTCCAACAGAACTAGCAGAAACAAGTCTGACACGACCAGTTATGCAAATGGATACTGGGAATTAGCCCTTGAAGAAGCATTTCCGGCACAAACACAATATCAGCACAAGATCACACAGGATCAGAACAGGCTGCAACAGAACTAGCAGAAACAAGTCTTCAGAACTAGCAGAATCAAGATTAACACGATCAGTTACGCAAACGGATCAAGCAGATTTGCCTCTGGAAGAAGCAGTTGAGGCACAATCAGAAGATCAGCACAAGCTGAATTTCCAACAGAGCAAGAAAAACCAAGTCTAACACGATCTGATATGCAAATGGATCAAGCAGATTGAGGCACAAATAGAAGATCACCACGAGCTCAAACTCCAACAGAACTAGCAGAAACAAGTCTGACACGACCAGTTATGCAAATGGATACTGGGAATTAGCCCTTGAAGAAGCATTTCCGGCACAAACACAATATCAGCACAAGATCACACAGGATCAGAACAGGCTGCAACAGAACTAGCAGAATCAAGATTAACACGATCAGTTACGCAAACGGATGAAGCAGATTTACCTCTTGAGGAGCAGAAACAGGTCTAACACGATCTGATATGCAAACGGATCAAGCAGATTGAGGCACAAATAAAAGATCACCACGAGCTCAAACTACAACGGAACTAGCAGAAACAAGTCTAACACGACCAGTTACGCAAATGGATATTCAGAAGTAGCCCTTGAAGAAGCATTTTAGGCACAAAAACAATATCAGTACAGCATCGGATCAGTATAAGCTGCAGCATAACTAGCAGAAACAGGTCTAACACGATCAGATATGCAAACGGATCAAGCAGATTTACCTCTTGAGGAAGCAGTAAGACAAACAGAAAATCAGCACAAACTGAAGCTCCTAGAGACACAAGTCTATCCCGATCAGATACGGAAATGAAGCAGATAAAATTGGCTTTGGAATAAGCAGCTGAGGCATACACAGAAGAACAGCAAGATATCAACTCGAAAAGAACTAGCAGAAACAGGTCTAACACAATCAGATATGCAAACGGATGAAGCAGATTTACCTCTTGAGGAAGCAGTAAGAAAATCAGCACAAGCTGAAGCTCCATCAAAGCAAGCAGACACAAGTCTAACACAATCAGATACGCAAACGGATTAAGTAAATTTGCATCATGTAGAATCCATGGGATCAGCACGAGCTCAAACTCAAATAGGAGTAGTAGAAACAAGTCTAGCACGATCTGTAATACAAATAGACTTTGCAGAATTGGCCCTGGAAGAAGCCGTGGAGGTACAAACAGAAGATCAGCACAAGCTGATGTTCCAATAGAGCAAGCAGGCACAAGTCTAACAGGATCAGATACGAAAATGGATCAGGAAGCATTGACTTTAGTATAATCAATTAAGGCACAAACAGAAGAACAGCACGAAGTCAATCATCAACAGAACTAGCAGAATCAAGGCTAACAGGATCAGTTACGCAATTTGGAGAAGTAGCCCTTGAAGAAGCATTTCCGGCACAAACACAATATCAGCACAAGATCACACAGGATCAGAACAAACTGCAACAGAACTAGCACAAACAAGTCTAACACGATCAGATATGCAAACGGATCAATCGGATTTATCTCTTGAAGAAGCAGTAAGACACAAACAGAAAATCAGCACAAGCTGAAGCTCCAACAGAGCAAGCAGACACAAGTCTAACACGATCAGATTCGCAAATGGGTCAGATAGAATTGGCTATAATATAAGCAATTAAGGCACAAACAGAAGAACAGCACGAGGTCAATCTCCAACAGAACTAGCAGAATCAAGGCTAACATGATCAGTTACGCAAATGGATAGGGAGAAGTAGCCCTTGTAGAAGCATTTCCGGCACAAACACAATATCAGCACAAGATTACACAGGATCAGCACAAGCTGCAACAGAACTAGCAGAAACAAGTCTAAAACGATCAGATATGCAAACGGATCTATCAGATTTACCTCTTGAAGAAGCAGTAAGACAAACAGAAAATCAGCACAAACTGAAGCTCCTAGAGACACAAGTCTATCCCGATCAGATACGGAAATGAATCAGATAAAATTGGCTTTGGAATAAGCAGCTGAGAAACACAGAAGAACAGCAAGATATCAACTCGAACAGAACTAGCAGAAACAGGTCTAACACAATCAGATATGCAAACGGATGAAGCAGATTTACCTCTTGAGGAAGCAGTAAGAAAATCAGCACAAGCTGAAGCTCCATCAAAGCAAGCAGACACAAGTCTAACACAATCAGATACGCAAACGGATTAAGTAAATTTGCATCTTGTAGAATCCATGGGATCAGCACGAGCTCAAACTCAAATAGGAGTAGTAGAAACAAGTCTAGCACGATCTGTAATACAAACAGACTTTGCAGAATTGGCCCTGGAAGAAGCCGTGGAGGTACAAACACAAGCTGATGTTCCAACAGAGCAAGCAGGCACAAGTCTAACAGGATCAGATACGAAAATGGATCAGGAAGCATTGGCTTTAGTATAATCAATTAAGGCACAAACAGAAGAACAGCACAAAGTCAATCATCAACAGAACTAGCAGAATCAAGACAAACAAGACTAGTTACGCATACGGATCAAGCAGATTTGCCTCTGGAAGAAGCAGTTGAGGCACAAACAGAAGATGAGCATAAGCTGAAGAGCTAAAAGAACCAAGTCTAACAACGATCTGATATGCAAATGGATCAAGCAGATTGAGGCACAAATAGAAGATCACCACGAGCTCAAACTCCAACAGAACTAGCAGAAACAAGTCTGACACGACCAGTTATGCAAATGGATACTGGGAATTAGCCCTTGAAGAAGCATTTCCGGCACAAACACAATATCAGCACAAGATCACACAGGATCAGAACAGGCTGCAACAGAACTAGCAGAAACAAGTCTTCAGAACTAGCAGA